>JAHRHZ010000021.1:29754476-29872736 GCA_024137785.1 Ginglymostoma cirratum | reverse complement strand
GGGGGTGGAAGAAGTGTGGAACAGGGTGTCCCGGAGGGAACGGTCCCTGCAGAAGGCGGACAAGGGAGGGGAGGGGAATATGTGTCTGGTGGTGGCATCTTGCTGGAGGTGGCGGAAATGGCATCTGAGGATCTTCTGGATGTGGATGCTGGTGGGATGGTAGGTGAGGATAAGGGGAACCCTATCGCTGTTGCGGGAGGGAAGAGAAGGGGTGAGGGCAGAAGTGCGGGAGATGGATCGGACCCGATTGAGGGCCCTGTTGACAACGGACCTGGGGAATCCTTGGTTGAGGAAGAATGTGGACGTTTTGGAGGCTCCCTTGTCGAAGTTGGCCTCATCTGAACATATGTGACAGAGATGGAGGAACTGAGAGAATGGGATGGAGTCTTTACAGGAAGCGGGGTGTGAGGATGTATAGTCCAGGTAGCTGTGGGAGTCACTGGGTTTGTAATGGATATTAGTGGCCAGTCTATCCCCAGAAATGGAAACAGAAATGTCAAGGAAGGGAAGGGAGGAGTCAGAGATAGACCAGGTGAAAGTGAGGGCAGGGTAGAAACTGGGGGCGAAATTGATGAAGTTTTCCAATTCTCGATGAGAGAGGGAAGCAGCACCGATGATATCATCGATGTGTCGGAGAAAGAGTTATGAGTGGGGGCCGGAATAGGACTGGAACAAGGAATGTTCCATGTACCCCACGAAGAGACAGGCATAATTGGGATACTATGCACAGTATTGGTCACCTTACACGAAGATGTAAATATGTTAGAGGCAGTTGAGAGAATGTTAACTTGACTAATATCTGAATGGGCAGTTTGTCTTGTGAGAAAAGGGTAGAATTTAGCAGAGTAAGAGGCAAATTGATTAAAGCACAAACATTTTTGAGAGTTCTTGACAGCGTAGATTTGTGAAAGATATTTCCTCTTACAGGAAATCTGCAAATGGGAGTGTCCCTCAAGGGTTATCTTTTTAAAAACAGGGATTAGGTGATTTTTTTTTCTCTGTGAATCTCTTCCTGAAAAGATGGTAGAAGCAGAGTCCTTGAATACTTCTAAGGTAAGGGTAGCAAATTCTTGTTCAACAAGGGGTTGAAAGGTTATTAAAAGTATGTGGGAATGAGAGTTTGAGGCTATAGTCAGGTCAGCCATTATCTCGTTGAATGGCGGAGCTCGTTCAAGGGGCTGATTAGTCCTGCATTGTATGTTCATATGCAGTCACTGAAAGGTAAGTAAGTATTTGAACAGAACCAAAAGGGTATCTTTTTTATGGTTGACCTTGGTTTTAGTCTTTCCAGTACTTTTCCACAGTAGCTTTTACCTTTGCTCGTATTATCCTGCAATTATGTATAATATTACTGTTTTGCCTATTTTTGGTATGTATTTTCCTTTTATATTGTCAACAGTATTCTTTCTCATCTGTGTAGCCATTCTGTCATCTGAAAGTTCACCATAGGCTGCATGCAAATTCACAATTTTAAATTGTCGCATGTGACCTCACTGAGTCAATGATGCCAATAGAATTAATTTGTAGGTCCGATCCTGTGATTGTTACAATGACTATGGATTTCATAATTACAGGATTAATTCATAATCAAAAATTGCAGATTTTTGTTATGAAGAGGCCTGACAAGAGGTTCAGAATTGAGTAAGAGTCATTCATGAAGTTTCAGTGACGTGGATAATGCATCGTCAAACTCATGAAGTGAATATGCTCAAATTGGTTAATATATACATTGTGAGTGCCAAAAAGAAGCAGCGTTTGAGTTTGATGTAACCTAATTTGGTTTGAAACTTTTATTTCATTCTTTATAAATAGAATAAATCGGGATGATCTAATTTGAAATCTACATCTGACATCATTATGTTGAGCCCAAAGGGCCAATCATGGCCAAAGTTATCTTATGATTCTAGACTGAGAAATAATCCAAGTTCCAACTAAAATGAGATTAAATGGGAATTGTTCTGCTTTCCTGTGCTAGACCATCTTAGTCCATTTTCTGAAACAAAATTCCCTGATCATCTGATGAAGATCCTGTTGTACTCTGAGATAACCACCTTTGCTGTCCATTACACCTGCAATTTTGGTGTTTTCTGCAAACTTAACAACCATACCTCCTATGTTCACATCCAAATCATTTATATAAATGACAAAAAGCAGTGGATCCAGCACCAATCCTTGTGGCACACAGCTGGTCACAGGCCTCCAGTCTGAAATGCAACCTTCCACCACCACCCTGTGTCTTCTACCTTCAGTATGCAAATGGATAGTTCTCCGTGTATTCCATGTGATCTAACCTTGCTAACCAACCTCCCATGAGGAACCTTGTCAAACACTTTACTGAAGTTCATGTAAATCACATCCACAGCTCTGCCCTCATCAATCCGCTGCATTACTTCCTCAAGAAACTCAGTCAAGTTAGTGAGACCTGACTTCCCACACACAAAGCCATGTTGACTTTCCCTAATCAGTCCTTGCCTTTCCAAATACATGTAAAGCCTGTCTCCCAGGATTCCCTCCAACAGCTTGCCCACCACTGATGTCAGGCTCACCAGACTGTAGTTCTCTGGATTTTTCTTACCACCTTTCTTAAGTAGAGGCACCATGTTAGCCAACCTCCAGTCTTATGGCACCTGACCTGTGGCAATCAATGATACAAATATCTCAGCAAGGGGCTCAGCAATCACTTCCCTATCTTCTGATAGAGTGCTAGGGTACACCTGATCAGGTCCCGGGAATTTATCCATCTTTTTGCGTTTTAAGTCATCCAGCACCCCCTCCTCTGTAATATGGACGTTTTTCAAGATGTCACTATTTATTTGACCACATTCTATATCTTCCATATCCTTCTCCACAGTAAATGCTGATGCGAAGTACTTGTTTAGTATATCCCCCATCTCCTGTGATTCCACATACAGACAGCCTTGCTGATCTTTAAGGGGCTCTATTCTCTCCCTAGTTACACTTCTAGACTGAATGTATTTATAAAATCCCTTTGGATTCACCTTAGCCCTATTTGCCAAAGCTATCCGATGTCCTCTTTTTTTGCCTTCCTGATTTCCCATTTAAGTCTGCTCCTACAGCCTTTATACCCTTCTAGGGATTCATTTGATCTCTGCTGTCTATATCTGACATGTGCTTCCTTCTTTTTCTTGACCAAAACCTCAATTTCTCTCGTCATCCAGCATTCCCTACACCGATCAGCCTTGCCCTTCACTCTAACAGGAACATACTGTCCAGGGACTCTTGTTATCTCATTTTTGAAGGCTTCTCATTCTCCAGCTATCCTTATACCTGCAAACATCCGCCCCCAATCAACTTTTGAAAGTTCTTGCCTAATACCGTCAAAATTGGCTTTCCTCCAATTTAGAACTTTAACGTTTATACCCAGTCTGTCCTTTTCCATCACAATTTTAAAACTAATAGAATTCTGGTTGCTGGCCCCAAAGTGCTACCCCACTGACACCTCAATCATCTGCCCTGTCTTAATTTCCCAAGAGTAGGTCATGTTTTGCACCTTCCCTAGTAAGTGCATACACATACTGAATCAGAAATTTTTCTTGTACACACGTAACAAATTCCTGTCCATCCGAGCCCTTAACACTATGGCAGTCCCAGTCTATGTTTGGAAAGTTAAAATCCCCTACCACAACCACCCTAACATTCTTACAGGTAACTCTGGTCTCCTTAAAAATGTGTTTGTCAATTTCTTGCTGACTATTGGGGGTGTGGGGGAGTGGGTGTCTGTGGTACAATCCCAAGAGGTGATCATCCTTATTTATGTTTTTCAGTTCCACCCAAAGAATGTCCCTGGACATATTCCCAGGAATATCCTCCCTAAGTACAGCTGTAATGTTATCCCTAATCAAAAATGCTACTCCCCCTCCTCTCTGTGCCCCCCTTTCTATCCTTCCTATTGTGCCTATACCCTGGAAGGTTAAGTACTGTCAGTACTGTCCATCTCTGAACCATGTCTCTAATTGCAATGATATCCCTGTCCCATGTTCCCAACCATGCCCTGAGTTTATCTGCCTTACCTGTTAGGCCTCTTGCGTTGAAATAAATGCAGTTTAATTTATGCTAGCTCATTCTTTGCGTTGTTCCTGCCTGCCCTGACTGTACGACTTGCTCCTTTTCCCAACAGTACCAGTCTCAGACTGATCTCTTTCCTCACTATTTCCCTGGGTCTCCCCGGCCCCTTACTAGTTTAAATCTCTTGAGCAGCTCTCGCAAATCTTCAATCTGTCCTTCTTTTACAGTTCACTCCTACAACAGAAGAGATTCCAATGATCCAAAAATGTGACTCCTTCTCCCTGCACCAATTTCTCAGCCATGCATTCATCTGCTGCATCCTCCTATTCCTACCTTCACTAGCTTGTGGCACTGGCAGTAATCCAGATATTACTACCCTTGAGGACCTCCTTTATAAATTGCTGCCTAACTTCCTATATTCTCTCCTCAGAATCTCATCCTTTTCTATTGTTGTTTTTTTTCCAATGTGTACAACAAGCTCCTGCTGTCCCTTTGCCCTGTTAGAATAAAAGCAAATTTTAATGTGCTTTAATTTGTTTAGATTTTTTTGACTTACTTTTCTTTGAGCTGCCTAATAAATCTCAATGTAACTCAAACTGCATTGACCCACACTTAGCAAACTCAATGTTAAAAGTGACAAAACCAATACACCAACTTAAATAAAGTAGTGGGCCTTGATTTTGTGGTTAACAGTAAATCACAACATTTACTGTTTAATTACTGTGTTGGCATTTGCCAGCTGTGGACTGAAGAATTGCAGTCACTGTGTTTTGTGTGAGCATTGTAGACAGCAATACTGAGGTTTCTCAATCAATCACACTGTAAAATTCTCACAAAGACAGAGTCTAAGTGAAGAAGTATAGATTACAGTCGTGAATGGTGAGTGAAATAAAGAGAGAGAGAAATGCAGATAAAAGAGAGAGAAAAACTAAAAATCTCCAATACCAGTTAAGTTATGGCAGAATGTTTCTCCACATATGCAAAATTACATTTTCAGATGCTGGAGAGGTTGTTTAGTGTAACTTTGGCCTATCTCAATGTTAAAATATCTCTGATACTTAATTACATCAACCATGAGATTTTCCACCATGATTGGTGAGGAAATAATGTCAAGTCTGTAGTACTAGGCAATTAAATTAGGGGCGGCACAGTGGCTAGCTCAGTGCCAGGGACCGGGGTTAGAATCCACCCAAGGGCGACTGTGTGGAGTTTGCAAATTCTCCTTGTGTCTGCATCAGTTTCCTCCCACAGTCCAAAGATGTGCAGGTTAGGTGGATTGCCCATGCTAAAATGCCGATAGATGTGCAGGCTAGATGGGTTAGCCATGGAAAATGCACGGGGATAGGTAAGGGGTGGGGTGTGTCTTGGTGGGATGCTCTTTGGAGGGTCATTGTGGACTTGATGGGCCAAATGGCCTGCTTCCACATTAAGGGATTCTGAATGCTATGCTTCAGGAACAGGTCAGAGGCTAGGAATCCTGCAGTGAGTAACTCACCTCCTGACTCCCCCAAAGCCTGTCCACCATCTCCAGGGCACAAGTCAGGGGTGTGATGGAATAGTCCACCAAGTAATTGGCTGGATGATTACTGTCCAGAAACATCCAAGAAACTGGACACCATGCAGGACAGGGCAGCCCACTTGACTGGTGCCTTATTCACAAACGTTCACTCCCTTCTCCATTGATGTACAGTAGGAAGCAGTGTGTACCATCTACAAGATGCACTTCAGAAATTCACCAAGATTCCATAGACAGAACCTTCTAACTCCATACTCACTACCATCTATAAGGACAGGGATAGACGATATATTGGAACATCAGCACGTGCAAGTTCCTGCCTAAGTCATTCACTATCCTGACTTGGAAAAATATCACCATTCCTTCGCTGTTCATGGGGCAAAATCCTGGAACTCCCTCCCAGCAGCATTGTGGCTGTATCTACACAAAAAAGACTGCAAAGGTTCAAGAGATAGCTCCCTACCCGTTTCCCAAGGTCGTTAGTGATGGGTATGGAATTCTGGCTAAGCCAGTGAAACCCAGGTTCCCTAAATGAATTAAAAAATTGAGAAGTTGCACTGCAGCCTGTGGGTAAATAAGATCACTCTAACTCATCTTCTGGAATTTCACGTTTAATGGCCCGTTTGCATAATCTGGAAGACGCTGTCTGATTCATTGCATAATTATGGCTATTGGCTTTATTGTTATTTTCAGCACAAAATATGGACCAATTTACCTTTGCAGCTCATATTGAGCACGGTTCTCATCCCTTAGCTTTGTGTTAACTTTATTCCTGGAGATAATACAGTGTTGCAAAATGGAAAATTAAGAAATTTTGATTGGGTACTGGAGCCAACTGGTGGGAATACATTTTCATATTTTTGCTTTATATGCAATACAGGAAGAAAAGGAGCTATTTTGGTCCTTTCTAGATTGAAACATGTTTTTTGCTGTGTGGTTTCTTGACTTAATGTCAACAGTTTAATGTGTACTGTGGTTTACCTGCTTTTTACAGAAAATAAAGTGACATTCTAAATTGTTTGTTTATCTTTTCTAGGAAGTTAGGAGATTGGGTTTATGGTCCTTAGTGGCTGGAATATCTGACCTTGGAAAAAGCTATGGGAGTCTCTGTGCTGATAGTTGTCTAGCAACCTCTCTGCACTTGATTTTCTGTTTTCATAGACCTAGTTCTATCAGGAAGAAATAAGGGGTGGCACAGTGGCTCAGTGGTTAGCACTGCTGCCTCACAATGCCAGGGACCCGGGTTCAATTGCACCCTAGGCCGACAGTCTGTATGGAGTTCGCACATTCTCCCCATGTCTGCATGGGTTTCCTCCGGGTACTCCGGTTTCCTCCCACAGTCCAAAGATGTGCAGGTTAGATGGATTGGCCATGCTAAATTGCCCATAGTGTTGAGGGATGTGTAGCTTAGGTGAGTTATAGGGGGATGGGTCTGGGTGGAATACTCCAAGGGTTGGTGTGGACTTTTTGGGCTGAAGGGCCTGTTTCCACACTGTAGGGATTCTATGAAACATTCTATGAAATCCCCAATTCTGCAAGTCTCTGTCTTTTTCTCCCTCTGTAAATAGCCGCTCTTGGTAATTTGACAATGTTTCCAACAATCAGTACTTCTGACTACATTATAAACCCTGAAAGGTTGAACTATGGCTATTTTCCAATGACTCAAATCCAGCTTGATTTTAGTTCAAACTGTAGATGTTTCCATCAGTCTATGGCTGTCAGCAATTCGATTTTGTCGACAAGAAACCTGGTGGACTATGAGAATCCATCACATTTTATTTTTCATTTTGAGACTTTTGGCAAGCAGGAGTGTTTTCCTTTTGCTTTTAAAAAGAAATCATCTCTGCTAAATCAGTCAACTTTTGTGTTCTGTGAGTGCATCATTTTGGGATTAAGGAAATAAGGTTCTAATTCCAGGTTATAGTTTGTACGTTTACTAGTGTTTTTCACTTGTTCTAAGAATAAGTTTTGTTTTCTATAATAAACTGATTATTTTTGAATTCATTAACGAAACATGTTGTAAATCTTTTTTATTCTGGATAGAACTACAAAAGGGTCATTTTAGTGACTGAAATGTTTATACTGTTGTACAGTTGGTAGAGGAGTGGGGCTTGATTATCAGTGCCTTCCTTCCAATGCAGTCATAATGTAAGGCAAATGGCATCCGATGTCGAGAAAGTACTCCTCATAAAACTGAAACTTTAGAATTACGTTAGAACCTATGGTTTGTGTTAAATTGAAGGTAGTTGTACTCTTTCTCCATTACTGTTGATGAGGACAGCATCATTGTCAATAGCTATTTCTTGCCAACTATCTTTCCTGATTTTTTCCCAGTGATATTTTCATTACTCCTTTTCCAAAAAAGCAAGATGACTTGCTATTTCCTTGAGGCCTTCTTGGGATGTCAGTAAAGTACTTCAGCTGTAGGATATCTCTTTAAGCTTCTGGAGACATTTGGTTGCGTATCCACTTCAAGTATTATTCAAATGTACAATTTACTTATATTTTGTTTTATCCAGACAGACGCCAATCCAATTGCATGCAATCCCCTCACTGTTCTGTACTGCACCCAAAAGCAACTCTATTTGTCCAAAACTCCACTGAACTTCAGTTCATTCACTGAAGCCTGAAATGCAGCAAATAATAAAACTAGATGAGTGTTCAATGATGTTGAAAAGTTAGACAACAGAGGGAAATTGATTTAATTAATTGAAATAATTCATGTACGATGAAGTTATACAACATGTAAAATTAACTAAATTAAATGTGGCATTACCAAAGCGGAACCTATAAGTTAAAAATATTTAATGATCAAAAATAGCCTGTGATCAGTTTGAGGTATAATGGACGGAACAGAATGAAGGGAAATAGAACTGAACTAATATCTTCATAAATTGCAATTTGTTGATGTACTTGTTTCACATCTATGAATTATTCTTGACGTAAAATAATGGCTGAGATTTTCCAGAAGTGTTAGGAAACCAACAGTTGGGGCCAAAGGAGGGTGATGGGATGTGCAGTGTGGGGGTAAACCCCACGGTGCTAGAACCTGGGGCTGCATTGTTTTGGAGATCAAAGAAGGGTCCAGACCCGAAACATCAGCTTTCCTGCTCCTCTGATGCTGCTGGCCTGCTGTGTTCATCCAGCTCTGCACCTTGTTATCTTAGCCAAAGCTAGGGCAGCTGCTGTGTTATTAGCTGTCTAATTAGGAAATGAGCATCACTGGTAAGATTGGCCTGCAGCTAAGCGTACTCAGCTGTGCCACGCAGGATAGTGGCCACGGCAGTGCTCACGCCTCGAGGAAGAGGATTCAGTGAAGCAACTTCACAAGCAGGCATATTGAGCCAGTCAGGCTGGGCTGAAAATGTCAGGGGTGGTCACTGAGATAAGCAGCACCAATACTGTGGGATCTCCTTTGAGGGCTAACGAGTGCTTAAAAAGTAGACCTGCCCATTCCACTCTGTCTAGAGCCCACCTTGATTTAACTGCTTGCTTTCCCATTTCATGGAGATGGAAGTAATCTCTTATTTGATACTGGATATGACTTAGTTGGGCTCAAGGTCATTTGGCCATCTGCCAACTTCCCTGCCACTAACAAAATGGCATAATGGCTGAAAAAGTTTTGGATTTGCCGTGTAAATCCTTCTCATGCCAATTTTTTTGCCACTGAACCAATTGCGAAAGAACCTGTCCTGAGAGCAGAGAAATGTTTAAGTTTGTTTTTAGTTTAGAGAGTAGTTATATTTCCATTCTTTATTTTGTTACGGCACATAAATAATCTGGCTTCTTGCATGTTGATACCAGGCTCTTAAACTGTAACTAGAGGAAATAAATACTTAAAAAAAGCTATATTTTATCTTTTATACATATGAACTGATCAGTACGGCAGGTGAGAACTAAAATTTATCAACCACAGCAAAAGACCAAAGTAAGGTATTTTAAGAACCATGAGCATAGGGCAGTGAGTAAAAAAATCCAGTAAGGAGTTCAAGAAAAGCTTTTTTTTTAATACAGAGAGTAGTTAGAAGTGGACCTAATTACTACAAGGCAAAGTTGAGATAAAGAGCATAGGGAAGAAAGTAATAGAAGGATATGTTGAGGAGATGAGGTAGAAGGTTTCTATGCAGCGTAAGCATTGTTAATTTCATGTTGGGCTGAATGGCCTGTTTCTTTGTTATAAATACTTCGTAAAATGTCAGAGTTTGATATTACTGCAAGATGTTTTGATTTTCATCTTGTTCTGGAGAAGTGTGTCAACACAATTGATTTGGTGTGTAATATTCTGTAGCTTTAGATGTGCATGTAATTAATTCACTAAGATTTCTTAGAAATTAAGTACACTGAAACATGATACATTTTTCGAGATTGTAACTGTTATCTTCAGTGTTGAACACCAATTACTGCTCATATATTTAAACTTTCTTTTACAATTTCACTCAAGTTAAGGAACCTTTCTGTCCTAGAAAGAATAGATAAGATTTAGATTTTAATTGTTTGTAACTAATTCATTTTTATAATAGCCCATATGTTGCAACTTATCTATTTCCATTTATTTCATCACTTGCAACTCTAAATATTTTTCTAAACTTTCACTGTGTTCTTATAAGTGTAATATGAAGTATACTGTCTCTATAATACTGTATAGTTATTTTTCTCCTCTGCGGGGGCGGCCCCCACCCAGTATTAAGTTGTCCAAACTTGATTATTCAAATTTTATTTTAATTTACTCATGGGACGTGGGCATTGCTGATTGATTGTAACTGTGCCAGAATGAGAAGCTTTAGTGATTTTGCTGGGATTTGGGTATTTGCAGGTATCTTACTGAAGTTAAGCAAAATATTGAATTTGAATCCTTTTCCAATGTTTGTAATGAAATCTTTCCAACGTTTCTTGTCTGGTGTAATACGTCATACTTTTTTCCTTGTTTAATAAATGGTTTATTCTTTCTGTTAGAAGTACACTGGCAGCTTCTTGTGAGCATGTCCAATAACTGGCCTCCACAATTTAAAAAATGTTATGATCCAACAAGCTAGATTTCACTCTGGGATCTGACTTGTTTAGTATTAACATCAGCTAGATCATAATACTTCCAAGATATACGTACTCTTCTAACTCTGGTATTTTGAGCATCTGACTACAACTTCAGTATTTAGGGCCAGCCAATAAAAAAAAAACTTGTTCAGTGAGGTGTAACTGGATTTCTAATGGATTTCTGAAGAACCTGAAAAGGGCCTGAAATGTTAACTTTGTTTTCTCATCGCAGATGCTGCCAGACCTGTTGAGTTTCTCCAGTGATTGCTGTTTTATTTCAAATTTCCAGCATTCACCATTCTTTGTTTCTTGTTTTTCAATGGCAATTTAAGGGGGCGGCAGGAGGTGGCTCAGTGGTTAGCATTGTTGCCTCACAGCACCAGGTACCCGGGTTCAATTCCACCCTCGGGCGACAGTCTGTGTAGAGTTTGTATGTTCTCTCTGTGTCTGCATGGGTTTCCTCCGGATGCTCCGGTTTCCTCCCACATTCCAAAGATGTACAGGTTAGGTGGATTGCCATGCTAAATTGTCCTTAGTGTCCAGGGATGTGTAGGTTAAGCAGATTAGCCACAGGAAATGCAGGGGTTATACTGGGATAGGGTACAGGGTGAATGCAGATGTTACAGGGATAGGATGGGTTGCTGCTCAGAGAATTGGTGTGGACTTGTTGGGTCAAATGGCCTGTTTCCACACTGGGGATTCTATGATTTTATGTTGCTGAACAGTTGATCTGGCCCCTGAAAAGTAGTTTGTTGTTAAATGAACCAATAATGATGAAATGCGAGAATTTTAAAAGTTTTTTTTAAAAAACAACCTTTCTTTGTTCATGATATTTTAGCTTCTACTTGAACCCCATGCGGTATGTTCTGATTTTTGTTGCACTCTGTATAAAGTTTTAAACAGGTAATTTGGTCATTTATGCTTTTCCTGGTTGGTTAGCTCTAGGAATTATTTCAGCTGATTGGTCGCTTGGGCAGCTTGATGACGTCACTGCAACTTGAGCTAAGAATCCCCATTTAAGAAAAGGTGCAGTTGATTACCCATCAAGAAAGTTTAAGCTCAAACGATAGAGATTGAGAGATATCTCTGAGAGGCTTTCACAGTTTGGGGAAACTGCTGTTGCTTTGCTGCTAACTGCAAGATGCATGTCGTTATCTCCTTCTGTGATTTATTGTCTAACCTATAAATTGCTTTTGTAATCTTTTGATTCATACAAAGCATATGTAAGTACAGGTATATAAAAACAATTCAACAACAGCAACTTGCTTTATGTCGTGGCCAGTTATATCATCAGACTATGATTTCCTAATCTAAAGTAGGCACTCCATCTGATCATGGCAGCATCTCTTTGCCTTCTCAGATAAGTGCAGGGGCATATCATTTGTACCTATTTCAACATGGAATATTTCACTAGAAGAGTTACATTAGAAAAGACAACAGCACCTCCTCCACGATAATAATCGAAACTGGTGCTCTGCAAGGATGTGTTCTCCACCCCCTACTGTACTTTCTGTACACCCACAGTGTAGCCAGTTTTGGATGAATGCCATCTACAAATTTGCTGATGACCCCACTGTGGCAGGACGGATATCAAAAAAAGATGAGTCAGAATACAGGAAGGAGATAGAGTGCTTGGTGTAGGTGGTGTAATGATAACAACCTCTCCCTCCGTGTCGGCAAAACAAAGAACTGATCATTGACTTCAGGAAGAAAGGAGGAGAACACGTTCCTGTCTACATCAACGGAGCTGAGGTGAAGAGGGTCGAGAGTGTCAAGTTCCTCGGAGCAACGATCTGTCCTGGATTGCCCATGTAGGTGCAGTGGTCAAGAAGGCACAGTAATGCCTCTTCTTTCTCAGACAGCTGAAGAAATTCAGGGAGTATGTCCATAAGGACCCTCACCAACATTTACAGTGCACCATTGAAAGCATCCTATCCAGGTGCATGACTGCCTGGTACGGCATCTGCTCTGCCCAGGATGATATGAAACTACAGGAAGTTATGTGCACAGTCTGGACCATCACAGAAGCCAACCTCCCATCCATGGACTCCATTTACACTTTTCGTTGCCGTGGAAAGGCTACCAACATCATCAAAGACCCCTCCCGTCCTGGTAATGCTCCCTTCCAACCTCTTCCTTCAGGTAGAAAATACAGAAGCTTGAAAACACACGCCAGTAGGTTCAAGAACAGCTTCTTCTGTGCCATTATTAGACTGCTGAATGGACCTCACTGACTTCAAACCTTGTATTCCTTGCTCTGTCTAATCACCCTATGATCTGTATGTCCTTGTTTGCTATGATCTGTCCGTATTTATGATATTTGCTCCCTCTTCTAGAATAAAAGTAAAATATTTGAACATAAAGTACATCACCCCAAAAAAACCCTCTATTTACTTTTGCTCTGAATCGTTACCAAGGGAGAAATATTCTGCTACCAATTGCTCCAATAATCTGTTTTCTTATGCAGAACAATTTCAAATTTTCTCCCTTCCATGTTCTGCCATGAACTGTCAAATATTATTTAAATATATTTGTGTTTGGACAGGTACCCTAAATTCATACAGAGAGACTCTTCGCAGTGTTCAGCCAGGAACCTGTGTTGATTAACAAGAGCTTTACAATTACTGCCCTGATCTAATTTGATTCTAGATATTTTGTACTGGATGAGTACAGCTTCAGCAACACTTAAGCTTGACAGCAGTTGATTGGCACCACATCCACTCCCACAACCACTGATGCTCAGTAGCAGCAGTGTATTCTGTCTGTAAGATGCACTGCAGAAATTCCTCAAGGTTCCTTGGAAAACACCTTCCAAACCAATGACCGCTTCAGTCCAGAAGGGCAAGGGCGCCACATGCATCGGAACACCACCACCACCACCACCACCAGGCCACACACCATCATGACTTGGAAATAGGTCACCATTCCTTCACTGTCACTGGTTTAAAATCCTGGAATTCCCTCCCTAACAACATTGTAGGTGCACCGACAGCACTGGAGAGGTTCAAGAAGGTAGCTGACCCCCATCTTCTTCAGGGCAATAAGGGATGGCCAATAGATGCTGGTTCACCCAGTGATGTCCACATTCCACGAGTGAATCAAAACCATATCATTTACATAATTATTTGCTCCTGCACCAGTTGCAACAGGCATCATTCTGTTTACTCCTAATGATGGTAGTACTCATCTAAATATGCAAATCCCTGGATTAAAGCAGGACAGGTCAGAAATAATTGAAGTAGTTAAAAATATAGACTTCATTGTCTCTGAATGGAAACTTTACTAGTTTTAAAAATGCTCCTGCTGTGAAGAAGTTATTAGGTTAATGTGTTTATAGGATTTTTTTTAATAAGCCTCTATTTAATCTGCAAATATACATTTATTTTTGTGAAGTATTTATTGATAGCCTCAAATAAATGCTGCAATGAAGAATTTTGGAAGTCATCTGTGTGACAGTGCCAGAAAAATCTGAGAGAGGTTATACTATTAAGGGTGCTGTCTGAGTTTGCTCTCATTGATGATTTTCTGGACTAGGTTTTTGCAACTAATGAGGGAAAGATACTATGTCAAAGGTATTTGCTTTGTAGTTGATGGTGGAAAAACATTCACATTAAATGAGTTAATTCTGGAACACAGAGTATTACTAGGGGCCTATAGATATCTCAGAAAAGAAGATAAAAGCTAGTAATTCTAGGAATGAAAATTCTAAACTCCAGTTGAAACATAAATTATTCATATGGTTGCAGAATCAAAGATATTGTTTTAATGTCAAAATTAATTATTTGTATTTCTGGTTGATCGTCCAAAAGCGTGCCATGCTGCCATTATGGTAGTGATTCAGAATAGAATCTTGCTTCTTTTGTTTAAGTTAATTGTGTGTTTGCTGGCAAGAGCAAGCAGTTTGGGAACAGATGGAAGTTATAATTTTGCTTTGGTAAGTACTCCATCTCACCAAATTGAAAACACCAATGCCCACACCAACCAGATATCCTAAACTGCTCTAGTCCTATTTGCCAGTGTTTGGCCAATATCCCTCTAAAACCCTTCCTGTTCATGTACCTATTTGAAAGTATCTTCAAACTTATTAGTATACAGTATTTCATTCTACTCAAATAAGCAGTTCCTTTTCAACTAATAAGAATGATGCAAAAAGACCACCAGCAATTGGAATCAATTGCAACAACAGAATTGAACAGCAAACTAGTTATAACCAGTTATATCAAACACATTTAATTTTAAATCTTTAAGTGTTGTTTTTAATAGAACAAGAATGTTCTGCCAAAGTGAAATATTTAATGATGTGACTGCACTCACCATATTACTTTTCCCTCTCCCGATTTTCTGTTCTTAATTTGACCCTGACAGATTACAGTTTTACCCATGCTGGCAGCACTTCATTACTTCTCCCAAGTTGGTTATTCTTCATATGTTGAGCTATAGGGAGAGGCTGAATAGGCTGGGGCTTTTTTCCTTGGAAGACCGGAGGCTGAGGGGTGATCTTATAGAGCTTTATAAAATCATGAGAGGCATAGATAGGATGAATAGTCAAGGTCTTTTGCCCAGGCTAGGGAAGTTTAAAACTAGATGGCATAGGTTAAAGGAGAGAGGAGAAAGAATTAAAAGGAACTGGAGAGGCAACTTTTTCACATAGAGAGTGGTACATCTATGGACCGAGCTGCCAGAGAATGTGGTGGAGGTGGCTACAATTACAACATTTAAAAGGCATCTGGATAGGTACATGAACAGGAGGGGCTTCAGAGGGATATGGGCCAAATGCTGGCAAATCGTATTAGATCAGTTTAGGATAGCTGGTCAGTGCAGACGAGTTGGACCGAGGGATCTATATCTGTGCTGTATAACTATGACTCTATGTGCAAGCTTAGACAGTGAATGTCTGCAAGCAGCTCAAGTATTGAGATAACATGACCAAGTCCATTCGTTTCCTCACCTGACATTCACACCTATATTGGCTGACCTACCTGCAGCTGCCATTATGTAGAGCGTAAACTAGAGAGTTCACTGCCAGAATTCTGCAGTAAAACTAGGGCATCAGTGGGAGGTGAATAATATACTTGAAGAAGCAGTGTTTGTACTTTCCCAGGAGTAAGTTTAGTGGGAATCTGAACACCGGAATCTACCACCAACACGCAAGTCGATTTCTTTTTAAAGTTGTAAAATGAGGGTATTAATTTCAGTGTTCTCAAAACAGTTTTCTTTTCCTTTAGGTTACAAAGAAATAACAGCTTTTAAGTCTTAACCTTTCTTTTTATTGGCGTGTATAGATTATATTTCAAATCATCAAAAAAAATTAAGTCACCACCAAATCCTTTTTAATATAACTCAGCTACTTTACAAAAAGTTCCCTATAAATTATTTTCTTAATTTCTTTGATTACCAAGTTTCTGTTGCTACTGGGAGACCTTGAATAGGATTTTCATCATGCATTGTAAAAATATTTGGTAAAATTAAATCACTGTAATTGATACAGCACGTGATGCATAGCTCATATCTTTTTCAAAGAAATTCTAGCTTATTATTTTTCTGATTGAGTGCAATAGATATTCTTGCAGCTTTGAGAGGATTTTATTGATTCATTTGACGTTAGTATTTTAGTTACAAATCTTGCTGGATTCATTTTGGGTGCAATATTTTCCCAAATGTATGTATTTATTTTAAATATATATATATGACAACAGCAATTTTAGACAGCAGGCTTATCTAATACATCATACAGGATAGTGTAATTTAGATGTTTAGTAGCTTGGATGAGCTGAAAACTTTTGGGTTTTGTATTTATATGAATTAAGCTCCTATCATTGGCTGTAAAAAATATTTAAGTTGAAGCATTGAAGAAGACATTGGACAATTTGCTTTTTCAACTAAAGTCAAATCATTGCAAAAACAAGAAGATTTGAAATGATCTGCTCAGTTCTAGAGTGAGGATCTATGATTGTGTAAAAGATCTTTTCTCATTTTTATGACATTTTCAGTAACTTTGGAAATATATAAGCAAAAAAAAAAATCTGAGGTAGAAAAGAACCTGTCGAGAATATTTTCATTTATTTTGGTTTTGGCTACAAGTATACCAAGTGTTTTTCTGTATTTTTCTGATATTGATATGGTTTTGTGCATCACCATAATGCAAAGTATAGAAATAATTAGTTGGAGATTCAAGAGTTTCACTGAATATGCTGTTGTTTTTATTTGTTCATGGGATGTGTACATTGTTGGCAAGACCATTTTTATGGCAACTCTAATTGTCCTTGAAGATCATGATAAGCTACCATCTTGGACCAATGTGCTCTTCATGCTGCCAGTACATCTGCTGTGCAATTGGAGAGGCTCTTGGGAGTTCATAAGTGAATTATTTGTTACCACATATCCAGACTGTAATCTTCTCTTCTAGCCACAGTATTTACGTGGCTTATCTAGTTAGGTTTCTGGTTAATGGTGACCCCTAGAATGTTGGTGGTGAAGCTTCAGGATTGACACTGAGGTTGAATGGAATTGATTAGACTTGTGATAGTTAGAAATAATCATTACCTGGCACTTTTGAGCCGAAACATTACTTCTATGTGTCAGCTCATGCTTAATGTTGTCCAGGCCTTGTTGCCACGCAGGAGACTGCTTCGTTATTGAGAAATTGTAAATGGAACTGCATGGTGTTATCATCAGCAAACATCACCTCTTCTCACCTTGTTTTTGAGGGAAGAAATTTGAAGCTGGTAAAAATAAAACTACCCAGCCAAATTCCTGCAGTGATATCCACGATTATTGGCTTCCAGCAAGCACAGTCATCTTCATTTGTACTGAACATAACTTCGGAAGCAGAGAGCTTTTCACCTTGATTCCCATTAACTTCAATTCTGCTTAGATTCTTTAATACTTTACTCAGTGAAATATTGTCTTGATGCCGAAGACAATAACTCCGTATCACTTTAGAAATAAATACCAAAACTCAGGGCAAATTTTCCACAAACAGCCAAAAACTAAAACGGGAATTACTGCAGATCTGAAGTGCATGTAGTGCCACATAATCTCACTGCATAGGATTCATTATTTGCTTGCCATATTACTAATCACTTTGAAAAATGCAACTGTCTCCCCTCTAGAGGAAAACAAAATCACGTGGTACATTTTCCTGACCATTTTTGTCTGTATTCTTGTGACCAATTCATGGTCAGCATTGACGGGCACCAGTCTATGGGTTCATCCATAATTACTTGGTGTAGATGATAAATTAGTGTCTTGGAAAGGTATTGAGTATCTAATGTTCTTCAGTGTTAGCAAAATCGTCATAGTGTGTTTAATTGCCATAAATAAATCAGTAAATGACACCTCGACAGCCATAGTTACTTTTGTTAATCCCTTTTTTCCTCCTAATTTCTATTATTGTTTTTAACTGGTTTGTTTCAAACTGAATACGTATGATTTATTTTGGGAATACTAGATTATGGGAAGCAATAACACTGGATTAGGGAAATAAACACAGATGCTTGGATGATGGTGCCAGGGTGAGTTTGTGTTTCAGAGAAAATTGAAAAGCTTCACAAATGGAAATATTCTGTCAAAACATGCTATGTTGCTATCATTCACAGGGTTACTTTTAATTCCTCACCTCATCAAACGTACAAATTCTGTCTGCCTGTCCCCTCAAGTTGTGTAATCAAAACTTACCCATCAACAAAGTTTTTTTGGTTAGAAGTCAATTTTTTTAAAAGGTTTTTTTTCATAGTCCCTGTTGATGAATCTCCCACTCCTGATATTTTTTTCTGAGAATTAAAATAACTGGTGTTGTTAGAAGCAAAGGAAATCATAACAAACTGTAAGAGACACTATTCAAACATACATGACTGAATTCTGGAAACAAGTGAAGAAAACGTGCCAATCATGAAAGGAACCATGCTGTGTCCCAACTGGATCTAGGAATGCAGGAAAACACCAGCTTCGTAAAAATGGAAAGAAAACCAAATTACCAAAAACCAAAGGCACTAAGCAAGTTTCTCTCTTTAAGTGAAAAGGTTAAAGAGAGTGCACAACAACTTAAATAGCATAGCATCTTCAGTAGACATTCAGCAAACAAAATAGCACACCCTCTGTTTCAACAGTTAAGCCTGGCTTTTCGATTCTGAGGTAGATATCACCAATGGGGAAATTACCTAGCTTGTCACACCTAACTAAGGAAAAACTCCTGTGACTGGCAGGATCTTCATTCTGAGGGGAGTGGAGGACAGATACAGCTTGAAGTCTCACCACCTCTGGAAACAGATCAAAGGGAGCCACAGACACTGCTGATTGCTGAGAAGGCAGTTTAAAAGACCTGCCTTGATTCTCTGGGCCAGAGTTTCAGTTATTTGTTCATATTTTAGGCACTTACCCTTTGCCTCCATCTCACCCAACCCATTCCTCAAACCCCATCCATGCCAACTCATGCCAACCCACCCACTTCAAATCATGTCATTCACTCAATGCCAGCCAACCCCTGGGTCCTTTATAGCTCCTGATGCTAACCTAACACATTGCCTTCTACCCTTTGCTCCTAAACCATCCAAACCTGTCACCCAGCATCCAACATCCAACATGGACAGATGTCAGGAATCATATTCAAATGAAATAAAATTAAGTTCTAAATATCTATAACAGCATTTTTTATCTGCTACACTCCCATTCATGAAAATCCATCAAATCGTTCAATTCCCCTCCAGTACTTTCATTCCTTCTAAATAAACAAACAAACCTGTATTCATAACCACACCTCAAAAGACTGCTAATTCTTTAACAACATCTAAGCTGTCAGTCAAATGGTGGACAAAGGCACCCTGCTAGGATAATTATAGGTTGGGAAAAGCAGCCATGTATTAAGAATGATGTAATGATAGTTCTTGGGATAATGTCAACAAATATCTAATGTAAATGCTCGACTCTTTTTTAAACCATATGTTAGCAATTTTTAAAGGGCTGAGGATTTGAGAGTTAACGTACTACTTCCACCCTTCAAGAATATTTGCATCTACTCTTAAAAAAAATCGTAATTTACGCACTGTAGGTTAAGGTACTTACCACAGTGAAAGTGGGGTCTGTCTGAACTCAATGCTGAGTTGGGTTGTGTTGATATTGAGAGTATGAGGGGTCATAAGGAGTGGGTAGGGGCCATGGGTTGACATGGAATGTATGAGGTGTCATTGGGAATGGATGGCTGGCATGGATGGGCTTGGGGATGGGTTATGAGGGTTGCCAGTGATCCATGAGGATCTAAAATATGAATAAATAACTGGAAAAAAGCCTGAGAGAACTAAGGCCCTGCTGAGTTTGGGTTTCCCTTGTGTTATTGATGCCCTGCTCCTTTTTCCCTACCAGTGAAAATGGAATCCGGTAGAAATGGATGAAACTTCTGAATCCAGGACCTTGCAGCCTCTACAATTTCTCCCTGATACACAACTGGCAAACTCAGTTTCACTGAAGATGAAATAATATGCAGCAGCTATATGCTATTTGCAACATGATTTAATGTTTGTTACATGAAATATTTAGACTTCCTTTGCAGTAGTAGCTAGGCAAAGAATAGCACATTACATGTTAACCCAAGGATATTTACAATGGGGTATTCAGCAATGATAATACTATTGAATGTTAGGGGAAGAAGATTAGATTTTCTCTTGTTGAATGGTCATTTGTCTGACATTTGTGTGACACAAATATTATGTGCCACTTCTCGTTTGAAGTCTGAATGTTGTCCAGATCTTGCTGCCTATGAACTTGAAGTGCCTCAATATCGGAGAAGTTTTGAACAGTGCTGAACATTGTGCAATCAGTGCAATCTCCACCTCTGACCTTATGATGAAAGGAAAGTCATTGGGACTCTTGTGGTGCAGTTGTAGTGGCCCTGCCTCTGAGCCAGAAGACCTGGTTTCAAGTCCAACCTGTTCTAAAGGTATGTAATAACATCGCCGAACAGTTTGATTAGAAAATATCTAGAAGGAAGGTTATTGATGAAACAACTGAAATAATTGGGCCAAGGGCACTACCCTAAGGAACTCCAGGAATTGAATGATTGACCTCTAACCATCACTATCATCTTCCTTTGTACCAAATGTGACTCCAACAGTGGAGAGTTTTTCTCTGTGATTTTCATTAACCCTCCAGTTTTGTTGGGGCTCCTCGATGTCACAATGGGTTAAAATCAGCATTGATGTCAAGGGCATTCAGCTGGTGTTCAGCTCTTGACCATGTTTGGACCAAGGCTATTATGATGTCAGGAGCAGTGTGAATCTGGCAAAACCTAGTGATTGTTAATGAGCACATCTGTTCAAAGGGAAAAAAAACAGTTTTTAAAGTCTATTCACATAACTGAAATTACCCATTCCTGAAGCTAGTCTGATAAAATTTTTGAGGGTTTACAGAAGAAATTTATGTGCCCAGAATTGGACATTTGTTAATACTAAAGCCAAACTAGTGTTCCATGTAGTTTCATTTGTACTCTACCTCTATTTATAAAGCGAAGGAACTCATTTGCTTCATGAGCCGTGTTATGACCACCTGACTTTCGTAAGACGGTAGCATAATATATAGTGTGCCTTAGGGTTTTCAGTTGTGTTAACAATTATTAGGCATTGCTTGCCTACTAAGCAATATTGAGTCAATGTGAATTTTGGTTTGTTTACAGTCGAAACCTCATATGTATTAAATTTTGTTGCATGATACATGTGTTTGGTCACTAGATCACTTGTATTCTTTTTTCTGAGAAGTTATTAGCTCTACGCTGTGACAAGATGTGCCTTTAAGAGGGATTTGTAATGAACTGTTTCTCTTGAAGAGGTGTGTTGTAAACCTGGTGACAATGTGTCTGCTCCATGGAAAGTAGAATATGTAGCTTTAGGTTTTATTTAAAGCAGACACATGAAGCATGAGTGGGTGGATTCAGGCTCACACAGATCCAGGGTTTTAGTTTTCCTTTCAGATGTTGAAGTTAGGGTTTTTGGATTTGAAGATGCTGCTGCAAAAAACCTTGAGGTCTCTCTCTGGTGGTAGATTCATTCTGTTGGTATTCCTTCCTGGGGACTGGAAAAGATAACAAGTGAGGGAAATCTGATTTGCTGAATTTGCCTTTACCAAAGATGTTCATGGAATGCTGCTATTTGGAACGGTTGATGAGTAGTAGTTAAATAACATTTTATCGTTAAGTACTTCAATAGTTAAAGTTATGCCAATTCATTTTTTGTTTCTATTTTAACTATGGTGTGAGAGTAAAATGTGTTTTGCTTAAAGCCTGGTAGCTTGACTATCAAATCACATCTGGAACATAGCACCTTATACCTCCCTTTACATAAGATGAAAGTTTGGGTCTGGGCAATCTCCTTGATATGTTTAAGGGGAGTTGGTTTGATTCAAAACAATGCACAGGTCTTCTCTATTATTAAAACTCCTTAACATTGTTCTGTTTAACTTGTACTATCTGTTCTTTCATCTCAGCAAACTCTATTATGTCTCACTTTTCTGGATTGAATGTGTTGCCCATTCCACCAACCTTTCTATGTCATCTGAAGCCTGTTATTGTGGCGGTTAGCTCAGTTGGCTGTATAGCTGGTTTGCAAGGCGGAATGATGCCAAAAGCATGGGTTCAGTTCCTGCACTAAGTGAGGTTACTTTGTCAGCCTTCCCACTTGCCTGAGGAATAACGACCCTCAGGTTGAACCACCATCAGTCATGTCTGTCTCTAATGGGAGAGCAACCCTATGTTCTGGTAGGAACGTGGTGACTTTACTTCATTCCTGTCTTTACTTTTTCCACATCTTTTAAATTATGCCCTGTAACTTCACATTTAAATGATAAATACTTCCCAACAGCAGTAATGACCCTAGCACCAATCCCTGCAGTAGCACCACTATGTACCTCACTCCGGTCTGACAGACAGCCATTCACTACACTTTGTTTTCTATTCCTTAGTCAGTTTTGTATCCAGATACCTATTCTCTGGCACAACTACCATCTCTTTTTTTCAAATGCACAGATTGCAGTTTTAGGTATATCTGGAGCATTATTGCTGCATTGTCCAATGTCAGATCTAACCACAGCAACATTGGGGTAGTTGAAGCTGAAGTTAACAAAGGCAAGAATGAACTCTTCAGTAATTGATGGGTGATGATGCATGGACGAAGGAGATGATCATAGTGATGGAGAGGAAGTTCTGTCAACACTCAACAGTGGGTCAATTATTGAGTTTGTGAACAGTTGTTTCAACCCAAGTCCATGGCCAGAGAAGGAAAATGAATTATAAGCTATGGAGCAGAGTTTGTTTTTGGGATCGAATGCTTAATTGGGAAAAAAAAAATCAGCTGATCTAGGACTGGATGGTGACATCACAGAAGCAGTAACAAAGACCAAGTAGTTGCCATAACTTCCTTCATTTTGGACAATAAAAAGTTTCGCCTTCCTTAATAGTAATTATATGCTGCTGTTGGCGTACAATTTGGCAAAAATACATTGGTCGCTTGAATTACTGTTATGAGCCTGAAGTTTAAAGTGCACTTTGAATCAGATGGTGGAAATGCCAAATAACTGGCTTCCTCAGAAATTGATTCTACTGTAGTATAGTCCTTCCCCAGCCTGCAATTAGATATTAAAAACACTGATGAATTTTTAACCTATTCAAGTGAATGACTTGTCCAGTTAAGAAAGCAAACTTACAGCAGGGTAGGAACATCGAAAGAAATCATCATCCCCAATGATTCAGCTTATTTTGCTCCCAAAACCCCTCACCTTTTATCTTCCCCCTCACATTTTTCAGAATTAGGAACATACATTTATTTCTTGCCCCAAACTGCCCCCTCATCCACTGAGGGGTGCTTTTGAGATTTTCTTGAGGGCTACTTTTTTTCATTAACCAGCTACTTTTTCATATTTGCCAATTTACTTATTCAGTGATACAGTCACATAGCAATAACACATGTGCATGTGTCAGTTTGGAGGCTATTTAGACTTGCACATGTGGTCAAACGATCTTGGGCCCAAGATTGGACATTCTAAATTGACCCACAGCCAGGAAAACAAGCCTGACAGAAAACTAGTCGAACTAACTTACACAGCAGCCAGCAGCTATCAGCTACAGAGATAACCAAGATTAAAGTGGTTACAAAGGTTCAAGGACAACCAGTTACAACCGGCCTGAGTGTTTTAGAGAAGTGTCAATCAGATGTTCTGGCATCTTAACTGCCTAAGTGTGTGCACTTAACACTTCCCTGAATGGTGACAGTGAAGGGTATTGACGTGACCCCATTCGATGACTTGAACCCAGTTCATGATCCCATTGGCGAAAGGCCACAGAGCAATCTGGAAGGTGTGGTGCAAGATAGTGTAAGTACACACACCTGAATGTCACCCTCAGTGAAGACGCAGTCAAGACTAGGTGAAGAATTGACCTGTCCCAGCAGCAGAGCTCCATCTACCTGAGAGAGTGTGGCTATCCCCCCGACCCGTGAGACACATGTTCGTGGAAGAGAACCACCCCAGCATTGAAGAGAAAGGAGATTCCAACTGCCCAGCTCAAACACGTGGAACATGGCGAGTAATATCCTTTTTCAAATGGATAGAGTGAAATAAAGAATAGTTATTGTGGGTGTTTGGAAATGCCCATGTGTTGTTTTTAATGAAGAATATTTTGTCAATAAAATTGCGTTTCACCACAAACTGAATTCTGCATCTCTCTGTGTCACACCATCAAGAGTGCCTGGGTAATGTGTTTTTAATACATTAACTGGTTGAAGTTTCCAAAGCATGGACAAAACACAGAAGCAGGATTAGAAGAATTCATTAGTATCCTCAACAATTGCCAACTGTCTATAAAACTTGAAGCCACAGCACACAAGGAAGGCATTAGTTTGCACATAATTCATTACATAAGTCATTTCCAGTTTTCCTCATTTCTCGTTAGCTGAGTATTTTGTTTGTTGACAAATTTAAAACTATTAGCATTATTTTGCAACCCCACTCTTCTCACAGCTCCACACTGCGTCCTCCCCCTGTCTCCTCACGCCTCTCTATCTGTTCTGTCTCTTGTAGGAACACTTCCTCTCACTTCTCACACCCCCAGTTGCAGCCACCTTCTCTCTCCCTCTTGCAGCCTTCCTTTCTAATCTGCCTTTTAGCCTCCATCTCTCAGTCCTGAAACCTCCACCTTTCTCATTTCCATTCTCTACCCTGCTGCTGTTTGTCATTGCACCACCCCTGCAATCTCCCCTTCTCACTTCCTTTGGTTCCTATTGACTCCTCTCTTTCCCTTGATGTATACGGCCACCTTCTCCCTCTACCATCATGCCCTCCAATCCCTGCAGTCTCTTCCTCTCCTCTGCCCTGCCCTTGAAGCCTCTTCCATCCATCTTTTGCCTCCTTACCCTTGCAGCTTCCTCTACTCTGTCTCTACACCCACAAATATCTGAAGCCCCACCTTTATCTAATCCCCGATTCCTGAAACCTCCCCTCTCTGTCTCTTCCCCACCATTCCGACTTCTACACTCAACCTGTTCTTTAACCCCACCTCTGCGTCTGCCCTGATTGCTTTTCCTCCCTCACCATTGCAGTCTGTCTCTTTCTGTCTTCCTCCACCACCCCCCTCCACCACCGCTGCAACCTCCTGTTGTCCCTTCCCCTGAACTCTGCAGCCTCCTCATTGTGTATGTCTCTCTCTCCCACACCCCTGCAGATTCTCTCTCTCACTTTGCCTAATCAGCTTGGTAACTTGGGCTTCTTCATCTCTGGCCCCACTTCTCTGGCTCAGACGCTGGCCCTTTTCTCTGATCTCACCAACTCAGGCCTTTTGAGCTCTGTAACCCCTCACTGTTGCCATGTGCCTTCTCACTGTTCCTTCGGTCAAGTGCTGGTTTTGTCCTGTGATTGCTGCTGATGGGCTCGCTACTGAGCATGGGAGAGAAGGAGCTTTTAAGAAAGTCTTGCCTTTCAACATCCAGCCACCTGTGATCAAATTTTTTCAGGCATTTTGTGGATGGATTTGTCTGCTGCTCCTGTGTCTTTTGAGCATTGCCACATAGTCAATGAATTTGACCATCTCTACATTGCAAGCAGTGAAGAATAACACCAGTTGCATCCACTGTGCTGGGCACTATGCCACACTGTCTTAAACCAAATATCACTAAGATTCTGTTCTTTCAGTTAGATTCCAGTGCTTACAGTGAACATTGCCCAAATTGTCAAATTCTCAAATTCTCAAACATGATGTTTGTCCAGTGCACTTGGACAGTGTCCCCAACCGATCACTAACCCATCATAGCTATTTACTGAAAACTGCTGGAAACGTAAAACCCCCAAATCACCTAGCTATCAAACATTTCAGGCAATATCTAGTGAGTGCTCAATCTTTTCCAACAACTTTAACTTTCTTTGAACTCTGTAAATCAGCATGGCATCTCTGATCCTACAGATTGTTGACTGAGATCTAGCATTGTATTTGGGCCGGTTCTCAACTGCTTTTCAACTGGACAGGAGTGGTATACCTCATATCTTCACCAGTGGTGGCCTCATGGACTAGCTGACAATAGCTGCAAAATGAATCCATGTTCCACATGATTAAATCAGTCTCACTGTTGTATCTGGTCATCCACATGCTTTTTGTACTTGATGATGACTGTATTTTAACATGTGTAAAATCCTAAGAATTAGTTATTGTTTTTGTTTCTAGTGGCTTATTTGTAGATTGGAAAATATGGCTCAAAATTCCTGATTGCTTGTCTCATCAATGGCTGATTCCCTGTTTAACTTGGCCTGCTGGACCCAGCAGCTGGTTTTCTTTAACTGTTCTCTGGAGACTGAATGCTGACAATTGATACCACTTCATTAACGAGTAGCAAAGGAGTTGTAAACATCATGACTGATAATGTCTCCCATTCAGCTGGAAATATTCTAGGCTTCAAGTCCTTTCTTAATCAATTGGCTCACTGACCTCTGCATTAATAAAGTGACCCCAGACATAAATCGCCATCACAACCATAATAGTCCCATGGCGTGCAGCAATTACAATGAAGTAGCATATGTTGCAAACTGGCTTTACAGTTTGGGCTAGAGGAGGAAAGAGGAGAATGGAAGTTTGAATATTGAGCAATATGGTATTACTATACCTGCTGAAAGACTAACGACAGAATAATTTAGTGCCAATGCTAAAAGATCTTTTGGATATTCTAAATGTCTGCAAAGAAATGAAACGCTAAATGTTTGCAGGAAAAAATGAGGTCATTCAGTAGAAATGAACAACTCTTTAGGGTGCTGGGAAAGTATCCACAAATATCACATTAAATGACTGATGAAGTTATATAGAAGTCTGACAACCTGCATTTGTTGCAAGTCCACATAGAAATCTGGCAAGCTCAGTTCTCCAACTGCTGTAAAGGTATTTGAGAACTTCATGTTTCCTCATTACTTTCAAAAACTATTTCAAGGTGCCAGACATCTTTCGTACCGTTATTACTTGCATAAACGTGTTTGATTTCAAATTTTTGCTTACCGGGTAATTATGCAAGTTTTTATCTTTATGTTAAAACACTACAAGAGTTCTTTTAATTAAAGGATAATTGTAGTAATTCTCTTCTGTTAAATCAGCATCACTAATCCAAAATGTCTGTAACGTGTTCATTGCAACTTCTATGGAATTAAATTTCAACCCAATCCAGTAAAACTATTTTTATTGTTAAATTATTTAACCCTTTGCAGGTAAAATGAAGATGCCATCTAAGCCCAAAGTGTCCTTTAATAGGCAACTTATATTCATATTTCCTGTAAGCAGACAAGGTGACAACTGCTGTTCCAAACTCTTTCCTATTTAAAATGATTCCGACTCAAATCAATATGCACCTGTTGACATCATAGGTATTTGTGGTTACAGTAAAGCACTTCTCTACTGCTTTAATTAATTAATTTAAGATTTATAGGACAATGCACAGATTTTGCTTTCTTCATGATTGATCATTATGTTTAAATTTGCCCTCCTAAGACCTTGGAGAAATGTGGAGTATTGAAGAAGCTGAATTCAGACTTGCCGTGCAACAATCCACATTTTGTTGAACTATATTTTCCATTCAGTAATCTACAGTTCATCCTAATACTTCTGCAATAACATGTCCTCGTGGCTATACCGATTCCTAAGTTAATTTTGTGCTGCTATGAGTAAACATAATATCACGTTTTTTTTTAAAGCGTAGCTATTTGGATCGTCATTTTAATCCTTGGCATTTTGAATTGTAACAAGTTACAGTTAAGCAATATGCTAACTTTTCCCAGCTCCTGAACAACTTGGATAATGGTGAGTTAGTTGAGAGAATAGGGTAACATTGGAAAAATTAGGCTGTTGATATCAAGGAAAACAAGGTCCAAATGGTGAGGGGTCTGTTTCTTTGCCATTATAACTCACTGGTTTCTAATGTCACTTGGACTAAATGCTATTTTCTATTCTCTGATGCAGTGGAAAGAAACTAGATAGTGACAGCTCCCAATGTGAAAGTAAAAGTGGGCATCTGGTGATTCCTGTTCACCTCTTGTTCCTGTTGACCTCCATCTTGACTAGCAGTCTCCAACATCTCCATGGACAGTGACTGTCTGCACCCTCTGAATACAGAGGTCGGCATTGGGCATGCAGCAGACGCACCACATTATTATGGTACATCTCTGACTCACTTAAAATACAATTTACTGCTGCAATGCTGCACTTTGGAGCATGTCACCTATTTGCTTTGCAATTCTGAAGCCAGGCTATTTTACACACCAGGACAGACAATCTCATGGATTGCAGCAAGATGCATCTGAGGCTTGTAGCTTGCACTCACTCACTTTGTGCCTTCTACTGTGGAGTTTCCAGCTATAAATATCCTCATGATGCAGTCAAGCTGCAGGAGAGCCACAGTAACTCATCTTCTGTGGAATACTGTGCAGATGAGAGGGGGGCAGTAGAGTGCCACTCTGTTCAGAGGTGGCAGCCTGAACATCATATTTTGATGTTTAGCATATCAGCAATGCAACACCTTCCCTTGGGGCCAAGTCTCTGCTCTGGACTACTGGAGGACATACCAAGGATATGTGATGGATGATGAGGATCCATAAGAGCCACAGCATTGTGCCAAGTGAAAACATGAAGACATTCTTAAGGCGGAAAAGCACCGGCAATGCCTCATTCATTGGAATGTATGAAGTCATCCTTCACTTTCTGTAAATGTCTTGATGCTGTTGAGGCCAGCATTCCCTGTATAATCCAAACTGCAAGCGCAGCTTTGGGGTTTGACTTTTTTGCATGTTTCATGTTGTTAAGGTTGAAATCTTTCACAATACCTGATACTCTCTCATTCAATCATGACAATGTTTAATGCTAGTATGGATGCAGTGGAGAGGCTAGCTATGATTCAGGCAGGGTTATAACATTGTGTGGTGCTAAGGATGGCCAGCCTCTCTACATTAATTCCTACAGCTATAAATAAAATGATACTTGCTCACACAGCTTATGAGGAAAAGTTAGCGTAAATGTTCAAATGTGGTACTTCATTTATAATGATGTGTCGCCCATACCAGCTATGTATCCTCAGAAGGTTTTCTTTTTCCTTCCACACATCTAGATCAGTCCTAGGGCCTGCAGCTACATGGATGGACCCTGTTAGTCTCTTGGAGTTTTGATGGGTGACCCAGGTTGGCGTTGGGCCTAGACATCCTGATTGTGTTCTCCAGATGCAGGTTCACCCTCTGCAGCTTGAACTCGTACTGTGTTGGATTTTGGTGCCAGGGTAAGGCTGGAGGAGCCAGGCACCTTTGGAATGTCTTGAGAAGAGCCTCTAGGATGCCTGTGCATGGTTCCCGCTGTGACAGGGTGCCACTCTGGAAGACATCACCATGTCTCCTCGTGAGGACAGGGGCACAGAGAGTGAGATCACGGTCCCTAGTTTCCACAGTTGCCTTGCCATAAGTACTAAAGAAGTGATGGTGGCAGGTGTGCGCACATATCTGGCACATAGCAAGTGTGAAGAGCCTCGGTCTCCACTGTAGCTGCCAATCTGTCCAGGGATGCAGCCTGACATCTGCATGCCAGAAGCAGCACAGTAGACTTAGCATGGTGTACTCCACCACTTGGTGGAGTCCTTCAACCTTTGAATCATTCTCCCAAATGTCTCAAACAACTGCCTGCTGCCCTTGTGTCAGCTTGGGTATTTGAATGAAGTTCTGAATGGCCAACACCATGGGACTTAATCAATCCTGGGGCTAAGCAGGTGCCTGGTCTATAACAGTCTCTGGGGCATTTCTTCTTCGATCAGCTGCAGACATGTGGCAGCGATGTGCTCATCAGAATGTGCTCCCAACTGTACTCTTAGCAAAAGTATCTATTGAGCTGTCCGTATCTGAGCTGGTAGAAAATGCAATAAGTAGTCTTGCTAATAGTTCCTCTCAGGGATCTGTGGCTTCTTCCTCTGAGATGAGGAGAAGATGATGTCTTGAGGTGTTGGTCTGTTCATACCACTGGTGGCTGCATGAGATATGAGAGAGAATGAGTTGTGAAATAGGATGGGCGTTTGGGCATGTTAAGAATACATTCGCAGTGCTGAATGTTGAGGATAGCAATTAATAATGAAGTTACTTGGTTGCAGGGACATATAGCTCTGGACATCACCATATCAGCAGTCAAGGTTATCTCTCACTAATGCAAAGATTCTCTCCTCGCAGGAGGTGAGGAATTAAATGTCAGGCACCCCACAACCCATCTCTGTCCTGCTGTGAGATATTTTTCTCCTGGAGTAAGACAAAAAGAGGGATTGAGTGAGATATCACACTGACTCAGGTGACAACTTCAGACCAGACTGGCAGGGTCTGATGCCATGGTCTCACTCTGGTGAGTGCAAGGTAGTGTGAATGATAGGCTTGGAAGAATGTTATATATGTAATCATGTGAGCAGCGTAACCTTACGTGAGAAAACTCATTAGAGCTTGGAGAGAAACTCCCCAAAATTTTCATCCAACCGATTTTTTGGTAAAATTCAGCTAATGTGAAAACTGCTGAAATTTTATACATAACATTTACCAAACAGTTACAATCATATGCAAGTTGCCACTTTGGTCCTTTAAAAAAGAGGGGATCTCTGTATTTCTGAGAGGAGATTCCAGTCTGAGCTCCTGTAGAATTACAGAGCCTTACTTCTATTCTGACAATTCTTTCGCAGCACAGAAACTTCCGAAAAAGGAAAACGGTGCCCCCTTTTCACAGCAATCAACTGCCATATTCTGAAATTTAAAAGTCCTGACAGCCACTTTGACATCTGTCAAATGTGTTGGTAGGATGTCAGATGCCTAGGCTATAGGGTGCCAGGCAAGTGGGACACCAGCTGAGTGGGGATTAGATGCCAGGTGTATAATGCAGACATGGAAAGGTGGTAGGGTGCCAGGTAAGTATAAAGCTGGGTATGATGCCAGATAAGTAGGGTGCTGGCTAAATAGGCTGCCAGCTGGGTAGCGGAAAAAATGCCAAGTAGGTAGGATGCCAAGTGGTTAAAATGGCAGGTTTCAAGGAGGCCAGGGAAGTGCTGCAATGTTTATGATAGGTCAGGGTAGGTGGGAGAAATGGGGTCTGGCAGGGGACGGAAAGGGTAGGTTTTGAGTTGGGGGAGAGGGTTATTGTTTTGGCTGGGGTGTGGTGTTTGGGGGTTAGGGTTGGGTTGGATTGGGTCAGGACTAGCAGCAGTCTTGTTGGGTCGGGTCTAGCAGCGGAGAGGTTGAGGTTTCCAGGTCCAGCCCAGTCCAGTAAGGTGTCAGGGGACTTTGTGGGAGAAGGTGGTTCAGGACCTGTGAAGGTTGGGCAGGGTCTGAAAGAGGTATAATTGGAGGTGCATGAGATAAATATTTGGTCTATTCAATAATTACTCAGGTGTTAGGTTACGCATTTAATAGTTTAAATTTTCCTGAGTAATTATTTACTAATTTCATTGGAACCCTCTGAATTCTGAGATTAGATGGAGACTTTCGGAGGGCTCCAGGAGTGGACCAGTTGCCAGTGGAATCTTCAGCTTTCCTGGGTGGTCTCTTTGGAGTTTGTTGTGACAGCGATTCCACAGTGTCCTCATATGCAACTCCCATCTACGCTGGAATAATGATTGACTGGCAGTCTTTGGATTGAATGCTCACTTGAGTAGAAATTTATTACAAATCAATATGTTGCTTTGGTCTCAGGTCCGCATATTGTTCATCCACTGTGTAGTTGAGGTTCATAGATTAGGAATATTCCAGGTGCTGGATTTGGTGTCTCTGCATTACAGAAGAGAAAATGAGCTAGGAATCTTGCTCCTTCTTGACATTATATACCTCTTGGAGGCGTGTATGTGCAGATATTGGGAAAGATTTGGGCTTAGAATGTGATGGCGACTGTCATAAAACTGCCTGCCAGCATCTTCAATATGAATTCACAGCTTCCTAATGTACTGGAAGGCAACCAACATCCCTATAACTGTATGCCAGTAAAGAGTCAATGCCCCAAGAAGAAAGAACTTTCCTAGGAAGCCAATTTTCAAGAACAACCAAACTCATACAAATCCTACATTCAAGGAGGCCATTTCTGGACGTGTTCCTCTGAGTAACCAGGTAGCTTACTTTAATATGGGGAATATCATAGCCAAGTATCACCTGATATGCACATTCAACCCTATTGCTAAAGATTTATGTAATCATAAGGTTCCCTCAGAAAGCCACCTGTACCACTGTCTCTGAATTGTTTTACTGCGAAGAAAAGGTGTATTTTAAAACATTATAGTTGACTGCTAATGATTTTGTGTAGGATATCGCAATGTCTACAGCACAAGTGAAATTTATCGATACTTAATCTACTTGTCTAGTCAGATTAGTTGTCTATGTTCTTTCACCCTGTTGATGTCATGACGTTGCCTTCTTAAGTAAACTCTTTTCCGATGTTTTCTTGTCTGGCATCATTTCTGGCCAACGCCGCCACTAGGTGGAAACAACTGCACGCTCATGCAAAATAGCTCCTTTTATGATATGAAGCTCTTGTAACTTCGTTTACACCTATGCAAAGTTCCTTTGGGTGTTTTCAGATTTAAAAGTGGTATAGAAAGTTTTTCTAAAGCAGAGTCATTTAAACTTGAAACATTAACTCTGTTTCTCTTTCCACGGATACTGCTGGACATGCTGAGTTTCTCCAGCATTCCTGTTTTTATTATGTAAAGTTTTTACTGTTTGTGCAAGGCAACACTTTTTATTTTTCTCTTTGAATCATAGAAAATAGGAATGGGCCATTCAGCCATTCGAGCCTGTAATGCCATTGAATAAGATTTTGGCTGATTATCCAATCAGTATTCTGTTCTGTTTCTTCCCATGCCCCTTTGATTCTTTTAGCTCCAAGACCCATATCTAACTCCTTCTTAAAAGCATTCGATGTTTTGATTTCAACAGCATTCTGTGGCAGAGAATTTCACAGGCTCACCCTTTCTGGATGAAAAAAAAGTTCTCATCGTCTCAGTCTTAAATGGACTAGGTAATATCCTTAGAGACACCTGATTCTGGACACACACACACCACCACCACCAACACCGTCACCCCCGCCCCCTACCCCCATCATGGGGAACATTCTTCCTGTGTTTGCCCTGTCCAATTCTGATAGAAACACAAAATTCAATGAGACTTCCCCCACCCCACTCTTCTAAGTTCCACCGAACATTATCCTTGTTGATCCAGTCTGTCTTCATATGTTAGTTCTGCCATCCCAGCAATCAATGTAATAAATCTTTGTTGCACTCCTTCCATAGCCAGAACAGTATCCTCAGATCAGGCAACCAACTTTGTGCTCAGCACTCTAGGTGAGGTCTCACGAAGGCTCTGTACAGTGGTACAATGTTAATTTTTAAAAAATAATTGTTTCTTAATATGTAATAAAGTGGTATCAGCATTTTAAAATGCAAATCTCAACATTCATCATGCATTTTAAAACACTCCTGAGTTAAAAGCTGCCAAGAGTAGAACATAGGAGCCTGCATGACATTATACGTACAATAGTGCATATACACCTGGATCACGGTGCCATATTTGCGGTGGGGAATATACATGCTGTTTTAATAAACACAGAACTGTGGATGCTGGAAATCTGAAACAAAAACACAGTGTGCTGGAGAAAAGAGATCTGGCAGCATCTGTAGAAGGAAAACAGTGAACATTTTGAGTCCAGTGATCCTTCATCAGCACTCTCTCTTTGTCTACTGGAAAATGACAGTCTAAAAGCCTAAAAATGGCAGCAGCTTGCTTGAGTCCATATTGTTTCACTTACAGTATATGCATTAGCAAATGGCTCCGTTTCAAGATTTTGCAGGAGTTTTGTTGCACTTGATTCATTATTTGAGATCTTTCATTATGTACACAAAAGCAATTATTTTTTGGGATAACAAGCATGGGGCTGGATGAACACAGCAGGTCAAGCAGCATCATAGGAGCAGGAAAACTTGACGTTTCGGGCCTAAACCCTTCATCAGAAAAAAAAAAATTATTTTTTGGACTGAGTTAAAAGTGAATAACAGAAACTACTGTAATTTACAGCAAATCTGCCAGCATTGGTGGAGAGAGAAGTAGGGTTAACATGTAAATTCCAACTTGAAATCTTTGGAACTGAAGGGAGATCGAAATGCCACGGACTTTATGTTATTGAAAGTTGGGGACAGGTAGAATAAAAAGTGTGATAGGTTAGAAGTCAGGAGAAATAAAACAAGAAAAATTCTTTCAAACAGAAGGCAAAGGGAGTAATATATGTTGTAGTTTAGAAACATAACATTGGCCAAGAGTAAGTGTTACGGGCACAATAATGAAAAGCTGCTTTGAAAACAAAACATTTAAATAAGTAGATGAGGGTAGTGCAGTTGATGTGTTTTAAATGGATTTCAGCAAGGCCTTTGTCAACGTCCCACCTAGGAAGTTTATCAAGAAGGCAAATGCAGTGGCATACAGGGTAATTTGATGAACTGGATTCAAAATTGGCGCAATTGTAGGAGACAGAGGGTGATGACAGAACGCTGCTTTAGTGACGCACCACAGGGATCTGTATTGAGTAGTTTATTATTATCATTATTATTATTACCATATTACCCATATCCCTTCAAACCCTTCCTATTCATATACCTATCTGGATGCCTTTGAATGTCGTAATCGTACTATCCTCTGCCACTCCCTCTGGTAGCTCATTTCATATACGCACCACCTTCTGCATGATAAAGTTGCCCCTTAGGTGTTTTTTATGTCTTCCCTCTCTCACCTTAAACCTATTCCCTCCAGTTTTGGACTCACCCACCCCAGGGAACAGACCGTGACTAGTCATCATATCCATGCCCCTCATGATTTTATAAACCTCTATAAGGTTACCCCTCCACCTCTGATGCTCCAGGGAAAATAGCCTGAGCCTATTCAGCCTCTCCCTATAGCTCAAACCCTCCAACCCTGGCAACATCCTCCTAAATCTTTTCAGAACCTATTTCAAGTTTCACAATGTCTTTCCTAAAACAGGGAGACCAGAATTGCACGCAATACTCCAAAAGTGACCGAACCAATGTCCTGTACAGTTGTAACATGACCTCCCAACTCCTACACTCAATGCACTGACCAATAAAGGCAAGCATATCAAACGTCTTCTTCATTATCCTATCCACCTGTGACTCCAGTTTCAAGGAACTCTGAACCTGCACTCCATACGTCACCCTGTTCAACAACAACCCTCAGGATCTTGCCATTAAGTGTGTAAGTCCTGCCCTGATTTGCCTTTCCAAAGTGCAACACCTCACATTTATCTAAATTAAACTCCATCTACCACTCCTCAGGCTATTGGCCCATCTGATCTAGATCCCATTGTACTCTGAGATAACCTTCTTCGTTGTCACTACACCCAGTGTCGCCATTTATATAAATGATGTAGATGGCTGTGTGGGATGTTGAACTAGTAAATTTGCAGATAACAAAGATTACCCAGATGGTTAACGGCGAGGTTGAGTGTCTTGGGCAACAAGAAGATATAAACTGGATGGTCAAATGGGCAGATAAGTGGCAGAAAGAATTTAACCCTAAAAAGTGTGAGGTGATAGACTTTGGAAGGAGTAGTTTGACAAGGAAGTATTCAAAGAATACATGACACCAGGAAGTTCTGTGAAACAAAGGGACCTTGGTATGTTTGTCCTATAGATCTGTGAAGGGGAATGGGCATGTTAATAGAGTGGTGAAACAGGGATATGGGACACTTGCTTTTACCAATCGAGGCATAGATTACAAAAGCAGGGAAGTCATGTTGGAATTGTATAGAACTTTGGTGAGACCACAGCTGGAGTACTGCGTGCAGTTCTGGTTGCCACATTACAGGAAGGATGTGATTGCACTGGAGTAGATGCAGAGAAGTTTCACCAAGATGCTGCCTGGAATGGGAATTATAAGTTATGAGGAAAGATTGGATACACTTGGGTTGTTTTCATTGGAGTAGAGAAGACTAAGGGAAGAGCTGATTGAGGTGTATAAGGCTACGAGGGCCATGGACAGAGGATAAGGAGCAGCTGTTCCCCTTGGTGAAAGTGCAAGGGGAAAGTCAGTCACAAGGGGACACAGGTTCAAGGTGAAGGGCAGGAGATGAAGGGGAGATGGGAGGGAACCTCTTTTAACCAGAGAGTGGTGATGGTCTGGAATGTGCTGCCTGGGAGAGTGTGAGAGGTAGTTTGCCTCATATTCTTTAAAAAGTATCAGGATAAGCACTTGGCATATCATAACATTCAAAGCAATGGGCCCACTGCTGGTAAATGGGTCAGAGATAGCAAGAACTGCAGATGCTGGAGTCAGAGACAACACAGTGTGGAGCTGGAGGAACACAGCAGGCCAGGCAGCATCAGAAGAGCAGGAAAGTTGACATTTCAGTCCTGACCTGAAATATCAACTTTCCTGCTACTTAGATTGACGGTCAGGTGTTTATCATGTGTCGGTGTAGATCAATGGTCTGAAGGGCCGCTTCTGCAGTGTACGATTCAATGAAGAAAGGTACATTGTGGGAGTTGCAAAAAATGTCAAAATGGAGGCCAGAATTCATGGTCTGAAATAGTTGAACTCAGTGTTAAGTGCATAATCAGGAGAGATGATTCACTTGGAACATTGCAGCAGGCCAAGGATGGAAATGAGTGCAAGGAGATGGTGATAAATTAAAATGGCAAACAATCCAAGGATTGGGTCAGGCTGGCGGACAGAGCAGAAGTGTTCCCTCAGCCTGCGTTTAATTCTCCAATCTCGAGAGGACTGCAACATATAGAGTATAATAAAGTGAAAGAAGTAAAAGATCATTATTGTTTCACCAGAAAAGTGTGTTTGGGACTTTGGACACCAGGAAGAGGAGGTAAATTGGCAGGTGTTACATCTCCAATTGCATGGGATAGTGCTGTAGGAAGGAGACGAGGTGTTAAGGGTGACTAGGGAATGGACCCGGATGTTGCACAGGGAGCAATTCCCTCAAAGGCTACAGGAAAGGGAAGGGGAAGCTGTGTTTGACATTATGCTGGAGGTAGTGGAAGTGGAAAATGAGGATAGGAAAACTCGACCTCTTCTGGAACAGAGGGGATAGGATGAGAGCAGATATGCAGAAAATGTATTGGATATGGCTGATGGCCCTGTCATTCACAATGAATTAGGGGGAGGGGGAGAAGGACACCTTGTTTGAGGAAAAAAAGAAAGACAACATCAGAAGCCTTTTTTGTGCCATTTAAATTCTCTGACTACAAGTGCAGGTCTGAGACTGAGAACTCTATGGTGGTTAACCCGCCTTCGGACACGCCAACCATAAATGTACCTCGTGTAGTTACTTTGACAGCAGGTGTCAAGGTGGCTATCTGTGTTTCTGGATCTTTAAATTTCAGAATATGGCAGCTGACTGCTGTGGAAAGAGGTATGGTTTGCCTTCTCCCGAGAGTTCTGCACTACAAAAGAACTGTCAGATGGAAGTATAGCTGCATGTTTCTGAAAGACCGCTTATCAGAAACTCCTCTCAGAGCTCTCTCCTTGTCTAAAATAGAAGGGATGGATTGGCAAAACCCCATATAATCTGGCATCCTTATATTCTTCGTGGATTAAATTAACTAAATTGACAACGGTAGGTGAGAGAACAGCATTCTATATATGTTTTGAGCACATATGCATAAAGCATTACCTGCCTGCTCTGAGTGTTTGGATGTGAAGCATAATTTGATCAGATTTGTATAGGTAGCAGAATATTGCATCTTGGAACCAGTTAGCCACTGGTACAAATGTGTTCTTATTTCTCCCTTAAAGTTCAGGAGTGCAGTTAGGTAAGCAATAAGTGATGTTTTTATGTTAATGCAACATTATTTTAATGCAACTTCCATAGCTATGGAGCTTTTTTCACTGTATATTTATAATTTTACGAACTTATAAAAAGCAGAACCCTAATATATATTTAAGTTGATGTTTAAACACTGTTCATCATTGTTCATGCTTTGAATCAGATTTTGTTTCTTGTGTGGTCTGCAGTTGGTTTATTTTCCATGTTTTGTCTTGCAGCTTGACCAAGTGGCTCGTCAGCGTAACTTAGCCAGTTTGGAACTGTTTCTGTCATGTGCACAGAGACAGTTATCTGCTCTATTGGAAGATACACCAGTAGCTACAGAACAAGACAGCGAGCAACCTTAAATAGATCAAACACATAAAGCAAGTAAAACAAACATAGTTTAGCAATAAATCTGACACTACCCACTTTTGTTTCTGTACTTTTGGAAATGCCATTCCCTATTGTGCATGCCAGTTTAAAAATGTTTCCTTTTTACTAACTATTTCACAGACTGTCCCAGACTATTTCATCTGTATATAAGAAAAAAGTCACATAAATGCACTGTGCAAGATCATTGAGCATTAATTAATAAAGGAAGTCATGTTTAAAGCATACAAACACTAACTTTACAGAAAAGATACCGATCCTTAGCACGCATTTGGATTGTAAAATATTTGTTTTACGGGCACTGTAATATAAGACTTATAAACACCAGGTTTATTCAGTCTCCACAATTGATTGCAATTGTTACTAGGTGTATATTTCTTCACCATATATGTAATTTACACCAGATTGAGAGGTATTAAATTACAAGAACCTCGATCTGGTCTTGAGAAAGTTTTGTGTGTCTGCAGAGAAAAATCTTTTGTGTCAAAAAAAAACATTCTTTATTTCAGCTCTTCAATATTTTGATTTTTGTAAGCTTGTAATCCACCTTGGAATGCCCTTCTGATTGCTTAGTTCTTGGCTTAAATTCAAATTGAATCCAACGCCGCAACATACAAAACTTACATTTTATTTAGATGAAATGATCAAATGGGCAGTGCTAGAAAAGTGAAATTATTGTCCTAGGTTATGTAATGGTAATAGCGAGGAAGCTGTCCATATTCACCATCGTTGTTGCTTGAAACTGGAAGAAACCTCAGGTATCCACACCTGTAGAAAAACATGAAAATTCAGAAGTTAATGTCATTAAGTACCTATAGCATATAATTATTCTCTCAAAGTGAAGCCTCCAATACAATCATGATAAAACTTTGCACTTTTGCATGGTTAATCTTGGTACAAAATTCATGAAAATGTTGGATCTTATTGATTGGGGTTTAACCATGTTTTAAATTGCAGACTAACTGCAGAATTGTTGCTAAGCCCTTCTTGCCCTAAAAACTATTTTCTTATTCATGGGTTGTCAAATTTCTTCACAATAAATTATACTTTTTGAAAAAGAATTTACTTTGATTTCTTACATGTTATATATCTTTATCTTAGTTTGCATCTTGATGAATTCATAATCACTTAATTTCATTGTATGAAAATATAATTTAAAACTGAAGGATATTAAGTGGTTTTTTTCCTGGTTTGCTGTGTGTGAATACTTCAGTGTGATTAGTTACTTATCTGTGTGCTAACTTTGCCGACATTATTGCTGCTGCATGCCAAGACCTTCTCTTGACTTGGTGCCTGTGTTAAACAGCTACTGAGAGGGGGGCATATCCATTTCACAGAGATTGCAAGGTCTTTCTGAGAAGTTTTCTTTGAGGCCACTTGCAAGATTCTTTCCTTCACTGTCAAAGGCCAAAACCAGATTATTGAATAGTCCATCTTGAAACTGATGAAGGAGAAGTCCTTCAGACATTTGGCACAGACAAGAAAGGGAGGTGAATTGAATTATTTTATGGTCCTGTTCTTTTGTTCATACTAGGTGATTTTTAATTATTTTTCTTGTAGTTTATTTATTTCCCTTTCAAAATAGAATCCCCATTGTGTGGAAACAGGCCCTTCGGCCCAATAAGTCCACACCGATCCACACAGCATCCCACCCAGACCCATCCTCCTAATCTACACATCCCTCAACACTACGGGAAATTTAGCATGGCCAATCCACCTAACCTGCACACCTTTGGACTGTGGGAGGAAACTGGAGCACCTGGAGGAAGCCCACGCAGACACGGGGTGAATGTGTAAACTCCACACAGACAGTCTCCTGAGGGCAGAAGCGAACCTGGGTCCCTGGTGCTGTGAGGCATTAGTGCTAACCACTGAGCCTGTGTTCCACCTCAGCCCTCTGTTTGTGAAGTCCAGTTTCTAAAAGACTTGCAACAAGCTGTCTTTCTGGTTAAAGCAAAATGATAGTTTATGCATGCACTCAAACCCAGGGAATATTTTTACAACACAAATGCATACAAGCTTACAAGGAAGAAATAAGAAAAGTTACGATTACAAGTAGCATCAAAAAAAATCAATACACGTATCTAGAAAGTGAATGTCCAGTAGGTTCTTGCGGTGGTTAGGCCTGGCAGAATTGCCTTTTTATAGGAGACAAAAGCAGAAATTGCTGGAAAAGCTCAGCAGGTCTGGCAGCATCTATGGAGAGAAATCAAAGCTAACGTTTCAGGTCGAATGACTCTTCCACCTCAAGCGGGAGGTATAACACCTGTTTGTTTACTTCCTCCCTTCCTTAGCTGGGTCCAACCCATCTCCCGCACTTCAGCCCTCACCCCCTCTCTTCCTTCGCGCCACAGTGATAGGATTCCCCTTGTCATCACCTACTGTCCCACCTGCATCCACATCCAGAGGATCATTAGCCATAATTTCTGCCACCTCCAGTGAGATGCCACTACCAGTCATAACGGCAGAATATGTAACACCTATCCGTTTACTTCCTCCCTCAGTTTCTGTTTTTGTCTCTGATTTACAGCATCCACCGTTCTTTCCAGGTTTTATTTCGCCTCTTCTAGGAACTCTGATAGTAGCTGAAGTACAGGCTGAACAATTCTGATTCTTGCAGACTGGAAATTGGTACATTTTTCAGCCAAATTCTGGATTATTCCTGGAATCGCATTTGCAGAGTCATTGAGACTCGAGGCAAGCTTTAGTTGAGCCTGGAGCAGCGTGTTCTCTGGTCCGATGTTAAAAAGCGGACTGAGGAAGGAATTTGGAGCTGTATAATCAAAGCTATTCAGAAGAAATCGTGTGACAGGATTCCTGACTGGGACAATTCAACCTAACAGGTGGTTTTAATGCCTCTGGTCAAAACCATTGTGTTCTGTAGGAGATGACTGTGGAACTGTTAGTGCCAATCATGCATAATGAGTTCAGTGTTTTTTTCAAAAACAACTTCAGCTGGGGAGACACATTATTTGTTACTCTTTAGTATGGGGTTCACTGCTATCTTCACACAATCTGCAGTGTGAATTTCCAAAGAGATGATCTAGCTTTTGTCCTAGCAATTGCTGGAACCTTCTAGGAGCAGCCATCTTGCCCATTCTATGAGCAATAACAGCTAATTTAAATTCAGCAAGAGTCAATTTATAAAATTGAAGCGATCTTAGCTTTTTTGAAAAAAATCTCTCCTCATTCGTTGTGGGTGGGTGTGACACTTTTAATGTAAATTGAAGAAAGAATTTACTTTATAATTATAAAGAATTGGTGACTGTTTAAAGGAGCATCCTTTCCAGACAGTGTATAAACATGTAAAAGGTGTAAAATTATGTTTGCATTGAAAAACCTTGTGTTGTTTATGCTTGATGCTATTAGGCTGTACTGTGCCAAAGGTGTTTCTAGTTCTAATCCTCTTTTTTAAAAAAAACTGAAACTCCCCTTTCAAAATATTCTGGCTGGTGGCTTTTTATGGCACAGTGGGTCAGTGTCTGGTAAGTACATTACTAATTTGATTTTCATTAGTTTATGGAAAATAGATGGAATAATTTCTACATGGAGTGATATATACAAATGCACAAACTGATGTTGTTTCTCTCAATTCAGGTTTGGGCAGAAGACATTAGAAATGAAAAATCCAGCAAGTCTACACTGTTTACTATTTGGAAGTAATTAATTTCTGGCATTACACATCAATTTTATGTAGGTCAAGCATTTGTGAAACTGAAAACATAACCTACCTGTCCAGTCTATAAATATTGTAGTGCTATATTACTTTCTCAGGCCAGTGATCAACATCTTCTCCTGTGCATGAAATATTAGGTTTTTTTTTAAACGATGAATTAATAATTGCTGAAGCATAAGTACAGAAATTATGCACTGAGTATTAGCAACAATGCCATAGATTTAGTATTCTCAAAAATATACGAAGAAAACATTACTGGCAGGAGGTAACCAATGTTAAATGATAATTAAAACTACCCTGCTAAAACTAATCACAGTTCTCCAGTATTTATTTTTGTTTGTTCCTGTCTCATTTATCCAACATTACCAATTATTCCTGCCCAATCCATACAAATGCAAAAAAAATCCTGCTTAGTAAATTATTTAAAAAGCTCATCTCAGCAACTTTCTAAACAACTATGATGTACATGGTTGAATATCGGCACATTAGGCAGCTATCTGTCCGCGCTCGTTCATTAGGAATTGTTGTAATGTTCAGGAATATCTGGTACACAGAAAAGACATGTTAACACTTCATAATACCTTATTGTTCAGTAAATTATTCAGAATGGCAAAGGAAATATGTGGAGCATGTTGTATAAGATTTTTGTATAATACGGGACTACAGCAGAATGGAAGTCCATAACAGAAGATTTGATAATATTATAAGCTGTTTCTAGAAACTAAATCTGTAATTACACTGGAAAGTTACACATGGCTTGCCAAAGACTTGATTGTTTTTTTTTAAACCTCAAGTACAACAGCTTATACTTATATAGTTAGTTATTGTGGGAAAATGCCCTAAAGTGCTTCACAGGCACATAATTAGATAAAAATTGACACACAGTGAAAAAAGGAAGTATCAGGAAGAATGATTTAAAGCTTCATGAGTGGTAAGTCTTAACAAGCGGGAGAGAGAGTTTGAGAGGTTGTGGTGAGGCAATTACGTGAGATTAGGACCTGTTTGGCTATCAGTAGTGGGGTGGATTGCTGGGGCATGTCTTAGAAAACAGGGTTAGGGAAAAACTTAATGACAAGATTTAAATTCAAGATGTTGGTTTACTGTGAGCCAATGAAAGTCAGCAAGCGTGAGGGTGATAGATGAATGTGGTTTGGTGTAAATTTGGTTCTTGCAACACAGATTTGCATGTGTTAAGTTTATGCAAGGTGTCAGAAATGAGACCAACCTGAGTAGATTGGAACAGTTGAGCATGGAGGTAGTAAAATCTTGGATGATGGTTCTAGTGAAAGATAGACTAAGGATTGGGCTGTTAATCAAGATACTATAGAGAAGGAAGTTTTGTATCTATATGGTGGAGAGGCTAGGGGCATAAAAGCTCAGCTTTGGGGAAAGCAGGGCACTGAATTTCTGAATAATTTGATTTAGTTTGAGATGGGCAATGATTGAATCAATAGTGACAGCACAAAATTGAGACATGACAACTTTTAGTTCTGTGAAAAACAAATATTGATTTGCTATTGTATCTAATAAGTATAAGCTGGTCTCAGCAAATTTCATCTTGTGTTTGATGACAGACTACTGTTATGAAACTGACAGGCTTTTCAGTCTGGTTAAAGTTTCTGAGAAATTTGTTGAGCTAGTCTAAATTAATTCTGAAAAAAAAAGGTGTAACCTCACCAAAGCAAGAGACTTCAGGCTTCATTTTGCACCTCTTCATAAAAACTACCAAAACACAGTCAGCAGAATTTACTTTGTTTCTTTCCTGCAGAATTGGAAAGATGTCTAAGTTTATGATGCGTGTAAACTCTGTACCAGTCAAACATATTGCTATTTATGCACATGCAAATTTGCTAGGAAATTTACTGGTACAAAGTTAAATTTAGCCGTCTTTGTAATCTCTTCTTCAGGACATTATGAATAGTCTTTTCATTGAATTAAGATCATAAGACATAGAAGCTGAATTAGGCCATTTGGCCTATTGAGTCTGCTCTGCCATTTGATCAGGGGCTGCTATATTTCTCAACTTCATTCTCTGCCTTCTAACAGAGATTCCTGCTGTCAGGATTTTGGAAATCAACCTGATCCCTCATAATTTTGTTTTTTCCTATTTGAATTACTTGTATTTAAAGTATGAAGCGTCTGACTGAACTTCAAAGACTAGGGGATTATTTGCGTTATTATAAGTTAACAGTGCTATAGTTCAACTGAATGTTCTGGTGTATACGCATCTTTACGTAGTCCAGTTTAAAATCTAATTTTAGTTACCTTGTGTTGTTATTCGCTGTAAACAATACCTCCTAATTTTGTATCATTCACAAACTTACTAAGCATGCCTTGTACGTTCACATCCAGATCGTTTATGTAAATAACAAATAGCAAAGGTCCCAGCACCGACCTGTTTGACACCCCACAAGTCACAGGCTCCAGTCTGAGAAACAACCTTCAACTATCATCCTCTGCTTCCTACCATCGAGCCAGTTTTGAATTCAATTAGCTAGCTCTCCCCGGATCCCATGCAACCTAACCTTTGTGACTAGCTTGCCATGCAGAACCTTGTCAAAGGCCTTACTGAAGTTCATATAGACAACATCCACTGCCCTACCCTCATCTATCCTTTTGGTTACCTCTGAAAATTTTTCAAAGATTTGTCAGACATGACTTTCTGCACACAAATCCATGCTGACTATCCCTAATCAGACCTTGACTATCCAAATGTTGGTTGATCCTGTCACTCAGTATCCTCTCCAATAACTTGCCTACCACTGATATCAGGTTCACTGGCTTGTTCTTGCTATCTTTCTTAAACAATGGAACAAAATTAGCCACCCTCCAGTCTTCCAGAACTTCACCAGTAGCTAAAGCTGAAGCAAAAATCTCTGCAAGGGCCTGTGAAATTTCTTCCTTGGCTTCCCACAACATCCATGGATTGACTTGAGCAGGCCCAGAGGATTTATCCACCTTAATGTGATCTAAGGCTGCAAACACCTCCACTCTGGTAATATGTATGCAGTCCAAAACATCCCCATTTGTTTCCCTTATTTCCTTAGCATCCATGATTCTCTCCGCAGTAAACACTGAAGAGAAATATTCATTAAAAATCCCCCCCATCTCCTGTGACTCCACACATAGATGGCCATGCTGATCTTTAAGGGGATCTGTTCTCTTCCTAGCCATTGTTTTAGTCTTAATATGGATATAGAATGTTTTAGGATTATCTTTAACCTCATCTGCCAGATCCATCTCATACCCTCTCTTTGCTCTTCTGATTTCCCTTTTAAGTGTGCTGCTACACCTTCTTTAGTCATCTCGGGATTCACTTGAGCCTGATAGCTTAACCCCAATGTATGCCACCTTCTTTTCTTGACCAGAGCCTCAATATCCCTTGTCAGCCAGCGATCCCTAAACCTGCCAGCTTTTCCTTTCACCCTAACAGGGACATACTTTTCCTGGACGTAGCAAGAACTGCAGATGCTGGAGTCAGAGACAACACAGTGTGGAGCTAGAGGAATACAGCAGGTCAGGCAGCATCAGAGGAGCAGGAAGGTTGACAGTTGACAAGAACTTCTGAAGAGTCCCGACATGAAATGTCAACTTTCCTACTCCTCTGCTGCCTGACCTGCTGTGTCACAGGGAGAAACACTTCTGAAGGATCTCAATTTGGCCCCAACCGTGACAATGTCTACATTCAGAACATTGAGATCCTTCAGAAGCGGTTCTCCCTGTGACTCCTGAAACACACACTCGCGGCAATGCACTGTCATCTCCTGGCACTACAATCAAGCCTACCCCAGCTCAGAGCCTCCCTCTCCCAGACCTGCAAAGGACCTCTCCTGTTTTTTATTCTTCGTAGGATCCACAACCTGAAGTGACAATTCTACTCAGTTTTATTGGAAACTAAAAACCGTAATTACAGAAAACTTACTGGTGCCTACCACCCAAAATGGGCCTACTCCACCTCCCAAATCCCCAACCCTACCCAGGACCTTCCCCACAATGTGCCCGCCGCCTTTAGCCATGTGGCCAGTGTCGGAGCACCCACGGATGACGTCACATCCTTGGCTGCCGGGTACACCACTTCCGGGACAGCGAACGCCATCGACACCGCTGCTGATGCCACCACCTCCATTTCCGAGGCCAACACCACAGGCACTGAAGATGCACCTACCGTCACCACCGCTGCTGCCGCTGCCTACCCCGCTCCGCCAACTGCCGACGCCGAAGCAACTCCGCCCACTGCCGACGTAACTCCGCCCGAAGCCGAAGCAACTCCACTCACCACTGCCGACGCAACTCCACCCACAGCCGATGCCGCACGGCCCACCACTGACACCGACATCACTCCACCCACCGCCTCCACAGCCAGCAGCTCCAGAGGAGACAGCAGCACCCAGCCCTGCTGAGTCTTCACCATCCCCCAGACCTCCCCCTTACTGAGGACGAACGGTCAGTCCTCAGAAAAGGGCTCACCTTTGTCCCCCTCCACCCACACATCAACGAATACCAGTCACGTTTGGACATTGAGAACTTTTTCTGCCGCCTCTGCCTCCACGCTTACTTCTTTAACCGTGAGCCGAACCCTCCCTCGACTGACCCCTTCTCCCACCTCCAACACATCCCCTCCTCCTGGACACCACCCCAAGGCCTCCTACCCTCCCTCGACCTCTTCATCTCTAACTGCCGTCGAGACATCAATCGCCTCAACCTCTCCACCCCTCTCACCCACTCCAGCCTCTCCCCCGCAGAACGTGCAGCCCTCCGCTCCAATCCCAACCTCACCATAAAGCCCGCAGACAAGGGAGGCACAGTTGTAGTATGGCGCACTGACCTCTACATCGCCGAGGCAAGGCGTCAACTCTCCGACACCACCTCCTACCGCCCCCTTGATCATGACCCACCCCCGACCACCAAACTCCCAAACCATCCACAACCTCAGGTGACCTTCCATCCACAGCCTCGAACCTCATCGTTCCCCAAACCCGCACCGCCTGCTTCTATGTCCTTCCCAAAATCCACAAACCTGACTACCCTGGTCGACCCATTGTCTCCGCCTGCTCCTGCCCCACCGAACTTATCTCCACCTATCTCGACTCCATTTTCTCCCCCTTGGTCCAGGAACTCGCTACCTACGTCCATGGCACCACCCACACCCTCCACCTCCTCCAGAACTTCCAATTCCCCAGTCCCCAGCACCTCATCTTTACCATGGACGTCCAGTCCCTATACACTTGCATTCCCCATACAGATGGCCTAAAGGCCCTCTGCTTCTTCCTGTCCCACAGGCCCGACCAGTCCCCCTCCACTGACACCCTCATCCGCTTAGCCGAACTTGTCCTCACCCTCGACAAGTTCTCTTTCAATTCCTCCCGCTTCCTACAGACAAAGGGGGTGGCCATGGGTACCCGCATGGGCCCAAGCTATGCCTGCTTCTTCATAGGTTACATGGAACAATCCCTCTTCCGTACCTACACTGGCCCTAAACCCCACCTCTTCCTCCGCTACATTGATGACTGTATCAGCGCTGCCTCGTGCTCCCATGAGGAGCTCGAACAGTTCATCCACTTCATCAATACCTTCCACCCCAACCTTAAGTTCACCTGGACCATCTCCAATACCTCTGTCTCCTTCCTGGACCTCTCTGTCTCCATCTCTGGCAACCACCTAGAAACCGATATCCATTTCAAGCCCACCGACTCCCACAACTACCTAGAATACACCTCCTCCCACCCACCTTGCTGCAAAAATGCCATCCCCTATTCCAAATTCCTTCGCCTCCGCCGCATCTGCTCCCAGGATGAGGTATTCCACTCCCGAACATCTCAGATGTCCTCGTTTTTCAAGGACCGCAACATCCTCCTCTCAGTGGTCGAGAACGCCCTCGACCGTGTCTCCCGCATTTCCCGCAACTCATCCCTCGCACCCCCTCCCTGCAATAACAACCAAAACAGAATCCCCCTTGTCCTCACGTACCACCCCACCAACGCCTGGATCCAACTCATCATCCTCCGACACTTCCACCATCTGCAATCCAACCCCACCACCAAAGATATTTTTCCCTCCCCACCCTTATCTGCTTTCTGGAGGGACCACTCTTTCCGTGACTCCCTTGTCCGCTCCACACTCCCCTCCAGCGCCACCACACCTGGCACTTTTCCCTGCAACCGCAGGAAATGCTACACCTGCCCCTACACCTCCCCCCTCACCCCCATCCCAGGCCCCAGGAAGACTTTCCACATCAGGCAGATGTTCACCTGCACATCTGCTAATGTGGTATACTGCATCAGCTGTTCCCATTGTGGCCTCCTCTACATCGGGGAAACCAAGCGGAGGTTTGGAGACCGCTTTGCAGAACACCCACGCTTGATTCTCACTAAACAACTGCACCTCCCAGTCGTGAACCATTTCAACTCCCCCTCCCATTCCTCAGATGACATGTCCATCCTGGGCCTCCTGCAGTGCCACAGCTATGCTACCCGAAGGTTGCAGGAACAGCAACTCATATTCCACTTGGGAACCCTGCAGCCCGATGGTATCAATGTGGGCTTCACAAGCTTCAAAATCTCCCCTCCCCCAACCGCATCCCAAAACCAGCCCAGCTCGTCCCCACCCCCCTAACCTGTCCTTCCTCCCACCTATCCCCTCCTCCCACCCCAAGCCCCACCCCCATCTCCTACCTACTAACTTCATCCTGCCCCCTTTACCTGTCCATCCTCCCTGGACTGACCTATCTCCCCCCTGCCTCCCCACCTACACTCACCTCTACTGACTCCATCCCCGTCTCTTTGACCTGTCTTGTCTCCTCTCCACCTATCTTCTCCTCTATCCATCTTCTATCCACCTCCCCCTCTCTCCCTATTTATTTCAGAACCCCCTTCCCCTCCCCCATTTCTGAAGAAATTTCAGCCTTTCTGCTCCTCTGATGCTGCTTGGCCTGCTGTGTTCATCCAGCTCTACACCTTGTTATCTCAGATTGTCCAGCATCTGCAGTTCCTGCTATCTCTGCCCTTCTCTCAGCTGTGTTTCTGTTATGGCTATAGTATCCCAGTCCCCAGAGCCAGTTCATGCTCTGAGTTCATCTGCCTTACCAGTCAGGCCTCATGAATTGAAATAAACGCACTTTAAACCAAAAGTCTTTTCCCTCCCTTTACTGTACCCCTGGTTATCCTGAATAGTAAACCTGCTCTCGATGGCTAATATGTTTTCCCCTGACTTCTCCCCTGACCTGATGGCCCCTCTCTTATTCAGAGTCCCAACCCCTGTGAAACTAGTTTAAGCTCTTCCAGGCAACACAAGCAAATCTCCCGCAAGGCTTTTGGCCCTGTCTGGGTCAAGTGCAACCTGTCCCTCTTGTACAGGCCACCTCTACCCCAGAAAAGATCCTAATGACCTAAGAACTGAAAACCCTGGCCCCTACACCAGCTCCTCAGTCTCACATTCATTTGGCCTATCTTTCTATTTCTATCCTCACTGGCATGTGGCACTGGGAGTAATTCAAAGATCACTACCCTTGAAGTCCTGTTTTTTAACTTTTTATCTAACTCCCTCCACTCGTTTTGCAGGACCCCATCCCTTTGTCTACCTATGTCATTTGTACCGACATGCACAATGACCTCTGGCTGTTCACCCTCCCCCTTCAGAATGTTCTGCAGCCACTCAGAGACATCCTTGGCCCTGGCACCCAGGGGGCAATACACCATCCTGGTGTCTCTTCTGCGGCCACAGAATCTCCTGCCTGTCCCCCTCAAAATTGAGTCACCTATCAGTATCGCTCTGTCTGACTGCACCCTTACCCTCTGAGCCTCAGAACTGGTCACTGTGCCACTGATCTGACTGTGCTGCTGCTAGCCTCTGAAAGGTCATCCCCTGCAACAGGATCCAAAGCAGTATACCTGTTATTGAGGAGAATGGCCACAGGGGAACCTGACTTTATCTGCCTTCCCCTTTTACCTGTTCTGGTGGTCACCCAGCTACCTGTAGCCTGCACCTTAGGAGTGACCACTTCACTATAGCTCTTATCAATGATGTTCTCTGCATCCCAGATGATCCTGAGTGCATCCAGCTCCAGCTCCAGTTCCCTAACGAGGTCTGTCAGGGGATGCAGCCGTTTGCACTTCTCACAGGTGTAGCCAGCAGGGCCACTGGAAGTTTCCCTGACCTCCCACATTCTGCAAGAGGAGATGTCGTTTATATGCAGTTCACTGTTCTGCCAGGGACTAGTGAGAAATGTGATGGCGCCAATTCTCAACTTGAAAGTCAAAGTGATTATCTGGCACCTGCAGCATGCTGGCTTCTTCTCAGGGCTTCCATGTTTGTCATCCTTTCCCAAGATCTCAGGCGACACCCCATGGGCAGCAACTGATCCACTGTCCATCCACAAGGAAGTCATCATCAGCAAAGCTCCAATTTCACCACATCCATCATGGCATATCTTGGACTAATTTTTTAATACAATTCAGTACTTCTTTGCACACTTTGTAGCTCCTTGACACTTTAAATTGCATTGCTCTTGCCAAGCTACTTTGTTCACACAAACATACACCAATGGAACAGTGTGTCTTTGTTGGCTTAGTTTCCTTTCTTAGCACTCACTTTGCATTTAGATGCTCACAACATCTCTGCCTGTGTTACGTTTTTGCTCATTTGTCACTTCATTCAGAACTTAGTCAAACAGTTCAGCTTTGTCTTGCCTTTTAGCATAAACAGCTTGTCATAGTTGCCAGAACTGAATTATGAAGGGAACAGGCATATTGGTGCTTGGCATATGCTACGTCAGTATCAAACCTACAGCATTTGGCTGCAGCTTACATGATCCACACTGAATGTGCTTCAAGAAAATGTCTGAAAGTCTGAGGGGATTACTCTGGGAATGTTGCATAATAATGTCAGGCACAACTATATGGTCGACCTTCGGGTCGGGGGAAAATTGGAGATGTTAATAGTTAAATAAAAGAGTTGGGTGGGAATGTGGGAAGGCTCCAAGCTGATGGGTTTGGCAGGGACTGTGATACAAAATGGAACATGAAATTGAGGGGGATCACCTAGAATAATAGGTGCAGCCTGCAACTCTCAAGTGCTATATAGAAAGCCATCCATTTTCAATGGAATTGCAACTGCGCAATAAACATGAAACATATCTGTCAGCACATGCAGAGTAGGCAGAGTCAGTTCATTTTGTTCTTTCTGCAAATGTGGGGTCCACTTGTGGGTGATGTGGGGCTGTTCAAGCAATCATTATAAATTAACCTTAGTGATCTCTGTGAAGCAGAAATGATCACAGGCAACCTTTAAAGTGTCACCTGCAACCGACAATTCCTTAACACATTTTAAAGGTCTCATTGACTGCATAAATGCATAGAGCTGCTTTTATCTCACGTGAAAGTGTAAGTGTATGAGAATTTGGGTTCTTATAAAACATGCTTCATGATTTGGTGGGGAATTGGGGCAGTGTTAATATTCCTGTGTGACATAATATACCTAATGTATTCACGCAGCATGGTTTGTGCTGCACACATCTGAATGAGGTCTGTTATGTAGAGGCATCCCATTGGCCCTCCTTGTTGGAGGCCTCCATATTCGACTGTTTAAAGGCCTATGATAAAATTTCATTTATGTCCGGCATGACTTCTGTTGAGTGACATCCAGAAAAGCTATTCTCACATTCCTCACATAAATTCATTGCAATGGCAGGTTTTTTTTTAAATCACTATCAGCACAATACAGAAGTATAGAGAAATTGAGGCGGCACAAAAGCATCAACAAACCTAGGACCAAGAACAATCTTCAGCAATTGCCAAATAGTCTCAACATGGAGAAATCACAACCGGAGATACCGTCTGTGCAGAAGATCTTTAACAAGACTCAAAGTCTGTTGGCTTCAATGTCATATTCATTGAGTTGATGAGGGCACAGTGCCACTGCAAAATCAGGAGGTCCTTGACTTGTGTCACGGAACTTTGCCATCAGCTAGATCAAGATTTGTAATCTGAAGGGGTGGCCTGCTATCCTATCCTAGTGATTGTCAAGGTGACAGTAACGCTTAAATTTTATGCAGCTGACTGCTTCCAAGGATCCTTTGAGATTTATGTGGAATATCCTAATTCTTAATGCACAAATGTAGTAAATGTATTAAGATGTTGCAATTTGTGCAAGATCAGAAGGCTTCATCTCTTTTCTCTATGACGAGGTCAGTGTTAAAGCTAGGCAGTAGGCTTTGCCAACATAGCTGGCATCCCCAAGTACAAGGCAATATACACCGTACATATGTCATGTTGTGAGTGTCATATCATAATTTGGCTGACTTCATTAATAAGAATGGATTCAACTCAGTCAGTGTTCAATTCATCTGTGATCATCATTACCGCATCTTAGAAATCTGTGCTAGGCACCCTGGAAGTGGTCATGGCACCTATATTCTTGATAACTCTCAGTTTCCTGCTTCATTTAAGGGCCAAATGCTGTTCCAGGATGGCTTCTGGGGGACAAGGATAACACTGTGTAACCATGGCTGATGATTCTGTTAAGTACCCCTGACTGAGGCGGAAAGAAGATACAGTGCAGCCCATCGTTTCCACCAGGGTCATCATGGAGCAGGTGATAATAATGCTCCTCAAGATGAAGTTCTGATGCTTGGATCGGTCCAAGCTCACAGGTCCACTCCAGATAGAGTGTGACATAATCCTTGCATGTGGTGGTGTATTTAACTGGAGCAGGCAAAGAGAAGATAGGATGGATGTTGAAGAGCTTGGTGAATGGTAGCAGTCTCCCAAGAAAGAAGGTAAGGACATTGAATGGGAGGAACATTATCTTCACCATGATACAGTGGTGCAGTATCAGGTGCAATAAGCCAGATAGAACTTCATTGACACTCATATCTGATCCAAGTTAGTTGAAGACATCATTCATGAATTACAAATTTGTTGCTGCTTCAGGGGCAAGCAGCTCCTGTTCAGCCCCAAAGGAAACTACAGCTTCTTTCTTTGTTCCTTTCACACTTTTCTTGTTATTCAATAAAAGTTAACCACTTTTCTTTCTCTGTCCCTCTCCCGCTATATCTAGATGGTGTCCTAGGGTCTGTGGCTGGGATGGAGGGAGCCTGACTTTTAAGTATAGCCTGATAGCTTTGAAATTTTGAGTAGACGGCCTTCCAGGTCTTTGTGGCCAGATGGTCCAGACACTCATCTTGCCCAAGCATAGGCTCACCCTCCTCCATTTAAAGGTTCACAGGGTAAGAGCTGCAGGCAGGATAGAGATGTAAGGTCGGGCACCTCTGGAGCATCCCAGGAAGAGAGTTCTGAGGGACCTGTTTATGATTCTAAGGGTGGCACGGTGGTTCAGTGGTTAGCACTGCTGCCTCACAGCGCCAGGGACCCGGGTTCAATTCCACCCTCGGGCGACTGTCTGTGTGGAGTTTGCACATTCTCCCTGTGTCTGCGTGGGTTTCCTCCGGGTGCTCTGGTTTCCTCCCACAATCCAAAGATGTGCAGGCTAGGTGAATTGGTCATAGTGCTAAATTGCCCATAGTGTCCGGGGATGGGTCTGGGTGGGATATTCTGAGGGTTGGTGTGGACTTGTTGGGCTGAAGGACCTGTTTCCATACTGTCGGGATTCAATGATATTCATTCTCCAACCAAGTGCCTGGTGCACTACCCCATCTCCTGTCGAAGCAGGGACACCTAGAGTAAGGTCAAGGTCCTTCCTGCCCCTATTGCCTTACTATTGATGCTAACTTCCAGTGGCAGGTCTGTGTGTATTTCCAATACCTACTGAGCGTTCTGCTGGACCACATCAGCAGCCACACTGTCCACCATGCCACCGGCCCTGGCTCTTCCATTCCTGGCTTGAGCGAGGTTAGAATGACTTAATAGTTGTGTGACGACATTGTAGCTTTAAAAGGTGTGTGGTATAAACATAGTGAGACGTTATTGCTGGAGTCTTAGCAAGGTTGGGAGCTGCAGTGAATTTCTCCTGGCTGCTACACTTTCTCAATATTTTCTCTTGATGCCATGCCCTTATAGAAAGTATTAACTAATTACCATGCTCATTTCTTCTGCCTCCACGTGCAAGTTAACTTTTTGGGCTCTGATCAAAGCGGTGGCACAGTGGCTCAGTGGCAGCATTGCTGCCTCACAGAGCCAGGGACCTGGGTTCGATTCCAGCCTTGGGTGACTGTCTGTGTGGAGTTTGCACATTCTCCCGGTGTCTGCGTGGGTTTCCTCCAGGTGCTCTGGTTTCCTCCCACAGTCCAAAGATGTGCAGGGTAGGTGGATTGGCCATGCTAAATTGCCCATGGTGCCCAGGGATGTTTAGGTTAGGTGGGTTAGACAAGGGAAAGGTTTGGGTAGGGGTAGGGGTAGGGGTAGGGGAATGGGTCTGGGTGGGATGCTCTTTGGAGGGGCGGTGTGGACTTGTTGGGCCAAATAGCCTATTTCCACACTGTAGGGATTCTATAACATGAGAGGGAGAATGGCAGGTAACCCTCTAGCTCTGCAGCAGGTAGTGGTGCTGATGGTCACTTTGGCTTTCACCAGAGGTCCACAGTAATATAATGATACAGTTATGCTGTAATCTGATACATCAGAGCTTCAATGTGCAGATCAGACTTTCAAAATCCCCAAGTGCACAAAGTATACTCTCAGCACAAGAATAATCAACAAATTATTTCCCATTAGCAGGTAGTAATATTTCCCTGTCATGTCTTAATTACTCTAAATTATTGCCGTGTTCTTGCCTTGCTTTCACCTGTGAGTTCTAGGAAATGTGGAAACCCAAAGTTTAATTGCAAAAGCCATGTCAATATTACTCCAATGGAGTAATTAATATCGTGAAATTGACAACCCAAGAAGATTGTGGCATGCGGATTAATGTGCTGGAGTGACATGTGGAAGCCAGCAGATTGCAGCCAACAGGATTTCACTCCCTTTTGCACTCAAACCCAACACAACCACTGCATTAGAATTCCCGTGTTGTGTTAGAAAAAGACCCTACTCAGGAGAAATGCAAACGGAAAGTGCTTAAGAAACGCAGCGGTTCTGGCAGTACCCATGAAGACTGAAACAGCCAACATGTTGAATCCAATATGACTTCTTCAGATTTGCTTTCATCAATTTCAGGGGAATTTGCTTTGGAGAATGCTAAGTTTACAAGGTCATTCTAACAGGTTATCAGATCTGAATAAGCAGCTTACTGCCTACAGGAAAATAAGGACTGTACTGTGCTTTGCAGCGATTTGCTCTTTCAGTAGGTCTATTTCAATATCCTATAATATTTAACTGCCATTGATGTTCAACCAACTGAAATGGGTAGTCTGCAGACAGCTTTGGGAAAGAAGTCCAAAAATGAAACACAGGCCAGATGTAGCAAGAATTTCCATACAGAAGATACCTCTGAGCTACGGATAGTATAGTTATTAGAGATTAACGCAAAACTCATTGAAAAAGAAAGTTCAAAAATGCTTCTTTCAAATTAAGAGTAAAGTTGGAGGAATGAACTGCAAAACGAAGAGGACGTTTAGGACAGTATTCCCAAAACAGTGCAGGATTTTATTTTCAAATTCCTCAATCTTGATCAAATATGTCTCTACTACTCAACAATTCAAGCTGCTGGAGTGTAATTGTTGACACAAGAGGAGGACCCTTTCACCAGCTACATGATCACATACTTGTCTGTGTTACGGCATGTTACTTTCCACCTCATGCTTAATGTCTGGTGGACCTTGGAACAGGAAGTTTAAACAATGTGAAGAATGAATGGTTTCAGTTTGTTTCTAAAAATAGTTGAGCATGGTGTTTATCATAAACCATGTGTGGCAAAGTTGAACTTTACTGTCAGGTCTGCTTGCAGTCCGGAGATGCTTGCCAGCCTTCTGCTTTACACCATTTCTTAAATAAACACACAAGCCTTCCAGGTATCTGAATAATATTGTACAAGAAAATTAATACAAAATGGATAAACTGTTTTTGGATCCCATGTGGGATCATCCTGCTATATGAAATAACATTCTCTTTCCCCTGGAATGACAAAGGACTATGGCACCAGTCTGCTTTGGCATAGCCACCCAGTGGTAGCCATTGTCCAAAGGGATACATGGTTAGTGACCTGTGGCCTGCAAGGGTAAGTGTCACCATCATCTCTCACTCTGACTGTACTGCTACATACCCCTCCTGCCAACACCCTCAATCCATCACTCTGTTACATTTTGGCATTGTCCCCCAATGACTCTCCTATACCATATATCCCCAAATTAATAAGTGTTCTGGTATTCTTACTCATTTACTTGGGACACTTCACCACCTTTCCTGCAACTTCATCATTGTTATGGACCAGACCCAAACCCCCTCAAAATATTAAGATATTCTAGGCCCTAACCTTATTTTAAAGGTAAGTGTAAGTTGTTGTGTTCCAGATGCAATTTGATTGGTCACACTACTGGATTTAAAACAAAACATACTTCATTCATCCTCTATAGTTAAAGGTGTATTTTGGCCTTTTTTTTAAGAAGAGAGGTTTTAAGGCAGAGGCTCCAAGCAGTCTACCAGAGCCACTAGGGTAAACAGATTGTGAGGCTTGGGGTTTTATTTTAAAAAGTTGGAACAATAGAAGCAGCCTGAATGGGTGTGGTCAAGCTCTCACAGAAACAAGGTTTTCAGCAGTTAATGAGTGGGAGGAGTGTGACATAATACATAGTGACACGTGAAATATTAAGGTGTTTAGCATTTTTGAAAATGGACAAAATGCCAGGTTGAATTGATATATACTCAGGATGTTAAGAGAATCAAGAGAAGAAATAGCAGAGTGCTGACTATTTTCTATTCCTGTTTGGCTATAGGTGTAGTGTTGGAGGATTGGAGTACTGCTAACATTATACCATTGTTTAAAAGGGAAGAAGGTGTAGACTAAGTCGTATCAGCCAATCAGGCTGACCTCTGCAGTGGGACAATTATTGTGCACAACTGAGGTACAATATAAATCATAATTTATGTTCAAATTAGTCAAGGTCCCTCAGTGTGGATTTGTTAAGAGAATGTCTTATTGAGCTACCTTAAAAAATGCAGTAAGAGTTGATGAGTATATTGCATTTGGGGCAGTCTGCATGGCTCTAGCAGGGCTTCTGACAAGTTCCCACTTGGCAAACTAATCAGAAAAGTGAGAGTCCATTGGATCCACAAAAAAAGGGTACGGATGTGTGCAAAACTGTGACATGTTATTGTGACTAAATGTTTGTTTTCATTTTGGTTAAACAGACTAGATCCATAGCTTTTCATGGTTCATAAGTGAATAGTTTAGATTTAAATCTAGGGGGAATCACTAATGTGTTTACAGATGAAGCAAAATAAGGTCTTGTGATTGACTGGGAGGAAAAAACCTGTAGGTTGTAGGAAGGTCTCAATGGATTGGGCAAGTGAACAGGAGAGTGGCAAATGGAATTCAAACCAGGTGTGTTTAAAATAATGCATTTTGGAAGGATAAACAAGCCAAGTGAATACATTGCAAAGTGAATATTAGGAAATGGAAAGGAATATAGGGACCTTAGAGTGCAAATGCAAATATCCCTGAAGATAACAACAGATAGTTAAGATGGTTAAGAAGGTATATGGGATGTTTTCCTTTATTAACAGAAGCACAGGAGATAAGGAAGGTTATATTAGAACTGTATATATCATTAGTTAAGACAGCCGCTAGTATACTGCATATGTATCTGATCACTATTTTACAGAAAGGATGTAATCGTAATAGAGAGGATGCTGAGGAGATTTAAAAGTTTATTGTCAGAACTGACGAATTTTACTGTGAAGAAATATTGCATAGGCAGGGGTTGCCCTTCAATAGAAGAGAGCTAAGGAGTGATTTAACTGAGATGTGAAAAATCATGAGAGATCTTGGTAGAATGGAAATGACGGACCTCCTTCTGTTAGTAGATTGGCACAAAGAAGACATACAGGATGCTTTCCTTCATTTTGGGTTATTGAATACAAAATAAGGGATGTAATGCTAGAGCTATATAAGACACTGGTTAGATCACAGCTGGAATTTAGTGTATAGTTCTGGTCACCACAGGAAGGAGGTAATTGTTCTGATTTACAAGAATGTTGCTAGGGCTTGCAAATTGCAGGCATGAGAAAAGATTGGGTATTCCAGGTTTGTTTTCCATAGAACAGAAGAGGCTGAATAGTGACTGACTCAAAGTGTACAAAATAATGAAAGGCTTGGATATGGAAGACTGTTTTCCATAGCAGACAGATCCGTTACCAGGTGGTACCATAAGACATAGGAGTGGAAGTAAGGCCATTTGGCCCATCGAGTCCACTCTGCCATTTAATCATGGCTGATGGGCATTTCAACTCCACTTACCCGCACTCTCCCCGTAGCCCTTGATTCCTTGCGAGATCAAGAATTTATCAATCTCTGCCCTGAAGACATTCAACGTCCCGGCCTCCACTGCGCTCCGTGGCAATGAATTCCACAGGCCCACCACTCTCTGGCTGAAGAAATGTCTCCTCATTTCCGTTCTAAATCGACCCCCTCTAATTCTAACGGGTCCTAGTATCCCCACCTAACGGAAACAACTTCCCAGCGTCCACCCTTTCTAAGCCATGCATTATCTTGTAAGTTTCTATTAGATCTCCCCTCAACCTTCTAAACTCTAATGAATACAATCCCAGGATCCTCAGCCGTTCATTGTATGTTAGGCCTACCATTCCAGGGATCATCCGTGTGAATCTCCGCTGGACACACTCCGGTGCCAGTATGTCCTTCCTGAGGTGTGGGGCCCAAAATTGGACACAGTATTCTAAATGGGGCCTAACTCGAGCTTTATAAAGTCTCAGAAGCACATCACTGCTTTTATATTCCAACCCTCTTGAGATAAATGACAACATTCCATTTGCTTTCTTAATCACAGACTCAACCTGCAAGTTAACCTTTAGAGAATCCTGTACTAGCACTCCCAGATCCCTTTGTACTTCGGCTTTATGAATTTGCTCACCGTTCAGAAAATAGTCCATGCCTGTATTCTTTTTTCCAAGGTGCAAGACCTCACATTTGCTCACGTTGAATTTCATCAGCCATTTCCTGGACCACTCTCCTAAACTTGTCTAAATCATTCTGTAGCCTCCCCACCTCCTCCGTACTACCTGCCTGTCCACCCAACTTCGTATCATCGGCAAACTTCGCCAGAATGCCCCCAGTCCCTTCATCCAGATCATTAATATATAAAGTGAACAGCTGCGGCCCCAACACTGAACCCTGATGGACACCACTTGTCACCGGTTGCCATTCCGAAAAAGAGCCTTTTATCCCAACTCTCTGCCTTCTGTCAGACAGCCAATCCTCAATCCATGCCAGTAACTCACCTCGAACACCATGGGCCCTCACCTTACTCAGCAGCCTCCCGTGAGGCACCTTATCAAAGGCCTTTTGGAAGTCTAGATAGATAACATCCACTGGGTTTCCCTGGTCTAACCTACTTGTTACCTCTTCAAAGAATTCTAACAGGTTTGTCAGACACGACCTCCCCTTACTAAAGTACATATTTGAAGTGATTGGTAGAAGGATTAAAGGAGACATGAGGAATCAAGATTGTCACACATGGGATGATGGGAATCCACGGAGATCAGTGCTGGGCCTGCAGCTGTTTACAAGATATATAATAATGATTTGGAGGAAGGAAGTGAATGTACGGTGGCTAAATTTGCAGAAGACACAAAAATAGGTGGAAAAGCAGGTCGCAAGAGGGGTGCAGGCAGTTTATAGAGGGTTATTGGTTGGTTAAGTAAGTAGGCAAAAAGTTGGCAAATGGAGTATGATATGAGAAAATGTTAAGTTGTTTATTTTGGAAGGGAGAACAAAATGTCAGATTAGCCATGATCTTGTTGAATGACAGAGCAGGCTTGAGGTGCCTAACGACCTACTCCTGCTCCTATTTCATATAGTCTTATGGTCTTATGATTCAGCTGGCACAGACACAATGTTCTGAATGGGCTTTTTCTGGGCTGTAACTTTTTAATGTTATGTTATAGGAAGTGCCAATAAAGCACAACCTTTTTGGGTACCTTATACTACAGTTGGAGAGATGGCTGAGAACTGCAGTTATTGAGAATATTTGAACTGTTTCCCACTTGGATAACTGGCATACTACAGCATTAGATTTAAAGCACATTCATTTGGCAGGAGGAATACAAAATCCATCTATTGTTCATGGACCAGATTCAGTCTACAGTCATTAAATTGAATTGCACGGGTGAGCCTACATCATAGCAATAGTATTAAAGAATATAGCTTCTTTTCAGACCTCTGAAAATGATAATGGGATTGTACCACCGAGTCAATAGTTCTTAAGGCAGATTAAACTCCATAATTTTGTTTCAAAGATTCATCAGCTGTGTGTATCTCTGGCTGGACAGCCTTTATTGCCTATCTCTAATTGCCTTTCAGAAATTGGTGAGTATCCTTCATGAACCACTGGTCCTTGCTACATACACCACAGCGCTTTTCGGAAAGGAGATTCAGGACTTTGACACAGTGACAGTGAGGAATCGGAACATAGTTCTAAGTAAGGGCGATGTGAGGCTTGGAGGGGATCTTGCAGCTGGTTGAGTTCCCATTCATCTGCTACTCCTGTGTTTCTAGGTGGTAAAGGTCATGGATTTAGATGGTGTTGTTGAACCTTGGTGAGTAACTGCCATGCATCTTGTATATGGTACACACTGCTCTCATTGTTCGTCAGTGATGGTGGGAGTGGATACTGATCATGGTGGATGGGGTGCTTTATCTGGATAATAAATTTCTTGAGTGTTGTTGGAATTCCAGGCAAGTGGAGAGTATTCCATCACACTCTGAACTTCTGTCTAGTGGACATTCTGTGGGAAGTCAGGTGGTGAGTTACTGCCACAGAATTCTCAGCCCCAACTTCTTGTAACAGTATTCAAATAGATAGACCAGTTCAATTTCTGGTCGAAGGTAATCCCCAGGATAATGTTAGTGAGAGATTCAGCAATGGCAGTGCATTGACTGCCAAAGGATGATGTTTAGATTCTCTTGTTGTGAATTGATGTGATTCTGGGTTTTCCATATATTAATTGATGCAACATATACCACATAGAGTCAGCTTTGTGTCAAGATATTACCATGAACAACTCACTATGTACACTGATATGACATCTCAGACTTACACGCATAGACTGGGATATACGCTTACCTAGATTACAATGGTATTACATACGTGCTGCTTCAAGAAAACCATCATCCCTGTATGCAAGAAAACACATGCAGTGTCCCTTAATGACTACGTCCCAATAGCACTGACTTCAGTAATCATGAAGTGCTTTGAGATGGTGGTCATGGCCCATATCAACTCCAGGCTTCCAACCTGCCTTGATCCCCTACAGTTTGCCTACCAACGTAACAGGTCCATAGAGGATGCCATGTCTCTAGCCCTGCGCTCATCTCTGGAACATCTGGACAACAAAGGCACCTATGTCAGACTCCTGCTTATTCAATACAGCTCTGCCTTCAACACCATTATCCCCTCCAGACTGATCTCAGAACAACTTGATCTTCGTCTCAGCTCTGCCCTCTGCAATTGGAACCTCAGCTTTCTGACCCTTAGGATCAATCAATGAGGACAGATAATTGCATGTCCTCCACAATAACACTCAACACTGGAGACCCCTTCCCCAAGGATGCATCCTCAGCCCCCTACTGTACTCCCTGTACACCTGTGACTGTGTTGCCAAATTCTGAACAAACACTATCTACAAGTTCCCTGATGACATCACCATAATGGGATGGATATCTAACAATGATGAGTCAAAATACAGAAGGGAGATAGAGGGCTTGGTGATATGGTGCAATGAAAACAATCTGTCTCTCAATGTCAGCAAAACTAAAGAGCTGAACATTGACTTCAAAAAGGGGGAAACACACCCCCATCTATATCAACGGAACTGAGGTTGAGAGGGTGAAGAGCATCAAGTTCCTCGGAGTGACGATAAACGATGACCTGTCCTGGACTCCCCACGTAGATACGACAGTCAAGAAGGCACGAAAACGCCTCTTCCTCAGGCAGCTCAGGAAATTTGGCATGTCACCAACTTGTACAGATGCACCGTTGAAAGCATACTGTCTGGGTACATAACAGCCTGTTATGGCAACTGCTCTGCCCAGGACCGTAAGAAACTACAGAAGATTGTGTACACAGCCCAGACCATCACAGAAGCCAACCTTCCACCCATAGACTCTATTTACACAGCTCGCTGCCACGGAAAGACAGCCAACATCATCAAAGACCCATCACACCCTGGTAATGACCTCCTACAACCTCATACGTCAGGAAGAAGTTATAGAAGCCTGAATACATGCACAAGTAAGTTCAGGAACAGCTTCTTCCTGGCTGTTATCAGACTGTTCAATGGACTCTAGCCTCAAATAATGTAACTTGTATGCCTCTCGGTCTTTTTGATCTGTACATCCTTTGTTTGCTGTGATCCATCTGTACCACTCATAAACAAAGTTTTTCACTGTATTTCGGTACACATGACAATAAAATTAATCCTTATCCTTACATCGTTGACTGACTGACTAAATGACTGACCAGCAGACTGATTGCTTGATAACAGACGAACTGTGCAAATAGTAAGCATGGGGCTGGATGAACACAGCAGGTCAAGCAGCATCATAGGAGCAGGAAAACTTGACGTTTCGGGCCTAAACCCTTCATCAGAAATGGGGGAGGGGAAGAGGGTTCTGAAATAAATAGGGAGAGAGGGGGAGGCGGATAGAGGATGGATAGAGGAGAGGATAGGTGGAGAGGAGGCAGACAAGTCGAAGAGGCGGGGATGAACAAACAACTGCACCTCCCAGTCGCGAACCATTTCAACTCCCCCTTCCATTCCTCAGATGACATGTCCATCCTTGGCCTCCTGCAATGCCACAGTGATGCCACCCGAAGGCTGCAGGAACAGCAAATCATATTCAGCCTGGGAACCCTGCAGCCCAATGGCATCAATGTGGATTTCACAAGCTTCAAAATCTCCCCTCCCCCAACCGCATCCCAAAACCAGCCCAGCTCATCTCCACCTCCCTAACCTGTTTTTCCTCTCACCTCAAGCCACACCCCCATCTCCTATCTACTAACATCATCCCGCCCCCTTGACCTGTCCGTCCTCCCTGGACTGACCTATCTCCTCCCTACCCCCCTACCTACACTCACCTTTACTGGCTCCATCCCCGCCTCTTCGACTTGTCTGCCTCCTCTCCACCTATCCTCTCCTCTATCCATCCTCTATCCGCCTCCCCCTCTCTCCCTATTTATTTCAGAACCCTCTTCCCCTCCCCCATTTCTGATGAAGGGTTTAGGCCCGAAACGTCAAGTTTTCCTGCTCCTATGATGCTGCTTGACCTGCTGTGTTCATCCAGCCCCATGCTTGTTATCTCGGATTCTCCAGCATCTGCAGTACCTTTTATCTCTGTGCAAATAGTAAGATGGAGACCATTTATACTGGAGTAGAACATGTTATAATGTCATCTAGCTGTCTTAAAAATATAGTGTCTTTCTGAGAGCTGTGCAATAATTCAACAGGGTTAATTATTGCCTTACACTTGTGTGTCATGAATGTCATTTCATACTAAACAACCCACAACAGAATGTTATATTGCTGCATTTGGGCACAGACTGCTTCAATATCAGAGGACTGAATGGTGCTAAATATTGTGCAATCATCAGTGAATATTCCCGCACCATATGATGGAAGAAAGTTCAATGATGATACAGCTAAAGATTGTTAGACTTTGAACATTACCTGTAATGTTGTCTGGGGACTGAGATGACTAACCACCTATCTAGGGAGTTAATCAATGAAATGTTTATAAAACTGAACTTACATGACATTCAGAAAGACAAGAGCCACATCAGGTTTGAGTAGGAAAAAATAATTTCATACCATTAGGCAGTTTAGTTTGTAGCGGCCCACATTTTCAATGCTGGCAAGAAGCCTTAGCTACGTTTGCAGTTACACAGACAGGTTTTTACTTAAAGTTCAGTTAGAAAAAAGTCAGTGCAGTAGCTGATCTCTCTGTATCTTGTTGAAGGCAATAATGGACATAATCATATCTGGTGAATATATAGAATCTCACGAAAAGGAGATGCTTGCAATCTTGTCAGTTAAGTAAGAAATTATAGCGTTTAGACAGAAGTGATACTTCACTGGGTTTGAATGTCAGTAAAGGATATTGCTGGGAAAAAGGTAGAGTTTTTCTTTTTCAGCTTCTGTTAAGATCTTTCTAAATTGTTTTTTATATATACAATTTTTTTTCTTTTGTGCAATAAACTAATATGCTTTGTTAAAACAAAATTTACAGCTTGTTCTGAACATGTCCAGTGACTGACCATCACAATAACAAAACTGCAAAAATAGAACTTATCATCTATCTAGCCAAGTTTTCATTCTGAGATCTGAATTGTCCAGTATTATGATCAATTCTGATTGTAACACTTGGTAACACTGTTGGTGGTCCCTTCTGTCACTTTTCTGATGATCAAAGTAGACTGATGAGACAATAATTGGCTTCATCCTGCTTTTTGTGGACAAGAGAAATGGGCACAATTCTTCATTGCCAGGTACATGCCAGTGTCATAGCTGTGTTGGACCAGCTAGACTAGGAGTTGTGGCTAGACCTCAGATTGACAGATTGTTGTCAAGACCCATAGGCTAGACAATTTAGACATGAGTTCGGTGCACAAAAATGTTAGAAATAATCCACAATTTTCTTTATTGATCCAAAAGCCTATGCGTTAATGCGAAGTTGTTAACGGGCATTTCCTTGTGCACAGAACACTTAAGAGCATAAGAACTTGGAACTTTAAAAACATTATGGCTGATCTCATAATCCATTCATATTAAAACTCTCTCTCCTCCTCAAATTTTGTCAGCGCCCTGTTTCTTGTTCCCAAATTGAATTTGTCCAGCAATGTTTTCAAGAGTATCTGACCATTATACATGGAATCAGGATTAACTACTGTTTATGTACCAGGCCTACTGCAATTTGATTTTGTCCACAGGAAGCCTTGGGTTCCCAGCAGAGAAACCCCAAGGGTCATTCCATAGGATATCCATCATTTATATATGTGTCTCTGACTATGTCTAGTTAGTTTTACCATTTTATCAAAAAAATTTAACCCAACAACTATTAGGTGAAGATTGAGTTTAAAAAAATTGGATATGAGTAAACAAATTTTAAAATGTATAGCTCCAGAATGAAGTTTTTTGTGAGCTCCATTCCTATTATATGTGTATGAGGTGCCCTCTAGTGAATTTAGAAAATCCAAAGTTATATTGTATTCGTTTCATGGCATTTCTCCCACTTGACTAATGGTACAAACTTAATGGAACAGACTGCACCAGTCTAACCCCTGCATCTTATTTACTAATGCCTTTGTGGAGAAATAAACACCAATTCTTACATTGATACTCATCCAGTTATTTAATAGCAGTAGGATTAACATTATCATAAAGGTTAATGCATTGGTACTTTGAGTAAGATTTTAGCAATTGTTCAAGCAGAATTTGCAGTCATAGGCTAACAGATGATGAATTTAGGAAGGCTTAATTGGATAGACCCCTGAAAAGGGGCACAAGGATCATGAGGATCATAACCTGTGCTCATTGATTGAAATGCAACAACTTTGTGCGGTCATCTCTACATCCAACTAATAGTAACCACAGCACATTGACCGGACACATTAGTGAACAGCCAATATTGTGAATAACTAGTGCCACTTAAACTTAGCTTGTTACGCTTAAAGCTAGCTTGCATCTCTTAAAGATATGATTGTAGCTGGTGTAACTGCTGGGAATTGTGACGGACAAGGATTAGATCTGGGAAAAGGGAATGATGCAACAGGAGAGAGCAGGCTGTGAGGTTTGTGAATGCTGTACTGGAGCCTTAATGGAGGAGACAGAAAGGAGAGGAGATATTCAGAATCCATAAGGCAGAAGGTGCCATAAAAATCAAAAGGCAAAGGTAGCGAATGACAGTGAAGTTAATGCCAGGAACCTGCTCCCAAGTGCCTGGATACAGTTCTGCAAAAAATTAATGACCTCAGATGAGATCAAGGTCTGTGCATCAATTTTCAGATGCCATATAATACCAACATGTACCTACAGCGTCAGTTACTGTTCAAATTTCCATAGTTATCTACTGATAATCTACATCAATTTGCTATCAAATCTAGTATTTATATGGTTCACCTAATCTTTGTGTACTTAGCACTGCTTCCTCAAGCCAACGTTGCACATGTTTGATCATTGCTAGCTATTCAACTGTGGCATATGCATTAACTAACATTCAATTCCTTATTTCACACTTGAAGAATAAAGTAGCTGACAATTGGAGGCAACAGGAGTGAACAGGAGGGATACAGGCATGGCTCTTGGCTTTCATGGAGGAAGACGATGTTGGATATTGCTGAGACATATACTGCAAAGGTTGTGGTCAGTGCAAGGCAGAAACCATCAAAAGTGATGGTATCCTTATACCAAATCCTCCTCACATTCCAATTCTTTTCAGCCCACATACCCTTCTGGTTTACCTCTAACCTCCCTGCACCAAAACCAACTCTTTATCCATTCTCATTTGAGACAATCAAATACTTGATAGGGCAAGGTAGTGAAGGAACACTCAGAAGAGAGTAATGTTGAAAATAGTGCACTAACATATCATTTCACAGTCGCACCCTCTAGCTCACATACTGACACTCTGTATCTCAGAGGATAAAGTACAGATGGGATCTGCACATAGTTGGACATAAAGCTCAGGCTGATAAGGATAATTTGAACTTTCCAGTAGATGAAATCACACATGTTCCACTGCAGAGAATTCAAATATGGACTTCAATGGGGCAGTTTATAGGAGATTTCTGCTGATTATGCTATAATCACCTGATGTTAATTCTGAGAAAGTCAGAGCCCAGACTTGTAACCTAATATGACATCTCATTTGCTGTTTTGGTTTGGTTTTAGTGAAGTAGTCTCTCACTGAAACATAAGCATGTCAGCCTCATTCTCTTTGCCTTCATCCTTTTTTCTCAAAAGTTATATCTGATAACTGAATTTCCAAATCATCGCCCTGTTTCATAAACTTCTTCCTGTGTAATGCTTGAGATCTAATCACAACACAATCAGGAATCATTCCGGGATGTTCTTTAATCTCCACTGATTGTACCATTGTGCTTAATGAAACTAATATTTTTGAACTTCTCGGGTCATTTCCCAAAATAAAGTCAATTCTTTCTGTAGGAATTTGTTTCATGATTCTAAATATCACTTATCCATTTACTAAGACATGCTTTAATCTACTTCTCTATAATGGGATTGGTTTGTAACCTCTGTGTATATTTCCAATTAATATTTTCATCTTCATCAACCCCTCTAGAAGATAAATAGTATCCACCAACATCAGTGACCGACTTGCTCCAAAGTGTCTCAATATTTTTATTGGTTTACCTTCTTGATTCAAAGCAGAATGATAAATGTCCACTTTTGGAACAACATGCTCGGACAGCCAGAGGCCTGATTTTTGTTGTCAATCTTCAGGAAAGAATTTTTGTAACTGTCCTGAACAATCTTAAGTATATTGGCATATTCCAAGGAAACATTTTGTCCTGTATCACTGCTACAATCTTAGTACTTACTTCCTTTCCTGTGCCTCATATCTGAGGGCTCTTAAGATTTTCTGTTACTGCAATTGACTTCCCATTTAATATCCAGAATTGGCTTTGGTACGTCTAATTTTATTGCAATGAAAGTGTGTTATTTTCCTTATATCACTTTTTTGGTTCTATCCTTCTCCTTTATTACTTTGACATAATTCTGATTGTGTTCTAAACCTAGTTGTCCTTCCATCTGCAATTTTCTATTTCTCTTTTCTCTAACTTGTTCCATGGCTAACTCATGTTCTTTAATTTCTCTGTTTGGAGTTCATGTGTTTTCAATTCCATTCCCCTCAGTTTTTGTTTTTCATATATTTCCATTTCAAGTTTTCTTAATTCGGTTTCCCTTGAAGTTTCTTTCTCCTCTCTTCCCATTACCTCCTATTTCTACAGAACATATCTTGTGTAGTATTCAAAAACATCGTTCCTACACTGCTCACCCCAGACTCCCTGTCTTTAACACCTTAAAAGGATTAAGTCACTTGTGATTTAACTTTTAGACTAGAACTGCAGTTTGCTCCAGGAAAAAGCTGTGAAACATCTGAGCTTAAACGTACTCAGCTTTAAGTTACCTCTTCAGTGTTTTATTTCAACAATTCTGGTCGGGGACTAACATTAACTCTTTAACTCTTCACAGTAACCTAGATTGACTGCATCCTTCCCTTCTCAGGAGCATTGGTGTATATAGATACCTCTCTCTTCAAACTATGTGTGTCTCCCTTAAGTCAAAAAGTAATGAATTCCAGATATTTCTCACAATCCCTGAGGCCCCATTATTTACCTTGTTGGGTTGCAAAACAATCATGGGTAAGCAAAAATCCAGTAGAGGTCCCAAACAAAACCCATTAATTCTAAGGTTAGGCCTCAAAAACTGCTTTAAAGTTATTCAGCTTGGTTACAGAAATACTTACAGCACTTAATAATTAACTTTAGGCACCTTGAAAACCCATTTGTTACTAACTCAAAAATCCAAACTTACAACAGATGATATTAAAAAAATACATAAATCACACAGACTACATCGCATTATGCATAAAAATTTCTTTTGTATTGGGAAACCTCACAGGGAAAGAGCACCATGTGGCCACCAGCCTGTCACAGAGTTTTGTACAAAATTAGAAATTGCTGGAAAATCTCAGCAGGTCTGGCAGCATCTGTGGAGAGAATTCAGAGTTAATGTTTTGGTTCAAGTAACCCTTCCCTGAGAACATCCATCATCATCCTGAACCTGATGATACAATGATCACTGTTTCCTAAATTTTCCCCCAATGCCACTTGATCCACTTAGCCCATCTTTTTTGTTGGATGGACACATTGCTGTAGGAAACTCTCCTGCACACAATCCAGGAACATTTGTCCCTTGCTGTTCCTTACATAGTATCCTAATCTATATTTGGCTAATTGAAGTTCCTCATTTTAAATACTCTATAATGTTGACATCTAATTTCTCTGCAAAGTTATTCTGCTATATCCTTTCCACTAGTTGGTGGTGCAGAAACTACACTGAGTATGTTTTCTGATAGTTCAAGCCAAATTCATTCTGTCTTTGAATTGTCCAAAACATTCTCTTTCCCTAGCGCTGCAATGCCCTCCTTAATCAAAATTCCCACCCCTTCCGCTTTCCTTTTTCTTACTATCTTTTCTGAACACCATATATCTGGGAATATTTAACACCCAATCTTGACCTTCCTTGAGTCTAATCTCTGTTATTGCCACAAAATCATATATCCACGTGGCAATCTGTACCTGTAAGTCCCCCATCTTATTTACTATTCTCCGTGCATTCATATACAAGCACAGTACCTCTGAGTTAGACTTAATTTTTTTCTCCTTTATTCCAGCTTTTCAGGCAGTCCCTGAGGATGCCTAGCCTGGCTCTCCATGGCAGCTGCTAACCAGTCCATGGAGGCAGTCAGAAAATTGCATGATTCGCTGCAGGGGCCATTGCGACCCACGTATTGTTTAACACTTCCGTATATTTCTGCTCATGTGGATCAAGTCCTGATTGCTGACACCACAGGGTGCTCTCCTTCCTGGGACTAAGGGGCTGTCAAGCCTCCAGCAGTCTCTCTTGATTTGCCAGTGTCACAGTGAGATGCTTAGCAAATAATGAACCCTCACTATCTATCATGATTTTTCTCCCGGCGATGTCAGTATCTGGACTGGTGGGTGGTACAGGAGGCAGTCTTGCTGATGCTTTCTCTGAGGTCTCTGTGTGCTTGCTGTCAGAAATCCAGAAGGGCACATCTGAGGTAGCTGCGCATTCCTTCATTGACATCAAGGGAGGTAAGTGGAACCTGCAAGAATAACAAGATACAAGGTGTTATGGCCGGTGGTTAGAAATGGTATGCAATGATTGAAAGTGACAACTGGGTTTGTGTGAGAGTTGCAATGGAATGAAGAATGGTACTTACTCATTTGGTAGGACACAGATGTTTTGGCTGCCCTGCAAGAACAGTCTTAATCTTCTCCTATGAGGGCTAGGAGTCTGTCCTCATAGGGGGTGAGGACATGGATGCCAGGCATCCCTTCTCCTGTACAGGTTCTCTCTGCTCTGTTATGGGCTATCTTCTCCTGTAATGAGAGAAAGTGGGTGAATGGGTTAGATTGCAGTGGGTGACATAGTTTTGCAAGTGGGGGAGAGGTGGTGAGGTGTACTGAAGGACTGAGGAGGCAGCACAGAGGGCTGTGGGAGCCCCGTTGGGAGAGGTGGGGTGGGGATGGGGATGCGAGGTGGGGGGGTGTTGGGGGGCTAGTGAATGAGAGAAGGTGACGCATGCAGCAGTGAGAGTGGAAGAGTATAAGCTTCAGTGGGAGATGGGTGCAGTATGAGAAGCAGAATGAGTGTGAGGTGGTAGAGAGAAGCGTGTGGTGCTTACTTTGCATTGCTGGCCCTTCTTCCATGACCTGGTGATGGCACTGGCCCAGGAGGTGACCTCAGACCAGGCTGGCAGTCTCTTGTGGTGCAGCCTCCTCTGCTGGCCCCCCAGGAAGAGGACACCGCTCCTCTGGACCGCCTCATTCATCAAGACCTTCAGGTTCCTGTTGGAGAATTGTGGAGCCATCTTCCCCTTCTCCAAATTGTTCAAACTCCATCCTTGATTGAGCATTGCAGTTTTGAAATGCCATTGCTTGTCTGGATGCTTTTAAACTCATTATAGATGCAAGAGATGTTTTGGCATATCTGCTGAGTGGCTAGTCCTGGGAACAGCACATGGTAAGACATGATGGAAACCAGATGCATGAGATTCCATAAGGCATTGTAAGTTATTAATGAGGTAAGTTTGGGAAGATAGAGTGAGAAAAATCACTTGGACTGTGCAGTGCAGAAGCATAATTTGGTCCATTCAATCCCCGAAAGAGCATCCCACCCCCTCTCCTATCTCCATATTTCCCATGGCTAATCCATCTAACCTACACATCCCTGGACACTCTGGGTAATTTAGCACAGCCAATCCACCTAACCTGCGTATCTTTGGAATGTGCAAGGAAACTGGAGCACCCAGAGGAAATCCATGCAGACATGGTGAGAATCTTCAAACTCCACACAGACAGTCACCCAAGGCTGGAATCAAACCCAGGTCCCTGGTGCTGTGAGGCAGCAGTGCTAACCACTGAGCCACCAAGCCACCTCTGATCCGCCAAAATCCACCAAAAAAAAGCCTCAACTTAGACATAGTGAAAAAAAACACAAGACAAAGCCCTCCATGTCTGTTTAACCAAGTATTTCCATCTCAAAAGTAGCAGCTGAAAATCTGTCTCTTTGGAATAGCTGCAGACATTCTGTATTGTGGATAAGAAAATACTGTGATAGAATTTGTGATGAGTGACATCATCCGGTCCTAACTTTTTCATATGCAACCTATTACTATACCATCTTATTGTCTCTGTGATACATAGACTTGGATGAGTTTAAACCTTCTTTAGCTAATTGTCAGTCAATATATAAAATTAAATATAGGGGCTCTAAAACAGAGAGCAGAAACAATATATTTAGTTAGATGGTTGTGAAGATATAAAATGTATTAACCAGACTTTGGAATTGAAGGAAAGAGTTCCTTTCAATATAGAATTGTATGCTGTTCAATGAAGCAGTTGAAGGAACAAATAGATAAAGGAACATGGAGGGCATGAATATTTTCTTAGATTATTTTGAAGAACAAACAGCAGCTCCAACTGATTCAAATGGGCCATTTCCATGTTGTAGTTTTTATGTAGTTCAGTGATATTAATTATAAATTTGAATGTTTAATAGTTTAATTTTTGGCATTTAATTTGAAGTCATGTTCTCAGCTCCCAATATTAAGAAAAGAAGTAAGAGATTTGGTGATGCTCATGAACTGCGTAATGCAGAAGCATACTGCAAATTGATTAATGTCGTATATGCCGACTGTTTCAGTCTGGAATGACCTGCATATAGCTATAACAACATCCCTGTTGAGGTGGAGTTGACAGAATTGCTGTTCATACTTATCTGAATATACAATAAATTTGCCACTAAACTCATATGTATGGTCATTGAGCCTTCCCTTCTTCTCAATCCAGTAGCAGGGCTCTGCACTGTTAATTTTCTGCTATTTCTGCCATTGATCCTTCTGCCACAATAGCAAACTGAACAGGCCCTTCATAGTTACACAGGAAATTTATGCAGATGTCCTTGGACAGAAACTGTCCCCACCAATAAAGAATAACTTGCATGATTTCTGAAGTCAACGACATTAGTCAAAGAGTGGTGAGCCTGTGGAATTCATTACCACAGGAAGTATTGATGCCAAATCATTGAATGTATTCAAGAGGCGACTAGATATAGCAAGTGGGGCGAATGGAATCAAAGGTTATGGGGAGAAAGCAGGATTAGGCTATTGAGTTGGACGATCAGCCATGACTGTGAAGAATGGCAGAACAGGTTTGAAGGGCCAAATGGCCTAATCCTGCTCCTATCTTCTATGCTTCTATAGCTAGATGTGAGCATAAAATTCTATGCACAGTCGAAAATGGTTAATCTGGTAATTGCTTAACTATAGCCGAGAATCTCCTATTAATAGTGGTAATACTGGTCCAAACACCCTCACAAATGGATGTGTTTTAGAAAAGAAGATGGTGGTGTAGTGGTAATATTACTTGACTAGTAATCCAGAATGCCAGGCCAACGTTCTGGGGATAAAAGCAAAATACTTTCAATGCTGGAAATTTGAAACAAACACAAAGGATGCTGGAGAAGCTCAGCAGATCTGGCAGCATCTGTGGAGAAAGAAGAGTCTGAAGGAGAAACATACCAGACTCAAAATGTTAACTATGTTTCTCTCTTGACAGATGCTACCAGACCTCTGTGTTTTTTAATGTTCTACGACATGGATTCAAATCTCACCCAATCAGATAGTGAATCTTGAATTCAGTTAAAATCTGGAATGAAAGGTTAGCCTAATAGCAACCTTGTAACCACTGCTGAATATTGTAAAATCATATCTGGTTCACTATTATCCTTTAGGGACATTTGCAATTGAAGCATTTTCTTCATTACATGGTCCGGCCTACATGTGACTATAGAACCACAGCAATGTGGTTTATTCTTCACTGTATCTCTCAGTATTTAGGAATGGACAATAAATGGCCATGCTGGCCTAGCCAAGAATGAATGAATGAAATGAAATGAATATTTTAAAAAAGTCTTGTGCTCCAATTTAAAAATGGAGTTTCTGAAACAGACCCAGGGAAATAATTTACATTATTTATTAGATGCCCATCACCACTAAATGTGGCAAGGGAACTAAACTTTATGGTAAAGATATCTCCTTCGTCGTACCTGTGTCTTAATTCCAGTGACTGTTTCGCAGCTGTCCTTTATTTCATTAGTCTGGAGAATTCCAGGTTTGTTTACTTAGGTCGCTGACAACATAATGGTGCATTTCCATTCTTAAAAAAAATGCACAAATGAATCTTTCTGTTTCAGAAGGAAAAGTCCTTTCTGTTCCCACTTTTACATCTAAATCTGCATAGTGCCCTGGGTTTTGGCCTGGTTGAAGTTTTCAGTATGATGGAAATACTAAATTCTATTGTTTATTACATTTTAAGACACTTTTTAATTAGAAGTAACATAGAGGTATGAAAAGGGACCATGATACCCTGTTCTGAATTCTGTCCAGCAACAAGCTTGGGTGGTTTGATTGTTAACAGTTAAATGGAGGTGGGTCAGGCATGTGGGATAATGGCTCAAAATTTTGTTTTGGGGTAATTTTTGATTTTGGGGGTCTGTTCTGTGGTTTAAGGGTCTTCTTTTTTCATTCTCACATTCTTAGAATACGCTGTCAGTGGTAACATTACCTTTGTACCTGCGTTGACATGTACAGATTTGAACTCGCACAAAAACAGTATTAGAAGAAGTGATCAATATCATCAATAATCACCACCACTCTAGTAAAATTAAAGCTACAACACACAAGAAAAGTATTAATTTTTTAAACACTATATATTTGAAGCTGAAATTTGGAAAGGTGTCTTTGTACGTGTTTGGGCTGACCTGTGGTACATGAACATCTGACAATGTCTGACCGTGTTATTTCTGTACTCTTGCTGTTTGTGGCTCCATAGGTAAAAATCAACAGGACGGAGTGCTTGCCAATGGAGAGAGATTTACACCTGACCCAGGTGCCATGTGTGGAACAGTTTTAGAGCCATTAACAGTTAGTTGAAGACTATGTATCTTTTTTGGTTGATTTGAAATATCAGGCATTTGATTTTTCTTTAGCTAGTTGTATGTACTATGTTGTGAATGTCTCTAGTAAGACTATAAGCACAGTAATTGCAGTTAATGTGATGTTTATGAGCAATAAATTTCAGCTGATAGAAGTAGGTATGTTGCGGATTTTTTATGTTATTGACGTGTGTTATGTTACTGAAAACACTGGGGACCAGAGCTGTAGTTGAGAGTGTATGTGGTTAGTCAATGGCTTTAATTTATTTGTAGCAGTAAGTTCATAATTGAATTAAAATTTAAATCGTGTTTTATCCTTTCTGTTAGTCATTGAAAATTCAAAACATCTTTTTAAAGGTTACTGGTCTCGAAAGGTATCATAAGTAGAATGATTTAGTGATGTCATCAAGTAATGTCGGACCTCTTGTTTTCACTTAAATGATAATCCATATAGCTGAGCATGCTACAGAATATACAAAGGATCCCTGGTCTTTACAATAGCGTGATTGATAGAATAAATACAGAAAGAACTGCGGATGCTGTAAATCAGGAACAAAGACAGAAGTTGCTGGAAAAGCTCAGTCGATCTGGCAGCATCTGTGAACAAAAATCAGAGTTAACGTTTTGGGTCCAGTGACCCTGTCCTCAGACCTTTCCAGTTCTGAGGAAGGGTCACCAGACCCAAAACGTTACTTTGATTTGTCTTCACAGATGCTGCCAGACCTGCTGAGCTTTACCAGCAACTTCTGTTTTTGTTCCTGATTGATGGAATATTCTGATTAAATCATTCTGTTCCAATTATCTTCACTAAACTGTTTCTTATTGTTATTTCCAGCTTCACCTCTTTGACTGCTATTGTAGCTCTCAGCCGTTTGTGAAACTTGGTGAGTACCTTCATTATCATTTAGCTGACTCTCAAATCCAAAGTTTGTACATGAGTATCCAACAAAATATTTCAGCTTGTTACTCGGGAAGTTGAAATCATCTGTTTTGAATCGGAAAAATATAATTGCAATTTTGAGTGTTCTTGGCCTGAGAAAGTCAGATGAGGATTAAATAACTTCTAATAAATCATGATCAATATTCACTGGTTGGCAAAGTTTAAGAATTAACTTTTCCAACCACTGGATTGGGATTGACCCAGGCATAGATTGGAACAGCACAGGCAAAAAAAAACTGATCCATCATTTCATTAACTCATGAAGGGCTCAGTTGCATTTCTGCTTAAAAGCATATCTTAACTTGAACAAAATACATCCACTAAGTCGGCAAATGTTGTAAATTATGAAAGTAAGACATTGTAATAATTGCAGATGCATGTGGTGTCTGTCTTTTAGTGATTTCTGATGATCAATGTTCTTCTGAGTTTTCTCTGATTTCTCCTAACTTCTAAATTCACTGTTCCATAATATCTTCCTACTCTATGTGCTGAAATTAAGGGGTAGATTTTAACTCAAATACAAAAGCAAGATACTGTGGATTCTGGAAATATGATAAAAATAGAGAAAATGTCAGAAATTGTCAGGTCAGGCTGCATCTATGGGGAAAGAAACCAGTAACAGAGGCAATCTTAACATGGATGGATGGATGAGAAGATTTGCCAGTCTTGGGAAACCTGGGAAATGTAGAGGTGAGGACAGCGTAGGGAGAAGGCATGTGTCTTCCAGTAATCCTTGTGGGCCATGAAAAGGATTACTTCTACCCTTTACTTCCCAAACTCTCTCACCACCAGACACATATCCCAGAATTGAGCCATCACCTTGGAATTATTGATTTGATTCCCCTATACTCTCAACCTCTGGCGTAAGAGACAAGCTATTAAAATGCTATACAATGCAAGTAACCCGGACATCTAGGCTATCAAACTGTAAGCACTCCCATCAACATGTTTGTAGATCCCTCAATGCTTCAAGCCAACAACCTGACAAAATGATATTGACTTGAAATGCTGCTCTTGATCATGTTGTTCAAATGGGTGCAATTTTGTACTCTAAACTTAGAAGAATAGACTTATCTCAGATCCCAAAGAGTTTAATGCAAGTAGCTGATTACTGTTTTGTTTTTTGTCTTTGTTTATTAGCCACAGCCAGCCACTGTGAAAGGCTGTAGAGGCTTTTATCACTGAGGACCACAGAGAAAGGAGGACAAGTAGGGAAGCTGAAAACCAGAAAATGAGATCCACTGTTCCAGTTAGAGAGATTGACGTTCAGAATCTGTAAGGAAAATAGGATCCCGAGGTGGGGTCAGTTTTTAAACTTACAACATTTTTACATCCCATCTATTTTAAAAGTTAAGATTCCTTGTTTCTTTCTGCAAATATGATATCTGTGAAATATTCCCAGCAATTTCTCTTTTTAGTATTTTCATGTATTGTGTGTGTGATAAAGATACACATATTATTTGGGCATTTGGATTTTAACGTAAGATAAAATAACTGTGTGATTTCAGTTCTGTGAAGGTAAGGATTTTTCAGAGGTCAGAAAGTCATTTGGAATAGTGAACCAAAGGCATAATTTCCATGAAAGCATGTGATTTAAGTTATGCCAGTGGATACCAATGGTGATTAGCACAAAGTGCTTACAAACTTGAGCTTTTATGACAAACAGAGATAAAATATCAAGAACGAGAACAACCCCGTTCTGGCTGGACTCACAGATATAATTTCAGCTTCTACCTTTTTATTGTTATTTCTTCAGGTATTACTGATCGGAGAATCCATAGCAGGTTTCAGTCCAGAAGGATCAGGTTTACATTGCAGAAGAAAATTTCACTATTGAAGAAGGGCAAGGTAGTTTGTGAAATAGATCAAATATGGACAAAAGAGCTGAACTGCAGAGGTGAGTTGACAGCTGTTAACATTAAGGTAGCATTTGACTGAGTGTGGCATTAAGGAGCCCAAGCAAAAGATTCTGAATTGGATTCAGGTTGGTTAGAGTCATATCTGGAACAAATAAAGATGGTTGTGGTTGTTGGAGGTCAGTTGGAGGTCACTAGGCAATGGCCATGCGGTATTATCGCTGGACAGATAATCCAGAGACCTAGACAACATTCTGGGGACCCGGGTTCGATCCCGCCATGGCAGATGGTGGAATTTGAATTCATTAAATATTTGGAATTAAGAATCTAATGATGACTTTGAATCCATGGTCGATTGTCAGAAAAACACATCTGGTTCACTAATGTCCTTTAGGGAAGGAAACTGCCATCCTTACCTGGTCTGGCCTACATGTGACTCCAGACCCACAGCAATGTGGTTGACTCTTAACTGCCCTCTGGGCAATTAGGGATGGGCAATAAATGCTACCCAGCCAGTGATGCCCTCATCCTGTTAATGAACAAAGGAAAAAATGTCATCTCATCTCCATGGCATCTCCACAGGAATTCATGAGAGTAGGGTCTTAGGCCTAACCATCTTCAGCTGTTTCATATATAACCTTCCCTTTATCATAAGGTCAGAAGAGGGGATATATTCTGATGATTAAACAGTGTCAACACCATTTGTGGCTCTTCAGATATGGAACAGTCCATGACCAAATGCAGCAAGACTTGGTTAATGTCCAGGTTTAGGCTGATGAGTGGCAAGTAATCTTCCTAGCACAGAAATGTCAGACAATGACAATCTTCAACATTAGCGAATCTAGTTGTTGCTCCTTGATATTCAATGGCATTACCTTTGCTGAATCACCACTATTGACATCCCTGAGGGTAATGTTGATCAAAACCTGAACTGGACTAGCCATATCACTACTGTCGCTATCAAAGTCAGTCAGAGGCTAATGTTCTGGGGGCAAGGTTCAATTCTGACCAAAGTTGATGAAGCTTAAATTCAATTTGTAACAAATCTGGAATTAAAATTTAGTGTATGTAACTATTGTTGACGGCAGTAAAAACCCATCTTATTGCTCTAATTTCCTTCGTGAAGGAATATCACCTGGCCTGGCCAACATGTGAGTCCAGATCCATTGGAATTGTTGACTTTTAGTGTATGAAATGGCCTAGCAAGCCACTATGTTGTATCAAACCACTACAAAGTCTGATGAAGGAGTAAAACTGGACTACCCAGCATTGACCAAGGCACTTGGAAATGACAATGGCATGAGCCTAGTTGAACCTGTAAAGCACTCATTATTAAATTCTGTGATCTTGTACTGAAATTATGAGAGTTGTCCCACAGACGGATGAAGCAAGATCTTGACAGAATCATGGTCACTGAAGCATATCTTACAGACAATGGATTGAATTTTACCAGAAATCAGAAAAACAAGAAAAGGTATTCATTTTGGTGAGTTTCATGGGTGGAGGAGCGGGTTCTTTGTTAGCCCTATCAATTTCTTTCAGGTCATTCTCTGCAACTTGCCTCATTAACTATGCATTAGCTCTGTGGCACCTATCCCCTCCTCTTCTGCCTTACCAGTGGTGGAAGTATTCACCCCTGTCAGGACCTTCTGGGATTCCCAGTGCCTGTGCCATTTTTAAAGTCCAGCCTTGCATCAAGTCAAGTGCTGCCAGCTAGGAATTTCCATTTACAATGAATGTACTAGGAGATCAACCAAAAAAAAATGCTTCCGAGGTTACATAGGTCGCATGGCTGACACTTCACAGCAAAGAGAAGTGCATATTCTTTAAACTATTGCTATTTAAAAGCCAAACCACAAAGGTTACCTGTCCTTAGTGTCATCCCATTTTAGCAACAATCTCTAAGGGAGTGCTACCATTTCCCCAGTGCTCAGTTTAGCCTAACACGTTCTCATCATTCAGTATGGGACATAACATACTGGAAAGTCTTCAAAGATCAAAAATGATCACTTTTATTCAGCAACAGCAAAAACCAGAACAAAAACAGTCACTGGTAGCACTTGACCAAATATGGCATCAAGAAGCCCTAGCAAAATGGAGTTGATGGCAATCAAACGAAAAGAACTCTGCTTGTTGGCACAAAGATGGGTGAAATTATTAGAAGTCAATCATCTCAGCTTCAGGACATCACTGCTGAAGTACCTTAGTGTAATGTCCCACGCATCAATATCTTCAGTCGCTTCATCAGTGAACTTCCCTCTATCATAAAGTCAAAGGGGGGAATGTTAGTTGATAACTGCACAATGCTCAGCATTCATGATTCCTCAGATGCTGAAGTAGTCTGTGCCCAAATTCAGCAAGACCTGAACAGCATTCAAGCTTGGAATGTTAAGAAACAAGTAACATTTGCTCCACACCAGTACCAGGCAATGACCATCTCTGAGAAGGAGAATCCACTATCACCTCTTGACATTCAGAAGAAATAACACAGTCAGGAATATGATGGAATACTTCCCACTTGCCTGGATGGGTGTAGCTCCAATAACACTCAAGAAGCTGAACACCTTTCAGGACAATACAACCCACTTGATTGACACCCCAGTCACCACTTTCAACAGTTACTCCTTTCACCACCAAAGCACAGCGATTCCACTCCATCTACAAGATAGAAAGCAACAACTCTCCAAGGCTCCATCAACAGTATCTTCCAAACCTGTAATACCCAGCACCTTGGAAGACAAGGGTACATGGAACACTACAATTTCCTCTCGAAGCCTCCTATTATCCTGACTTGCAACTACATTACTGTCACTGGGTCAAAATCCTGGATCTTTCTCTCTAACAACCTGGCTATACCCAACTCCATGAAGAAGTTATGGTTAAAGTTTGATGTAATAAACAGTTTTTCCCAGAGTGGAGCTAGTTCAGGAAAGTTAAAAAATTGCTATTTCAGCATAGAGATTATAATGATATGTTCTAGACCAGAGATTTTTGGTTAGAACTGAAGGAGTTAATCGAGTGGAGAAAGTTGTGTGACTAATCAAGGAAAAGCAGTGAAGATTTCAAGACTGGGAATTGAAGAAAAACACAGATAAGTCAAGCCCTCAGATGGGGTAGAGAAGGGAATTTGCTCTGAATACTGTAAAGTGAAGGTGTTGGGATTAGATGGGAACATATTTTTATCTAAAATCTTTGAAGTTGTGTTTTTTGTAACTAGTTAGGTTTATTTTGTTTTTTCTACATTTCTGTTGTATTGTTGAAACCAAGTTTGCAGCAGTTGTGCTTGTGTTTCAGTGAAAGATCACTTACTTAACTTTTAAAATATGATCTATCAAGGCAGGTTTCAGTCTGGGATCTGACTTGTCCAGTAACAACATCAGCTAGGATCATAAATGTTTTTTTAAAAGGAAGTTGTGCCTGTTATTTGGCTATTACCTTTAAAATTACAGATATTGCTTACAATGTACTAAACTAAGTCAGCAAGTATGATTCCAGAAGTAGTCAGCTCAACATCCTTCCAGTGTAAAGTGTTCTAATTTCCAGATATGTCCTTTCCTATTTTCAAATGCACTTTGCTACCTAGTGCTATACTTTATCCTACACTGTACCATGCTTTGTTTTATTTATTAAACCAGTCACTTGGTAGTGCAGATTTCAAGTATCGCTGAAAACAGAAACATGCTGTTAAAGCTTCTCATCTTGCACTCATCAAGATAGACACAAATTTGGCATTCTTGTGTCTATCCTAATAAATGTGAGATGAAAAGCTTTGTCAACATGTTTCTCTTTTCAGCAGTTTTCAAATTAATTCATGTCCAATATGAAAGCTTCCTAAAACTTGGTCTCAGCCTAAAGCCCTTCCAACAGCTTCTCTCGACTAACTAACAACTGAAATAATCTAAGCTGAAAAATCACAGGATTTTCATGCACTAATTTTATGTGGGCATATTACATGCATTGGTTGCAGCTTCACCCAAAATCAGAGAACTTGAGGTGAGGTAATTTAGTGCTTGTAACACTTTACAACAGTGTCTCTCAAAATAAACCTGTAAGAGTTTGATTTTGAAGAGTTTACCGGTATGTCGATCTGGACTGTATTTTTGGAGTGTGGGGAGATTGTGGGCTGGATGGGACAGGTTGCTCTTGTGGAGGAGAAGGTGCAGCAGAAGGAATGGTTTAGATTTACTTAGTAAGTTACTCACGTAGAGACTTAATATGATTTATTTTTGTTCTCTTTCTGTATTCAAAGCAATGGAGAATTACTCAGATGATTTTAAATAAACATATTGTTTTGAAGGAAAATGCAGTGATGACAAGGTCAGCCAGGTGGACCTCAGAATATGAGTTCCCTGACTGGGGCTGTTAATCTGGTCCAATCAGAGAGCTCTGGCTGATAGATATAAATATGAGTGTCAGAAGTTCTGCTCTCTGAGACCTGGCTCTGACGAAGCTGGATCAGTGTCAAGGACTTCCCATGTGTAAATAAAGGGTGACTTGGTGATCGGATACTGGCCTCTGTGGAGTTATTTCAGAAAAGGGGAAGCTTTATTCCAAATGGTAGCAAAACATTTAGTATTTGTGTTGTACTTTTGGATGAATAGCCATGCAAATCATAAATGTCCTAAGTGCTAAGATAATAGTTGCAGTCAGTTGCTTTCTTGAGGATTTCACGACAATGAACCAATTTATTGATTTTTTAAAAAAAGGCAAATCACATTTGTAATCATTGATTTCTTACAGAATGGATCCAAATATAATTAATTAAAATTAAGTTTAATTCATTCACGAGACAAAATTATATAGACAGCATTGCTCATGGAAATGGAGAATCACATGAAGACGTGTCTTAGCTTAGGGTAAGGACATTCAACCCATTAGCCAAGGACCACTGTAACATGCTAATATATTTAGGAAAATGATCCTTAGTTGTGCATGTAAGGCCAATGGCTAACTATACTTTAAATGTAACTTTTTTCTTCACTTTCTATAAATGGTTAGCCCCTGTGTCAAGAAAATTAGAAACTGAAGGAGAAATTTTGGTATTTTGTGAGATAAGACGTATTTTTTTTCCTTGACACACTACTGTTTTAGCGCAAGCTATCATGACAGTAATAAGTTATTTACGATTAATTGTGAAAGAACGTTAAAGGAGGACAGCAAGTGCCTGTAAGGAGTGACTATATTGCCTTGAAATACAGCAAGATGTTGCATCCATTTGCAGATCAGCCTGGACTGGAAGAAAAGAACTAACAACTACAAGAAGGCATAATATGAATAAGATAAATCCATTTTAAGAATCAAAATACATGGCGGAGGTGATACTATCCTAATGTTGTCTTTAACCTATTTTTGAGCTGCACTGCCATGATTAAATTTACAAACTCAATTTTACATAGGATATGATATAAAAACAGGCCATGCAGCACAACCATTCTATTTATGCTCCACTTGAACCTCCTTCCATCTTTCCTCATGAAATCTGCCATTGCAGTTTGTCCAGCTTCACTTTATTTATTTTATTATATATTGATCCCATTACCACTCCATATGGCAGCAGGTTCAGCATTCTCGCCATTAGTTGGATAAAGATGTTTTTCCTAAATTCCCTATTAGGTTCGTTGATTTATTTACAGTCACAAATTACACTTTTCCTCTTCGTAGAAAGCATTTTCTCTGAATCAATTTTTCAAAACTTTGCATAATTTTGAAGATCTCCATTAGATTGTCAGTTAATTTCTTTCAAGAGAAAAAGAGACCCAAATTGTTCATTCTTTCCTGAAAAGAATACCCAAACATTTCTTGTATCTTCCTTGTAAATCTTCTCTACAACCTCTTCAATGCCTCCGTATTATTTTCATAAAAATGGCTAGAACTTAATGTTGAAATTGAAAATCATGTAGTTTGTTTCTTTGGAAATAGCAGGAACAAAATGCAGAGGCCAAAGAGCCAGGCTATAGTGTAAACCTTCAACGAGAGTTAAATGAAAGTGCAAGGAACTAAATTGAATTCAATTCAAAAATAGTGGTAGTCACCATCAACTTGGGCACCAAATACTTCAACAATAAGGGAAAGAAGCAATTCCACGATTTTGAGGATCTCAACAGAAACTATTTAGGAAGGAGATAGAATCTAATGCACTAAAGACAAATGTTGAATTCTCATGATACAAACTTAAGAAGCAATTCACTAATAAACAAAACTAAGTGAAAAGAAGACAAAACTGAGTACGGCCTGAATATTTCATAACAAACAAAAGAGAAAGCAACTGTAAGTTATTCTGTTTATTTGCTTGTCCAATCTGATAAGTTGAACAAGACTTCTATTAGATGGATTATATTAAAATAGAAAAATTAGATTTTATTTGCACTCAACATGCATCATGAATATCTAAGATTCATTCTACAGAAAAGAAATGGAAGAAAAATCCAGAGGCATTCATTCTTCAGATGGTGATGAGAGTCGAGGATATTTGCTTTGGCTTCATTGTTGTATTAATGCCCGTTGGTTGTCTCCAGACCTGTCACCCTTTTCCCCTTCTGGACTATTTCATTTTTACTGGTGTTACTCCAGACAGGCTTTGGGAGGATTTGTTTAAGAAAATAATTGTAATTACTATACTACTTAAAAATGAGCCAAATGTACACTTTAGTATATTTTGCTGTGATGTCTGGCATACTTTGAATCATTCTAGAGTAAAAAAATTACTCAAGTAATTCACAATGGGACACTATCCTTTCTTAATCTTCTTGTCACTCGTTGTTTTTGGTATAGGTATCTAATTTATGCACCTCTTAAGGGAGATCCAAACCTCAATGATGAAGTCATTCCTTTCTTCAGCTGATATTGCTTACTTCCCTTCTCAGTTCAACTCTTTTATATTTGTACAGTTGGATTATCTTATTTTAAACAAAAGCATTCCATGACCTCCCTTGGCAAATACTATACTTAGCTAAGCATTCACCCTTTGGCTACCAGCTATCCAGGGAAATGAGTGCACGCATCAGTTTTTTGAGTTTTCAGCTCACGTGTTAACCCAAAGGCAATAAAATTGGAAATAAAATCATTTTAAGTACTTCAATGCTATCATCATATTTTCCCCACACTCTCTCTCCTCTCTTTCACATTCATTTGTTTAAATTCTACATTTTTCCACCTGCCCCATCCACCTTTAATGGGAACAAGAATTGAAAATGCTGAAAAAAACTCAGCGGGTCACTCAGTATCTGTGAAATGAGACAGAGTTAATGCTTCAGAATTCTTATCAAGTTATCTTTGTCTTTATCCTTCCTAATGCTCCTGACACCCACAGTTGTTTATATGTTTAATGGGTGTGTACGTTCCTTCAACAACTTATTTATGTAGGACTGTTAACAAAATAAAACATCGCAAGGTGTTCCACTGGACTGTGATAAAATACATTTGACACCTAACCAGATAATATTTAAGGGCAAATGGCCAAAAACTTGGTTAAGAAGTAGGACATAAGGGGGTGAGTAAGGTAGAGAGATTAAGGCAGAGAATTGGAGAGCTCAGATGTGGACACCAATAGAGGAGCAATTAAAATTAGGGATATCCACGAGAGCTGAATTAGCTCAGTACAGATACCTCTGAAAGTTGTGGCTCTGGAGGAGATTACTGAGATAAGTAGGATCAAAACCATAGAAGGATGTTCATAAATAATCAAAGCATTGCTTATGCATCCCAGGGTACTAAAAAAGGTGAGGGGGGAAATAGCAAATGCACTAGTAATTATTTACCAAAATTCACTGGACTCTGGGGTGGTTCCCGCAGATTGGAAAACAGCCAATGTGACACCACTGTTTAAAAAAGGAAATAGACAAAAAGCAGGTAACTATAGGCCAGTTAGCTTAACTTCGGTAGTTGGGAAAATGCTTGAATCTATCATTAAGGAAGAAATAGCAAGACATCTGGATATAGATTGTCCCATTGGGAACACTCAGCATGGGTTCATGAAGGGTACGTCGTGTTTATCTAATTTGGTGGAATTCTTTGAGGACATTACTTGCATGGCGAACAATGGGGAACCTGTGGATGTGGTGTATCTGGATTTCCAGAAGGCATTTGACGAGGTGCCACACCAAAGGCTGCTACATAGGATAAAGTTGCACGGTATCACAGGTAATGTATTGGCATGGACAGAGGATTGGTTGACCAGTAGAAAGCAAAGAGTAGGGGTAAATGGGTGTTTTTCTGGTTGGCGGTCAGTGGCTAGTGGTGTGCCTCAGGGATCAGTGTTGGCACCTCAATTGTTTACAATTTACATAGATGATTTGGAGTTGGAGACGAAGTGTGGTGTGTCAAAATTTGCAGATGACACTAAGGTGAGTGATAGAGCAAAGTGTGCAGAAGACACTGAAAGTCAGCCGAGGGATACAGATAGTCTAAGTGAGTGGGCAAAGGTCTGGCAGATGGAGTACAATGTTGATAAGTGTGAGGTCATCCATTTTGGTAGGAATAACAGCAAAATGGACTATGTTTTAAATGGTAAAAAATTGTAGCACGCTGCTGTGCAGAGGGACTTGGGTGTCCTTGTGCATGAATCGCTGAAGGTGGGATTGCAGGTGCAGCAGGTGATTAAAAAGGCAAATGGAATTTTGTCTGCCATTGCTCGAGGGATGGAGTTTAAAAACAGGGAGACTATGCTGCAGCTGTATAGGGTCCTGGTGAGGTCATACCTGGAGTACTGTGTGCAGTTTTGGTCTCCTTACTTGAGAAGAGATATACTAGCACTGGAGGGGTGCAGAGGAGATTCACTCAGTTGATTCCAGAGTTGAGAGGGTTGGATTATGAAGAGAGACTGAGTAGACTGGGATTATACTCATTGGAATTCAGAAGAATGAGGGGAGATCTTATAGAAACATATAAGATTATGAAGGGAATAGATAAGGTGGAGGCAGGGAGGTTGTTTCCGCTAGCAGGTGAAACTAGCACTAGAGGGCATCGCCTCAAAATAAAGGGAAGCAGATGTAGGACTGAGGTCAGGAGGAACTTCTTCACCCAATGGGTTGTGAATCTGTGGGATTCCCTGCCCAGTGAAGAGGTTGAAGCTACCTCACTGAATGTTTTTAAGGCAAGGCTAGATAAATTTTTGAACAGTAAAGGAATTAAGGGCTACGGTGAGTGGCCGGGTAAGTGGAGCTGAGTCTCAAAAAGATCAGCCATGATCTTATTAAATGGCAGGGCAGGCTCGAGAGGCCAGATGGCCTACTCCCGCTCCTAGTTCTTATGTTGTATTCTTAATCAGGAGCCTATGTAAGTCAGTGAATTATTGCGTTAATGAGACTTGGCACAAGTTAGGATGCAGCCAGTAACTCTCCAGAGAAATACAAAAGTAATAGTGCAACAGAAAGAAAGGAAAACTATTGCAGATTATTCAAAACAACATTTCTAAACTGCTTTTCCACTTCTAAAACAAAATCTATGATTAACATTGAAGTCATTTTCTATCAATACATCTGATAATAAAGTGTGCATTTTTCAACAGGCTCTTGTAATCCGTGTGATTTAGGGATTTAATTGTTATCTTAAAATTAAAAGATCCCTAATGGGGCTCTCAATGAAACATGAGTTCATTTTCACTCACCCAGTGTTATATTTTCTTCTGGGGAGATTGCAAGAAGGAAAGAATTCCTTGGAGTACAATAACCATTAAATTAATCTGCTTAGCATCTTCAAAAGAAAAGACTCATGAAATGAATTCAGTGGAAGTCTGTTAGCACTAGATATATGTATTAATATAATTTGTAATAAGTTTAATTTTTTTGCATTAATGACATATGGGTTTGTCTATGTGTCTGTAGAATGAAAGACTAACAGGTATTTTGTAGCCATGGTACTTAGAAAAAACTGTTTATGAGAGCTAGTTTCTGAGATAATGAGTTTCTATTTAACATGGGAGGGTTTTCAACCTAGCAAGCTAAACAATTGTGCTTCGAGCTCCTGTTAGAAATTTCTAACATTGAATTTTTTAAGCTTGGTGAAATTGCCTATAACTAAGAGAGAGACATTTTCTGCTTTACTTTGTCTTTGCCAGTTCTGCAGAAGCTTTTCATCTGTAAATTTGTTCCCAAGACAAGGGAAAAGTTAGTTAGATTTGTCATCACTAGAATACTTAGTTAGTGATCACCTCAGACCAGGAATATTTGGATAAAGACCTGTAGAGGTTATTTAAAGCTGTTGGCATTCAAGCTCAGGCAAATGATGGCTTTTTTTCTGGAGTGATCAGATGTTCCAGACTGGGATGGGAGGTAAAATTAAACCCATCAAGGTATTAGAGAAAGGGATTTTATGGTGTACATCCTGTAGAAAGGATGTTTGTGGGACCTGTCAAGGAATGTTTATCGGATTAATGATATTATATTTCTCAAGGTGTTTCAAAATCTTTAGGTTTGTGTTGCAAGTAAATAGTCTATTTTTTGCCTTCATTTCTTTTGCATGATAAATTTCTGTTTTACTGTTGAAACCAAATTTTCAATATTGCGTGCTACAGAGACCACCTTGTTAAAACTGAAATCTATAATCTATCATGCCAGATTTCAGACTTAGATCTGGTTTGTCTAGTAAGAACATCAGCTGGGATCATAATAACACATATGCTCAGCAGTCTATCTTGGCAGGTACTTTCAATCACAGCAAAAAAATGTAAATGTGATACTGTTTTCCTGGAATTGATATTGCTACTGATGGGTGCAGAGAGAAGGCTGTGGTACAAACCAACCAAAAATTAACTAGGTGAGGAGAATAGTTTGAAATTCACCAAAGCTCCTTAGACAGCAACTTTCAAACCCATAAACACTACTTCTAGAAGGACATGGTGACAGATGGATGGGAACATCACCACCTGAGAGTTCCTGTCCAAGCCACTCGCCATCCTGACTCGGAAACATATTGCTGTTCCTTCACTGTTGCTGATTCAAAATCCTGGAACTCCCTACCTGTTACTTAATAGAATTGAGGGATCTACCTGCACCAAATAGACTGCAGTGGTTCAAGAAGGCAGCTCACCGTTACCTTCCCAATGGCAAATTATGGAAGAGCAAGAAATGCTGGCCCTGCCAGCAAACTCCACATTCCCTTATAGAATAATTTTAAAAATTATTCCTAGTTTCATACAAGCTACTTTCTGCCCATCCATTCAGTTGTCAGAGCAATCACCAAAAAATCCTGCACAACAGACCTAGAATTTATTATCCTCATGTCCATTTCAATATACATTCATTTACTCACTTAGAATTGAGCAGCATGCCACATTGGATCTGGCTGCTAAATCAACATACAAGTATGGTCAATGCTATTTAAAAAGTCTAAATTAGGGTCCTATATTAGTTGCAATAAACTTATATGACTCTTAATATGCCCAACTTGTCATGTGATGAGCTTGTTCAACATGCAGCATTGCTCTTCAAAGGACTCATCAATTACATATTGGTTATTTTCTGATTCACCCTTTCAGGCTATTAGTTAACTTTTAAGCAGTTTCTGGCTTGTTGTCTGATTTATAAAACTGAATTCTGTTGCCGATTCCACATCTTTTTCTGCTGCCTTCAAAATAGTTTTATTGCAAATCTAGATGATCTGGAGGTTGAGACCAAGCAACAGGGAAGTCAGAACGGAGTAGGAAAAGACAGAGTATGAGGAGGGAGAGTAGGAACTGCCGATGCTGGAGAATCTGAGATAACAAGATGTAGAGCTGGATGAACACAACAGGCCAAGCAGCATCAGAGGAGCAGGAAAGCTGACGTTTCGGGTCGAGACCCTTTTTCAGAAAATTAAGTTTAATTCATTCACGAGTCTAAAATTATATAGATGGCATTGCTCACGGAAATGAAGAATCACATGAAGAAATGTCTTAGCTTAGGGTAAGGACATTCAACCCATTAGCCAAGGACCACTGTAACATGCTAATATATTTAGGAATATGATCCTTAGTTGTGCATTTAGGGCCAATGGCTAACTATACTTTAAATGTAACATGTTCATCCAGCTCTACACCTTGTTATCTAGGATGAGGAGGGAACTGTGTAAGATACAATGTCCATAGCACATCTTCATGGAGCTCATGTCCTGCCTAAATATTTCTGTAGAGTGCATTACTTTCTTCGAAAAGGCCATCGCCGAGCCAAGTTATCTGCAGCAGCTATAATTTGGACTTTGAACCAAAGAATTGAAAGAATTACCTGGACTGTCAAAGTCGTCGTGGGTCTTATTTTATGCCACTAAGCAGTAAGTGAGCAACTGCTCATCCTACCTTCTTGAGGATTGTTATGAATGGGCAACAAATGGTGGCCTACCCATCACTGGCCACATGTCATGAAAGAAAAAAACACATTTGGAGTATCGAATGGAAAACAGTTTTCAAATATTGGTCATATATTGGGAAATAGCTGATGAATGCAGATACCAAAGACTTGTTTAAATTTCATTAGGCTATTACACCTTACGTTTAATGCATTTCCATTGCCCTTATTAACCAGAAAACAGGAGCAGTATGCTCTCTATTCATTAATGGGAAGTAAATAGCAATATAATTGACTTCGAAAAGCTGAATTCTGGATATAATATTGCATTCAGTGCTCAGTTGGAACTTTATTTGGAGGATAGAAAGAGATCTTAGGCTAGAAATATCAGGTGATGTGAATAGAGTTTACTCAAGGCCTGCCGCAGCATTTCTACTGTTTCTTCTCGCCCAGTCACGGGTAATAGCTTTAGGGAAACAGAATGGTCTCCACTTAACCTCTGAGTCTTGCTATACCTTCATGGTGAATCAGACAAAGTAACAGTATACTGCAAGTTGCTCATGTAAAGTTCATTCATGGCAGCTTGCCTGTGCAGATGTAGGTGTGGCCATTTTCTATCATTATGACAGGAACAATGAGAACTTAGGCCTGGATTTTCCCATTTTAAGTGAAAAGAAAAGGAGCGAGTAAGATCTGTGGCATCATTTCCACTGTGGCCCAATCTTGCAAAATCCTGTGTTTCTTGTTTTGTTAATTAAGAAAACGGTCTGTTGGCTGCTTTACCTGGCAAATTGTGAAACAGATACTCTCCAATGCCAGAATCTTCCAGCTTCTAAGTCTCTATGCTGTATTTAAAGCCCCACTTTAGATTCTGTCTGAAATCAGAACTACCTCTTACACTGTGGTGCTCACTAAAGTCTGACCAGAAGATAAAGAAGAAATATAAGCTGCTGTGTGCTTTCTGGAGAAAGATCTCAAAGCACTGGCAGAGGGGTTGATGGAAAGAAGATCAGTTCTTGTCCAGGCTGACTGCTACAAGTAGCCATCCCATCAAACCCAGCAAGCCTGGGCAAAGTTAGCAGTATGGATCAGTGCTGTCTCCACAGTGAAAGGGAGTGGCCACAGTGCAAAAACATCAGTGATCTCCTGTAATCTGCAGGAGTTCGTGGCATCATCTTTTCTCTGCATTCACAAGGCCATTACTCACTCTATCTGCATATATATCTCACTGAGGATGGTGGATTACAATGCTCAGCATGTCCACTTGAGGGCTCTCATCCATTTCATCTTCAATAACTCCTAAGCTTTCCTACCGTCTGCTCTTACTTCTGATTCAATGGGGACAAATACATTGGGGACCCTTCTGAAGAAGGGTCTAGGCCCGAAACTTCAGCTTTCCTGCTCCTCTGATGCTGCTTGGCTGCTGTGTTCATCCAACTCTACACCTTGTCATATCTGAAATATAAAATATTTCAGATATGATTACACAGATCTGGATAGTGGCTCCTCCTGACTTTATAGTGTATTTTGTATTGACTCAAGTACTTCATCAAGATTACTTTGTTATAGGATGTTGTCTTTTTAAAAAGCAAACTCTTCCAAGTTAGGATCTGTAGGCTTTGTTGAATCAAGAACTATGCCACAACTTCAGAAGAATATTACAAAGCTGTTGGAAGTAGTGACCTTCTATTGGTTACATTGTTCAGGGGCACATTGCATGTTACATTTAGAAAATATGTACTGCTTCTTTAAAGCCATTTTAAGAATTGTTAATGTGTTGTAGGTTATCTAAATGTTTTTTTCTTAGTTGTGAGTAGACCATATCTCCTAAACATTCTTAATCAATGCTTTCTTTAGCCTTATTCTATTATACCAGAATTGCATAGTGTGTACCTAGATCCGAACTAGATCCATACACTGTCTTCTTTTAGCACTTTTCCTCATTTCAGGCACCTGGTCATTGAAGCAACATTTCTTTGTTCTTAAACAGCAGTGCAGATTTGCTGTGCATTATTTTAGGGGTTAGGTTAGGTTAGGAACACCTAACTAGTGCTACTCTGTCTTAATGTGTTTTTCCATTGGATGAATCATCATACAAACAGTGAAACACTTGATATCTACAAAAATCAGCAAATTCAGGTATTAAGCAACTTCTTTGCACCATTCAAAAATGTAAAGTAACATTTGGTTAAATATTGCACACATGTTGCACACCAGCAGCAATTTGTTTTCCCAACTTTGGTGCCCTATATCATGGGACTCGTACTCAAGTTTTTTTCAACTCAGAAAAAGCAGCTTTCTGTCATGTTGCAATGTCAACAAGAAACTATATCTTGTAGCTGTTATCCGAAGAGCAGAACTGTGTGGCTAGGAAATATATTATTATAAAGCAAAAAAAATGGTATTTAAAAAGGTAAGGAATGTTTAAGGAACCCATGCGGTGGCTATAATTGACCTTGTTCACATTATACTGCAATTTCACAATTTGTTAGAGAATGTTCATATGCATAATGTGCACATTAGGTCCAGAAAGCTATTTAAATGTCATCCAGCACATTTTATGAAATAAAACGTTCATTGGAGATGTAACAATGAAGGAGTTAAGTTGGGACCTCCAAGCTGCATTAAATCTCTCAAACTTGTGTTAGCAGGGAGTTATGCTGCATAGAGTACAGTGAATGATTTAAATACAACACTAATCTTTTTTATTTATTGATGGTACAGATTTTGTGATTCAGCTGTGATCAAGCTAGAGTTTTATCTTCTTTCTCTTTTCCTGACCCCAAAAATAATCTTCACAAAGCCATGTAAACTACTTATCCTTGACCAACACCATCAGTGCTGATTTTAATATAAATAACACAATGTCTAATACCTTTGCTTTACTGCTTTCTGAATACCTTATTAAAAGATAAATTTTTTCTGACTTAACTGCAAGAGCAGATTTTCGTCTCGCAGCCAAAATGGCTCAAAATCATGTGGTTTGGAGCCAGACATCACAAATCTAATCCATCTACTCTAAACACTCTGAATGGAAACATAAGTGTGACAGAGATGTGTTTGGGCTTTCTGATGAGTTGACCTAATTCATTGACAAAATTTGCATGCCAACTCATAACCACTGACAGGTTTTTGTAGCCTACCCACACCACCCTTCCACCCCAGCCAATTTATGCTTGCTCAAATCTCCCTTAATCTTACTCCTGAAGAATTTAACTCACATAGTGTTATATCTTTACTTGAAATGGTTGACTCTGTTGACGCACCCAAGTGACCACTTCTCATGTTAAGCAGAGATAATGGGTGTCAACAGGCATTTTGATTGTCAAGCACACTCTCAATGTCCCCACACAAATCTGTGAAACATTCCTTCATTTAACATATCTTTACCCTCCTTCTGGGAATTATTTGGTTGACCCCATGTCCACTGTTGGCTGACACAAAATGTCAAAATTATACCATACTGTCATTTTGAAAAGCCCTTCAAAAATGACAGTATGGTGGAATATTGATATTTTGTGATCAAATTAAGATCAGGCTATGTTTTTATAAAATCAACATTATTTAATTTTAGTTTTTTAAATTTTAGTATATATATAGGTAGATGTTCTATTGTGTTGCTTATGGTGAGACAGAGGATAGACTGTTTTCTGATGATAGGAACATTAGAATGCAATGCGTACACAATATTGCATAATAACATACGGCACTAATTTTGTCTTAAGCCTCTCCTAATAAAAGTGAATTGTACTGTCTGAAGAATACTGTCTGCTGTTAAGATGGCAGCATTCATTTAAAACTACAAGCAGCAACTGGAGAAAAGCAGAAACAGGCACTATTTTCACTGCAAAGATTCAGGCAGGGGGTGAAAAGTGCTATAGTCCTGAAACCCGATGTGATCCAGTTCATTGCTGAGTTTAACCGGGCATGTTTCTGGGTAACCCCCATGGAGACATTGAGTAAGTTATTTAAATTGTCAGTTAAATGTGGATTTAACTCAGGATTCTGCTGTGACCAGCCAGTAAACTGACTTCTCAAGCCATGTGAGGGTCACCAACAAAGTAAGAATGCTATGGAGAGTCTTCAGTAAAACAATAATGTTCAAACAGTGCAACTTTTTAGCAGCTGGGTTGCCTATGTGAAAGGTTTGTGCTTGCAGCACTTTTTGAGAGAACCAAATGTTACAGCTTCATAAGTGATTTCCAATGTTTGGAAGCAATTTCACCTACCCTGGGCTTTATTCACTGTATGTGATGTTCTCTGCTGTCAGCTTTTTCTGCAGCATGGCAGATGCTCCACCTTGTATCTTGATGGGAATCAAGACCATTAACACCAACAGCACGAGAAACAGCAGGAGCTGCCTTATCCCACACAGGGTCCACAGGAAGACGATGTGTTTTCTTGACTCGTCAGAGCACCAGTATCTCATGGCACTTGGGCTTTCGTGGTGGATTATTGATGACATCTGCATTCTCATGGAACAAGACCTCCTTTACTGTCGAACTGGTGAATATGCATTTCTAGAGGCTACAAAGGTAGCTGTTCCTGAAATTCTCGGCTTTCCTCAGAAGTTGTGAACTGTCTTCTACAAGGGTGAAAATGTAGAGAATTATGAATATGGAAAGTAGATTGCATGGACAGGATGAAATTACAATATTTGTCTGTAGGAAGTGAGGTGAGTGTGAGTGCAAGTGTGAGCTGCTCAGATGGGATGTGATGAGGTGCTTGGAGAGGGAGAAATTATTGGTGCTATAAGGCGTATAAGGAATAGATTGTAGGACACTGGCGCCTGAATGTGTTGTACTACTCATCTACCATGTTCTCATAAGATAATTGAAGCTTTTGCAATGAGAGATAGTAAGAACTGCCGATGCTAGAGTCAGCGATAACACAGTGTGGAGCTGGAGGAACACAGGAGACCAGGCAGCATCAGAGGAGCAGGAAAGTTGACATTTTGGGTCCCGACCCAAAACGTCAACCTTCCTGCTGCTGTGATGCTGCCTGGCCTGCTGTGTTCCTCCAGCTCCACACTGTGTTATCTCTGTAGCTTTTGCATACTATTTTCAGTTTCAGAGGACCACACTCCTGCTACTCACTTTCCTGGAATCTTCCAGCCATATTTGTTTTGTTTGATGGACTGATCTCTTCCTCTCATCAGTAGAAACTGTGTTTCACTTTAGTCCTTCAGATTCCTATAGCAGGACCATAAGCGAAAGGTTAAGGACCTTGAGTGGGGATGGAGTTTGAGGAATGGGTCTCCCAACATCTCCTTTCCATTTCTGTGGCTGCTAACACCTTAGAAATTATTGAAGAATTCTGCCCCTCTGACCTTCAGGGGGTCATTTTGAGTGAAATCTATTCATTTGTCAGATTGTAGATCATCTTCACGCGAACACTCTGATTGGAAACTTAGATGTGGAATATTAATGCTTTGGCTGATTTAAAGAATCTAAGACAAAGCCTGCTCATAAAACAGCCAGGTTACACTGTGCAGCCCCATCCCCTTTTCTCCAAATGGGTTATTTTAGTAAAATTCCTTTCTACTTTTCTATCAGTTCCATGGCTACTTTGTTGCAGGTGGGTACCATCCTTGGGTCAATTCTGGACTAATTGCTCTGAGTGAAGAATGCTGCCTGTTAAGAGGTTAGAATTTATTTCTGTTTCTGCTATTTGAAACAAACAGGAGCAATTGTGACAGATACAATATGCATAAAAAATGTAAAACTTTACATCTAACTATGCTAGAGTCATACAGCATAGATAAAGGCTGTTCCACCCACCATATCTTTGCTGACCAACAAACATCAATCTACACTAATCCCACTTTTCTGCCCTGGCATTTTAAGTGCTCTTCCAGATGCTTCTTGAATGTTGTGAGAGTACCACCTTCTCAGGCAGCACATTCCATATTTCTAACATCCTCTAGGTGAATGTTTTTCCCTTAGATCTCCTCTAAACTACTTATGCCTCACCTTAAACTTGTGCTCTCTGGCCTTAGACACATCTGCCATGGGGAAAAGATTCTCATGATTCACCCTGTCTGTGTCTGTCATAATTTGTTTGCTTCCAGTTGATTAAATCTGACTTATTCCTGTCACCTTTTCCCCCACATTAAAAATTTCTATGTTCAACTTTACAGTGAAAACTTTCTTTGTAAGCTAGTCATGATGTAATTATGTTCTCTTTATTGGTGGCACTGTCATGCCTTAGTTTTATATCTCTAGCATCTCGTCTGTACTGCAGAGAGATTTCTATACAATGACCAAAGATATCTTGCTTTCCAAGTTACTGTAAGTTTTCCAACTTAAGTAGAAATAACAAATCAAATGCAGATTATGAAAAAATAAGAATAGATTTTTAAAACATAGACCAAATTTTGTTGATGTAGTGTAGTCCTATTATCCCTTGCCCAATAACTGTTTGACCTGAAGAGAATACCTGTTTTGGTGTGCGGTAAGGTTAAAAGCAAGGCCTATGAAAAAGAACTATTCAGCTCTTTGGATATTATAATGTACAGCTTACTTCTATAAATATAACATTTTTAATCATGTGACAGTTTCTAGATCCTTTTCACATTTGATGATTTGATAAATGTTTTCATTGTTCAAGGCATTACAATCTGGCATACAATAGAAGTTAATTTACTGCTGGAGCATATTAAACTGAGTGTAGCTTCATCACCTGGTGTCCCTAAATCATCCAAAATGCTTTCTGAAAAACATTTTCAAGTTCCTTTCTTCAGGTGAAATTTCTAATATTCAAAGTAAGAAAGTTAACCAAAATGAAATATGTGCATATTTCACACAGACATAATTGAATTTATCCTCTTTATTGTCTTCGGTGTCTTTTTCCCTTAAAGTCTTACCAGAAGATCTGAGTCCTCCCCAGACAGCTGAGTTTGAACATTTTGCTGAGAGCTTTATGAGCTGACTTTCGATTTCTCAGTCTAAGCATGCACAATGTATCTCATTTCTCAGGATGTGTCAGGACTGTTTGGTCAGCTGTGCTTATAGGATATTTTTATTTATCGCCTAACACTTTCTTGGAGTAACTTAAAAATATGAGAATGAATTTCAAAAAATCCAAATGAGGTAACATTCTGCTGAATTTGTTTTTTAAAGTGCTTTCATATAGGAGGGGCAGAATTTAGATTATTAACAATTTGTGGTTTATGTTTTCTATAAGCTTTAGAAGTTATCCTAAGCTTAAGACACCAAGAATGTTGAGGAAGTTTTTTTTTAATTCATCGCCCCCAACATTAGTTGAATTTTGATTCCGATTCATTACCTCAGCATGTTTTGTTACTAGTGGATGCTGATTAGTTACATCAGTGAGGGATTTGAATTTTCAATTATTTTGAAAGGGGTAAAGAAAAGGACACAAGACACAAAAGATTAGATAAAACATTTTACTCAAAGAAACAAGACAAGAAGAGAAAGGGAATTAAATGAGGTGAGAATGAAGGGTGCTTTGGTTTGTTGATCCATCCTTGGGGAAACCAGGGGAATGGAGGAGAGAAAATGGAACATTAAAGGGTGAAGAAGCTGAAAGTGAGTGTGAGTGGAGAAAACAGGGTTCAAATTAATCATTCAAAGAGAAGGAGGTAGGGATGTGAGTGGAAAGGTGGTGGGAAAATAGTGTCCAGATGAAATAGTAGGGCATAATACAGGAGTGCGGGGGTGGTGGATGGCTGAAGCCAGAGTCACAGGAAAAGGCTATAAGGAAAGACCTGTTGAGGATGATGCTCATTCCACAAGCCAGACCCAAATATCAAAGCACACTACCGTGGATCCTGAAAGTTTGAGATAAAATCGGAAAATGCAGGAGGTGCTCGACAGATAAGACAGAACCTCTTCAGACAAAAAAAATCGCTAATATTTTAGGTCTGTGATGTTTTATCAGAAGAGTTAGAAATGTAAAGGTTTTGAGCAAGGTAAAGGGGTGAGAATGGGAAGAAGAACAGAAGGGAAGGTGATGAGATGGAATGCAGGACTGATTATATGATGCAAGTTTTCTTGCTGCAAAGCAAAGGCGGTAGTTGTCAGACAAGTAAAGAAATAAATGTGTAGATGATGTGTGAATGGAAAGAAGGAAGTCATTTGAACACAAAGTAAAGGGGTTAAGAAGCAAACAAATGATTAAAAATAGCAAAAAGACACATAACCTCTGTGCCTATTTTGTTTTTATCTAAAGCTGTTGAACTCATGTTGAGTCCATAAAGTTTCAAAGTGCCCAGTCAAAAGATGATACACCTTAAATTTAAGTTGAGCTTCATTGGAACACTGTGGACTAAAAACAGAAAGATAAACATGGAAGCCAGATGGAGAATTAAAATGGCAAGTGGCAGGTTGCTCAGGGTTATAACTGTGGACTGAACGTTGTTGCTTTGCAGAGCAGTCATTCAGTATGCATTTGATATCCCCAGTGTAGAGGACACTACATCATGAGTACAGAAACAAAATACTATATTATACATTCACTTCAAAGGGCTATTTTAGAGACTTGGAAAGTGAGAAGGTAGGAGGTAAAAGGGCCCACCCCACTCCAAATTTGGCTCCATTCTCTCTGATACCTTCTACCTGTTTTAAAGAAGGCAGAGGGAGACTAGAGATTGAGAGTTAAAAAAGAGTTTAGGAGAATTAAAACAAAGGGACAGAGTTAGAAAGGCAAAGATCAGGAATCAAACACTAAGACTTATGAAGATTTCAAGAATCGGCTTGTGTTCCCCAACTTTCTGTGTGCGAGAAGTCACCTGGTATGAAGGTAATGAATTCTAGCCCCATTCCAGAGATCTAAGCATGTAATCTACATTGGTACTAACAGTTTAACAGACCAGGAATGTTGAACTTTTGGATGAAATGTTAAACTGAGAGATTGAATACTGTCATAAGAAAGATTCCATGACACTTGTCAAGAATCACAAAACTGCTTCCAGTGTCATTGCAAGCATTTATTCAATAATAAACTCTAAGAAAAGATTAAGCTACATGTATTGCCGTGTAAAAATTATCTGCTGCATATCTCTAACCTACAACAGTGGTTGCAATACTAATTTGCATTTATACAAACACCTTAGTGTAGGAATACACACATATAAAGGGATAACTGTAACATAAATGAACGCCAGCTAAAAGATAGAATTGTTGGGAGGTGTGACCAAGATTTTGACTAAAGCAGTCAGTTTTAAGAAGGATGATAGTAAAGCGAGATGGAAAGGCAGGGGGTTTTGGGAAGGATTTATATTTCAAATCTACTTTATTGACTGTGAAGAGCTTTGCAATGACTTCATAACTTGAGTCCTTTGCTTTCAGCGACAAGGTAAATAGCCAAGGTCTATTCCCCAGAATAGAACAGTCCAAAACTACAGAGCATAGGTTTAAGGTGAGGGGGGAAAGATTTAAAAGGGACCTGAGGGGTAACTTTTTTACACAAAGGGTGGTGCATATATAGAATGAGCTGCCCGAGGAAGAGATAGAGGCGAATATAATTACAACATTTAAAAGACATTTGGACAGATACATAAATATGAAGGGTTTAGTGGGACATGAAGCAAATGCAGGCAAATGGGAATAGTTCAGTTTGGGAAACCTGGTCAGTGTAGATGAGATGGATTGAAGGGCCTGTTTCTGTGCTTTATGAATCTATAGCTATCACTCTAAATTGACCCTTATGGTATGATTTTGGTCCCTTTCATAATGTCCTTATTTGTATTCACGTCAATGAGTGTGTTTTTAACTTTAGAAAAGATGCCCAAGTGTAAAATATTATTGGTAAACCATAAAGAACTAATCTTTTCAACAAAAATAATGCATTTCAATTTTTCCTTCAACTTCCTACAGGTGGAGCTAGTGTTCTTTTGAAAAACTTCTAGTGAGCGACTCCAGGGATTGCAAGGTTAAAAAAAACTCTCTAAATGTGACTCTGAACATAAAGATGTGGAACAATGTTTTCCAGTAATCTTTACACAACTTAAACCATATCACATACTGGAATAATTAAAACAACTTACACAGAGGCATCTAGTTTCACAAGTTTGCACTGTACCAGAAGCTGTTTTGTACTTCTTGGCCTGACTTCCTCTTTCCACTTCCTTTGCTGATTTCAAAGACTTAATTCCTGCAAGAATAATAGGCAAATATTATTTTTTTAAGGAAAGGGTAGTGAAATGCAAAAAAGTGCCTTGTTTGCATATCTTCATGTGAACTTATGTTGGAAAGGTAGTTTTGAGCTTGTTTAATATATGGCATGAACTGTCAGAGGAAGTGGTGGAAGATGGTACAATTACAACGTTTAAAAGGCATTTGGATGGAGATATGAGTAGGAAAGGTTTACAGCGATATGGGCCAAATGCTGGCAAATGGGACTAGATTAATTTAGGATATCTGATCGGCATGGACACATTGGACCGAAGGATCTGTTTCCGTGCTGTACATCTCTATAACTCTATGACATGGAATTGAGCATAATCACCAATACTATAATGTAATTTGTAAATTGATTTTCTACCTGCAAAATTAAGTAGCTGACCAACAATGTAGTGTGGAAGCATTATTACTTGTTCTATTATTTCACATGACTTGATTTTATACTTTTGACTTTTCAATCACGATCAACAGCACCAATGTGCACTCATATAGTGACTTTCAAAATGTGAACTATCCAAAGGCACTTGTAAAGAGTGTACACCACAGGAGTTGAACAGTTAGCTGTAGTTCACTTGAAAAGACAGCTTTTAAGGATGCATTTGAAATAGGAAAGAGATGCAGGAAAGATTGCCAGAATACAGAGTACTTACAGTGGTGCTTGCCAGGCTGTTTAGAGTGGTGCAGGGTGCAGATAAGGTACTTTCCAAAAATACTTGAAAAGCAACTCAGACAAAGCAACTTAGATCAGAATAGCGTTGGTTAAGGCTTAAACATGGTGGCCTAAGTTTCCTGGTCATAGTGCAAATGGAAACATCGGTTGCCATCATTATTGTGTCATTAAAGACTCTTACCAATTTTTTTAGATGCACTATCGAGAACGTTACACCCAGATGCATCATGGCTTGGCATGGTAAACTGCTCTGCCCAGGATGATAAGAAACTACAGAAAGCTGTGAACACAGCCCAGTCCATCATGCAAGCCAACCTTCCATCCGTTGACTCCACCTATGCTTCTCACTGCCTCAGGAAGGCAGCCAACATAATCAAAGACCCTTTCCAGCCCTGTAATAATCTCTTCCAATCTCTTCCATTGGACAGAAGATACAAAAGCTTAAACTCACATACCATTAGATTCAAGAGCAGCTACTTCCCTGCTGTTATTGGACTTCTGAATGGAGCTCTCAAATTTTAAAGTTCATGTTGATTTAGTTCTTTGTGCACCTTCTGTGCAGCCGTAACATTGTATTGCTCATTCTGTTCTATTACCTTTATGCACTTTGTGCGGTATGGCCTGCCTGTACTGCACACAAAACAAAACGTTTCACTGTATCTAAGTACATGTGACAATAATAAATCAAATCAAATCAAAAAGATTTAAATCTTGATGCAGCTTATCTGCCTACTTTTTATTGTAAGAATAGAAGGTAATTTGGCATACCCTTTAAGAAGAGGACAAAAATAATTGAGATGGCTTTAAAAACAATTCAGAATACTGATTTGATGGTACTGGATGGACCTAACCATTTCAGAGAAATCTATTTTTAACTTATAAATGACATCTTATTTTTCTTTCTATTGCTGTAATCAGTTTTACATATTGCGAAGTAATGATCATAATTAAGAAGGCAAATGACATGCTGGAATTTACTGCAAGCAAATAAGCGTATAATAATAAGGATGCCTTGTTACAATTCTACAGGATTTTAATGACACCACACTTGGAGTACTATGTGCAGTTTGGCCTTCTCTATTAAGGAAGGATGTATTTGCACTGGAGGTAGTGTGGTGAAGGCTCACAAAATTTGTTTTCTGGAATGAGAAGGCTGTCCTTTAATGAGATGCAAAATAAATTAGATCTGTATTCTTTGTAATTTGGAACAATGTGAGAGGTGATTTCTTTAACATGGTAGACACAGAGCGTGAGGAATCTGGGACACGTGGAGACAGCGTCAAGGTAAGGTTTGATCATTTAAGACTGAGATGAGCAGAAATTGCTTTACTCAGAAGGTCGTTAACCTTTAGAACTTTCTACTTCAGAATATTGTGGATGCTCTAATTGAATATGTTCAAGATTAAGAGTGATAGATTTTTGATCTTTTGGGGAATCCAGGGATAGATGGGCAGAGCAAGAAAGTGAAGTGGAGGTGGAAAATCAACCATGACTGTAATGAATGGTGGAGCAGGCTTGGGAGACCAGATCATTTATTATTGTTGCAACAGTTTTCAGTATAGTAATTTGTTTGTGTTTTTTCTAAGAATCACTCTAGCTCTGAAGCATACTTTCCAATTTTGTGAGTCTTGATTTTACATCCTACATTCATAAAATGTTTGAGTGATGAGTGACCTCATTTTGTACTGAAATAGGATTTTTTTTAACTAGTTGCATTCTTATTTTTGGACCATGGTCATAGCAAGGATACCTGGATCAAGGCTCTAGGCCAGGTTCGGCACAATTCAGATGCATTCAACTCGTTCTATTGTTCTAATTGTCTTAAATTGATTAAATAAAATGTTCATCCTTTATAATAAATTCATTTCCTGCATCATATCTTCTTATCACACGTTGATCTCAGACTACAGCTAATAAGTGATTTTTTTTGCAGCAGACTTGTATACACAGGGAGCTTATTTAAAGTCAACCAAGTTCACTTTATTTAGGTTCACAGATAGGGGACATTTATAGAGAAAAACATCCTGCCTTCTATCACAACTTAATTTAAGAAATGGTTATAGGTGGGAATTGTACTCCTCACTGAATTACGTTCTCCCTTCAATTTCAACTTGACCATTAATTTAAAAGGTAAAGTACTACTAGTGCTGGAAACACGCACAGACAATGCTGAAAATACATAGAAGGTCAGGCAACATCAGTAGAGACGGAAAAACACAATTAAACTTCCATTGGAAAATGTGCAGATGTAACAGGATTTAAACAGAAACAGAGGCAAGGTGGAAAGATGGAATGCAGAAGTGGTTGAAATGCAAGCAAGAATAATACTGCAAAGCAAGGAGAGATCCGAAGAGAGAAGCAACATTATGGTTCTTGTGCTATGTCTAAGTATTCGTGTTGAATATAATGTGAATAAATAGTTCCTTTAGAAATATCTTAGGCTCCAGCAACCTCACTTTCATAGTGCACGTAGTGCACCATATTTCCTTCAAAACCCACACATCAGATGGTGGTAAAGGCTGAGAAACCCAACATCCCAGCCGAGCAATAAAGATAAGGATACATTTTAAAAATAATCTGACCAACTAAACAGAGAAGTGAGAAATTCTTAAAAGGAACAGCCCAATGACACAGAAGCAGCGTACAACATGTGATTGATGATGAGATTATGTGGGTAGGAATCTTTAATGAGGGTAAGTCAGGAACAGATCCCACTGCAACCAGAAACTTGTATATGTGGAAGATCCATGGCAAACTGAACTTATGCAGACAATTGAGATAACAAGGTGTAGAGCTGGATGAACACAGCAGGCCAAGCAGCATCAGAGGAGCAGAAAGGCTGACGTTTCGGGCTTAGACCCTTCTTTAGAAGGGTCTAAGCTATCTCAGTTACAAGTTACCTTGTTATCTCAGATTCTCCAGCATCTGCAGTTCCTACTATCTGTGCAGACAATTGACTAGTTACAGAAACACTTCAGAGTTGACAGGAAAACCAAGTAAGGATCAGATCAGCACCCTAATCTATGCAAGTGACAACATTGCAAACAGTGCTTTTGCAAGATCGCAGGATGAACAAAATGACACCCATTCATGATAAAGTTATAAGAGCATGTGAAGTGCACTTCAGCGTTTGGTGCAAGGCAGGTCGGAAATCCTTTATCCAAAATCCGAAAACAATGCACTTTTGGTAAAGAATTTTTTCAGTTTTTGTGTCCACTATAATCTGCTCAGGTTGTTTTGGGATCCATAGGGGGAAAAAACTTTGCTCAACTCAATCAGAGTGAAGTGCAAAGGTTTGTTTTACAAAGGACCAAACTCAGCATGTCTACAGGTCCTTTTGGGCTCTCTGGAAAGCAAAACTTTACTTTTAACTCTGCTTGGGTCTCTTCAGGTTAAGTGAGATTTTTCCAAGGGGATTCTCCTTAATTCAGTTTGCTAACAACTTTTCATGACACCTTTTAGCCCTTCTAATTCCTTGTTTAAGTTCTTTCCTACTATTGTTGTATACTTCAAAGGCTTCTTCAGTTCGTGTCTTCCTATACCTTACGTGCTTAGGGGTGTTGTGATGCAATGGTAGTGTCCTTACCTCTGATCCAGAAAATCCCAGTTCAAATTTGACCTGCTGTGGTTGTATGTTATAAAATATCTAGCAAGTTGATTTAAAAATAACTACGATATATAATTTTTGAGACTTTAACTGCTATTCAATATTAAGTACATTCTTCATTGAACAGAAAAACACTGATCTTATTTTCAAGATTGATGAAGTTGACAGCAAAGAAAAAGATAGATTCAGAACTGACATCCCAAAATTATTCAGTGACTTGTTGAAGCTAAAGACACATAACAATCGGTGCATATGCCAGGTCAATTTGCTTATTCATACCATGAAAAGGCCTGCACTCACTTTAGAGAGGCTAAAACATAAGACTGAGGCATGGTTTCTTGAAGGTGTCATTACAACAGTAACCAAACTGATGAATTGGTGTCTGGAATGGTACCAGGTGCAAAGTTGAAATTCAATAAGAATTTGTGTGGTCCTTGCATAACTGAATAAAACCTTACAGCAAAAAGTCCATGATGAAACTTAAAAGACAACAATTTTCCATTAAACTCTACTAGTAGAGGACTTTGCCCATTATAATTGGATGAAGAATCAAAACTGTTTAAAGTTGTTACACCATTTGGATGGTGTTGCTTTAACCATTTATCTTTGCCATCAATCTGCACCTTAACTATTTCAAAGGACAATGACAAATATTTTGCAGAGACTGGAATGTTTATTTCTGTCACATATACGGTATTCTACTTCACAGTTGAACTGTAAGTGAATATGAAGAAAAGGTAAGAGCAATTGCAAAAACTTTATAGGAAGCAGAACAAACATTGAACAAGAAATGCAGTTCTCAAAATCTGCTGATAGGTTCTTGGGCCATATTATTCAAGTAACAGGCATAACAGCAGACCTACAGAAGACTAACGGCAGAACTTTCCCAGCCTTAGCAATGTGAGCAATGGCAATCAGTTGATATGATATAGCAAACTCGGCTAAATGAGATTCTCAACACTGAGGAGAAAAAGTCCAGGGGATTTGTAACTAAGTTTTCGATGGCAAGACAAGAATCTTACTTGTAAGCGGTGAGATGCCCATCTGCATGCATTTGTGTGATATTAGCATGTAGCCTCAACTCATTGATATTCACTTTCCTATTCTCCCATGTGCCAGAAGGAAACTAGACAGTGACAATTCCTGACACAAAAGCCAGAGTGGTACCTAGCGACTCTAGCTCATCGTTTGCTCCTTCAGGCCTACAAATGGACAGCAAACAACAAGATCTCAGGGCATGCTTCTTTGGCGGCACACATCTTCCATCCATGGATGTTGGCACACTGCATGACCCATGACACATCTCTGATTCACTTACAATAATGTTCTCCATTGCAATACCACACTTTATCATCTCAATTCCTTGTAATGCTGCTGCCAGAACACTTTGCGTTCTGGTAACAGGACCCATCTCATGGATTCACCCAGCGTACATCTCATGGCTCCTCAGTTGCTCTATTAGCATTCATTTGCTTTGAACCTACTTAGATCTCTCCACATCTCTGCCTTGCCTTGCAGTTTGCACATTGTCCTCTCATGCAGAGCTCATCAGCTCATGGTACTTCTGTCTTGCTTTGCCTTTTAACACAGACACAAAGCCAGGCAGCTAGTCATCGTTTTCAGCAATAATGTATCGACTGGGTGGACGTCTTGCTATATGGCATCATACTACTTCTATCTCACACCTGCACCATGTGTTATTGGCATAAACATGAGAATTGACCAAATGGCCATGTCACAAAACCTAAGGGGAGTAGCCCTCAGTCAGGCCAAGTGTGATAGGGGGTCAGTCAGGAGGTCCTGGCATAGTAATTCAAGGGCTGCATCTGATGTCATTACAAGGGCTGGGCATGGTCTGCTGGCCACATAGGGTGGTCAGGATCTGTTGGTCTGTACCTCTACAATCCAGAAAATATGCCGTGGTCAAACCTATAGTTTTAGTTCAACCAGTTTGGTGTTGCATTGTGTCAATTGGAGAATTGCACAAATATGAATCAAGGATCTGTGTATTCATTGTTGGCTGTCTCACAAAGTCTGTCAGTGAGGTGGGCCATAGTGAATCCAGTGAAAGTCAAAAGGATTTATTGGGGCCAGTGTTGTCGTCGGGAATTTGGGGGACTCCATTGTGGAGATTAGAGCAACATGCGGGGATATAGAGGGCAAATCTTGTGGAAGATAGCAACGAAACACACATCAGGACAAAATGTTATATCATGGGCGGGAGAAGATTACTGTGGGAGAGACCAGGGTCACTGATGGTCAGCACCACTCTGCCTTTGATGATGGAACAGTGAAATACTATGTCTGGCATAACTATGCAGCATGCATGGGGCTCCAGTGGTAAAGTGGGGAGATAAACTGTTAAAATAAATGGTTTGGCTGGGAATGTGGCAAAGGTGAAAGTTAATAGGGTTGATGGGGAGAGCAAGTGTTGGAAAATGGTGTCCCTTTAAAACTTGAGTTTTTTCTAGTATTTCCTATGTAGCAAAGTGATTTTCCACTGTTACAACAGTGACTAGACTTACTTTATTATTTATTTAGACTTAACCACTAGGATCACCAAGGTCATGATGTTCCCTTGTGTTGATGTTGAAAAACTGTATGCAGTATGTGTACCCTATTATCAATGCAGTTTTTGAGATACTGTGCAGTTTTGGTCTTAAAACAGTGACAACTAACCTTCAGATGAAGTTAAACAAGGGGACAATGGTCATCTTGACATCATGAGCAGTTCTCCCATAGACATTGGTTAGATGGTCTCAAATGGGAGATGACCAGTTTGACAAGTTGTGGTATGTCAATCGGGGAACTGCACAGATCCTAATCAGGAGGCTATTCATTCATCAATTGTGGCTGCCTCTCAAAGTCTTTCAGTGGGTGGGCCATTATCATTTCTGGGAGTCCGTCCAATGATTACTAGCCCATGAAAATAGGGTTTATCTGTCAAGTGCTCAGAGTCAAAGGCATTCCTAATCAGGCAGTGTTTTTAGGTGGCTGGCCTCGTCAGGAAACCCTTCTTCAGCTGGAAGATGAACAGGAAATGATTGAGGGAAGACCCAGGGAAATGTACACTAGCTAGAGAGCAGATTTCTGCTTTTGCAACTTTAATGAGATTGGCACACTCCATATCAAATCAATGGTCATCTTCTGGTAAACATGAATCATTTAACTGCCTGACTGTTTACTTCTTCTTGTCTAATTAACTAATGTATCATATTTAAACTGCTGCTTCTTACAAATATTATAAACTATCTGAAAATTGCTTAAATGGTTGTCTGCCTTTATGTGGGAAACTGTGGTCATGATCCCTTAAAATCTAACCATGGTGTTAGAAGTGGGATGCACAGCAGTCAAGTTAAAATTGGTTGCAGTTTGAGAAACTGAGAAGCAGTAGTCTTAGATTATATTTATATGGATTTGAGTAATTTTTAGGTGAAGCAGGAAGTTACAATGACGTTGGAATATTCTAGAATGCCACTGATAGCCAGTTTGACAGAAAAAATGACAGCATGACAGGGTGGCACGGAGACTCAGTGGTTAGCCCTGTTGCCTCACAGCGCCAGGGACCCAAATTTGATTCCACCCTCAGGCGACTGACTGTGTGGAGTTTGCACATTCTCCCCATGTCTGTGTGAGTTTCTGCTGTGTGCTCCGGTTTCCACCCACAGTCCACAGATGCGCAGTTTAGGTGGATTGGCCGAATTTAAATTGCATGTAGTGTCCAAGCGTGTGTAAATTAGGTGGATTAGACATGGGAAGTGCAGGGTTACAGGGAAAGGGAGATGGGTCTTCAGAGTGGGATGTTCTTCAGAAGGGCAGTGTGGATTTGTTGGCCTGTTTCCACACTGTAGAGATTCTATGATTAATAAGGGAAGCTGTGCTGGAATTTGTAGAACTGTATAATGGAAAATACGAATGTGACCTTGATAGACTTTCTAAGGAGGTTCTGAAAGGAACAATTGAATTAGAAGCAGTCAGAGTAAGTTAGTCTACAACAAAAAGGAAAGATTCTGCAAACTCTGGCTAGTTACTTTTGAGAAAATAATATGATTTTTGTTAAGAAAGAGCAAATAAGCAGAATTTTGCACTGTTGGAACCACACACTAATGTTTGATGTCTGTTTGAAAGATGTTACAGAAATATTTTTCTTAAGCTGGATAATAAGGTTTCTCCAGATCTCCTGAATCAGATAGAATGATAATTAATGGGATGGCCCACTGAGAATAAAAGATAGTGAAAGGTAAATGACATAAAAGTGAATCAAAGTAACTAATTTTAGGTGTAGTTAAATGGAATTTATCAAGTGAGAGAAAGTTCTCCATAAAGCTAATTTATTGACAGCTTTCTTTTGCAAATATATTTGTCCTTGCTCACGAACCACATTTTTAGAGAACTGAATTGAATTTTCAATCTTCAGTATGCTTCAGCCTATTAATCAAACATCCCAGCCAGAATATAGTGATTCAAAGTTGGTGAATGTATAACAACCTTACTCAATTGTGCAGATTTGAATGTCGTTATGCAGTTGAAAGATTTATATTTTACCTTTTTTCCATGAAGAAACGTGACTGAGTTGTCTTGTCGTGCATTAGATATTGGTGAAGCTGCTTTTCAGGCTCTGTATCATGAAATGGACCATTAACTGAGGAAATAATCAGTAGAAATGTAAACAGTTACTGATTGTTTTGAGATGCATGAATGTGTATTTTGAACTAATTGCTGAACTAGTGCTCTTTTAATCTAATAAAAAAAACTATTATACCCAATCTATTCCGTGATTCTATATTAAATACAAACTCCTGATAATTAGTCCTGTAGTAAAAGTAATATTTTCCAAACACAATGTTACACTTCTACACTGTTCCCAGGTTAGAAGTACTAGAAGTAATGAGGTTTTAAATTTGCAAACATTCAAATAACTTGTATTGAGACATCAAAATCAGTATAACTGGAATGATTGCTGTCAAGTGTTCATTGCTTCTGTGCTTCATGGTAACAATTCTTCATACAATTTATTTTTCACAAAAATATACCGTATTCATAAAATAAAAGTACAGTTCAAAACATTCAAACTGAGCACTACACAGTAAAATGCAACTTTTCTCAATTGAGTAAATTCATATTCTATGCAATGTGATTGAGCAATCTAAGGCTGGAAGCAAAAACAGAAATTGCCAAAGAAACTCAGCAGCAACTGTAGAGAGAAAGCTGAGTCAACAGTTTGGGTCCTGTGACCCTTCGTCAGAACTAATTATAGCTAGGAAAAGGTGGTAAATATACTGAAGATGTAGGGGGGAATGGTAAAGGAGTGAGAGGATAGACAGTTAGGCAAACAAATGAATGGATAACAGTGAGCCAGGGAAGAAGAAAAGCTGATAATTGGGACCAGAAGTAGGTTAGGCTCCACAGTATAAATAATGGCTGAATTATTCCATAGAAATTACATTCAAAGTCAGATCCTTGATGCCATTCCCAGCTTTGGCAAATTTGATAGGACCAATATTATTCTTTTAATTTCTATATGTCAGTTATTTAGCAGACATGAAAATGAATGTTCCTTGAAATTTTGGGTGGAACAGGTTAAGTGCTTAGTTGAGTGCTCAGTAATTTTATACTTAGTAAGAAATTTGATTAAGTGGGATTTTTAAAAAATTTCTTTCATGACTTTCATGGTTTACCATGTAATTAATTATTTGTAGATATCAAGGTTCCATACACAGCTCTGAGATAATGATCAGGTGATTTTATTTTGTTTTGCTGATATTAGTTGAGGACTGAATATTGGCAAGATCAAGGAGGAGTATTCTCCTCTACTCAGGAATGTCACAGAATCTTTATGTCAGCATGGGGAGGTGCTGGCCTAGTGGTATTATCGCTGGACTGTTAATCCAGAGACCCAGATAATGTTCTGGGGACCTGGGTTTGAATTCAATAAAATGTCTGGAATTAAGAATCTAATGATGACCATGAATCCATTGTCGATTGTTGGAAAAACCCATTTGGTTCACTAATGTCCTTTCGGAAAGGAAATCTGCCATCCTTACCTGGTCTGGCCTACACATGACTCCAGACCCACAGTAATGTGGTTGACTCTTAACTGCCCTGTGGACAATTAGGGATAGGCAATAAATGCTGCCTAGCAGCAACGCCCTCAGCCTGTGAATGAATTAAGAAAAAAAAACTTTCAGACTTACTTTGCTTCAGAGGGCAGCTCTCCTCCTATTTAATACAGAAGTCTTTGTGCCACAGCATTAGGCTCAAAGGAAAAGTTCCAACAAGTTCTTTTAACCTCTCTAATATAGCAATTTTGTGTCATTCACACACTTGCTAAGAGCTGATGTGTAATTGGAAAAAAAAACTAATTTAATTTAGGACATTTATAGCCAAAAAAGAGAGAATGTTTTCAACTTAAATGTTTAATCAAGATCTGAGCATTAATACACTCGCGAAGTGATCTTTGGCTGTCTTTTAATCAAAATATATTTTTGAATGATTACAGAAACAATTGACAATTATGATTTTCTACACTCATTGTCCAGATAATTGAGGTTATTATAATATGAGTAATCTAATCAGAGTTCCTGGTTAATAGTGTATAACTATGAAATTGAAATCACTAAAGTACATTAATTTACCAATTTGTAACTGACAGGAGTGCAAATGTTTGTATTGTGTGCAGATAACTGCATCTATGCATTTTAGTTTGTTCCTTGCAAAAAACAATTTGATGCAAAATAACTATCACAATACAAGAGTGTAAATGCAGCTTTTATACCCTGTACTTAAGATTTTTTGAAGTGCAGACTCTTCCATCAACCTGATATTGCTTCATGAAACATATTTTTGCAGGCAATATAAATGTAATTCATTGAGATAAATATATATTATTAATCAAGTTAAAACTGAATGAATTTTGGTAATTCAAAAGCATTTTAAAGATGGAAAAATACTTCCAAATCTTTTTGTTTGAATAATTGGTGCTGCTGAAACCCTACATTCTTACATTGTACCCACTCACCTCAATAGATTGCACAAGACTTTTTGGCACTTGGGCAGCTGCACTGAGTTTAAATGTTTCATAAAATTCAATAGAGGAACAGTTGTTGTGTTTGAACTTTGTAAAATGTCTGAGGCATTAAAACTAAAGTTGAGTAGGGTTGATATAAGTTCAAATCTAAAATTTTCAGGTTTTTTTTTTCAATTTCTTTTAAGGATTTAACATCTATTAGAACTTTGAGTAGTTATTTTAGAAGGAATTACTTTGTGTTATTTCAAAATAACAATTAAGTTGGATAATTTATTTTTTGAAGATTTGCAGATTATTTGACAATTTCAACTATTAAAAAGAACTTTACTCAAAATAACAACTCTCATTTGTCAAGAACATTGTTTTCCCTCTCTTTCCCTTGGGATTGTGAGCCTTTGCGATGAAGTGCCGATATAGGTAAAACTTTTTATCATTTTTAAACTGTTGCAATACTTTCAAATCTTTTTGTTTGAATAATTGGTACTGCTGAAACCCTACATTCTTACATTGTACCCACTCACCTCAATAGATTGCACAAGACTTTTTTGTGATTGAGCCCATTGGTTACATTTCATTAGCAAAGCAAAGGTCGTTGAGGTTCCAAAACTGTTAGTAAGGAAATAGCTTCTGAAACCATTACTGTTCATCATTTGGCCATGTGGAATGATATAAAATATGTATCAAGACCAGGCATGTTGAGTGGTGGGCTGAATGCAAGGGATGTACAAGAAAGTAGAATTGGTTGGACAAAGAGCTCTTTCTGGATTTCTGTGCTGGAGGGGTTTGCAGAGGAGCAAAAGCACAGAGGGACTTAATTATAAAGATGAGAATTGTACATTTAAGTCATTGGTTGACTGATTCTAAATGTCTACTTGGGAAGTATGTGTTTGTGAAAGTCTGAGAAACAAAATTTGGCAGGAGTTCTAGATAAGCTTAAATAACTGAGGAGTGAATGAAAAGCCAGCATGGAGGATATTGGAACAGTCAACAGAAAATGCTGGAAACGTTCAGCATGTCAGGCAGCATTTCTGCAGAGAGAAATATAGTTAATGGGTGGAATTATCACAGGTACAATGTGATAGTTTTGGGTGCCTGCAGGGAATTAAATCTCTTAAAAGCGATTATGGCTTTGTATCCTGACATCATCCCATCCATTTCTGGGTTTCCCTCATATGGATTTGCAGACAAGTAGAAAGCTCTGTTTAACTGTAAGCTAAGAATGTTGAATATTGTGTCAGGTTATCATTCCGGCTTTAACTGCCAGAGCACTATTTCTGATCTGTCAGCAACTTGCGAAGGGTTACCAAGGTGAATAAACATCAAGAAGAGGTTTTTCAATAAAACAAGCTGGGAAGGTTTTGACCAGTGAAACTAAACAGCAACAGCCTTGTCCAGGTCAGAGACTGCTGCTAACTTCACTACCTCTCTCAGAGTGATACTAGTGCTTGACAGGTGGTTACTGGCTTGTTGAAAGGTATTTCACTTATTTTCCATTTCACTCACCTACTGCAAGCAATTGCAACCTTCATTCACCAAAGCATGGTGCAGCTGTGGTGTGGGACAACAAAAGAAGCAACACCAGTGGCAGCATCAGCTGCCTTCTCCTCATCTACATGGCTGTACACAGGGCATTGGGATGGACAAAGAAATCCAGCTGAAAGGAAGTGAGAGCCCACCTACAACAAGACACTGCTGATGTCAGCAGTATCCTGGAACAAGACCTCCTCCTCGGTTTAACAAGTGGACACCCATTGCCAGTGATCAGTAACGTGTACTTTAATGGAAGGCCATCTCCTCACATGACCCCACCCCATCCCTCCCAATCCTCTAGGTCTCTGCCTTTTCCAGAGTTTTTCTTCTGCAGCAAGGAGAGAAAGCAGAGAACAGTGAGTGTTAATTGTAGTTTCTGTGGATAAAAGGGAAGGCCACCGTTTGTGAAGGGTGACTCTGGGGTGCACTGCAAAAAGGCAGTAGCTTGAGGGTGAAAATGAGAGCATTGGAAAATCAAAAAGGAATGTGTGTGATACCTATGGACAGAGGAATAAGTGCAACTGTATGCCTGTGGTCCTGGGTAATACTGTGTAAGGAAAGTCAGAGTGAGCTTGTTGCCTGGGCATGAAATGGTATTCATCTGATTACTTGAGACACTGGATCCTCATGATGCACTGACTCCAGTTTGGAGGGACCACCTTGCTGCTTTTAACTTTCTCGGCCATTTCCAACCATATCTGAATGGTTGAAGAGGTTATTTTGTTTCTCCTGATCTGAGAAGAACTTGCCTCACTGCTGCCCTTAGATCCTGCAGCATAACACCCAAGTAAGAAAGAGAGACCAGGGGAGTAGTTTTTCCCAATCTCCTCTTCAGTTTTGTGATGGAGAAACTTCAAAAACCCAGGTATTGGCAAACCATTGTAACCATACTTTAACTAGAAATCTGACCTTTGATAGAATGAATGTGTTATTTTATCTACTGTTCTTGGGTGTTTGGGAAACCTGTAGGTGGGATGATAATGCCATGGTTTGGTTAAACAGCCACAGCAAATCCTGCCCCTTAACCATTCGGATACCCAATCCAGTACTGGTCCTGCTGTTTGGCCAGGGAATAAGTTGGCAAAATTCTACCCAACTTTTCAGGTTCTTTGTGATCCAACCAAAGTCAATTTTTTGGAAAAGGGAGTGGCAGCTATATCAAGAGTATGGAATCTTTGGCAGAGGCTGAAGACCATGGCTTTAAATTTCCCAATGTTTAACTGTAGGAAATTGTAGCACATCATATGACTGGACATTGGACAAACAATCTGACAACAGAAAGGCAGTGGATTGATTAGTTGAGAGAAGCTGAACTGAATGTTATCAGTGCTCATGTGGGAATTAGCCCCATAGTTGTGGATGATGTCATTAACGGAATAAATGTGGATGAAGAAGAAGGAGGCCATGCTTGATATTTTCTGCAGAAAATGATGGGAAGGTGAGAGAGAACTGTAGTTTATGCAGAGTAATTTTGGGGATTTTTAAAATTTTATGCTATTGATATTGTTAACAAGTTTACATAGAAACTCAGATCAGAAGTGGGCCAGTCAGCCCTTTGAGCCTAATTACATCCTCAGAAAATCACTTTCAATTTGTTAAGCATGACTTGTCTTTCATAAACCATGCTGGCTTTATCCAATTCCGTTAATGCTTTACAAATGTTCCGTTGATATATCTTTTATAATAGATTCTGGTTTTTCCCCAATTACTAATGTTAATGTAACTGGTCTATAATTCTCAGTTTTTTCTGTCCTTCCGTTTTTAAACAGTAGGCTTACATTTGCTACTTTCTAATCTGTAGGAACTATTCCAGAGTCTGTGAAATTTTGAGAGGTGACCACCAATGTATCCATTATTTCCAGCACCACGTTTTTTCAGTACTCTGGGATGTAGATTATCAGGTGCTGGTGATTTATCAGCGTTAACCTCATTAATTTCCTCAGAGCCATTTTCTTACTTATTTCCATTGCCTTCAATTCCTCCCTCTCAATGAACCTTGATTAACATTAACATTTCCAGGAGGTTATTTGTGCCCTAGTCTATGAATGCGGAACCAAAGTATGTGTTCAATTCTTCCACCAGTTCTTTGTTCTCCACTTTAATTTTCCTGGTTGCTGGCTGCACATTTGTCTGTGCCAACCTTCTCTTAACATACTTTTCTGTTTCTAGCAGTTTTACATTCATGCTCTATTCTCCCTTTGATCAAACTTTTTGTCCTCTTTGTAGAATTCTAAAATCTCCCAATCCTTGTTTGCCGTTTATTTCTGGCAATGTTATGTGTCTTCTCTTTGGATTTAATACTATCCCTAATTTCTTTTGTAAGTCATTGTTGAGCCACATTTTCTGTTTTATTTTCATGTCAGACAGGAATGAATAATTGCTATTATTAATGCACATGTTCTTTCAATATTAGCCATAGCTATTTATTCAAAGATTCAACATCTTGTAAGTTATTAGTTCTTAGAGGAAATTGTATCCTTCTCATTATTGAAATTTGGCATGTTTTTCATTCATTCTGATATGCATTTTGGAAGATCAAATTCAGGTGCAAATTATATAGTAAATGGTAGAATCCTAAGAAATATTGACTTACACAGGGATCTGGACTTACAGGTCCACAGATCCCTGAAAGTGGCAACACAGGTGGATAAGGTGATGAAGAAGGCATGCAGCCTTCATTGGCCAGGGCATTGAGTGTAAAAGTTGGCAAGTTATGTTACAGCTGTACAAAACTTCATTGATGCCGCATTTGGAATATTGCATGCAGTTCTAGTCACCACACTACCAGAAGGTTGTGGATGATTTGGAGAGGGTGCAGAGAATGTTTACCAGGATGTTGCCTGGTCTGGACAACTTTTATTATGAAGAGAGGTTGGATAAACTCAGATTATGTTCATTGGAAAGATGGAGGCTAAGGGGCAACCTGATAGAAGTCTACAAAATTATGAGAGAATAGATAGGATGGATAGTCAGAGGCATTTTCCCAGAGTGGAAAGGTCAACTACAAGAGGGCACAGGTTCAAGGTGAGATGGGGAACGCTTAGGGAAGAAGTGCAGGGAAACTTTTCACACAGAGGATGGGGGTTGCCTGGAATGTACTGCCACTGAGGTGGTGGAAGAAGGCACGTTAACAATGTTTAAGGAGTATCTTGATACACTTAAATGGGATAGAAATTCTGCATTGGCAATAAGTAGTGAGTCAAAATAAGTGTTAGAATTGGCGCAGGTCTGGTGGGCTGAAGGGCCTCTTCTTGTGCTGTATTGAATTGTATTGTATTCTATTTATATTAGAAGGAATGTACTGGTGACATAAAAGTATGTCTCAAATTTGACTTGCCATACATGGGTCTTTTCAAATGAAGAAATATTGAGAACTACTGATGCTGGAGTCAGAGATAACTGTGTGAAACTGGAGGAACCCTGCAGGCCAGGCAGTATCAGAGGAGCAGGAAAGCTGACACTTCCGGTTGGGACCCTTCTTCAGAAATGGGGGTGGGGGATGGGAGCTCAGAAATAAATAGAGAGAGGAGGATTGGGCCTGGGGAAGATAGGTGGGATGGTGATAGGTGAGTGTAGGTAGGCAGTAGTGGGGATTGGTCAGTGAGGTGGGAGGAGCGGCTAGGTGGAAGAGAAGATGGACAGGTCAAGGAGGCAGGGATGAGAGGGAGGGTTGGTCATGGGATCATGCCGGGGGTGGGGAGATTTTGAAACTAGTAAAGTTCACGTTGAGACCATTGGGTTATAGGCACTCAAGGTGGAATATGAAGTGCTGCTCCTCCAGTTTCTGGATGGTGTCGTTGTGACACTGAAGGAGGTCCAGGATGGTCATGTCGCTCAGGGAGTGGGAGTGGGAGGGGGAGTTGAAGTGGCTCACGACTGGAAGGTGTTGTCGTTTGTCACAAACAGAACATAGGTGCTCTACAATGCGGTCTCTGAGCCTCTGCTTAGTCTCACCAATGTAGAAGAGGCCGTGTCGAGAGCAGCGGATGCAGTAGACCACATTAGCAGATGTGCAGGTGAATATATGTCTGAAGTGGAAGGTATTTTTGGATCCTTAGATGGAGGTGAGGCGGGGGAGGTGTAGGGGCAGGTGTAGCACTTTCTGAGGTTGCAGGGAAAGGTGCCGGGCTGGAGGGTCTCGTGGGGAGTGTGGAGCGGACGAACGAGTCACGGAGAGAGCGGTCCCTACGGTAGGCAGATAGCGGTGGGGAGGGAAATATATCTTTGGTTGTGGGGTCAGATTGCAGGTGGCAGAAGTGGCGGAGAATGACGCGTTGAATCCGAAGGTTAGTGGAGTGATATGTGAGGACAAGGGGGATTCTGTCTTTGCTTTTGTTGCAAGGAGGGTATGTGAGAGCAGAGATGCGGGAAACGCAAGAGATGCGGTCAAGAGCATTTTCAAGCATTGAAGGGAGGAGGTTGCAGTCCTTGAAATAAGAAGACATCTGGGATGTTCGGGAGTGGAAAGCCCCATCTTCGGAGCAGATGCGGTGGAGGCGGAGGAATTGGGAGTAGGGGATCAGATTCTTGCAGGAAGGTGGGTGAGAGGATGTGTAGTCTAGTTAGCTGTGGAAGTCGGTGGGTCTGAAATAGATATCAGGTTCGAGGTGGTCACCAGAAATGGAGACAAAGGTCCAGGAAGGAGAGAGAGGTGTCTGAGATGGTCCAGGTGAACTTGAGGTTGGGGTGAAAGGTGTCAGTAAAGTTGATGAACTGTTCAAACTCCTCGTGGGAGCACGAGGCAGCGCCGATGTAGCAGAGGAAGAGGTAGGAGCTAGTGCCAGTGTAGCAGCGGAAGAAGGACTGTTCCATGTATCCTACGAAGAGGCAGGCATAGCTTGGGCCCATGCGGGTACTCATGGCCACCCCCATAGTCTGTAGGAAGTGGGAGGAGTTGAAGGAGAAGTTGTTAAGAGTAAGGACGAGTTCTGTTAAGCGGATGAGCGTGTAGGTGGAGGGGGACTGGTTGGGCCTGTGGGAGAAGAAGAAGCGGAGGGCTTTTAGGCCATCTGCGTGGGGAAATGCAAGTGTATAGGGATTGGATGTCAAGTGGAGGCTTGGAGACTGCTTTGTAGAGCACCTGTGTGCTATACGCAACAAACGACAACACTTTCCGGTCATGAACCATTTCAACTCCCCCTCCCACTCCCTGGGTGTCCTGTCCATCCTGGGCCGCCTCCAGTGTCACAATGACGCCACCCGCAAACTGGAGGAGCAGCACCTCATATTCCGTCTTGGAAGCCTACAACCCAATGGACGCAATGTGAACTTTACTAGTTTCAAAATCTCCCCCTGCCCCGGCCTCATCCCATGACCAACCCTCCCTCTCATTCCCCGCTTCCTTGACCTGACACAACCTGTCTATCTTCTCTCCCACCTATCTGCTCTTTCCACTTCACTGACCAATCCCCACCACTGCCTACCTGCACTCACCTATTACCATCCCTATCTTCCCCAGCCACACCCCTCCCCTCTCTATTTATTTCTGAGCTCCATTCCCCCTACCCCATTTCTCAAGAAGGGTCCCGACCTGAAACGTCAGCTTTGCTGCTCCTCTGATGCTGCCTGGCCTGCTGTGTTTCTCCAGCTCTACACTGTGTTACCTTTTCAAATGAAGTGGGCTAATCCACTCCTTTCAAACCCTGATCCAGTCAACTATGAAGACACTTGCCCCCAGTTAATAGTGTCCATTTTCAACATGCAAATGTTGCTCTGCAGATGTGTTTGCAGCTAGATCTGTGATTTTAACCTGAGGTTTGAGTTGGGGAGCAATACTGGCTTTTCTTTTGGTAAGAAGGGGCCGGCGAAGTAAATTTATTGTTTAAAGATAACAAGGTGTAGAGCTGGATGAACACAGCAGGCCAAGCAGCATCAGAGGAGCAG
>JAHRHZ010000021.1:29720293-29754076 GCA_024137785.1 Ginglymostoma cirratum | reverse complement strand
CTGCTCCTCTGATGCTGCTTGGCCTGCTGTGTTCATCCAGCTCTACACCTTGTTATCTCGGATTCTCCAGCATCTGCAGTTCCTACTATCTCTGAAATAAGTTTATTGTTTTTCAGTTTGCTTATAGGTCGACAAGGAAAACATGTCTGCCTTTGGGCTTTCTCCCCCAGTGGGACTTCCCATCCAATACGTTTACATAATATTATTGACTGTATCCTACAGTCCCCAAAACAGCTTTCTGTTTCCCAATTTTAATGGTCAAACAGTTGCTTCCAGCCAGTATTCCAGTTAATGAGGTTTGGAAATGAGATGTTAACGAGGCCAGCTATTAAAATCAGCCCAGCTTGTCTGCTGTCTCAACAGATTTAGAAATAGAGTACGCTAAAAAGAAATTGTTGAATTTATTATTTCTAACTTCCAATATCTCCATGATTTGTGATGGAATTCCAATTTTCAATTTGTTTTGAAAGAGGCATTTATGTTCCAATATTATTGTACTGAACTGCAAGCCACAGTCAGATCAAACTTATGATCATTATTATCAAGACTGTATTTGGTTTAACTAAATGCAAGAAACATCTAATATTTGTGTTAATTATTCCTTGGCACGCAGAAGTTTGCAAACAGTTTATTTGCATTGAGATGTGTAGGTAGCCACAAAAGGTTGTTGTGGTTTTTTGCACAGTGTTCAAATGCCGTTAACACATAACTTCCCCGAAGCACAGATTAGAACTATAATTTTACAAATTGTAAGTTTATTACATAACCTTCCTCAACACATGCCGTATGGTTTCATGCTATAACAATAGCTAATGCAATAAGTACAATAGTAGTTCCGAAACAGCAGAATAGAAACTGACTGTAATAATGATGCTTTATGTAGTTGCATGAATGTAAAGTTCCCTGTATATTTCATGTCTGCTGAGTCTGAATAAATACATAGTTATGAACAGAATTGAAGTAATTGCAATTAATATGATCTGAGTGGTCCAAATGCTGAGTGTGGTGCAATGGCTTCAGTGTTGCAATTTTTAGAAGAAACTGTCATCTGTGAGAACATTTGGACAGGTTAGATAATGTAACAGGTTAGATAGTATTTGCAATTTGGTTGGTTGCACTTAGAATCGGAATGTGTTCCTGCAGCCTCAAATACAAAAAGTACAGTGGAATTTATAAATGTTCATCTGGACATGAACCATAGAAATATTAATAAATGTTGGCTTTGCCAATGACAACCCAAATCCCATGAACAAATAACAGGTATATGTGAGCTTGAGAGCTTTTCTCTGCATAACTACATATACAATGCTATTACTGATCAGTTCACAGTTTACAAACACATATGGACAAAATGTCAAGCACTTAATTTCTCTAGTTATTTTGTGGAACACGGTATGTAGTTCACAATTAAGAATACTAGTTCTGTGAGATTTTACATGTAATTTCAGAGTAGTATCCTTTTGCCTTGTCATTCATCCATTTAGTACTTCACAACACTTTTATATCTGTTCTGTAAGAACTTTATTTTAATCAGGGCTGGATTTGTAACAGCTGTATTACCATCCATCAAAGCAGACCACAGTCAAAACTAAGTCTCCATTATCATTCAATGTCAAGTCATTGAATGAAGAATGTATTACTTTTCCTTAACTTCGGATGCTGATTTTAAATTTAGTTCTCCTAAGGATTTTTACCAATATTTTCTATTCTTTCCAAAGGCTGTGGCTGACCCTCTGTTCACAATCTTTCTGCATCTTGCACTGTAAACAGCATCCACTATCTGATACCTGTGCTCCATATCTCAGACATGGTAAGAACTGCCAATGCTGGAGTCTGAGATCACAAGATGTGGAGATGGAGGAACACAGCAGGCCAGGCAGTGTCGTAGGAGCAGGAAAGCTGACGTTTTAGGTTGGGACCCTTCTTCAGAAATGGGGGAGGGGAAGTGGGATCAAATAAATAGAGATGGGTGGGGGGGTGGTGATAGCAGGTTGACCGGATAGGTGGGAGATAAGACGGACAGGTCAAGGAGGTGGGGATGAGAGGGGGGTGCTGGTCTTGGGATGAGTTCGGGGATGGGGAGATCTGTTGTACTGCAGGCTGAGAAGAACTGTCATAGAGCCCTCATTAGTGAAAGCAGGCTTTCTGCTAACAAGTTTCTAAACATCTGTGATCCCTTTGTCATAGTCTAGTGTTGCTTCCTTCTGAATCCAAAAACCTTTCTGAATGCCTCCAACCACTAAATATGGTGCTTCCATCCATTCTTTAGCAGCAATGGGATGGCAAGAGCACCTCAACTAGAAGTCCTATGATTATTCCTTTATATGATGGTAATGCAAGTTTCCTTATGCCGCAAAAGATTTTCAAGAAAGCATTTACAAGACCAAACAAGGACATTGGCACCAAATCAGTGTTAATTGCTGTTTAACCTCACAATCTGCTCATTTGGTTTCTGGCATACCACGTCCACATTAGCACTCTTACAATCTATAGCTGCAACCCCAGCAACAATGGTCACCAGTGCTTTCTGCAAAATGCATTGGAAGTGCAACAGCAATATAATACTTAAAAGACCTGAAAGAAAGACCATGTTCTGTGTGCCATTAGCATAAACTGGATGCACAAGCCTGTGCCAAGAATGCAAGTTCAGATTTTTGGTGTTAAATTACTTGGAAACAGGTTGATAATGTAATGAGAATCGCAGTTGGTAGATTTTAAACATTCATCCCATTATTGTGGATACATAATAATGAAATCACATTGTTCAATCTCACCAAAGCAACATCTAAAATTGTAAAATTTTTATTTGGTGTATCAATTAATGCAAACTTTAGCTATTGAATTAATGCAAACAACAGAGAATCTGACATTCTCATTGAATTCTCTGCAAATCTTACATTAGTTATGCATTATGCCTCTTGAATGCCTCATCTGTGCTATCTTCCTTCTCACCAGAGGTGGAAGTATTCACCATTGCTGAGACCTCCCAGGATTCCCAGCATTGGTGCCGTTTTTAAAATCAAGCCCTGCTCTAGGTCAAGCACTGCCAGCCAGGAGTTAACCTTCAGCATGCATGTGGCAGGAAGGGAGCCAAAGATAAATGATCCTCAGGGCAAATGGGTAGCCAGCTGACACTTCGCTGCAAATGCAAGTACACATTTGCCAATGTACTGCTATTTAGGAACCAAGCCATAAATGTTACATATCCTTAATACCATTCCATCCTAGGACCTAAGCTTTTCCTATACAGCAGTGTGGCCGAATGTCTTCTGATTGTTCAGTGTGGGACCATCACCTACTGGAAAGCCTTCAAATGGTTGAAAGTGTTCACATTTATTTAGTATCAGTAAAAACAAACAAAAATCAATCAATCAAAAACTACATTTGCTTTTGGAAGTTAACAGGGACTGCTTGCCTTTCAAGTAGGAATACATTTACAGTCACTGACTGATCATTGCACTGAGTTCACATCTCCAGGAATCATGTGTCAATTAAATCCTGGTTGGCTTGGTGCGCCTGTGCTATACTATTCTGTAAAGCTGAAGGCAATGTTCCTCTTGTTCAATATCCTCATAGAATGAATGAGATTTACAGCAAAAGGCCATTTGGCCCATTGCATCTCCATTGGTCAAAAACAACCACCTAACTATTCTAATCCCATTTTTCAGCACTTTACCTGTAGCTTTCTCAAATGTTATGAGAGTTTCTGCCTCTACCACCTACCACCATTGCAGACAGTGAGTTCCAGATTTCCACCACCCTCTGGTGAAAAAGGTTTTCCTTGTATCTCCTCTAAACCATCAGCTCCTCACCTTAAATATATGCCCCCGGCCATTAGTTGCTCAAAAAGGGGAAAGGTTTCTTCCAGTCTACCCTAATGATGCCTCTTATAACTTGGTGCATATCAATCCTGTCCCCTCTAAAGCTCTTCTGCTCTAAGGAAAAGAATCCCATTCTGTCCAATTTCTCTTCATAACTGAAACTCTCCTGCCAAGGCAACATCCTGGTAAATCTCCTCTGCTCCCTCCCCATTGCAATCACATTCCTCCTGTAATGTGGATTCCAGAACTGCACATACAACCGTAGCTCATCTTCCTTCTTGGAAGTCTGCTGCCACTTTCCAAGCTCTTCTGAGTCCTTCACATCCCTTCTTTGCCTACTTCAGTTATGCAGCACATTTTGTCAAAGCATCAGAACCTCATGTTGAGCAGCCTGTCATCTTCCCCATGATTGTGGAAGAATGAATTGCGTTGCATCTATGTTTGGATTGTAAACCCTTCCTATCATATACCCATCCAGATGCCTTTTAAATATTGCAATTGCACCCACCTCCATCACTTCCTCTGGCATCTCTTTCCATACATTTACCACTCTCACTGTGAAAAAGTTGCCTCTCGAGTCATTTTTAAATCATTCCCCTCTCACATTAACCCCATGCCCTCTAGTTTTGGACTCACCCACCCTAGGTAAAAAACCTTGGCAATTCACCCCATTCATGCCCCTCATTATTTTATAAACCTCTATAAGGCCACCCCTCAGCCTCCAACACACCAGGGAAAAAAGCCCCAGCCTATTCAGCCTCTCCCTATAACTCAACCCTCCAGTCCTGGCAACATGCTTACAAATTTTTTCTGCATCCTTTCAAATTTAACAACATCTTTCCTATAGGAGGGCAACCAGAATTGTATGTAGTATTCTAAAAGTGGTCTCACCAATGTCCTGTACAGTTGCAACATGATGTTCCAACTCCTACACTCAGTGTTCTGATTAATGAAGGCAAGCATACCAAACTCCTCCTTCACCACCCTGTCTACCTCTGACTCTACTTTCAAGGAAATATGCACCCTCACCCCTATTGTCTCTTCGTTTGTCATCACTCCCCAAGTTTTTACCATTAACTGTATAAGTCCTGCCTTGGTTTGCCTTACCAAAATGCAGCAACTTACATTTACCTAAATTAAACTCCATCTGCCACTCATCAGACCATTGGCCCATCTGATCAAGGTCCTATTGTACTCTAAGATAATCTTCCTCACTATCCTTAACACCACCTGTTTTGGTGTCATCTGCAAACTTACTAAGCACACCTCCTATATTCACATCCTTACAACCTTGCTTAAATTTTGGCACCAAATTAACCAACCTCCGGCACCTCATCCATGGCTGTCAAAGATACAAATATCTCAGCAAGGGGCCCAGCAATCTCTTCCCTAGTTTCTCACAAGGTTCTGGGATACACCTGATCAGGTCCTGGGGAGTTATTCACCTTTATGCATTTTAAGACGTTCAGCACCTCATTTTCAAGGCTTATCCAAAAACAATTCATTGGCAAAATTGAATGCAACTTGGACCCTTTCAACTGCAAAGTAGTTAGTTCGGCAGAAGACTTGTTTTGTGAAACAGCTGACCTGCAATTCAAATGTGTTTGGTCTGATGATACACAATATGTCGAACACTGTACAAGAACATTTAACTCATTATTTTTAAAGGGGTGATATTTTATTGAGGTAATACAGTATTGGAGAGACTCCAGCATATGCCCCGCAATCCAAGACCTGTATGTAACCTCCTGGCCATAGCTGCATCATTAAAGGAGTAAACAGAGAGATTGAATGAGGAATGCGTTTATCACAAATTATCTTTGAATTACAGAGATAGGTACAAAACTAAAGCTTCGCATTCCTTCATCACCACAGAATTTAAGATGCAGTGACCAGATGATGTTATACCTCAAATGCACTGCATCTTTTTATATTATGTAATACTCCATTATTTTTCAAAACTCTGAGTATGTTGCATGAAAAGTTGAAGGAGGAAACTTACTTCAGCATACTGCACAAGCGATAGGTTTCAATGTTAACGTGTGACAGGCATTACACCAAATTACCTCTTCTTCTGTAATAAGAACTCTTTTCAAGATATCATTATTTATTTCCCTAAGTTTCCTTGCTTCCATGTCCTTCTCCACAGTAAATATACTTGCGAAATATTTGTTTAGTATCTCACCCATCTCCTGTGGTTCTGCACATAGATGGCCACATTGAATTTTAAGGGACCCTATTCTCTCCCTTGTTACTCTTTTGCCCTTAATGTACTTATATGTTCTCTTTGGATTCTCTTTAACTCTATTTGCCAAAGCTAACTCATGTCCCCTTTTTGTCCTCCTGATTTCCCTCTAAAGTATACTCTTCCTATTCTTATACTCCTCTACAGATTCATTCAATCACAACTGTCCATGCCTGACATATGCCTCCTTCTTTTACTTGACCAGAGCTTCACTTTCACTACTCATCCGGCATTCCCTCCATATATCAGCCTTGCCCTTCACACTAACAGGAGCATAATGTCTCTGAACTCTTGCTATCTCATCCCTAAAGGTCTCCCACTTCCCAACCATAACTTTACCTGTGAATAGCCTCACCTAATTAACTTTTGAAAGTTCCTATCTAATACTGTCAAAATTGGCCTTACTTCAATTCAGAACTTTAACTTTCTGATCAGTTTTATCCTTTTCAATAACTATGTTGAAACTCCCCCACTGATACCTCATTCACTTGCCCTGCCTTATTTCTCAACAGAAGGTCAAGTATTTGCTCCTTTTACAGTAAGTAAATCCACATATTGAATAAGAAAGTTTTCTTGTACAATTCTTAACAAATTCCTCCTAATCCTTAACACTTTTACAGTCCTAGTCTCTGGAAAGTTAAAAACTGCCAGTCATGTTCATCCCTGAGCCATATTTCTGTAATAGCTGTGATGTTCCAATCCCATGTTCCTAACCGTGCCCTAAGTTCATCTGCCTTACCTGTAAGGCCTTTTGCATTGAAGTAAATGCAGTTTAATTTATCACTCTTATGTCGTTCTCTAACAAGGTCTTGTCTGCCTTGACTATTTGACTTGGTCCCCTTATCTACTGCACCAGCCCCAGCCTTTTCTCTTTTCTCACTATCACTTCAATAAAGAAACTCTAGAAGCAAAAACAGAAATTGCTGCAAAAACTGAGCAGGTTTGGCAGCATCTGTGGTAAGAAAGCTGAATTAATGTTTCAGGTCCAGAAACCCTTCTTCTGAATTCCACTTGACTCCGAGGTACCTTGGGACAGTTGGAAACCCAGTTTACTGATTTCCCAAATGAACCTTCGCTATTCTGGTCACAAGCCAGGGTCTCCCATGAGCTGGTGGAGTTGTTTCACCTTTTTAGATGTGCTTTGGGGTCAACCCTAGAGCATTTTCACCGTTTTGGGAATCTCTTGCCCATGACTGAGTCTTGAATATAACAGTTGCATGAGGAATCTGTATGAACAACATGTTCCATTAAATGGGACTCATTCTGAGTTTTTGGTGCTTCAATGCGGGGCATATTGAGTTAGGAGATGACACTTCTGTTGTACTGCCTTTCATACTAAGAAAAAATAGGGACAGCAGGTTACACCTATTAAGGACTTGGACTGAAGAGAACAGAAAATGTAAAAGACAGGAAAAAATATGTAAGAGGAAGGGACCATTTTAGCCTGTTGTTGTTATCCTATTTCAGACTTTAATATGATCATTTTTCATTTTTCTTTCAGCCCTTAATCCTTTCAATCTGCTGAAATCATCTGTACACTATCCCTTTTAAAACTTTATTTAAGTTAGTAATGATTGCACTAGGTGGCAGTGTGTTCCATAACTCAACAAGTGTGAAGACGTTATTTGTTTGGTTAAAGTTAGCTTTCAATACAATCAGTTTTTAATCATGTTTGCTGATTTTTCAGTTCTGAACTTGCACAAAATAACTCTGCATTCAGGCTATGACACCTTTACAAATACTGGAAGCTTACGTCATTATTAATTATTTTTCCTCATGAAGGTAGATGTAGTTTCTTTGACCAATCTTTGTACTCTAAAATCTGCAACGTTGGATTTCACTAAACACTTTTTACAGTGTTACATAGTCCTCTGGGTGTAGAAAACTGACTAAGTGGACTGTAATGTTTTTGGGTCTATTCTGTTGTCTGGCTTTTAAATTTACGGCTTCATATTTTGGGACGATCTCACAATCCACCTCCCAATGCCTTTGAAATTGTCCATACCAATTTTGATATGCAGATAGACTTTCTGAAATGTAGCTAAAATAGTGAACAGAACAATATTTCTGGCAATTCATTTGGTTACCAGGATTCACCTTCTGCCCAGAGGATTTGAGGTTGTAATTAATGCAGAGGAAGAATATAACAAAATGAAGGAAGATATTAATAAACTTTCAGAATTGTATGTAATTGACAAATAAGTTTCAGTATTGGATATCCTGAAGTGATCCATTTTGGTGGAAAGAATAAGAAAGTTACATCATGATTGAATAACCAGGGTCCAGATGCGATAGAAAAGCAACAGAATCTAGGGGAATAGACACACAAATCATGAAAAGTAGACAAGCACTTGAATAATGCTATTCACAAAAAAAAACAGAAATCTTTTTAGAAGGGAAGACGTCGAGAAATTATGTCAAGCTATGTTGATTCGAACACACTTGTAGTATTATGCATAAAATATGGAAACCAAGACTACAAAGATAATAAAAAATAAGTAATAAGCAAAAATGATTCACAAAAATGATGAGAGAACTCAGAAAATAAACATATCAGGAAAGGCTGAACAGACTGATTCTTTTCTTCTAAAAAAAAACATTGAGAGGTGAGAGATAATAGGAACTGCAGATGCTGGAGAATCTGAGATAACAAGGTGTGGAGCTGGATGAACACAACAGGCCAAGCAGCATCAGAGGAGCAGGAAAGCTTGACGTTTCAGGCCTAGACCCTTCATCAGAAATGGGGGAGGGGAAGGGGGTTCTGAAATAAATAGGGAGAGGGTGAGGCGGATAGAAGATGGATAGAGGAGAGGATAGGTGGAGAGGAGACAGACAAGTCAGAGACGGGGAAGGAGTCAGTAGAGGTGAGTGTAGGTGGGGAGGTAGGGAGGAGATAGGTCAGTCCAGGGAGGACAGACAGGTCAAGGGGGCGGGATGAGGTTAGTATGTAGGAGATGGGGGTGGGGCCTGGGATGGGAGGAGGGGATAGGTGGGAGGAAGGACAGGTTAGGGAGGTGGGGACGAGCTGGGCTGGTTTTGGGATGTGGTAGGGGGAGGGGAGATTTTGAAGCTTGTGAAATCCACGTTGATACCATTGGGCTGCAGGGTTCCCAAGCTGAATATGAGTTGCTGTTCCTGCAGCCTTCGGGTGGCATCGTTGTGGCACTGCAGGAGGCCCAGGATGGACATGTCGTCTGAGGAATGGGAGGGGTAGTTGAAATGGTTTGCGACTGGGAGGTGCAGTTGTTTATTGTGAACCGAGTGCAGGTGTTCTGCAAAGTGGTCCCCAAGCCTCCGCTTGGTTTCCCGATGTAGAGGAGGCCACAACGGGTACAGCGGATGCAGCTATTCCGAGTCTTATTAACTATGAATTCCTTATTTTCAATAAGTGCACAGTTTCAACACTGGATCTGAACTTCATCAGGGTCACAGAGGGGAATGCACAATGTGAATAGCTTCTTTAGTGAATTGAATTTGACCGATCATATTGATAAGCTTCAACCATGGCCTATGAGAAATTAATGGCCAACAAGCGGAGGATCGGCTCCCTCAGCATATATCTGAGTGTTGGTGCCTCAGAAGGCTCAGGCCATCAAGGCTGACTTCTGCAGCCTCCTGGAAAATATCTCCTTTCCAGTGACCCAGGTGGGAACATATTGCCACTGGCAGTTAAGGTGCCTATCACCTTGACTTTTTGTCTTTTGACAGGCGGTGTGCCTTCTTCTACAAGGAGAAAAAGCAAAGAGATGTGAATACTCCTCATGGCTTGTGTGGAGAGGAGAGGAGAGCACCATTTTTTTGGGATTTACTGTGACTCATGGATATAAGAAGGAAATATATTGATTGAGAGTGTTGGCTGTTCAAATGTGGGTGAGTTGTAAAAGTTCCCATCTATACAACTCCATGCAACAATATAAGTACCACACTGTTTATGTTTTGTACTGTTAAATTAACTTTTCAAACTAATCACGAGTAAGTGATTATCTGACAGTTATATAATTAATTCACATATTTTTCCAATGCTGTGGTTTCACCCTTTACCTGGATCGTTCCTTGACCTTAAGAACTGTACCCATCAATTTTTCATTGGTGCCATGATCTGATAACCTTGAATTCAGTTATCTCTTTTGAATAAGAGACAAAAAAAAATTGAGCATGCACTAAACTCGGGAGTGAATCAAGTTACAATCATTCAAGAAACACGCTTCTTACTGGTAACCGTAAAGTATGATTCAAACCAACACACTTGTAATAATGATTTTTGCATATTTTCAAGGCAGATAACATAAGAATACAGAAACAGGTAGTTACGGGCTTGAATATGCTCTGCCATACAACTAGATCATGGTTGATCTGTGCCTGAACTCCATTTATTTTCCTTTTCTTCATATCCCATAAGGAAATAGTTTGTCGTTATCTGCCCTAAATGAATTGTTGTATGTTGTATGATGTACTAATATCATTTTTGGAATTTTGGATTTCGAACTAGAGGCAGATGGGTGTTGATTATTTTTGTGATGCATTTCTTTTAGAAAAATGGTCAGATTTATTTTGATACAGTGACGTAAATCCAGCATTTGTCAGAAAGGGGTGTCTGCAGACACCTGTAGTGTGAATGAAAAGATGTTAATACTGTTGAGTTTATGATGGTTAAAGAATAAATATTGAAGGTTATTAGCTTTGTTTTTAAGTTTAGAAGAACAAAGGATTGAGCAAGAATTTTAAACTCAGACAGATGAGTGAATAAGGAAACTTTAGTTTTGCCCGTAGAAGAAGTTTAAGGATGTTCAGGGAACCAGTCACCTCAAGCTTCCAAAAGAGAAGAGTTTGGTTAGAAATCTGCGGGTTATTAGAACTTAAAAAGTTTAGCCTTTCAGATTTGTGACAAATTCATGTTCACAGACTTCGATAGGACTCACTGAATTATTTCCACATTTCTACAGAAAAAAAACTCTCGAGTCAGTTAACTGTTAAGTTTACGATATTAATTTACTTTATTAGGTTGGAACATAGGTGTAAATTCTTTGAATTTGTGTCTCTAATAGTGTCAGGAAAATTGTTGAAACCTTGTTTTGCTGTGTGTTTTGACCCTGCTAAATTCCTTCTAAACTTTTCCCTTGAATAATAAATTTTGTTCTGTTGAATATCTGTAGGCTTGTGTGGATATCTTTCAGTGAGTAACCATCATATTAAGTAATTAAACAAAAAACATCTATCAAGCCAGATTTCATTCTCAAATCTTACTATACCACTGGTACCATTAACTGGGATCATAACAGTTGACACAGAAATGTTTAAAAAGTCTATTACAAAAACATGTTAGCGTTACACAAGTAACGTTACACAGTACATTGAGCAGAAGGAAATTTCTTCAGGCTCAATTCATTTGCTGCAATGTGAAGGAAATCTCTTACATTATAGAAGATCACAGCGTGTAGCAACTGGTGGATCAACAGGTCTGAAGAAATTACTATCCTTTAAGAAAGCAATAGTTGAAAATATTGAAACTTTAATATTAGATATATGTGTAGTAATATGAGATCTACACTTCTGTGAGTGATCAGCAAAAGACTTTTTGTTAAATGTAACTATGTCCATAAAATGATAAGAGAAGACATCTTAATTTACAGCCCAAAGTTCCCTTTGCATGTGATCTGTCATTATAGCACACTTTGCAATAGCTTTAACCAGAGTAAAGATAAAACTCTCCTTACTTGACATCTTCCCAGGTTCTTTTACAATAACTCATTTTACTATCAAGATTTAACCATGATCGTTCAACACTAATATCCCAAACTTGAGAGACTTAATTTCCTACAGATCATTGCTGGAAAACATGAAAGTAACCTTGTGCCAGTTCAATCAGTAATGAAAGCCAGTGAAGCTTTACAAATTTCTACAAAAATTGGTATATCAAGAGCTATGGAGTTAGAAAGTGATCTTAAAGCATCCAGGAAAGAGGTCTCAGAATGTCAAAACAAATTCAAGACTATTGAAGCTTAGATGTGTATGCAATTTGAATTATTTAGTCACAATAAATAGATGGCCAACATAATAGAATGTGTAATGAGATTCCTGTACTTGTGTTTTGATGTATGTATAATTTTATGCAACTGTTCTAAAATTAAAGTTGTTTTATCTACCATCTTTACAGAGTGAGATGAATTCAGTGGACCACTTATTACATAACAGTTATTAGCATGACATGGCGTAGCTATCAATCCAATGAGCAGTAAGAGATGCATCATGTTTGATGATGATTAGAAAACAAAGAATGCAGTAAAGGAGGATGGTGATGGCAGAGTACCTTGTGGTTAATTGGAAATCAACTGGAACTTATCGAAGGCTTAGTGTTCTGTGTGCACTAGTGAGTTGTGTTTGGACACACATCTTAACCGATCTGCTTTCAAATGAAAAAGAAAATTCAGTTGAACAGGTTACCATGAGGAAGTCTTTTCTGGTGGCACATTAAATTATAATGTGGCTTGGGTTCTTCGGGAAACTCCAATATCTCGTTTTGGACTATATCTCCAATGTGAGCTTAAACACACTACGATGAAAATGATTGATCCTAATACAAATCCGTTACCAATAATCAGCAACTTAGGTACTCCATGAAACACTGCAGTTGACTATGCAGTGATCAACCAATGCTACTCATTCATTTATGAGAGCAGTTAGAATAGGCACAATCATTACCATCACCAAGAAGTTCAAAACTCAGCCAGCTAATGAAGGAAAATGTATATTAAACACATGATGCTGCAACATTTAATTAAATTGATTTACTTTGGTGATATGTTATAGTCACCCTTCTTTGAACAGAAAAAATTACCACAACAGAAAATAATACAATTCTTGTCAGAAATAAAGCAAAGGAAATGTGTCATATGCAGCAAAACTACATAAGGATGGCAAATATCAATCCAGTGAAATGTCCAAATGTATATGATGTCTTGGAAAAAACTCAGCAGATCTTGCAGCACCTGTGGAGAGAAATCAGAGTTAACATTTTGGATCCAGTGGACTCAAAATGTTAACTCCGATTTCTCTCCACAGATGCTGCCAGACCTTCTGAGTTTTTCCAGCAATTTCAGTTTTTGTTTCTAATTTCCAGCAGTTCTTTCAGTTTTTTTTAATTTCATATAATATCCTGTTGCACAATATACTGGAATATTTCATCTTTGACATTCTGAGGCATGAACCTCCCACCTTCAGAATTTACCTTGAAAACTGGTGCCTGTTGTGTACAACCTTTTCCCAACTCCCCATGATTTGCAGCTGATTTGTATATCATTTTAAAAATTCTGTCATGAGATGTGAACATCAATGACGGGGCCAGCATTTGTTGCCAGTGCTGAATTGTTCTCTGAAATGATGGTGGTGAGCCACTTTCTTGAAAAACTTCAGTACTTTTGACAGAGGAACACCCATATTTTTGTTGGCTAGGATGTTCCAGGAGTATTGGTCCAGTGATAGGGAAGGAAAAGCAAAAGAATTCCAAATCAAGATGGAATGTGGCTTAGAGGAGAGCTTGCAGCTGATGGTTTTCCCATACAATTGCTGATCTTATCCTTTTAGGTGACAGAATTGTGATTTTGGAAGATGCTGTCAAAGGTGGTTTAGCAAGTTGCTGCAATGCACCTTGTAAATGCTACATACACACTGTTACCACTATGTGTTGGTAGTGCAGAGAATGAAATTTTGAGATAATGATAGGGTACCAAACAAATGAACTGCTTGGTCCTGAATGGTATTGAGCCTCTTGGTTCAGACTTGTGGCATGTAGATGGTGGAAAGGTATTGGAGGGTTAGGAGGTGAGTTACTTGCTGCAAAATTCCCAGTCTTTGACATTGTGTTGCAGCCACATTTCATATGGCTGGTCAATTTCAGCTTCTGGTCAGCTATAACTGTTAGGATATTGAGTAGTGGGAGATTCAGTGATAGTAATGTTGAATATCAAGGGGAGACAGTTTGCTCTCATTGGAGATGGGCATTGCCTGACAGTTGTGTGGCACTAATGCTATTTGCCACTTATCAACCTAGCTTGAATGTTATCCAGATGATCGTTGCATATGGGTGCGGAGTCCCAAATGGTACTGAACATTACATAACCATCAAGAAACAGCCACACTTCTCATATTAGAAGGAAGTTCATTGATGAAGCAGCTGATTACTTTGGGTCCAGGACACTACCTTGGGGAACTCATGCAGCAATGTCCTGGATCTGAGATGATTATTTTCCTACAACCACAACCATCCATTTTGCTAGTTATGACTCCAGTTGGGGGAAAATCTGGCACTTCTTGGTGCAATATTTAGTCAATTCCTGGCTTCATATCAAGAGCAATTGCTCTCAACTAACCTGCTGAGTTTAGGTCATCCAAGTTTATACCAAGGCTGTCAAAAGATCAGGAATTGAATGGTTCTAATAGAACCAAGCCGAAAAGATTGGATTTGCCCAGTTTTTTTTTGTGAACAAGATGAACTTGGGCAATTTTCCACATTATTGAGTAGATCCCAGTGTTGTTGTGGTACAGCAACATCTTGGCTAGAAACACAGCAAGTTCTCGTCCTAAAGTCTTCAATACTACATTCAGGTCATTGTCAGAGCCCGTGGCCTTTTGTTATGAAGAAATGTAATCCAAATATATTTTTTGAAGGATTTTGTGAACCAACCTAAATGTTGACTTTCTAAAAAAAAAACACTTTGCTAAGGAGTACAGCAGTAACAACGCTACACCTGCAAAGACCTTTTGTAGAGACATACAACCAGAGAACTTTCAGAGGAACATCACATGAGTCAGTTTCTGAGTTGGATAAGATTATTACATTTTTGAATGCAAGAACAGCAAAATTGACTTGCCTGAAGATCAACAGCCCATCTTCCTCTCTATTTCTTTGCACCATTTCTCTGTAAAGTGAAAGAACTGCAGATCTCCAGAAGTTATTTCTACTACTTGTGGGGGCTTCATGATGAAATTTTTTTTTTTTTTTTAGAATCTCCTGCACTGTATGAAACAAGAGGAATTCAGCCATCTACAACTGTTCCAGGAAGACATCCCACTGTCCCAGCTTGTGTGTGTGTCTAGCATTAGCTTGGAATCAGAACATCATTGCGGACAATCTGTGACATACCTCTTTCATGAATTCAACTGTTACTTGACCAAAGTACTTTAAAGTCAACACTCTGCAGAGTTTTCAATTTTTGTTTCTCCTCAGGCTTGTGTGTGTGAGTTTTTGTTACAGATTTCAATATATACAAATTGCTAGTGAAACTCTGTGGGGAGAAAGCAGTTAATACTGCGAGTCCAGTGACTCTTCATCAAAACTTGGAGAGTCTCCTGAATTGAAACTTTAAGTTTGCTTTCTCCCCACAGATGCTGCCAGATCTGCTGAGTTTTGCAAACAATTTCAATTTTGGTTTCACATCTCAAGCATTTGCATTTTTTTTATGCATAATCCAATTGTTGAAAATAAACTCTGCATCTTTATTGCTAAAAAAAACTCACATAAACCAATTATTTATTGTCTAGAATAGAAACCTGATAGCTTTGATCTGATCCATTGGTTGTAGATTCACTTCAGTCTGTCAATTACAGAATCATTGGAGCAAGTGCAGCACAGATTTACCAGAATGATACCTGGACTACAAGCATAAAATTATGAGGACAGAATGAACAAAAAAAAATTTCTTAGAATTGAGAAGTTGGAAAGTAATTTGATCAAAGTCTTTAAACAATTAAGAGCAACAGTTATTGGACATAGAGCGAAATTATTTTTGCTGGTTGAGGAGTTTAGGATCAGTTTTAAGTATCTAAAAATTAGAGCTAGACCTTTGAGGAATTAAATTTGGAAACATCTGCACACAAAGGCTAGGAGAATTTTGAAACTGTTTTCTACAAACATTTGATTGATTATTGATTTTAAATCTGAGACAATCAAATTTTTGTTATCCAGAGATGTTAAAGGATACGATGCTAAGGCAGTTATATGGAGTTAGGTTGCAAATCAGCCATTATCTTTTCAATGGCAGAATCGGCTCGAGGGGCTAAATGGCTCACTTCTGTTCCCATGTTTCTAGCACAGACAACATCTTTGAAGGAGGTGTGTCTTAAGGGTCTGATTCAGCTTCCTTCACTTGTCATGAAATATCCAACAATACGAAAATCACAGGAAGACCCAAAAGAAACAGCTTACATCTACATGGGATCTTTCAAAATAAAACAAAAATTCACCATTGCACAGAGGAAACCAGACGAGCCGAAGTCACTGAGATACTTTTTAAACTTTGAGAAAACAACTTTAAGCTTGGATAGTTTATTCTCTTTTATATACTGCTTAGATAACAATGGCAAGTAAGCTACATCTTGTACAATTTTTCACTTGACAATGCTCCTCAAGTCCTCATTTTACCACATGCCTTCTATTCATTAAGAAGCTGCACAAAGATGGCTGCAGTCACCAAAGAAGAGACTTTCCAAATGCATTGAAAAAACAATTGTTTATCATTTTGTCAGAAGCATAACCAGCATTGTTAGTGGCTAGGGATTGGAATTTACAGACAATGGCTTTGAAAATTTAGAAGTAAGTTTTAAATCCTGAAGATATGATTAGAAAAGCAATTCAGGAAGTATTTCAAAATGATGAGTATACAGGTGTATAGAGAAGTATGAAATCAGAAGATTAATTTAGAGGATTAATTGGAGGAAATGTCTCTGCTTTTTTAAGTACTGTATATGACCTAGCTGACTGGCAGCGTAGAAGTGGTGGAGGAGTTGAGGGAGATTATGGTGAAGTAGCACAGGTTCTGACAACACACATGCAGAAGCTGATGTTGCATTTTTAGAGTATGGTTCCCTTGGAACTGCATGTAGATAAGCAATTGGGTAGGGAGGTCTGATGATGTCTCAAGAGATAATAGCATTGAAACAAAGTGAAAAACCATCGGAAGAGATTATCTGGCTACAATTTGTTAAATATGAATGAGTCCAAGTGAGGGAATCTCACTCAGCTGAACAATGAGGGGGAGAGTTTGAAGGAGAATGGTATATTTAGTCATGGTAAAGCCCACAGACGGCAAGAAAGATGAGACTTGTTAATGCACCATGGTCACAATCACATAGGATGCTGGCTGAAACTTTGATTAGGAGCATTGCGGTGCTGTGTCAGGGACAGAAACCTAATTCAGATTCAAATGGGAAGAATGAGCACCATTTTGGGAGTTTGCAACACATCTAGGATATTGGAGAGGAAGAATGGCAATTTTCAAGGACATAGGAGAAGCAAATGAATCTTTTGAGTGGATAATGAAGTGTGTCAAATAGATAGATTATCTCTGTTAATTGAGTTGCGAGAATGGGTGGAGAAGAGTACTTCTGTGAACTGGGGAGTAATTTTTAAGAGGTTTTTAAAAGAATGGAAAACCTTGAGAGTGTAATCTTTGGATGTTTTTGTTGCTTGGAATATTTGTAAATAGATTTAAGTACTGAAGATTATTGGTAGAAAAGCAATTCTGGAAGTATTTCAAAATATTAACTTTAGATTAACGATCTGGATGAAGGAACTAAGTCTTTGTAGCTAAGTTTGCAGATGACACAAAGATAGGTGGAGGGATAGGTAGTGTTGAGGAAGTGGGAAGGATGCAGAAGGACTTGGACAGTCTAGGAGAATGGACAAAGAAGTGGCAGATGGAATACAATGTGCCAAAGTGTGCCAAATGCAATTCTGCATTTTGGTAGGAAGAATAGAGGCATAGGTTATTTTCTAAATGGGGAAAGGCTTTAGAAAACTGAAACACAAAGGGAGTTGGGATTCCTAGATCAGGTCTCTTAACATTAACATGCATGTTCAGTTGGTGGTTAGGAAGGCAAATGCAATGTTAGCATTAATTTCAAGAGGGCTAAAACACAAGGGCAGAGATGAACTACTGAGGTTGTATAAGACTCTGGTTGAATTGCATTTGTAATATTATGAGCAGTTTTGGGTCTTATATCTAAGGAAAGATGTGCTGGAGTTGGAGGGGGTCAAGAAGAGGTGTACAAGAATGATCTCAAAGCTGATGGACTTGCCATATGAAGAGTGTTTGACGACTCTGGATCTGTACTCAATGGAGTTTAGAAGGTTGAGGATGGTATCTGATTGGAATTTGCAGGATACTAAGAGACCTGGATGGAATGGATGTGGAGATGATGTTTCCAGTTGAAGGAGAGGCTAGGACCCGAGGGCTCAGCCTCAGAATGAAGGGACAACCCTTTAGAACTGAGATGAGGAGGAATTTCTTCAGCTAGAAGGTGGTGACACTGTGGAACATATTGCCGCAGAGGGCTGTGGAGGCCAAGTCGTTGAGTGTAGACAGGTTCTTAATTAGTAAGGGGATCATGCGCTCTGGGGAGAAGACAAGACACTGGAATTGAGAAACATTATCAACGATGATCAAATGGCAGAACAGACTTGATGAGCTGAATGGTCTAATTCTGCTCCTATGCCTTATGGTCTTATGGTTTTACATTATCTTACAATATCTCTCACCCATTCAGCAAGAGGGAGGGGCACAGAGGACTTCAAAATACATCTGCCTTTTCAGTCTCCTTTCTCAATATACACTTAGGAAGTATGCCTGTAGGCCACTGTACACATGCTATGTCTTTGCTCAGATACACATGCATTAAAATACATTCTGTCATTACTCCAGTCTTTGTTCCCTGGTATGCATGTTGTATCTGACATATTGTAACGTGCCCCATAATCCGTGAAGTCTCTTATATCTTTTTGTTACTTGGTTATACTTCCTCATTCATTCTTTCCAGCAGTTGTTCTAAGATCCTGAATACTAACACTATATATGGCCCTTTCATACTGGTTTATTTTCCTGATGGGGGGGTATCAATATTCAAGCAGAAAAGGAACCTGATGGTCACCTGATATTAATCTCTGTTGGTTGTTATTTATTCCTCTTTGACAGTGGAATGGGTCATTTCCTGAATGGGCCATAAATGTTCTGGGTAATTGCACTATAATTCATAAATAAAAACTGAAAAACCTGTGGATGCTGTAAATTAGGAACAAAAACAAAGTTGCTGGAAAAGCTCAGCAGGTCTGGCAGCATCCGTGAAGGAAAAAACAGAATTAACGTTTCGGATCTGGTGACCCTTCCTCAGAATTATAATTTATATCTCCATCATTTCTATCTTCTCTATGTTATTCACATTTTCCCTTTATATCCAGACTTAAATCCCAAAAGTCCATGCCCTGCTAGTAAGTCATCTAAAAATGTTTGGTATCCCTATTCATGCTAACATTACTGCCAAGGCCTAAAACAGGCTGTTTTCCAATTTATTCTTCTATTCCTGGTATGCCATTGTGTACCACGTGGTGTTGATTATGTGATCTATCTTATGGTCTGTCATTTGTCATTCTTATGTAACTTTAGCTGGGACCAATGTTTCCAACAGGCTTTACCTTTGATATCTATACATGTGCATATGTCACTGGTCATGATTATGTCATATGGTATTCTGGGGAAAACCCTGCCTGCCCTGGGGTTGAATGAAGACTCTGTATCTGATGTGTGGTGTTGGCTTGTAAATCTCTGTAGTCCCTTTACATTGTAAGTCCCTTACTGCTTGCTGATCCTTTGCTTCCTAATGCACATCCTGTATCTGATGACTCAGCTGGATTGTTACATTCCATTGCTTTGTGACTCCAACTCAGCTCCGCTGTCAATTATGTTCTCAGGGAGTTCCTGGCCCTTCCTGTCTTAATTCAAATGGTGTTAGGCCGGAGGTCCAATTTGGAATGGCTCTCAGGCTCATCCGAATGCAAGAGAGCTATCCTTTTCCTGTTCAATACCGTCATAACCCTTACCCAGAATGGCTGTCTATGTAAAATGTTAACTGTCTTGCCCGCTGCTAGTTTTAAAACTTCTCCCAGTACTATAAATTCTGCTACCTGGTTGAAAGAGCTCTGTCTAAACTGCCTTTTGGTACTTTCTCCACCTTGATGATCTACGAGAGACCAGCTGTTTCAAAAATGACCACCAATGAATCGTCTAGATCAGCCTATATATAAAGTCAGATCTGGGTCATTTAAGGGTTCATCTGCATTTCCCCCTCTAGTAAACTGATCCATCTCTGCCTAACAATGATGAGGTTCTCCTTCTGCTAGTGTGATTTCTGCAGGATTATGGTTATCGTCTCAGACTATCCTAACTGATTTATCTTTTGATGGTAGTACCACCTCCTACATTGCGCCTTTAGAATCTGATATGGTTTTTAACCTCCCAGCATTCAGTAGTTTCACTAGGATGCATCCGGTGTGTAGCACTATTTGTTCCCACATTAATGATAAGCTTGCTTTCCTTCACAGTGCTAGCCAACACATCTGTGAAGTCTGTGGACTATCAGGGATTTTTGTGTTAGATAATAGGCTACAGTTGCATATCCCTTCCCCATTCTTGGGCCATTATAAAAGTTCAATAAAAGTTCTCCTTGCTGCTGTGAAATAGTTGGAAAGGTTTGGACACATTAGACACATAACTTAAGAGCTCGTACGGCCACAAGGACCCTTTTAGGGTTTGAATATACTTTTTCTTGTTCTGGCCTCCATTCTATTTTTTTTCTATTCCAGAGTAGCCTCCTTTTACCAGCCTCTGGGTGTGTTCAGCAATGGCTGAAAATTGTAGGATAAAGTTGCAGCAGTAACTAAATAACCTCATCACCTTCCTAATTTGTTGTATGGTGATCAGCTGGAGCATGTTGACTATGGCTACTTTCCTTTCCTCAGGAATGGTTTTATTATTTTGGCTCATACCATGTCAAATATTGGAGTGTATTTTGTCCTACTTGTGCCTTTTTGAGGTTAACTTTCATTTCCGCCCTTTCCAGGGTCAATAAGACAGCCAGTAGCTCCTCTATGTGCCCTGCCTTGAATTGGGACACTATTAAAATATCATTCACGTATTGGAGACTAATTCTATCATATGGGGATGTGTTGCACAGCTATCGAAGCTCATGTTTCAGCTAAAAATCTTCCTCAGCCATTTTTTTGTCAACTGAGAATCAGTTTCAGCCATTTTATACTGCTTCGGCCATGGGCAGCCCTAACAACAGGTAACAAAAACAAAGTTGCTGGAAAAGCTCAGCAGGTCTGGCAGCATCTGTACAGGAGAAAACAGAGTTAACGTTTCTGGTCCGGTGACCTTTTCTCAGAACAGGCAACAACAGGTAACATGTTTTGATGGAAAGTTGTTTGATGTGATGACTTCAGGCAAAGACTAAAGTCTCCAAGGACAGGGCAGACTTCATGATTTCATACTTGCTGATGACTGTGTTCAAGCTGCGGGGTCAGAGATGCAGTATAGTGTGGATGTGTTTGCCAATATATGTACCAAATGCAGCCTTAGAAAATGCACAAAGAAAACTGAAGTAATGTATCAGTCTGTCCATTAAAGACCTTTCTCTGTTCAAAAGTTTCACCCCATTTCGGCCAGAATCATATTAGCAGTAGATAAATTGTCTTATCTTAGTAGCATGCTCTCACGATGTCTTTATTAATTACAGGGCATATATGAGAATTGCCGAGACAAGTGTACCTTTCAGCAGGTGTCAAACATCAGTCCGGGAATGAAGAGGAGTAAGTCCACCTATCAAACAATGGGTCTATAGAGCAGTTGTTCTGTATTCTGCACATGTGAGATCTGGACCTATGTACCAGTGCTATGTCAGGAAGTTTCTGACCATCAAATGACAGGACAAAATACCGCACACTGAGGAGTTCACATGTGCTGGCATGCTAAACATCCACCCTATTATTGAGACAGTCACAACTGATTGTAGCTAGAATACCAAAGTAAGTATTCTATAAAGAGCTCAAGTGTACTATTGTGGTGGTCAAAGGAAACACTGCCAGGCCATTATGAAATGTTGTGACTTTTAATTCAAGTCTTGATAGAAGCTGGCCAGGATCACTGCCCCTGTTCATATAGAAATAGGAATAAAGAAAACATGCTTCAAAAGGAAGTACCTAAGAGAGATGAAGAGAAAATTCAAAGTGAGGAAGTCCTATTCTTGCAAATCATCCAAACCTCTGTGGTAAAATTTGGGAAAATCTTGTACTGAGCGTAGCAGCAGCTTCCAGAAGCAGATTGGTTTTTTAATGTCATCTGTGTACTCACCAAGCATCCTAGATGATGAACATGTCAGCTTCACTTCAAAAGACAAACATGAATCATCCTTATTGACCATGGTACACGTAAAGTCACCATAGTCCTACTGGATCATAGGGCTGCTCTCTTATTAGAGATAGAGATGGCTGGTGGTAGTTATAAATTGAGGGTCACCACTTTTCAGGTGAAGGAAGAAGTTAAGAGGACTTTCATTTTCTGATGAAGGGTTTAGGCCCGAAACGTCGAGTTTTCCTGCTCCTATGATGCTGCTTGACCTGCTGTGTTCATCCAGCCCCATGCTTGTTATCTAAGTTAAGAGGACAGTTGTTCATGGTAACTTCAGCTGGTGTGGTAATTGAGCCTATGCTGTTGGTGCCCACAATGCATCACAAACCAGCCATTTAGAGAACTGAGCTAACTGATTCCCATCCACTGTAACTATGACTCATCTCATTAATTCATACATTACTCTCACATACTTAACACTGCTGCAAATCATGTACTTACATCTCATTTTTTTCATATACTACCAGCTAGGTGCATCACCTAAACACATTGCACAACATTCATTGACATACTTTCCTCACTTTTTCAGGTCAAGCTGGTCCATAATAGACAATTGCAGCAACTAATTTAAATAAAACAAAAACTGCAGATGCTGGAATTCTGAAACAAAGCCAGAAATTGCTGGAGTAACTCACCAGGTCTGGCAACACCTGTGGAGAGAAAGCAGAGTTAACTTTTCAAGCCTAATGATCATTCTTCAGAACAGTTGACCTCTGTTAACCCTGTTTTCTCTTTCCACAGATGCTGCCAGACCTGCTGAGTTCCTCCAGCAATTTCTGTTTTTGTTGTAGCAACTAACTGATGTACAGGTAAAGCTGAATGCTCTTGCTCGTTGGGAGAGATAGTAATGGCCATTCCAATGTTTCCCAGCACCAGAGTTGTAGCCAACTATGTCAATGAAGGTATGATGGAATACTCATCCTTAGTGCACCTTCTCAAATCCCACTTCACCCTTGGTTGCAGTTTATTATGTACAATCTGTTACTTTACCCCAGTCTATAATATCTTGAGGATCCCAGCAGCATAAATGCTAAGCTTTAGCCAATTTAATTCACCCTACAGTATCAAAACTTGACCTGAAGGCACTGCAAAGATTATGGGCCCTGACAAAGTATAACATTAGTTATTGAAGATATGTTCTTCAGAATTGGCTGTGCCCCTAGATACATCCACAACACTGGCATCTACCAGGGTGAAATGTCTGTTGGCCACTGCTTATGGCCTTTACGTCAGGTTCATGAAATCAACCCCTTGGTAAGTACTTCAATGTTCTTCAGTGATGAAGGATATCAAAGATTACAAAGAGATCTTAATCAATTGAGTCAATGGGCAGAGGGTGGCAAATGGAGTTTAATTTGGATAAATATGAGGTACTGCATTTTGGTAAAACAAACAAGGGCAGTACTTATTCAACTAAAAGTAGGGCCTCTCTGTAGAACAGAGAGACCTAGGGGTTCACGTACACAATTCTTTGAAATTTGTGTCACCGGTAGACATAGTGGTTAAGAAGGCATTTAGCAAGCTTCCCTTCATTGCTCAGACCTTTGAGTATAGCAGTTGGGATGTCATGTTGAGACTGTAAAGAACGATGGTTGAATCTCTTTTGGTGTACCATATCCAGTGCGGTCGCCCTGTTATAGGAAGGATATTATTAAGCTAGAGAGAATTCATAAAAGATTTATGAGGATGTTGCCAGGAATGGAGGGTTTGAGTTATAAGGAGATGCTGGATAGGCTGGGACTTTTTTCGCTGGAATGTAGGAGATTGAGGGGTAACATTATTGAGGTTTATAAAATCATGATGGGTATAGATAAGGTGAGTGGCAGGTGTCTTTTCCCTAACGTTGGGGTTTCAAGATTAGGGGGCATATTTTTAAGATGAGAGGAAAAAAAATTATAAAAGACATGAGTGGCAACTTTTTCACACAGTGGTTTGTATGTAGAATGAACTTCCAGAGGAAGTGGTGGATGCAGGTGCAATGTTTAAAAGACATTTGGATAAGTACACTAATAAGAAATGTTTGGAGGAATATGGACCAAGTGCACACAGATGGAACTAGTTTTGTTTGGGAATGTGGTTGGCATGGACTGGTTGGACTGTAGGGTTTGTTTCTGTCCTGTATGACTCTGATTATTTGTCACTGAAGCACACATGAAAATACAGTAACCCTCTATGTATTATGTTGTTGATTCAAGCACAAGTGTCTCATTGTCAAAAGACCCTGTAATAGAGACATCGTAAGCAAAAAGTCTACGCTTGGTTTCAGTACTCATCATATGCACCATGTTGTGTTTGCCACAGCAATCTAATGCTATCACAAAACTGTGCAAATAGCCAGTACAAATGAATTAAATTTTAATTGTGATGCTTTTAAAGCCTATTTGGACAATATAGGCTTATGACGGTGAAATTCTTCCAATCAGACTCTTCCTCCATATATGTAGCATTGTGGAGAACGGTACTAGATTTGGTTCGCAAAAACTACAAATCCCAGAACAAACGAATGCGGGCGTGCTTGTCTCCTGTAAGAGAGGGAGTTATTTGAATACTGCTTGACGGATCCTGGTTGGTATGAATAAGAGACTGAGAAAGCGGCGCCTGCGCTGCGGGAGGAGGAATCAGGGCGTTGGAAACAGCAGCAGCAGTAAGCAGCGTCGGCACCGGCGGCCGCTCCAAGCTTCTCAAACCCGCTGACTTGAGGCTTGTATTAGACCAGCATCACATCACAGCAGCTCCGCACACAGCGATCCATGCACACGGTAAGCGCCATCACCGCCTTTATTTTCTTTCCTCGTGCGAAACTCACCTGTTCATTCCAAGCTGTCATTTGTTTTTTTTTTCTCTGCAAGCCAGCAGTACTATGAATGGATGCAGACACAGTGTCTTAGGGTATGCAAAGGGGTACAGGCTGCTCAGCGTTCAGCGATTGTGTTAGTTTTCTTTTAATAATGCACGTTACGCAGTAAGGATCAGAGACACAGGATGTAAAACTGGAAAAAAATACCATAAAAGCCTCCGCGATGATGTTTCAGGGGAATTGCTTTAGTAAGTCTGTGAGATCGGGTGGGGAGCCGCTGCAGATGGCTAGACATTATGTGCTGTCGGATAGCTCTGCCATTTCCTTTGACATTCCACATGTTATATTTGAAAATCAGTGTTACAGATTTTTATATTTGTTCTTTTAGTGTCCCACCTACAATAGTCATATCATTATTACTGTCATTTCCCCCCACCCCCCATCCCTTCAGTAATATATCTCTCAGGATCAGAGAATCCCTACAGCATGGAAGCAGGCCATTCGGCCCATCGAGTACACACCGACCCTCCGAAGAGCATCCCACCCAGACCCATCGCCCCCACCCTATCTCTGTAACCTTGCGTTTATCATGGCTAATCCACCAAGCTGCACATGGTTGGACTGTGGGAGGAAACCGGAGCACCCGGAGGAAACCCACGCAGATACGGGGAGAATGTGCAAACTCCGCACAGTCACCCAAGGGTGGAATCGAACCCGGGTCCATGGTTCTGAGCCACCCTGCCCCGTCCCTCTTCTGGGGACAATAAATGATACGAAAATGCAAGATGACAGTTTACACAAATTGCAAGTGACTGAAGAGGACGTTTCGGCCCTTTTACCTCTGACCGCCTCCCCATACCAAAAGGCTTCCCCATCGCGGGCAGTTAGAAATGCTTTATGTTACTCCAAGTGAAGTTATTTTAATTTGGGCACAAGGTGAATCAGGCGCCTTTTTTGCTTTGAGAAGTTGTTTGAAATCTGATAAAGATTTCCGCGTAAGCGGAAAGGTTACCTAGTATTACAACTAAGACGGAAGAGGCAGCGTAGACTTCTGCACCAGGTCGGATGCAATGCTGACAAATCCATGCCCTGAGGCGTGTAGGAGCCGAACCGCTGTTTTACTGTTCATTGGGTTGTTGGCACACGTCTCAGTGCTTCAACATAACCTTGTGGTTACAGAGGAACGTGCCCTCATGGTCCTTTCAATTGCTTCAGAGTCATCGCGTATATGTCAAACATCGCCCTAAGAAGCAATAGCCGCGATTGTAAAAAGTGTCATTATAAATAAATCGAGATTTGAGCCTTTCAGAGCGTGTTCGCGTTGACTCGGGCTGCGTCTCTGTAATGGGGCGGTGCCTCTCGATTTAAGGGGCTCGTAATGAGCTGCAAGTGTTATCTTACAGAGAGGAAGGCGCGACAGATTTCTCCTGATATCGTAGATGCAACATTCGGTTTTGTTTCATTTTCTTTTTAAACTCGAGAGTTCACTTAGAGTGTGGAAACAGCATTGAAAGACATTGCTCCGCGCTGATTATGTGTCTGTGGATGTCATTTTTACCGCCTTGTCGACATGATTTTTTTTAACTGTCGTTCTGGGAACTGGCCTAACGAAATACTCATTTTACATACAAAGAGGTACCACCCCTTTCAATTTTGGGTACTCTAATTTTAGCTGCTGTGTATCCAGTTGTTGTTTGACAGTATCTTGCCGTGGGTGACATACCACTGACGCATTCGGTCAGGAAGCAGTGTCTAAACAAGATAGATCTATTCATATTTTCTTTTACTTATTGCAATGGCCAGCCACTAGAAACTCCATTTAACTCCATTACACTTTGGTCACTAGTGTTTCTGTATTTCGGACGCTGAGGCGGATTTATGATTTGGCGTTTACTGTAAGAATAGCGGCGAGGCAAGCAGCCCTCATTGATTTGCACATGAACAATAATCTGCAGCTTTGGGAAAATATACAGTAAATTCCAGAAGATCTGGAAGTTTCTCTCCGAGATGTGCCCCATCGCAGGCTGCAGGAAAAAAAGGATATGTTGCATTCTGTCGAGTTATTAACATATACTGTACAGTGTGAAGATCCTGTAATTATAAGGTAGTTGGGATTTACACAATTTGATCTAATGTCATATTTAATGGTATATTACAGCCATTTAACCTTTCTGAAAATGTTACTTACAAGAGTATTTTATTCCTTCATGTTAGTTGAATGGTAATTGTTTCCTAAGATACTGGGATAACACCTCTGCCATTTTTTTTCAAAAGTGGCACAGGGTTGTTTACATAATAGCAGAGAAGGCAAATGAGGCCATGGTTTAACATCTCAGACAAAGAGCCACATCTCTGTGCAACACTTCATCAACACTAGTGAATCAGTTTGAATTATTTTAATAAACTGCTGCATATGAATGTGGGTACCCTGAGTAAGTCTGCTCAACACATTATAACAGGTGCAATTATATTAAATAATCATAGTTTAAAACACAAGTTTTGGTATGACAAAAAGTTGAATCAAAGTGGTGATTTTAAAGTACAGCTTGAAGAGGAGGGACTTCAGAGGATCATGAGTCTTTGAACTCACTTTCCCAAGGAGTGGTGGAGGCAGAGATATTTAACGTTTTTAAGGTAAGAGTAGATAGATTTTTGACTAACAAGCAGGTCAAAAGTTATTGGAAGTAGGAGGGAATATCAAGATGAGGCCACAATCAGATTAGTCATATTTCTTTTGAATGGCTGTGTGGGCTAGAGGGGCATATTGGTGGGGCAGAGAGAGTTAGGGATGTACGAAAAGTCAGGATTGGATGAATGCTGATTTCTCAGAAGGTTTTTGGCCTGGAGGAAGTTACAGAAAAAGGGAGGATTCAGGCTATGGAGGGAATTGAATACAAAAATGTAAATTTTAAAAAATGAGACTTTTAAGGCTGAGAATCAATGCAGTTCAGCAAAATGCAAAGCTGGTGGGTGAAAGAAGCTTCATACAATATAGGATAAAACAGAGTTTTGGATGAACTCGCTTCTATGGAACATTGCAATCTGTACCCAGCCAGTACAACATTTAAGTAGCATAGTTGGACATAACCAATGCGTTAAGGCTCGAGCCTCACTCCACAGACTTGAGCACATAATGCAAATTGACACACCTTTGCAGCACTGAATGGTTGCTGCACTGTTGGTAATGCTGTTTTCATGTGCAGTGTTGTACTGAAGTCATATCTGCTGATTCAGATGGTTGTAAAAGATCTCAAGGTACTCTCTGAAGAAGAGCTGATTAGTTTTTTAGTGTCCTGGTGAATATTCATCTCTCAACCCAACATTAGCAGTACCATTTGTAGGATTTTGCTTAATGCAAATTGGCTGTTGATTTTCTCTACAGTACGATAGTAACTGAACTGTAAAGTATTTGTTTGGCTTGTGAAACGTTCTACGTAAGTTAAAGTTCTTTTCTGCAAAACACACAGGTTATGGTTTGTAAACCACCTTTCAAAAACACCCTTGGAGAAGATGGCTTTGTTTTTTGATTGGGTGTGTCAGAAATACATTGAACATGAGAAGTCTGTTTTTAAAACATAATTTAATTCATTTTCCTTTGTGCTATGCCTCATGATTTGGAGGTATAGATTACTAATGTTTTAATGAACAAATCTCAAGGCATTACTAGTGACTGAGCCTGACTGGGGAGGAGTTGAGCATACAGAGGGAGTATAGTTAGATAGAAGTTGGAGTCACTGTACCATCACAATTTAATGCAGAAAGAAAATGAAACAAAAGCAGGCTCTGTTGCTAATCAGTATTTGCCTTATACAGGGAACGTTTGGTTAATGAGGTCACTTGTTGAAATTTTCACTATTTTGACAAACTGGTTTTCCCTACCCTAGCTGTTTCACATTGCTTCACTCCCATAATCCCTTTCATCGTCCACAGTTTTTATCATCTGGCATCCTTATACATGCCTGTCTTCCTCCTAATGGTATTGCTTCAACTTATTGATGTCACACAGCTACGTTATTTTTACTGCTGATCCAGGATGTCAATCAAATAATTTACTTTCCTAATTTTTTTGACTATCTGTGCTCCCAGTGGTTCCTCTATTAGGTCAGCAATACTAACATTTCATTTGCTGGTTGAAATATGCATGTCTTGGCCTGCTTGTTGGTGCATTCCCTTTCGTTTGTTTGTGAAGCTGTAAGCCATTCCTGGGCCACTTTGCAGGATCTTGTGAGGTGCTTGTTCCCTGAACACAGAACACATAATCTAACATGGGAGGTTTGTCCTCATATTCTAGATAATTTCCAAATCAAGCTGTTCTGAGATGTTTTTACGTACCTCCAAAGCAGGAGGGACTTGAACCCAGGCCACCTGGCTCAGAGGCAGTGACACTTATCACAGTGCCACAAGTCTTGTCCCTCTGTTATAAAAACTTCGACTAATTTCGGATGATCTATCTCATAAATTCATCAGTTAATTCAAAAGGACTAAAACTGGTAGACAATTAGACGAATCCTGGAGGGCAAAAAAAATTCCAGTCAGAATCTGACTGAAGAAAGGGTCACTGTATCCAAACGTTAACTCTGATTTCTCTCCATGGATGCTGCCAGACTTGCTCAGCTTTTCTAGCAATTTCTGTTTTTGTTTGATTTCCAGCATCCACAGTTCTTTTGGTAATTTAAAAAAAATTACAGTAGTTTCATTACAGTATGCCCTCATCATTGTTTTGTGGGTTTGGTGGTACTGTTCTAAAGCCCCTTGTGTCTGTTGGCGGTATGCTTTTTTAAAATTCATTCACAGGACATGTGTGTCATTGGCTAGACCAGAATTTACTGCACATCTCTAATTGCCAAGATGGCAGTTAAGAGTCAACTACGCATTGCTTTAGATCTGCAATCATGCGTAGGCCAATTTGGCCTATGATGGCAGTTACTTCCCCTAAGGGATATCAGTGAACAAGATGTGTTCTTCCTGATGGTCAATGATAGTTATTATTAAACTCTCAATTCCAGATTTTTTGTTAAATTCAAATCCCAACAACTGTCATGATGGGATTCAAATCTGGGTGCCAGAACATTATTTGGGTCTCTGAATTGCTGATCCAGTGACAACACTGTAAGGCTATCAGCTCCCTGTATATGTATTGAGGACTTTAACTGTGTTAAACACAGATGCTCATAGCTTCTTGAAAAGGTTCAGACATAGAATTGGAACCTTCATCTGACTGGATCGCTATCAGTAATCTACATAGGAGTCATAGAATCACACAGCATGGAAGCAGACCCTTTGGTCCAACCAGTCCTTGCTGACCATGTTCCCAAACTAAACTAGTCCCACCTGCCTGCGCTTGGCTCATATCCCTCCAAACCTTTCCTATTTATGAATTTATCCAAATGTCTTTTAAATGTTATAACTGTACCTGCATCCACCTGGCAGTTCATTCCACTTCATTGATTGGAGAACTGAGATAATGAGATACCGAAGTACAAAGGGATCTGGGAGTGCTAGTCCAGGATTCTCTAAAGGTTAACCTGCAGGTTGAGTCCGTGATTAAGAAAGCGAATGGAATGTTGTCATTTATCTCAAAAGGGTTGGAATATAAAAGCAGCGATGTCCTTCTGCGACTTTATAAAGTTCTAGTTAGCCCCCATTTAGAATACTGTGTCCAATTTTGGGCCCCACACCTCAGGAAGGACATACTGGCACCGGAGCGTGTCCAGCAGAGATTCACATGGATGATCCCTGGAATGGTAGGCCTAACATACGATGAACGGCTGAGGATCCTGAAATTGTATTCATTAGAGTTTAGAAGGTTGAGGGGAGATCTAATAGAAACTTACAAGATAATGCATGGCTTAGAAAGGGTGGACGCTGGGAAGTTGTATCCGTTAGGTGGGGATACTAGGACCCGTGAGCACAGCCTTAGAATTAGAGGGGGTCAATTTAGAACGGAAATGAGGAGACATTTCTTCAGCCAGAGAGTGGTGGGCCTGTGGAATTCATTGCCACAGAGCGCAGTGGAGGCTGTGATGTTGAGTGTCTTCAAGGCAGAGATTGATAAATTCTTGATCTCGCAAGGAATCAAGGGCTACGGGGAGAGTGCGGGTAAGTGGAGTCAAAATACCCATCAGCCATGATTAAATGGCGGAGTGGACTCGATGGGCCGAATGGCCTTGCTTCCACTCCTATGTCTTATGGTCTTATGTCTTTCCCACGACCTTGAGACAAGTTGCTATCAAGAAGATAGCTCCTGCAAACTGAGTAGCCATATCCGTAATAGTGAGGATGTGCTGGAGTCCTGCTGCTGGGTTCCATCAACATCCCAGTCAGTTGACCAATACTGAATGGTTTGAACCAAAGGAGCCTTTATCTTACACTGGTAGAAAGATAATCTTGATTGTGAAACAGGAGACATCTTCAATAATATAGTGTTTTAAGCAATTTATATACTTCTCTAATTTTATTACAATCACGGTGCCGTCTGTAACCTAATTATTAATACTAAGAAGGACTGGAATTTCATGCATCACAGCAATCACACAAAATAACCATCACCATCTAATTTAAAAAATGGAGGAAGACATTGTTACAACCAAATGGCCCAGTGAGCATCCATTCACCCCTATCACAGAAAGAAAGAAAGAAAATTGTTTACATAAAGATCAGCTTTGGAGCTGGGGATACCTCGATCAACACCTTGTTTTCAGTTGTAAATGTAGTATCAGCACTCAGTATGTGTCCAGAACAGACTTTCAGGATTGAAGTGCCAAGTGCCAATCATTGAGTCCTTAGCAGGTGTGTTTGTAATACACTTCACAAGAATCTACAGTGTGATTCATATGTCTGCAATAAAGTTACTTTGTTGCTTTTGCACTTTGTAAGTTAGCATCAAGAATCATTCTAAGAATCACTCCGTGATCACTGTTCAGCTCAAAAGCCCTACTTCATGTCTGACCTCATGACAATGGAAATACTTAGGCTTTTGGACATTACTTATACCGTCAGCACCTTCCCTTCTGGCCTGAGGCAGATCCCAAGGTGTTGTCAGTTGTCTGTTCTCATCACTGCGTACATGCCTATCTTTCACCATCCCACCTTCTATCCTTAATAAAAACCGAAAGAACTGCGGATACTGCGAATCAGGAACAAAAACAGAAGTTGCCGGAAAAACTCAGCAGGTCTGGCAGCATTTGTGAAGAAACAATCGGAGTTGATGTTTCGAGTCCGGTGACCCTTCCTCAGAACTGATGGTAGCTGGGCAGACATCAGTTTATATTGCAGAAAATAGGGAAGGGGAGAGGGTAGGGAGTAAACGATAAGATAAAGGATAGAGCCTGAAGAGCAGTTGAATAGACAAAGGAGTTGATAACGATCTGGCTAGGAGCGTGAATAGCTGTTAATAGAGAACTGTTAGTGGCTAGCAGTAGATAGTGTGTAATGGCAGGCTATGATATAACAAGACTTGGTGTGTGGGGTAGGGGCCTAGGACATAGCAGAGTTTAGGCCCTAAAATTATTGAACTTGATATTGAGCCCAGAGTCACCTTCTATCCTTCTCAGGTTTGATAGAGAACAGGTCTAGATTTGTGGACATCTCATAATTATCAGCCATCTCAGCTGCCTGTGTGGCTGTTGTATCTTTCTGATTCTCTGTATGGGTTCTTGTGAATGGTGGAAATGAATTTTTAAATTCCTTCAGATGATTTACTTCCCTAAGGATCTCTTATATTACCTGTACCTGTAATTCCCCCATCGACATTCGAAGTTAACTTGCTTCGTACTTCCAAATTCTATCTAAGTCTGCTCAGGCTGTTTTTGAAAGTTCTGCCTGTAAGCTCCAGGGACCAACTTGCATGCACCAAAAATATCCTTTTTGCTATCTCGTAATCTGTAGCAGGCTCCTTGGAAAGACAGCATAAACTTCATAACCACTGACAGTTAGCATGGTTTGTATTTGAAGTGACTAGTTTTCTTTTGATCACCTCCCTGTCCAGCTAAATTTTCAAAAGTCATAAAAATGGCTTGATCATTTTCATTGAACTTTGGGAGGGCTTGTACAACTTTACACAGCTTCCCACTGAACTTTGGGCTTGAGTCAGATCTTCCTCATCAGAACTCCACTTGGAGTTAGTGGTATTTTTTTTTTAAAAATTCTAGCTTTTTTTTATTAGAATACCATTTCTTACCCTGTTTTCCTTTTCCTAGCTTTATTACTCTTACTCTTTTCCTTTGCAATTCTAGTTCCAGTGCCTTAAATGCTGTTTCTTTTTCTATTTCTTCGATATGAAATTCTCTTTCCTTTTCCTCTCTTTGAATCTCTAGCTCCCAGGTCTTCCTTTCTAACTGAATCTATGCCAAATGTGACTTTCTCTTCTTCTATTTCTGCTTTTCCTTCTGGCTCTGACGTTCAGTCTTACTTCACACATACAAATGTCTGAATTAGAGCTTTCTTAGTGTTTGACATTTATCTAACTGCAGGTGTTCCAATACATTCAGCAGTTGTCCAGTGGACACTTCCTTTAAAGAAATATTATCTATCCCAGGTTGCTGCACAAAGTCATCAGAGTCGACAGTCATCGTTTTTCAATGATAAGCTTTACCCTGATGCATAAGAAATCTTTCCTTCTATCCTTTCTTTGTCAGTCAATATTATCCCACTTTCAGTTATGTTATGTCGAGATAACAAGGTGTAGAG
>JAHRHZ010000021.1:29696886-29712233 GCA_024137785.1 Ginglymostoma cirratum | reverse complement strand
GCACTCGTCTTCTCGAGGTCCAGTTGCCTGTACGATGTTTTTCACACATACAAACCATTTAGCTGCCTAGGAGCTTATCACAGTTGTTTCCCCGCAGTTAGAATCTACTTATTTGCCATAAAGAATAAGTCTTGGTAAGTATCAAAACCTGGTTCATGTTTGCTGTGAACCTCGGTATAAGAAGACAACTAAATTGGGGAATTTTGTCATGTTGTCATTGACAACTGGTCACCACTTCACAGACCAATCAGCTACTTATTGGTGTCACATTCTCAATTCGTATACACCCCTTGCTGCCAGCCCATCTGCAACTAATCTTTCTTGAACGGGCAGCTGCATAAATACCACTTACAATGCGTATCAGAAACTTCCTTTTTAAAAGTACAGCAATCACTTCAGCAGTCCTTGTTAATAAAAAAAAGTCTTTCCAAGGTCCAATGATTTAAGCAGTTTCCTTTCTTAAGTCGAATTGTGTTTCATTTCTAATCAGTTCTTGTATTGTTATGACGTATGATTAACAGTACATAGGAGCATAGGAACAGGAGTAGGCCATTCAGCCCCTTGAACTTGTTCCACCATTCGCTGTGATCATGGCTGATCTATGGCCTAACTGCATATACTTGCCTTTGGCCTATATCCCTTAATACCTTTGCTTAACAGAAATTTATCTATCTCAGATTTAAAGTGTACAACTGATCCAGCATCTGCTGCCATTTGTGGAAGAGAACATCTACCAAACACCTACTACTCTTTGTGTGTAAAAGTTCTTCATTACATTTTCTTAAATGACCTGGCCCCAATTCTTAAGGCTACAGCCCCTAGCTCTAGAATCCCTAACCAGTGGAATTAGTTTATCTTTGTGCCTGGCTTTCCTTGTTAATATCTTAAAGGACAGGTTAGGTCACTCAGGTCAGATTATTAAGAGATATACTTGGAGAATTAGTTCAGACTTTTAATTTATCTGTAGATGGCAAATCCATTATCGAGTTCCATGGAGGGTTTCTCTCCATGAAGCCTGCCAAGTTTTCTCATGCTGTTGTCCCAAACTCACCTTATTAATTACGTACCCTGACCCTGTGGTGATGTGTCAGCCAATGCCAGCCATATTCTCAGAGTTTGAGCCACAGGCATTTGACTGGAACACATTTGGGGTATTCATGGCTAGCATAGAGTCCAAATGTGACATTGATGTAGCACGCCCTACAGCTCAATGTCCAACCCCCTTGACTGGTGACTGCTGACAACCATAATAAGCTGCCTGGTTTTGTGTCTGCACTAAAAGACAAGGCAAGACAGAAGTACAGTGAGCCTATGAGCTTTGGGAAAGGAGACAATGCAAATCAGCAAAGCAAGACAGAGATGCTGTGAAGTAAGTAAGCACTAAAAAAGTGAGTGAGGATCGCTGAGATACACTGTGACCCCTTCCATGAGGTGAGTGGCAGGCCCAGCACGCAAACTGTTCTTGCAATAGTATTGTAATGAGAAGTGCTGGTGTGTAATTGTATGTAAGTGGATCAGGGATGGTGTGGATTGGATTCCAAGATCCGTGGACGTTGTGGGTGTAAACAGTCACTGCCGATGGAGAGTGCCGTGAAATATTGATTCCAAGTGTCCCAAGATGGAAGCCTGGAGGAGCAAGTGGTGAGCTGGAGTCGCAAGATGCCTGCTCTGATTTTTGAACTTCTGGCATCTAGTTTAAATTAGCTGGGAGAATGAAATACTCCATATTAAAGGGGTGAGAATAAGTAAAATGAAAGTGATAATAAATAATAATCCATGCACATAGGCCTCTTACCATTCACTGGCAAGAATCCTATTTTCCCATTCAAAACTTGCTTGGAAAATGGAACTCTTTACTCTCAACATTGAGAAGGTCCTTGCGCGACTTCTCATGTGATTTCCAAAGTGACTTGCTGTTGCCACATTGTTCAGGGCCTGGGAAGATTCCACCCGATACATAATTGCAAGTGGTTATCTCTTGGATGTGATCAGTTGGTTAAAACACGAAGATATGATTCTCCACTTCTGAAATTGTTTTTGAGTTCGCCAACTCAATGTGTTCACATGAATCCAATCCTTGATCTCTCATTTTCAAAATTAAGTTCTATTTTACACCATAGGCGCTTCTTGGAAAACTCAAGAGGTATGATGCAAATCAAGTAATATTTGAGTTTAGTACATTTTTTTATACAATGTATTTGTCGGGGAGGAAGATGGAGAGATTGGGTGATTTTTTTTTTTTCAGATTGAGGCCAAGGTGTTTTAGTCCTGTTTTTCCAGTATTAATTTTGAATGTCTCACAGTCTTTAAGAACCTTGAAATTAAAATGCTGTAAATCAGATTACTTAACTAAGTTTCATACATATTTGTTCTATGTGGTTAATCTTGTCCATCTTTGAGTTTTAGCTAATTTTGTGTCAGCACATTCACAGTGGACACACACAGTAAATATCCCAGGTAAGAGATAGAAAATCAATGAATTAGGAAGCTTGCTGTTCACTAAGCCAAGCTACTCCAGTGCTCCCAAAGCAATGGCATCTACTTGTTCATATGGATGGGCAACTAATAAAGCAAGAAAACTTTAAAATGGACTTGCACAGCCTGCCTTGTCTTACCCTCCCAGTCATCAGTTGAGTGATAAAGCATAAAATGCTGGAAATGCTCAAGCAATCCGGTAGTATCCATCTATCAATAAAAAGCCGAGTTAATGCTTTGGGTCAGTTCAGAATTCGAAATGTTATCTTTGTTTATCTTTCCATAAAAACTGCCTGATTTTGCTGAGTATTTCCAGTATTAAATATCAGATTTACAGAAACTTGTGTGTTGAGCTTTCCAAGAAGTCAGTTCCCTGTTCATAGTCACGTGTGTGGGATCAGAATTGGTGGGGAGGAGAGTGAGAATCTGCTGCAGGTGCACAAGTGGTAGGATTGGAAGAACGAGACACAGATCTGATGGATGATGTTAGTTCTGGATGACATTCCCTCACTCATTGTCCTGTATCCCACTCCTTTCCAACTTTCGACTTGGAATACATTCTTCCTCACCACTGTTGTTTTTGTGTTCTGTTTGAATTCCCCTCCTCCTTCATGCTCCCTTCCCCAACCTCTACACCAGTTCTTAACCTTCCATCTCCGTGAGCTTCTGATTGCTATCACACTGATTCCTGACTTTACCTAGTATGCCCACCAGTTTCTGATGCTTCCTGCACCCTACTCCAGTTCCTGAAATTCCCTGACCACTCGTATCTGTGACATTCCCGACCCTGCTCCTTCAAGTTCTTCACATTCGCGACTGAACATCTCTCAGTTCCTGACGTTCTCCCTCTTTTGGTTCCTGATGTTGCCTGCCTTCGTCCAGTTTGTGATATTTTTCTGCCTACTCCCAGTTTGAGACAACTTCTATCATCCCCTTCCCATTCCCCAGTTTCCACCAATCTGTGCTGTACATTCCCGGAGTTTCCAATCCTCTCCAACCCTTCAATTTCTGATCTGCTACCCCCAATCTCGTGCATTTCATTTTACATTTCACAATTATAGATGTATAGAATTGCAAGGACCAATTTACTAATAATTGTAAGTCTAGTGCAGTGAAGTAGATGCCTCTTTTGACAGAACAAAATCCGAAAAAACTGTGGTTGCTGTAAATCAGGAACGAAAACAGAAGATGCTAGAAAAGCTGAGCAGGCCTGGCAGCATCTGTGAAGAAAAAATCAGAGTTAATGTTTCTGGCCCAAGTTCTGAGGGAGGGTCACTGAACCCAAAATGTTAACTCTGATTTTTTTCTTCACAGATGCTGCCAGACTGGCTGACCTCTTTTGCCAGCGATTATCTTATCTTGTTCAAAATTACTTAGTGGGACTAATTGCACATAAGCGGAAGTTTTGTTTGTTCACTGATGGTATGGGAATTACAGTCTGTTGGATCTCAATTCGGGAGGAATGTTGAATTGCTGACAGCAATTTAAAATTTTTACTTTATTCTGCTCATGTGAGGACTCCAGGAATTTGTCATCCATTTGAACTAATGACAAAAAAACACTGATAGTCATGCATCATTACTATCATGTAATTTGGTGTGGTATCATAGAGTTACTCAAGTTCCATTGGGCTGCTGTCTCATTAGAGAGGGCTGATTGGTGTTGAGTTTAACCTGAGGGTCACCAAATATCAAACGCGGGGCAAGGCTGAGAAGGCAGGACCTTCATTGTTATCTCAGCTGATGCAGGAATTGAACCTGACTCTTGGTATCCCATTGCAACTCAAACCAGCCATTCAACCAACTGAGCGAACGGACTCCCTCTGTAGTATGACTCTTAAACTCCTTACAAAACTATAGAAGCTTCTAAGCCAGAATAAGTGGTAACCATGTTTCCTTTAGTTTTAGTCAATTTCTCCTTACTTATCTATTTGGGAAAGTGTTTGGGATCCTCATGTATTTTGTATTTATTAAAATGTAACATATTTAACCAAAAAAAAAGTTGAATCTAGTTCACAGTGGTTTTCTATGAAAACGTAAAGCAAAACAATCTTACAAAATTATTTACAAGTAGCAGCATTGCTTGGAAATAGAGAAGGCGTATAGTGAGGAATCTTTTGTACGTCAGTGGTACGTATAGTGGCAGAACAACGAGCTTGCGGGAGTTTAATGGTTTTATCTCGAGCTTAAATGTGAAGAGTCCGGGGAAGATGGTGAGTGTATGTTTCAAACTTTGATTCAGGGAAGTAAGATTAAAGTACCTATTCCCATCCTGGCCAAAAAATAAATGTTCTGCTTTATAATGAGATCTAAAGAGAGTAAAAAAATGTTAGGGGCCATATGACAAACAAGATTTGTGAGAAAGTTCAGATCTGAATGTTTATTCTTCTCTACATTTTGTTTGTAATATTTATTTTAGTTGAGATAGTTTGTGCAGAGGAAAATGCTAACAAATTCAAATGAAATTAGGGGTTAAACATCTTTTTTTGGAGCTCCACTGGCTGTACTCCTCCAAAACTGTGACAAAAAGCTCATTTGCAGCAAAGTCATGCCAGTGGAATGGGAGCAGCTCTGTCCAATTACCCAACCATGCACTGTGTCCCTTTTTGCTTCTGAATGTGATCATGTTGAGTGTTGTTGTGGTTTCCATGGTGCTGTGGAACTACTTGCCAACTGTTATTTCTCAATGTTCTGATGTAGTAGAAATCACAGAACAAGTGCTGGTAAGTTAACTTGACTAAAAGGAACAACGCATCTTCGTAAATATTACAAAAATATATACGGCTGATTTGTACTCATGCTGCTGCCCCTAATTTTCTTGTTTTGTCTTTTTGAAATATCTAACTGGAAACATTTGTTTTAAATTGGTTACAGTAGTTAAAATGTCTATCCAAAAATCTCTTTACCAAATTCATGTGCTGAGATTATAGTTGGAAATAATCTTTCCTTATGAATGTGTCTGAAAGAAAAGGTTCCATTTATCAGGAAGAGTGCAACATAAATTTCCTCCATTAATTTCAGCGGCAAAAGAAATATTCTTAAGAAGCAGCTGTTATCTTTACAAAGAAGTTTGATTCTCTGTATCTGCAGTGAACATCAGTGATTTAAATTGTTATGATGTTTAAATATATCTCTTGATTCTACCTGGGTATTCAATGTTTAATTGCTTTGTCCACTAGTTTTGTTTTCCACTTTTCAGCATTATTTCCTTAAAACCTTCTTAATTTGATCACTTTCTTAAAATCCTTCAGCTGGAAAGCAACTTCTGTCAATAAAAACAGAATGTCATTATAATTGGGAAAACTGAACTTCTGATTAAGAATAATTCCTGGTTTTAGTGGACATAACTTACTCCTGGCTAAAGGAGGAAATTACTTTAAGATTAACCTTCATCACGTATTTGAGGTCTCTATTCTTTCATCTTCCTCACTCAATTATATTTATTCTTTTTTTCCCTGCCTTGGTTATTCAAATTTAGACTGACTCCTGGGCTTTTACCTGATGACAAGACAATACATTTTTGACTCAGTTTTCTAAGTTGAGTGTTGACTAGCAGTTTTACAAGTGCAACTTATTGAAATAAAGACAAAAGCAGAATTGCTGTTGATGTTGAAAATAATTGACTCGGCAGGCTGCATCTATGAAGTGAGAAACAATGTTAACTTTTCAGTTTTGTGAACTTTAACAGGTAGCCATACTAGCCTTCATACATTTTTGCAGAATAAACTGAACAAATACCTCTGATGAAAAGCCATTGATCTGAAATGTTAACTATTTCTCCCTCTACAGCTGCTGTGTGACATGCTGAACGTTTCTAGCATTTTCAGATTTTACAAGAATGATATTTATTACAAATACCCTTTTTTTCCCAAATGGAACTGCAATCTGCACTACTTAAAAAATGAAACAAGAGAAAGCTTTTGTTCGATCAACCCTGATATTTCCACAGGTCATTTACATTTTGTACTATCCTGAGGGAGTTAACAAGCAACAGATAGCTTCCAAGAAGATAAAATCTTTTGAAACATGTAATATATGAAGAAAGTCAAATATATTAACTCAATATGATCCACACTTCCAGCTTGGTATGGTCACATTGCCCATGATTTATATAGTTTTAAAATAATCACGTGTTTTAGATATTCAACATTTGTGCTTAACCTAATGACTTTCATCAAAACTCAAATATCTTTATTCTGCTCTTGCTTTGTCAGGGTCAAGACTGTTTATATCTTGCTGTGAAGGGAATTTAGTGTTTGTGACTTACTGAAGTTATGTTCCAGTCTTCAACTCTAAGTTGCTGTACCGATGAGTCATCACATGAACACCTCAGTCATATCCCATTTTTTTAAAATGTTTAAACATTGAGTCCTAACATCTATTTCTAGTGATTCCCTTTTGAAGGTAGGGTGACTAAAGAGCAACTTACTTGGAGTCAACAGGAGTCTAGCAGTAGATGAGTAGAGGGTTGACATGTGGGCAGCCAGCTTCTGGGATTCTGTGTGATTACTGAGATGGTGGAATTTCTGTTTGCTTTTGGAAGCCTGATATCTTAAATGAAACAAGGCCTTTAGAATGGTGTCATCTACTGGACTTTTCTGTTGTTTCCACTTCATAAGCAATAGGTTAGCATCCAGTTGTTTGGAATGGTATAAACAGGACCCCACTGAAATGTTTCCGGCTGGAATTGTGGCTGGCTGAAGTACTACTGAAGATATAACTGCCTTCCACATAGCAATCAGACCAAAGGGACCAATGAACTTTAATTCAGTCCTGCATCTTTATGCCTACATGAATTTCAAATGCTATGTTTTACATGACCCTGATGGTTACTTGGCATCTGTCTCTTCCAAAATCATTACTTCAGTTCCTCCTTACCACCTGCAAGAGAGAACAAAGGACCAACATATATAGATATCATATAAAATCTTAATTATTTATCTGAGAAGAATCACAGGACAAGAATTCTCTTTGAAATGTATGCTAACAAATGTGGCATTGTATTTGTTAAATTGCAAGATCTAATAGAGCATGACTAAACAGAAAAAGCAGGGTCTAATAAACAGAAATGAAATGTTTGACTGGTTGATATTTTTCTTTGGAGAAGTTATTTGATGCAAGAATGTGGAACAGGACAATGGGAGAATTAGATATACATTGGAGCTTTAACATCCACCTGAAAAGATAAATGAAGCCCTGGTTTAAAATTTCAACTAAAAGGATGCCTTTTGGGAATTTTAAAATAATGTCGAATAGAGGAGGCTTTGTATAAAGATTCGTACTATCTCATCAAACACCCTAATTGCTAGAGCTCACCATGGACAACACTCCATCCAAAGTTCAGAATCAAAATACTGGAAATGCTGGTTATCTGGATCTAAAAGTTGGTTGCACTCTGCAGCTTTGGCAGCATTTGTGGACAGAGGAACTGAATTAATATGTTGGGTCAGTTACCTATTGTTACAACTGATGAAAGGTCATTGATTTGGAATGTTAACCTTGTTTCTCTCTCCACAGATTCTGCCAGGTGTACCCTAACCTAATTCAGGTGATGTAGTCCACCAGTCATTCCACTATAAAAAAGAAAGACTTCCATTTATGAGGCACCTTTCATCACTATGTTCCACAGTGGTTTTTCAAACAATTCAGTACTTTTGAATCATAGTCACTATTGTATTACAGGAAACATGGCATCTAAATTGTGCGTAGCATAGTGCTATGAACAGCTAAGTAGCAACTTGCCATCTCATAATATGATGTCTTGTGACGTGGTAGTCAACTCTGCCCCTGATGGGACTCAGGAGCCCATTTCTGGCATGATATCTTTGCCATCATTGCTGCTGAAGAAGACAGTAGGCTGAGAAAGTCTACAATTTGCTGGCCTCTACTTTCTGTTCACTCTATTTGTGAGCTTCTAACTTCATCCAGCCTCTTCCAATGTCCTTCCAAACAGTCAGCCTCTGGAGATCACACTGGTTAGTGACTGCCTCCTAGTTCACAATGTCAATATCTGTCATCTTCATATCCCGTTGCAGGTGTCCTTGTAGCAGAATTATGGCTGTCCAGGATTTTATCCTAGTTAGGTCAGTGTACTGAAGGCCTTCAGTATATAGCCATCATCCATGTGATGAACGTTTGTTCATTTGTTTACTAATGAGTATATGCTGATGAAATTAGCACACTCTGGGCCCTCTGTGTTAGTAACTTTATCCTGTGTCTGAGACAGGTAGAAACTGCTCTGTCATTTCTCCTGCCTAGTTCTTAGGTGGGTTGCTGTTGTTCCATACTCTCAGCCAGTTTGTACATAACAGCTGCCACTTTTGCAGTATGCGCATTGATTTCAGCATTAAATGACCGATTGCTGGAGATTGTCAAGCCGAAATATGTGAAGTCATCAGCAATTCCCAGTGTCGCATTTTCAATACTGGTAGATGTTGGTGTGGTAATACCCTGGACCATGACAAAGCTCTTCACAGGAAAGAGAGAGTGTGATAGAATGTGTTCCCTAGTATAGAACAGAATTGAAATTTACTATCACATATACTTCTACATGAAAATAGTGAAAAGTTATGGAAGTTACCAAACCATGGTGCCTATATTAATGACAGAAGTCATAAATCATAATAATAAAAAAAAGTAACATTAAGATAAAGTTCATCACAGTTTAGCTAATGGCTCTTGGTTTGGGGAAATCCAATTAAAGTACAATGGAATACCCTGAAGAATGCAGCTGGGAGGAGACTGCCACACTGGGCTGCTGGAACCCACCTTGTCACTGGGTCAGGAGAAGCCTTCTATTCCCTACCTGATGCTCCTCCAGATGCTGCTGTTGATCCACTGTCCATCTGTTTTTCGTATGCTCCTGTTCCTTCTAGCTGTGGACCTGGAGGAGCCTGTACCCAGTCTGAGTCCAGGCTGAAGGAATCCGCTCAGGACCTACTTCTCGCTCAGACTGGGGTGGAGATGTGTTCGGCCCGTCCTGGCATTGCTGCTGCTGGAGGCCTCCTTCTTCACCCCCTACTCTCTCTAGGCAAGTAAAAAGAAGACAATGTTAGTGAGGCATCATCAGTAGAGAGCAAGTTTCTGATGAGGACTTGGCGCACCTTTTTCTTGAATCCCAGGTGAGCAATGTTGATCAGCTTTCCATCAGTTTTAGAAAGTAAGTAGACAAAAATGGCAAAGAGCGTTGGTGCCAGAACATAACTCTGACTCCACTGCTGATATTAAAATTGTTCTGATGTGGCCAGTCCTAGCTGACCTTTCTTGTCACATTGACATGGAAAGAGGCGATCACATTGAACAATGTCAATGGACAGCTAGATTTCTCTCCTAACTTAAGTAGACCAGATGGTCAAATGCTTTTGTGAGATTGATAATATATAGTGGGTCTCCTTTGTTCACAGCATTTCTCTTGCATCTTCTGGATTGAGAAGATCATGCCACTTGTACATCTCCTAGCTGTGAAATCACACTGATAGTAGATGCATTCAATCAGGTTTAGTAGTCTAATAAGGGCAACATGGGCAAGTACTTTTCCTACAAAGCAAGAGATGCCTCTAGTTGATTCAATCACTGCAATTGCCCTTTTCTTGCAGAGCATCACAGTCTTAGCGTAATGCATATCCTGTGGCACTTCCAACTTATTCCAGCAGACAGAGGTTTGTGCAGATGCAGCAGGAGTGCCTGTTTTCTATTTTTAATGAGGTAGATGGTATACCATTAACATCTGGAACTTTGTCCATGACAAGCAAGTCAAAAGCTTTGTTAATCTCTTCCCCTATGGATTTGTTGTCCAGCTGTGTCATAACAGGAGGATATTCTATTGTGCCTACCAAAAAGATTCTTGACAGGGTAGATGCCGAGAGTTGCTTCCCCTTGTGGGAGAGTCTAGGACCAGAAAAAGGGTCAAACATTTAAGACAAAGATGTGAAGGAATTTCTTCTGTCAGAGTGTAATGAATCTGTGGAATTCTTTATTGCAGAATGGCTGTCAATGCTGGGTCACTAAGTATGTTCAAGGCTGAAATATACATATTTTCATTCAGCATGGGAATCGAAGGTTATGGGGAAAAGACAGGAAAATGGATTTGAAGATTGAGAGAACAGCCTTGATCTCATTGAATGGTGGAGCAGATAATGGGCTGAATGACCTACTGCTCCTATTTCTTATGGTCTTATGATCCAGAGTTTCTTGGTGACAGTTTTCTGCCTAGAACACAACAAAAGGTAGTGTTACATCCATCTTTCCTAATATTTATTTCAGTCAGTGATGACCTTCACTGCCTCCTTTTCAGTGAAGCCATTTACTTTATTAATGAACCTTAAATACAAATAAATATAAGTGATCCTTAATTACATGTCACTAGCATTCTCTGTAAGACCGTACATCTGGACATTCTGGCAAAAATGTAACCTGTTGTCTTTGACGCTCCATATAGCAATCTGTTAGACTTTTAGTGACAATGGCTCCTAGTGTTTCCATCACAGTGATATAGCCTCAAATCAATCAGCGCTGTTCTGCTCTTGCTTTCCCTGTGACAAGAGTGTGGTTTTGTAAATATTGTCTCAAATTAATTTTACTTCTGCTCTCTGTAGGGAAGTGCAATAGAGTGCCTGTTCACCGAAGTGATTTTGTTTTTTATCAGGGTTTACAGATGGCATTGACAGAAGCATGCATTTGAATGGGAAAAAAAACCTCTAGTTATTGTATTCTAACTCTGCTTGACATCAGGGAGTAATCTGTGTTATAGTCAATGCTGTAGTACCTACAACTGTTGAGAGTGCTGCTGAGATAGTCACATCTGGTGATGATCAGATCCAGCTATAGCACGGCCTTAATCCTGGATTTCTCCAGGACACCTTGTGGTATGATGTGTTCTGAAAGAAAGAAGGTGTTAATTACACAAAGTTCATGGCAACAACAAAGTTTTAGTAGTCAATTCACATTTATTTCTCATAGGCTGTGGTGCCCAAGACAGGAGGGCCATGCCTCATAATGCATACCTACCTTAGCATTTAAATCCTCCAGTGAGTAAAGCTGTTCTGACTCGGGTATTTTTCTGATAGCAGTGTCAGGTTCCTGACCCTTTGCTTCTGCTGTGGGAAGTAGTGTTAGAATATAGGCACTGATAAGGTTAACTGAGTAGAAAGGCAGATGAAAGAACATACTTTGAACCAGTTATGCCAGGTTCTGACATTGAGTGTAACAAGTCCCTTACAGGGAAGCCTACACCTTGCTCCAGTGTTTCCTTTGTACTCTTCTCTTGTTAGTTGAATGTGTAATGTTATTCCTTCTATTTTGAGCAGGCCTGGCCTCTTGTAAGGATGCGAGGCTAATATTCAACTTTATCAAATTGCATATTGCTCACAGCCATCTTGTGCAAGTTATTGACCAGCTGCAGTCTGGTATGGTCCTGACATTCCAGTTTGCTAATCAAAGAGTTGACACATTCCACTCCCCAGAAGTGCGACAGTGATAAGACCATGTATTTTTGTGTGATGCTGTTTGAGGTATATATATTTGACAGGATGTCAGGTCTAACTTGCTGATTCCTCTTTGAAATAGTGACATTGGATTTTTTGCAGCCAACCGAAAGGACAGAATTTTAATGTTTCAACAGAAAGATGGTACCACTGACAGTGTTGCATTCCCTCAGTGCTGCACTATAAGCATCAATCCATATTTTAGTGCTGGAGTTTATGGAGTTGGACGTGAACTGACATCCGTCCATCTCAGATTACCGCCAAGTGAGCTATGATCAATGGCCATCCTCTTGCAGTATTACTGAATACCGTTGTCTAGCAATCTGATGTCCAGCTGCATAGATATATCTATCTTAAATCCTAGCAAAGGAATATCAGTAAAATCAGGAAACAAAAGACAGTCAAAGTATTATTCTGTAAGTATCTTAGGCTCATATCATGGCTACAAAAATTACTTATACAGTGTTTTGCCACCTTTTAAAGAAAATTGAAAAACCTATCTTAGATCATATGTCACTGAAACCTTTACTGATGTTACTTGTTACTTCTAGACTTGATTTCAAAGCAATTCTGGCCAGACACCCAGTTTCTATACTGCGTAAACTTGAGGCTGTTCAAAACACTGTTGCCTTACTTACACCAAATCCTGTAACTCGTCACCCTTGTGCTTGTATCTTCTGGCTCTCAACTAAATAAAGTCCAAATTTTAGTGTTGTTATGTTCTTTTGATACCAGTGCCTAGCCTAACCCTTTCCTATCTCTGCCAACCCTCTGAGATAGGTTATCCTCTAATTTTGGTTTCTTGACAGTCACCAAATTTTGTATTTTTTTTTTGGTGGCATTCAGTTGTCTGTGTCTGAAGTTCCGAATACCCTCCCTACATCTTTCTAAATCCACATACCTCTCATTTCTCCTTTAAAATGCTTCTTAAATCGATACCTTTGGCAAGGTTTTTACCCATTTCCCCTTAAGTCTCCTTACATGACTGTTCCAGTATTTCTGTTATGCTGTTCCTGGGAAGCATGCTCGCAAGATTTTATTACATTAAAGAAGCTATATAAATCCAACTTGTTGGTATTATTAAAACTCAGTTGACTCGATGACTAGCCTGTGGCGCAGATTAATGCCAACAAACTGGAGTTCAATCTCTGTTCCAGCTAAGACAACCTTTTAGAGCCTGCCTCTCCACCTTAACCACGGTAAAGAAGTACCGTGCTTTGCTGTGGTTTAGTGAATAACTGCCTAGGGCCTGCTTTGGGCAGAGAGCTGAAGAAGAGGAAGGATCATTGTGTGGTAGTTATTCTAATGCTATGTAAAATTAGCTTGTTTAATGCAAATGTTACAAATATTAAGCTAACCTTCAAAAGGTGCTTCACTTAGTTTTTTGAGACTTCCACAACCAGCTACCAGCAGTAAAACACACTGAAGTGATTTCTCTTCTGGTCACTGCTGGAGGATTTCTTCCAAAGCGTTTATAGTGCTGCAGGATGTATCTCTTCAACTAGAAAACATCCTCCTTCCCACATTCTGCCTGGTATCTCACAGAAAAGCATCACATTTCTCTCTGTTGAAAACAGAGACTGCAACCGTTTGTGTCAATGACAGACTTCAGTCTCATTTTAGCTTAATAAAAACTCAGTCTGTGATAGAGAGCCTGTCTACAGCTAGCCAAGCTGCTTTTGCATTTGTTTTAGGTGAACATTTGTAGCTTGGTCTCAGTGAAACTCAATGGGGCTCCACCCTTTCCCCCCAAACCTGATCCTCTTGATAAGCAAGGCACCCAAGCTTGTGGTCTCCCAGAGCGGAAAACACATGACGTCACCTTCTGAACTATTCCATTTTACCTTGTGTTAAACATACAGCCCAAAACATAATCTTGTATAAAACATCACATTCACAACAAATGTAGTATAGTCCTTGTCCTTTACCTATCATTTAGGAGCATGGAGTAATCGAATGACTGAATTTTTATTTCACTCTTCGGAGTTGTTTCTGAAGGTGTTGCAGCACTGAAATAATAATCCCAGTGATTTCTTTTTTTAACCATCCCTGTATGGAATGAACCTTGTTACGTGCAGTAATATCAAGGGAGGTGTGCATCACTAGTAGAATTGAAAAATCTATATATAATTTATATGCTTTAAAAATTATATATGGCTGAAGATAGAATATTAAAGCAAGGGGTAATTAAAAGGATGCACTACTTAAGATTTGATATTTAATATGAGATCAAATAAAAACAAAATTAACACTGAATCTTACATTATATATTCCTTTGGGGAATAAAACAAATTTAACTTGTATTAGGACATAAAATATTTTATGACTAGTTTTGATGCATGAAATATGTTTCCCCTTGCTTTATGTTTGAAATTAAAGATTATTTCTCTTGACATATTTTTAACTTAAGGGACGCAAAATTATGCATTTTATCTTTTTAAACACTGTTTTGTCTTGACACATGGAAGAAATTATTTAATTTCTTGATTTTGGAGACTATGTAATCAATGTCACTGGAATGAGATCATGAGCTAGTAGTTGACTGGCTTTATGATAAGGGAGATATTTGTCCTGGTGAAGAACCTTTCCTATCTTTACTACACTCGCAGGTTCCTTTTTTTAAAAAGAAACTTACTTGGCTGTTTATGGCACACCTACAGAGCAGGTAAGATTTGAACCTGGATCTTCAGACACAGGGACACTACCACAAGCTTATATAAAATGTCAAAGTTAACTTCCCCACTGAGGTGTTGAAAATGAGGTAGCATTTCTTCCTAGAATCTCACCTTTTGTTAGCTGATGTTTCCATGTATTTAAATATGGTTGTTAAAGGTTTATCTTATAAGTAACCTCCACAGACCTAATTAAATTAACCAAATCACATTATACCCAGCAAAAACATAGGTGAACTCTTTTGAGTTCAAATCTACCAATTAGCACACCAGTTATCACCGGTGACAAGCCACTTTAATTGAAAAATGCTACTCATTCATGGCGATCAGCATGCAAAGTTGGGTATCCTAGATACAATGGTTAGAATGTGAAAAGATGATTGCAGCTTCTTGATGATGTGAACATTTTCAGAAACTTGGTCTATCTCAAAGAAAGAGCTTACCTTTAAACCGACAGCACAAAATTGGTGAGTGAGACATGCAGAACAAATTATTAGTAGTCATTCATTAATGAATACAGAAAGTGTTGGAGAAACTCCAGCAGGTCTGGCAGCATCTGTGGCAAGAGTAACAGAGTTAACATTTAGAGTCCAGTATGACTATCTTTCTAAACCTGCTGGACTTGAACGCAACTTGATTCGACTCATATCAGTGTCTAGACATTAATTTTTCTCTCTCCATAGATGCTGCCAGACCTGGTGAGTTTCTACAGCACAGTG
>JAHRHZ010000021.1:29658716-29696486 GCA_024137785.1 Ginglymostoma cirratum | reverse complement strand
CCGAAACATCAACTTTCCTACTCCTCCGATGCTGCCTGGCTTGCTGTGTTCCTCCAGTTCCACACTGTGTTATCTCTGACTCCAGCATCAGCAGTTTTTACTATCTGAGTTTCTGCAGCACTTGTGATTTCATTTCAGATTTCCAGCATCTACATTGTTTTGCTTTTATTTGAATAGTCATTCAGTGATGGTTAGAAAAATAACGCAAGAATTAGGGGCAGGTAGGTCATTCTGTTTTTCAAGGCTGCTTTGCCAATTTTAAGATCTTGGTGATCCAATTATTGCTCCAACTTGATTTAACCCTTTTTTCCTCTCCATCCCTGCCCATAACCTTTGACTCCTCTGATCAAATATTTATCAAGCTCAGTCTTGAGTATACTAAAAGGCTTAATCTCCACTGCTCACTGTGTAAGTGTGTTCTAAACATTAAGAACTCTTTGAATCAGGCTGAATTATTTTCTTTCTCTGTCTTGAATGCCAGAATCCTAATATTTAACCTGTGTCCCTTAATTCTGCACAGCCCACTCCCAAGAGAAAGCATCCTCTTTGCATCCACCCTGTCAGGTCCTCTCAGGATCTTGTAAGATTCATTAAGATCACCTCTTGTTCCTACAAGTCTCAATGAGTATATGCGTAAAAGATCCAATATTTCTTTGTAAACTAACCCCTCCATCTGAGGAATCACTTGAGTTAACCTTCTTTAAATGACATAATTCATTTTTAGCTTTCCTTAATCTAGGAAACCAAATCTTCACACAGTACTCTGGATGCAGCTGCAAATGTCCCATACAGCAACAGTAAAACTCCACTTCTGTAATACTCTAGTCCCCTGGTAACAAGCACTAATACTCTGTCTGCCATCTTACTGTCTGCTTCCTGTGTGTTAATCAATGTTCCATCCATGCTAATACGTTACATCACATACCATCAACTCTTATTTTGTGAAGTAACCAAAGAAGCCTTTTGAAACATTAGTATGCCACACCAAGAGGTCTCCCTTTGTCCACCTTGCTTGTTACTTGCTCAAAGAACTTTCATAAATTAGTTAAATATGACTTCCCTTCCACAAAATCTTGTTGACTCTGCCTGACTGTGGTGTGATTTTCTCAAGGTCCTGCTTTTACCTTCTGAGTAACGAATTCTAACATTTCCCTGGGACAAACTTTTTAGGTTAGGTGACCTGCAATCTCATGCTTTCTGTCTGTGTCCTTCCTTGAATTGTGATTTTTTTTTTTTTTAAAAAAGTACATTAGGACCTTACTAGAGTCTGGAAAGGTTTAGAAAGTCAAAACTAATACATTGCCTAAGTCTGCAGCCACATCTTTTAAGACCATGGAATGTAGGCTATCTGATCCAGAGGACATGTAAGATTTTCATTCTCATGGCTTTCCTATACCTTTTCCCTAGTGCTTGTGGTTGTTTTTTTTTTTTGCTTCTCCCTCCCTTTTACCTTTTCATTTTCAAGCATTCTTGAGATATTTTTTGTATCTTTTAAAATAAAGATGACACAAAATACCCGTTTAATTCTCCTACCATTTTATTTTGTGCTGTTATTAATTTGCTAGTCTCGTTCTCTAAGGGACCGACGTTCACTTGAATTACTCTTTTCATTTTTAAATGCTAGCAGAAGCTGTTCATTTATTTCCAAGTTATTTTTTCTTACTCTGTTTCTCCTAATTTTTTTTTTGTCATCCTTTCAGGATTTTACAGTTAATGTCTAAGCTTTTGATCTACCATTAAACTTTGCAGTACTGCTCACCTTTTCTTTCAATCCAGTGTTATCCTTGCTTAGTTAAGCTAAATGATACATCCTTCTATATAGTCTTTCTTTCTTAATGGAACATGAAATGTTAATTTACAGTCAATAAGTAAATATGAGTTCTGTAAAATGCCTTTCCCATTCATAAATTTGGGTAGCACTGTAAAGGACTGCTGTGATTTTTCTGTCATATCTGTAAGATGGGGAGAAATATAATCTGGGTGAGGGTCTAGGTAAGGGGTATCCAATCCACCATTGGGGAACCTGTGTCCTTGGGTTACAGGAATGGCAGCTCTGGTGTTATGAAGATTGGGTCGGGATTCCACAAATGTTTTTAGCTCTTAATTCCAAAATGAGTTTTATTTTAGAAAAGAATTGCTACAGGGCAAAATAACTATAGATATAACTTCACTGGCTGACTGACATAAATTCTACATGGACTGAAGGGATGTGACATGTAAAAGTGTCAAAGAAACTTCAAACAGACTGGTGTGTCATCTTTTGTGACTACAAAGATGTAAAGGGGCTGATGACCTCCTGCTCAACAGTAAACCACACCCTGCAAATTACGTCCCAATCTATGGACCCATTTTGTGTGTATCCTTTTTGGAGAATACACAAGGACTGGGGTTAAAAAGGTCAGTTTCAACTCTGCTGGGGTGTGCTAATGATCTGAACATTCTCGTTTGCATCAGCCTGGGTTCATGCATCAGCATTCCGTGAAGATGACAATTAAAGAACTATTTCCCTATTCATCCCTGGGTTGTAGGTAAAGACCCTCTTTTATTCTGAATTCTGGAAGGCAACTAGCTAGAAACAGACAAAAGAGGAACAGGACAACAAAACAACCCTCTTTCACACTGAATGCTGACATTCAGTCATGGTTGAAATAATCAGCAGTACAGAATCTTAATTAGTCTACAGGTCTAAGGACCATGAAGCTAACTGTTCAACTACCAATGTCAACTTTGCCAGTAAACTCCACTGGTCCAAAGTGATTTGTGAACAGTTCAGAGACAGTGTACATTTCTTTGAAAAAAAAACTTTTATCTGTTGAATTCATATCTTATTTCTGATCTATTTATGCGTGTTACATGATTGTTTTCTCGGGGGGTTGGTTAGCTCAGTCTGGGCACCTGGTTTGCCATGCAGAGTAGCAGCAGGATCATGGATTCAGTTCCTAGCTAAAGTTACCACAAAGGGCCTTCCTTCGTAGTTGCTCCTCGGGCCTGAGAACCGTGGTGACTTCTCCTTTTCATGTGTGTAGTAATTCATAAATTCAGTCTTTTTGTTAGTTCAAGAAAGCTTGGTGAAATTAGCTTCTTGCAGTACATAAAGTTCATTTGGTTCTGGGAGAAATGTAAGTAAGGGAAGGGAGATGCTCTTAGATTAACTTTGTTGTGACCAACCTAGGGGGTGGGTGAATAAAGAAGAGGACCCAATTTATCCCTCCTAAATTGGGAGCTTTACGATTTAGGAACTATAACAAATTAGAAATCCTCATGCAGGATCTGGGTATAATAAGAGTCCTTGTCTGGAAATGGGTGCTGGCATTGATAACAGCAGGACAGACTGGGATCACTGCATTACATATGACCTCGGATGAGAAAGAGGCTATTTATCCTCTTGAACTTGCTTTGCCATTTAATAAGATCATGACCGCTCAGTGTTTTGCCCTACCCGTTATAATCTTTGATTATATTGTTCTGTGTGAAAAATATCCTCATCACTGCAGTGCTGTGGTTCAGAGAGATCTCCATTGTCCATCCCACAACCTAGTATCCTGCACTTGTTTAGAGCAGAGATTGTGATGTTCAGCTGGCATCCGCTGTCTGGACAATACCGGTTCAAAACCCCAGACATCAACCTGCATGGAAATCTGTTTCTCTCTCTGCACTGCTGACAGTTCTACGTGGGCATTGTCTGAAACAAGTAGCTCAGTAACGTGACCACTCAGCAGCTACAACGCACATAAATAATAAAAACCAAAAGAACTGTGGATGCTGTAAATCAGAAACAAAAACAAAGTTGCTGGAAAAGCTCAGCAGGCCTGGCAGCATCTGTGGAGGAGAAAACAGAGTTAACGTTTCAGGTCTGGTGACTCTTCTTCAGAACAATTCTGAGGAAGGGTCACCGGACCCGAAACGCTAACTCTGTTTTCTCCTCCACAGATGCTGCCAGACCTGCTGAGCTTTTCCAGCAACTTTGTTTTTGCACATAAATAATATTTGAGCATCATCCTTCACGCTTTGGGACATGGACGTTGCCATCGAGGAGGCCATTAGGATGCCCCTACATTGCATATTGTCACCTTGATTCAGACATTTGTTGTTCAAGCCTCATAGTGCATATACTGTGGTAAATTGTACGTGTGGCTGCAATGATGAGTAACACTCTCTCTCCACACCAACCCTTTGCCAACCTCCAACCCCACAGTACCTAAGAAAGGCAGCATTTTATATAGGGATAATGGTGTGGATATTTTATGACCAACATGTGAAGTGAGCAGCTCCTGCAGCTTGTGTAGGCTCTGGGACCCAGGAAGGTGACTGCTACTTTGGTAGCTAAGATGAATCCTTGCAGGCTGCAGTAATTGTTTGTTCCTCACAGTGATTAGTGAGATTTGGTTCATAAGGTTGCATGATGTAGTTAAGAGTGCTTGTGGTCATGATTTTTAGCTGACAAATAAGTCAATGTGTGAGGTTGTGATAATAGATGTCTTTCACCTGTACTGCGTGTGTGGGTGTTAAATGCTATTGTCCTTTGAAATTGCACCAAAGTGAATAGTACTTACAACACTTTCCTCCTCCTTCCTCTATTCTCTCCCTCCTTTTCCCTTCTCCTCACCTCTCCCTAATACCCTCTGCCTCACAGAATAAAATGTTCACTCTGGGTGGGGTGGCAGCCATTTTCATTTCCATAGTGCACTTGTTATTTGAATGAGAATGGATGGAAAAAGCAGTTGTTTCATGGAGTAAGCCTTTAAGCTGTAGCTCTGGCAAAACACAATATCATGGCAAAGCAGAGATGGTATGAGCATCCAAATAGGTAAAACGTCAGTGAGTGCCAAGAAAGCATGCAAAAAGAGCTGAGATGCACTGTAGTCTGATCAATGATGTGGATGCTTGTCTCTTTGTGCAGCAGCATTATAATGAAAAGTACCAGTGCACTCCAGGGTGCAGCACAGAAGTGCAGAATTATATCATAAGTGGGTTTGAGATGTGCCATGATGATGCAGGGAGATGTATCTGATGCCAACTTCTGTGGACAGGATGTACCTGCCCATGGAGTGTACCATGAGATGTTGGGGATTACTGGCCAAGATGGAGGCCCAGAGGAGCAAGCAGTGAGCTGAAGTCACCAGTTACCCACTTAGACTTGCGACATGAATTGTTTGTTTCTATTCCTTGTTTGGGAGAACAGGGAACTGTACCTTATGCAATAAGATTAGGTACTAATGCCATGCTATTGCAGGCAAATGAATGCTGATAAGATCTCTTGCTGCTCATTTTGTAAGATTCTTGCCTTGCTGTTCAAAATTTACTAGCAGAATTGGACTGTTTTATCTTGACATCAAGAATCTCATTTTTCTGATCTGACCATATCCTTCAAATTGACTCATCAATGCCCATGTTGTTCAACAGCTCAGATGATTCCACCACTTACTACCTGTTCTGAATGTTATAATTTGTTAGAATGCTACTCTTTCTCCAATGCCTAGTGTTGCCTGTTGTTGTTCAGGATGGACATGGCCAGCCCACTGTCTGACTTGGAAGCATGGCCCTGACTGATGAGTAACCGGACCCCTGACCTATCTCTGTGCAGCTCCTTGAATGACTTACTGTGAATTCCCCAGACTGGTTGCCCTGGACCTGCAGGATCGACCATGGCCTGTTCCCTGGACCCTTGTGATGCATTTAAACTGTGAGACATGACCGTTTAGTTAAAGCAGATGAGGCATGTTTGCTATGTGAGCTATTGGCATATGCTATAGGCATGAGATTGACGTCTGGATGTATGATACCGTACAGCAACATTTCCAATCCCTTGACTAAATATTGCTGGTAATCAAGACAAGCTGCCTGACTTTGTGCCTGTGCTAAAAGGCAAGGCACGGCACAATCCTTGTGAACCTATTATGTTCTGAATGATGCAATAAGGCAAGGCAAGGCAAAGATGCTGTGAGTATCTAAATAGGTGCACAGTGAGTGACAGCCAAGACAGCATGCTCAAAGCTTTGAGGTTCCCCTTTTGCAGTCTATGAGATGGGTGCCCACGTGTAAGTGGCCTGGCAACAGCATTACGATGCAAGGTGCACGTGATCTCCAAACTGAAGTAGTGAACTGTATTCTAAATGAGTCAGAGATTTGCTGTGAAGATGTATGGGGCTGTGGTATGTCCAATGCCAAACTCTTTGGATTTAAATTGCTGTGTTCATGGCCCATCAAGTGTACCCTGAGATGTTGGGGACCATCAGCGAAGGTGGAGGCCCAGAGGAGCAAACAGCAAGCTGGAGGCACGTGCTCTGATCTCCACATCAGAAATTGTCACATGCTTCTCTCTGACTTGTGGTACAATAGCAAACTGCATATCAGTGAGATGATAATAGGTAGTAATGAAATACGAATGCATACAAATCGGTCTCTGGGTACCCACTAGTGAGATTCTCACCTTCTTAGTCAAACTTTGGATGCAAATTTGGACATTTTTTCCGAACTTCAAGGGTTTCATTTTCCTGAATTCGTCATATTTTCTCAACTGACTTGTCATTGCACACACCATTCAGGGCTGGGAAAATTCAGCCCATTGATAGGTTGTGAGTGGGCAAATATCTGACAAATAGATGTGAACATTTCCATTGACCAAAAGGATGCATATTCCTTGCAGATCTTTGAGATGCAAAGGAATTTGGGTGCCCTTCTGCCTGAATTGAAAACAAAATAGTGTTCAGCTAAGATTTACTGGACTAATATTTGCAATGGACAGGTTGACTAATGAAGAAAACTTGGAGCAGGCTAGACTTGTATCCACTGGAATTTAGAAAGAGGCCATTTGATTGAAACTTGAGACCTTGATGGGTCTTGACAGGATGGATGTGGAAAGGATGTTTCCCCTTGTGACGGAATCTAGGGGTCCCGTTTTAAAAGTAAGCGGTCATGCATTTAAGACTGAGATGAGGAGATTTTTTTTTCTGAGGATTGTGAGTCTTTGCAACACCTCTTCCTGAAAAGGCAGACTCTTGGAAGATATTTAAGGAAGAGGTAGTTAGATTCTTGATGAACAAGGAGTGAAAGGTAATTGTGGTAGGTGAGAATGTGGAGTAATTAAATCAGCCATGATCTTATTGAATGATGGAGTAGGCTTGAAGAATTGAGTAGCATACTCATGTTCCTAATTTGTCTGTTCATATGTAAGTACTAAGTGTGTAATGCAGTAACTGTAATAGTACTACATGGTCAGTAAGGCAGTAACTATATTGATTTGGCACAGTCTGTAATACTGTCATGCCGTGTAAAATGATTTCATTCTGATGGATTTGGTGCGGTTTGTAATGATGTGTAACTGTGTTGGGCCAGAGCACTCTCTTTTGGAATGACTAATCAGAGTGCAGCCTCTACTGCTATACCAGTGAGACACAGTGCAGCCTTTCATGATGTGACTGTAATGTGTACATTGCAGTTTGTTTGTTACTGTAATGGTAGCATACTGCATGTGCTCGATATGGTTGACCCTGGCAGGCAGGGAAGATGCGGTCAAGTGAGGGAGCCTTTGGTTCTGAAGAGAGGTCGAACGACTAGTTAAGAGGAAGAAGGATGCTTACTTAAGGTTTAGGAAACAAGGATCGGAAAAGGCTCTAGAAGGATACAAATTAACCAGGAAGGAGCTGAAGAAAGGGCTTAGGAGAGCTATAAGGAAGCATGAGAAAACCTTGGCAGATAGGATCAAGGGCAACCCCAAGGCTTTTTACACGTACGTGAGGAATAAGAGAATAACCAGAGAAAGGGTAGCGCCGATCAAGGATTGTAAAAGGAATTTGTGCATGGAGCCTAAAGAGATAGGAGAGGTCCTTAATGAATACTTTTCTTCAGTATTTAAAACTGAGGGATCTAATTGTAGGGGAGAACAGTGTGAAACAGGCTGGTAGGCCAGAAGAGGTGGATGTTAGTGAGGAAGGTGTACTAGGAATTTTGAGGAACTTGAAGATAGATAAGTCCCCCGGGCGTGAAAGGATTTATCCAAGGATTCTACAGGAAGCGCGGGAAGAGATTGCAGGGCCTTTGGCGATGATCTTCTCGTCCTCACTGTCCACGGGTATAGTGCCTGAAGATTGGAGAGTGGTAAATGTCATTCCCTTGTTCAAAAAAGGGAATAGGGATAACCTCAGAAATTACAGGCCAGTTAGTCTTATTTCAGTGGTGGGCAAATTATTGGAAAGGGCTCTGAGTGATAGGATTTATGATCACTTGGAAAGGCACGGTTTGATTTGTGATAGCATGGATTTGTGAGGGGTAGATCATGCCTCACAAACCTTAGTGAATTCTTTGAAGAGGTGACTAAACACGTGGATGAAGGTAGAGCAGTGGATGTGGTATACATGTAGATTTAGGTAAGGTGTTTGATAAGGTTCCCCATGGTAGGCTCTTGCAGAAAGTAAGGAGGCATGGGATAGGGGGAAATATGGCAGATTGGATTCAGATTTGGCTGACCCTTAGAAGACAAAGGATGGTAGTGGACGGAAAATATTCAACATGGTGCTCAGTTACGACTGGTGTACCACAAGGATCTGTTCTGGGTCCTCTTCTATTTTGTGATTTTTGTAAACGATTTGGATGTAGGAGTGGACGGGTGGATTAGTAAGTTCACGGACGATACGAAGGTGGTCGAGTTGTGGATAGTGCAGAGGGCTGTTCTAGGTTACAAAGGGACATTGATAGGATGCAGAGCTGTGCTGAGAAGTGGCAGATAGAGTTTAACCCTGAAAAGTGTGAGGTGATTCATTTTGGAAGGACAAACTTGAAAGCAGAATACAGGGTTAACGGAAAGATTCTTGGCAGTGTGGAGGAGCAGAGGGATCTTGGTAGCTCATGCCCGCAGTTCCCTGAAAGCTGCCACTCAGATGGATAGAGTTGTTAAGAAGGTGTATGGTGTGTTAGCTTTCATTAATAGAGGGATTGAATTCAAGAGCCGTGAAGTTATGTTCCAGCTATACAAAAGCCTTGTTCGGCCACATCTAGAGTATTGTGTCCAGTTCTGGTCGCCTCATTACAGCAAAGATGTGGAAGTGTTGGAAAAGATGCAGAGGAGATTTACCAAGATGTTGCCTGGAATGGAGGGAAGGTCTTACAAGGAAAGGTTGAGAGAGCTAGGGCTTTTCTCTTTAGAACAATGAAGGATGAGAGGTGACTTGATAGAGGTGTACAAAATGATCAGAGGTACAGATAGAGTGAACAGCCAGAGACCTTTTCCTGGGGTGGAGGTAGCTATTATGAGGGGACATAGTTTTAAAGTGAGTGGAGGTAGATATGGGAATGATGTCAGAGGTAGGTTCTTTACTCAGAGTGGTAGGGGTATGGAATGCATTGCCGGAGAGGGTAGTGGAGTCGGCCTCATTAGGGGCATTTAAGCGGCTATTAGATAGGCATATGGAGGATGGCATAAGTTAGGGGTGGAGGTTAGATGGACCTTAGGTTTACGGTAAAAGTTCGGCACAACATTGTGGGCCGAAGGGCCTGTATTGTGCTGTACTGTTCTATGTTCTATGTTCTATACAGTGTGTAATGCTGAAATGCAGACGTAATGCTATAACTATAATGGTACAGTGCCATGTATAATGCTGTGACTCGTGTTCTGTTGCAGTCTGTAAATTGATTGCAATATGACAATGTGATCTGCAGTTGTGCAACTGTAACGGTACAAAACAATTTGATGTTGTAACTGTATGACATAGAGCAATGTGAATAAAAGTTTCTATAAGGAAATTATTTAAGGAAACTTGTAGTGTTTTTATCTGATGGATGTTTTCAAAGTGAATCAGCTTTTAGTAAGATTAAAGAAGAAGCAAACTTCTTCCTTGCCATTTAAGTCAACAGCTAGTGAGTATGATAAAAAATCATTATCAAAAGAACAAAGGACAATGTGGTTTTATGCAGACGGCTGTTAGAATATGGAATCTCCGATGGGAAAGAATTGTTGAAGCAGAATCTACAATAGCTTTTGAAAGGGAAATGAATAAATAATTGAAAATGATTTAAAAGACTTTGAGGAAAGAGCGGGAAAGAGACTAAGTAGAGAACCTGCACAGATATAATTGACTGGCCTTTCATGATGTGAAACTTTTAGACATTATTGTCCTTTCCCTGGAGGTGGTCAGAGAAGTGGTGAGAAGGGCAAATAGCAAGGTGAATTAGCTCTGGAGAAATACTCAGCCCTTTCTTGCCACTTCACCAAACAAGTACTGTACAAGATGGTCCATCAGGAGCTGAATTGACCACTCAGCAATTACGGTCAGTTAAGGGCCACTTAAGGACCTTGACTTACTGCCTTGAGAAAAACGATGAGCACTAGGTTGGAGGGGTTGGAATGTACATTTAACCCAATCTGGGGGCAAATAGAGGCGTGGATGGGGGCAAAGGGATTGCCTATGAAATATATACCCCTTCTGCTGTCTTCGGCTACATGAATGTAGCACTTAATCAAAACTAACACTGCAGTGCAGTACTGAAGGAGTGTTTCACTGTAGAAGATAACTTTTTTAAATTCTGCAGTTCAATTTAAACCTATCATTATTTCTATATTTAAGATGTAATATATTCTTTAATGAAGTAATTCTTTAATACCTGAATATGAAACTGAATGGAATGTGACCCTCTAAACTTTATTAGGAGGAGGGAGTGGCATTACCATGTATCTGCTGTCCTTGTTCTTCCCCATTGTCATAGAGTCATAAAGTCATACAGCATGGAATTAGATCCTTCAGCCCAAGTTGTCCATGCTGACCCAGTTTCCTAAACTGAACGACTCCCATTTGCCTGTGTTTGGCCTACATCTGTCTAGACCTTTCCTATTCATGTACCTGTCCAAATGTCTTTTAAATGTTGTAATTGTACTCGCCTCTACCACTTCTTCAGGCAGTTTGTTCTATATATGCACCACCCTCAATATGAAAACGTTGCACATGGTAATAGTTTGGTTTGGAAGATTCCAGAGGAGGAGCCTTAACAGGAAGTGCACCTTGCAGGTTGCACAGTTGTTGTTGCATGCTGGGGTGGAGAAGGTGAATATTTCAGCGGTGGATGGGAACTAATTATGCAGGGGTACTTTGACCTGGATGGTATTGAGCTTTTTGAATGTTACTGGAGCTGCATTCCTCCAGGCAAGTGGAGAGGATTTTTTCATAGTTTTGACTTGCCCCTTGTAGATGGTTGTCAGGCTTTGGGAAGTCATGAGGTGAGCTAGTAGTCACAGAATTCCCAGTCTCTGACCTGTTCTTGTGACCACAGTTTCATGTGGCTGACCCAGTTAAGTTTCTGATCAATGATATCCCCCCAGGATGTAAATGTTGGTGGATTTGGTGATGGCAATGCTGTAAAACATCAAGGGGTGATGACTAGATTCTGTCTTCTGACATAATCATTGGCCTGGTACTTGCGTAGTACATATTAGTTGATCCTTACTCCATAGCATATTTTGGTCATTGGACATTGAATGCACCACAGGAAGTGGAATGAATATTTTACATCTGTGAAATAAATAGTGACCTATGAAACCTGTCAGAACAGTTCAGGCAAGTGCAATTTTTGAAATTTACTTATTTTCTAGATACTGTGAAGTTAATTGCACAAAATGATTACTGCTTAATCAAGAACAAAAGTGGTAAAATCTATTAATTATATCCAGTCACCAGGTTTATTCTATATGCTCCAAATAATAAGCAATACAGATTATTTTTGAAATTTTTTTTTAGCATTAGTTACATCTTACTCCTGATAGTTCTCAGCAATTGCTCACCCTCTGTTACCGTAATAGTTCAACAGCTGTTGGCATGCAGTGTTAAGAATGGGAATTGTCAATTCACCCAAGCTTTCCTCACCAAAATCCACACATTATGTCCTCCTAATAGAAAAAGTTTACAACATCTGTTTCATGAACATTCACAAGTGTTTTTCACAGCACTGGCACCAAGCTTATTGGAAGATTTGTAAAATTTCAGTGTTGCGATCAGTAATAAAATATTAATCAGTCATTCATCCCTTAATTTCAACAGTTATAACATTTTGCAGTTCGCTAGTAATAAGCACAAATAAAATTTGAGTACTGATGCTGAAGCTACTGAATTGACATGCACAAAACTCTCTTTTATGATCTTCATTTATAGTTTCTTCATAATTTTGTGTGCTATCACATTCTCCCAGCCAATCAAGAAAAAGTATGGAGTTTAAAAATATTTTTAGAAAAGGCAGTCTCATATTGAAAAAGGGAGTATTCCATGTCATAAACTAAAATATTATTTTTCAAATTAATGCAATAAAAAGGAGTTAATTGAAAGAACACCTTTTTTATTTTTTAATTTAAATTAATGTACATGTAGTAATGGGTATCAAACTAAAAATTCATGATCATAGAATAAGTATTTTATTTATAAATAGCCACTGTAGAATAAACTCCATTAATTTTGTTTTTCCCGTTTTAACCTTGAGTGTACAAATGAAGCCTTGTGATCCTTCACTTTATGTGGTGCATTGATCATAATCATACTGGAAATAAGCTTTCAGAAGGTATTATCACAAATGAAGAATGTGCATTCAGATAAGTCCAAAATATATAACTTTGACCTTTCAGATTTGTTTGCGTTTTTTTGCAATTTATCACTTTTATCAATCACTAATGAAAACCCCATATTGCAAAATATTCTGCCCAAATATACAACACTTTGTATCAGGCAAATTGGCTATCACATTGTACCTGGTTTTCTATATCAGGTCATTGCTGCATACTGAAACATTGCAATAACTTAGAATTTGATACTGTATGGGATTTATTTTTAATGCTTTGCTAGACTTATATCCTATACTGGCCACATTGAAAAAGGCACAAAGATTTTTCTTTTATGAGGGTAATTTATAACTTTTGCATTCTTTATATTTTATTGTTTTATATGTCACATAACAGATTGTGAACTCTCTGAATCCAGGAACTACAATAAAATGACACGACCTTTTACAGGTTCCCAAACCTACTTTCCCAACTTAATTTTTTGCTGTCTTGTAATCAATAATTCAATGTGATGCTTGCAATTGGTATGATAACAAAGTAATACATGGTTGTCTTCCCCAAAGAAAATTAGGTTTCCTGAGTACTTTACACAGTAGTTGCACCCGTTGGCGTTCAACTCTAATAAAACAAACAGATGAAAATCTTGTACATGAGCCAACACAAAACAAGAACCTTCAGCACAATCACTCCTGGAAACAGTCGATACGCTCACCTTCAGAAGAAAAATCCTTTAATAAAACTTGTAAAACGATTGGCAATCTGCCCATATAAATTTACTGATTGATTTAGTGACAGACTGATCACAATGTATAAATCAAATAAAGTACCAGTAATATAATTTAATAAACATTGCGTATCTCATTGCTATACCACCCCAGGTCTGTAACTGCTTGTTTCTTTTGCTTTCATTTCAGTTCATCATGTTTAAGTTATGCACTGTCTTTTTTTACTTCCTTTTTTTCATATTTGCTGTTGCAGCCAATTTAAGTTGTTATAAACCTACCAATGTACAGCTCATTTACAGTGCTGCAGCTGACACTGGTGTCTCCTCCATGACTGCTCTACCTCCCAATCCTGCAGTATATCTTAGTACGTCCCATCTGCTTCCTGCTTCTCTGTGTATAGAGGCAGGATCCCTTGAATAAGGTGCTGTATTGCATGAAACCAGCTAACGAGTATCAAACTCACAATTTCACCTTTGGTAGCTTAAGTGAAAGTATATGGTAAATAAGAAAATAAACAAATATTACAGTCAGATAATTCAGATTAAAGCAGGTAGGAAAGAATTCTTAGAACATTAACCCAGTTTTTAATCCTTTCTGCTCAGGAAGTACTTGTACTGCTTCCTCATTTAGAATTTCTTTCATCAAATGATGGCAACTTAATTCTTCTTTAAGGAGAACAATGAAAATATCTGTCCATCACTGTGTAATGGACCTTTTGGCACATACCTTTGCAAAACAACATTTGATCTTGCAAGTCACGTCCCACAGAAGCTAACAGTCAAATCCACTTAGACTCAAGAGGTTCTGTTATGAAAAGAGTCAATTTATTTTATATTTTGCACATCCATTTGTAAATTGAATTCTCTGCCATTTTATCTACGAAGTAATTTAGGACACGGTTAACCTTCACCTCTCATATCAGTCATTTGATGCAGCTATTCTTGGACTGGCACAATATTTGGAATTGTATGGAAAAAAATCTCTGAAAGTGACATTTTTTCTACTGTTCTAATTTGTGATAATTTGATCATTTTTGGTAAAATTGATATTCTATTCTGTGTCCTAAGTAGATATTTCATTTAGAATATTAAATAGGCAGGAAATTTGTTGATCGAAATGTCAAAGTAAATACAATTACACAAGCAAACGTGGACCATAAAATACCATCTCAATTTAACCTTCATTTTTCTCAGTGAATTTTTTGGTCTGGATTTTTCAAAGTTTAAGCGTTGTCAGAAAAGCATTTGCCCAAAACTAAATATGATTTTATTCTGAAGAGAACATGACTTGAGAGTCAACTGTAATTTGTTTGCACTTACTTTTCCCCTGTGATGTGAACTTTGAGATGAAGGTGGCCCAGTCATGTAATGATTATGATCTGCACCACCGTCCACTAGTTACAGGTTAATTCTAGCATGGCACATTGAGAAATTGAATTCAATAAGTTTGTTACCAGGCAAAAGCCAAATCAGAAAATTGCCAGATTCTCATAAGTAACCATATATTACATCAGTGTCTTTCAGAGAGGAGAGTTTATTGTCCCTACCAGGTTTGGCCGATGTGTACGTCTGCTACCACACTACATGGTGAACCTCTGGGTAGTCTCATTCATCTTTTGTAACCAGGACTTTCGCCCCGTATGGTTAGTCACAGACGTTTTGCGTTGAGGAAGAGTCATATTGGACTTAAAACATTTAACTCTGTTTCTCGCTCCATAGATGGTGCCAGATCTTCTGTGTTTCTCCAGCACTTTCTATTTTTTGTAATTTCATATTCCAGCATCTGCAGTACTTTGCTTTTATTTACCCATAGAAAGGGATGGAAATGTTTTGCTTCTGGCACCTGCTGCAGAGCAGCATTGGCAGAAGTTAATGACAGTTAAAAAGATGGTGGAGAGTTAAGGTAGTGAAGCAAGAAACAGTTGCAACTAGTCAACAGATAATTAGAAGAATGAATTTAACATTCATTCATGTACAAGCAAAAATAATGCACTTGTGGGTCCAACATTTCACTGACAAGAGTTGTTGAAGAAAGATTCGAAGATGAGGAAATCTTTGCCATATACCAGATTCATTTTTATAGGAACAGCAAAGTATGCTGTGCAGATCTCAAAGTAAAGGAAACATAATATCACTAAAGAAAAGAAAAATGAGAGACTTACTTTTTGTAAAACATTTTTCATTACCACTGAATGTCTCGGGCAAATGAAATACTTCTGAAGTGCAGTCGGTATTGTAATGTAGTAAGTACAACAGCCAATATGTGCATAGCAAATTCCGCGCACAGTAATGTGATTATGTCCATACATTGATGGTAGCTCCCCTCCTCTTCGTTGAAGTAGTGCCAAAAATCTTTTACATCCACTTGAACAAGCACATGGGAGCTCTGTTTAAAATTTAATCTAAAAGACTGTAGAGTGAAGCCTTCACTTTTGTGCTCAAGCTCTGTATTAAGTCTTTCAGTAGTCATTTAGATTGGACTCTTCTCACATTGTACTCCATGTCTCAAGCTTTACTGTGCCTGGGAAGCTTTGTTTTTCTATCCAGGATGCTAGCACCCAGCCAATGCCCAAGAAGTGAGTCATTGATGTTAATTGACAACTCTTTGATCGTCAAGAACAACATTCTGAGAAACATGACTTGTCAACATATTTTTTCGTATTTTCATAGTCACTGCTAATCTGAAAATGGTCTAGATGGTTGCAGCTGATGTACTCCATATAATTAGTTGTTTAATTTCATTAACTTGCAGATTATTTTCCTCATCCATTTATACTCCTCAGATGTTTATGATAATGGAATCATACTAATGAGGTACAGTTCATAAGTAGACCCATGATAATTTTTTGTTTTTGCACTTAATGAATAATTGATTAAAGTCAAAATGTTCTCTCCTTTATTCCCTAATTATAAAATCATTATAAACATTCTCCATTTCGCAGTATCTTCTGAAACAAATTAGATATGTGTAAATAAATCTTAAAAATCTATCTCTCTTTAACAACATTGACTTACAAATAACCTGAGAATGGAAAGAGAATAAATGTGGTTATTTGTACTTTCAAATTATTCACCATGGTCTTTGATGGTAATCCTGCTCCTTTACTTGTATTTTCTACCACAGAATTCCATTATATAATGTGTACTGATCATTCTGTAACACATTACCTCCATGTTGTCAATATCATTCACATATTCTCTGCAAACTGAAATTAATTAGAGTCCCATTGTACTAACACAACAATTCCTTCATGTTGCACTACGCTCGATAATAAGAGATATTCAGAGCCAGGAGTCTAGCACTTGCCTTATCCACTCAGATATTTCATAAGCATTTTATTCATTCATTTATAGGATATGGGCTCTCTGAATCGACCTACATTTATTACCCATATCTATTTGTCCTTGAGAAGATGGTGATGAGCTCCTTTTTTCACCTTCTGCAGTCCTTTTGGTGAAAATAAACCTATAAAGTTGTTAGGGAAAGAGTTCCAGGATTTTGCACCCAGTGACAGTGAAGGAAGGGTGAAATAGTCTGAGTAAGGATAGTGTCTGTCTTGGAAAAGGCTTAGCAGGAGGTGTGTTCCCATGCATCTGCTGCCGGAGGTGTTGTCTAAGGAGCTTTCTGCACTACATTTTGTTGATAGTAGCAGCATTTTGTACCATGTGTTGGTGATGGAGGAAGTGCATTGCATTCATAAACAGTCAAGAAGGCTGCTTTGTTCTGGATGCTGTCAAGCTTCATGAGTGTTTTTGGAGCTGCATTCATCCGTGCAAGTGGAGAGTATTATGTCGTGCTCTTGACTTGTGCCTTGTGTATGATGTCTTTGGGCAGTCAAGAGGTGAGTTACTCACTATAGGATTCCTAGACTCTTATCTGCTCTTGTAGCTACAGTATTTACATGGCTATCCAATTCAGTTTCTAATCAGCGGTAACCCCTAGCATGTTGGTAGTGGGAGACAGTGATGGTGACGCCATTGAATGTCAAGGGGTGGGGGGTGGATTGTCTCTTATTGCACATGGTCATTGTCTGGCATTTCTGTGGCATGCATGTTACTTGCTCAAGCCTGGAGTGTTCAGCTCAAGCCTGGAAATTGACCAAGACTTGCTCCATTTGGACATGGACTGCAGTAGTTGAAGTATCAGGAATGGTACTGAAAATTGTTTAGCTGACATATTCAGCTAACATTCCTACTCTAACCAGTCTTTAATGGAGCAGCTAAAGATGGTTGGACCAAGGACACTACTCTGAGGAACTCCTGCAGAGATGTCTTGGAACTGCAGTAATTGATTTCCAACAACCTGAATTGTCCTCTTTGTGCAGGCAGGTCTCAAACCAGGGGAGACTTTTACCTCTGATTTCCGTTAACTCTAATTTTGCTCCGATTCCTTAATGCCATACTTGGTCAACTGTTGCCTTGATGTTGAGGGCTGCTATTGTCACCACACCTCCAGAATTCAGCTCCTTTGTCCATCTTTGAACCAAGGTAGTACTGAGGTCAGGATCTGAGTGGCCTTGCCAGAACCCAAAGTAGGTGTCCATAGGCACAGTATTATTAAGTAAATAGTGTGTGATTACACTTTTGATGACCCATTCCATCGCTTTCCTGATGATCAAAAGTAGACTGATGGATGTGATAATTAGCTGGGTTGCACCCATCCTGCTTTTTACGTATAGGATATACTTGAGCAATTCTCCATATTTCTGTGTAGATGCCAGTATTGTAGCTGTACTGGAAGAGCTTGGCTAGGGGTGCAACAAATTCTGGAGCACAGGCCTTCAATACAGTTGCTGGTATACTGTCAGGGGCCATAAACTTGAAAATGTAAAATAAAATTTGATTGAAGTGTAAAGGAAAAGGGACTCTAAAAGCATGCCAGTAGCAGTATCACTGGGCATTTATACACCCTGCTTCGTTCATATTTACTTTTGTTCATTTTTGCAATGGTAGTTGTTTATTTCACATCACAGCTGATCACTTCCTATGTATTCATTTGAACTGACAATTATGGCTGTGTCACAATATCCCACTAGTAGCATCACAGATCCAGCTAATTTTATGAAACTTGTACTGTTGCTTTAAGGCTGCAAAGTATCGATGTCACAAGTGAGGAAATTCTGAAGTCTGTTAAAAGTTAATTGTAGGTGTGGTGGTTTGCATTTTGGTGCCTGCACACTTTTGACTCTGAGTTAAGGAAAATCAACTAAGCATGACTTTTATTTTCTCTCTTTATAACTCAGTCCTTACATTCGTAAACTTTTAGTGGAATTGTTCATGATGAACAGGCAGTGTTCTGGGGACCTGGGTTCAAACCTCATCTGGCAAATGGTGGAATTTGAATTCAATAATAATCTGGAAATAAGAGTTTAATGATGACCATGAAATCATTACTGATTGTTGAAAAAACACGTCTAGTTTGCTAATGGTCTTCAGGGAAGGAAATCTGCCATCCTTATGTGGTTGGGCCTACATGTGACTCCAGACACACCGCACTATTGTTGACTCTTATCTACCCTCTGGCCATAGTGGGATGGGCAATACACTGTTGGTCTTGTGTGTGTGTGTGTGTGTGTGAGAGAGATAGCTTCATGTGGCACTGTGAACTGTAACTCAGGAATTAATCAAAACTTCTGGTGGAAGAAAGGGAGCAAAACTTAGTTTAGACTGTGGTGATTGTAATGAGTTTAGCCAGGAGGACTGCATACAATATGAGTTCCGTGATTGACACCGATAGATAAGGAGTGTCAGACATCCTGTTCACTCTGCGAGCCGGCTGTGGGAAGCTGGATCAGTATCAAGCACTCTCCACATGTAAATAAAGGATGACTTGGTGGTGGGATACTGGCCTTTGTGGAGTTATTTCAAAACAACTTTGGTTTCACATATTATGAGTTTTTTTGTATTTTTTTTTAGAAAGGGTAAATGCTGCAATATGGGTTAAAGAAATCAGCAGTTTAAACTGGAAAAGTGTTTGATAACAAAATGGAATCTCTGCAGCGGATGGCAGGTTAATCTCCCAAACTATTTTAATGTTCCTCCTAGCAACTATGTACGTGTTGACGTATAATGGGTGGCATCTTGCATTTTCAGCCATCTCAGAGAAAATAAGAAACAAAAAAAGACACGTTAATTTTTATTTAAAAGCACAACTCAGAAATGTTATTTGTCCTGTTGTAGGATGGCATTTATGGAATGCTAGGATTTGTAATTTGAGGGTAACATTCTACGTGGCACAAAAATTAGCTTTACTTTTGTAAGTAGAGTGTGGTTATCTACTTGTGATTATTTCATCTGCACGTTGTTTGTTCAGAGTTGAGCTGCTTCAGTTGTGGGAATAAACAGAATGACTTTTCTTACAGCCCAGGAGAAATCACGTGGTTTCCGTAGCCACGATATTTGCATACACTTACTTGTGTATATGGGGACTGCTCAATAATGCCAAACACGCCAGCCTAAAATGTAAAACTACTATGAATTATTGTAATCAGGCTGTGTTGTAATTCAGGACTGACGGCCGATTCAAAGTTTCAGCGTGCTGCATTCTGTAAATGCTGCTTGGGCAGTCCTTGCTGAGCTGATCTTCAGCAAAGCTTATTCTCTGCAGATTCTGCCATTTGTTTCCATGTTGTGCATTTGAGTATTCGGAACATCAGAGGTGGGAATAATTCTGCTAGCATATGTGCCAAAACGCCATCCAGTTCCGGAGATGATAATTTAACTGTTTCACTGGTTCTGATTGCACGATAGTATTGAACAGTAGTCCCTGATCAGTTTTCTGGTAATGTTGCTTTTGTCCCTAATTTCAATTTACTCAGTTCTTCTGAGATTTTCATGGAATTGCTATAGTTTGTTGTAGAAACGCAATGAAAATAATCAGCATGTAACAGATACTGCAGCAAGTGGCATATGCAGAGTTCAAACCTTGGTGTTACTACTGACGAGGTTAAAATAAGAACAAAAGCTGGTAGATTTACGAAATAATATGCCATCATTATAATGTTGAGAGCATAAATCTTATCATCCTCCCCAAGTTAGTTACTGTTCAATTCAACAAATAGCAGCTTAGTGACCACAATTCCCACACCTTCTTTGTTCCCGTTTACCAGGAGGAATACACTTATTGCTTGTTCACTAGTTTGAAAATATAAACTTTCCAAGGACACAAATAAGTTTTGTAATTATGCAAAAAATCCTAGTGTTGATGAACAAACGTAAAAGTCTGACTATATGTAATCCTGATCTGTTACACGCTGGAATTGTACAGCCCCTGTATGAGAGAGGCACATATGTGGGTGTCCCTTTCAGGCAGAAGAAGCTGCTCAATTGTTGCAGTAATTACATCCCACAACGTCAAGCGCTGATCACCAACCAAAAAGCATCCTGATGCAAAATGTCTCAGCTTGACTGTCTCTTAAAGGGCCAGCTTGAGATGAGGTAATTGTGGAGAACTTCTGCAACTGAGAAGTTTCTGAAAATACTCTGGAGTGTAATGGAAGGTGTTGTAGTGCATTCCTAGATTTGGAGCGTGCGTTACTTTATCTTCAGAGTGGAGAGGATCGGGTGACCTGGCCACATAACAGTATCGAGGGCTGTGTTTGCAGCGCATCTGCATTTGCATGATGACAGGGGGACGGATCAGAAGCTGCAGGGGGAGCAAGCTCTGAGTCAAGTTACAGGGTCAGAGAATTGTTGTCAGGCCAGCCAATGGATCCAGCACCTTGGAATGCATTGCCCAACAGGGTTATCCTATACACCACCTTGCCATCCACTAGGTCTTCTGCAGCAAGACCTCTGGTGAGCTGGAACAGGAATCATTCTTTTCCTTTGGCAGGGCTGCAGTCTACTGATGCCCAGTGACTCCCCACTTGTATATCACAACTCTGTACCAGCCTGTCCAGGATGTGAAATTGCTGGTTGCTGCCCACTCAAGTGATATATTGTTATTCTGTCTTCTCTTGAGATTGAGCAGGTGACACTTCTCGGATGAGAAAATCAGAAAAGGAAGGTTAGAGTGAGGGAAGGGATTTTGGTGGGAAGTGTGATCTTAGTAACTTGCCCATCATGTCAGATGGCAAAATGAGGGGGAGCATGGAGTTAAGAACAAGTGTGAGGCAGGAACATGCTGTTACCCTCATCATTCTCATCTTCCATTGCTGGCGTGGGCTCTGTTGCAGCTGAACCTTTAATCAGAGAGCCATGTCTGTACAGCTGAGCAGGAGATTGAAACAGTTTTGTCTCCAGACAGGTTTTCTCTGCTCACTTCTGTGTGTTTCAGCTTGCTCTGCAAGAGAAATGAAAAAGTATGTCTATGATTATGATTAAAAAATCTGCTTGTCACAGCTGAATGATTGGCAGTACGTAGAGGCAGTGAGAGATCGTTCTGAGGATAGAGGTAGATGGATAGTTGACCCGAGTCTAGAGAGTCAGGTTCTGTGCTGGGCGATTAATGGGCTATGGTTCATTAGTGGTTGGTAGAGTGATATGTAGGACATGTCATGAAGATGTGTTCACTGTATTGGCCACCCATGCACTTCATTAGATCTCCTGTGGCCTTGCTGCTAATGTTTGAGTCCAGATGCTGGGATTCGATCTCCCTGATTATTTAATTTCATGCCCCTTTGTGGGTGATCCCTCTGGGCCTTCTAGCCCCAGTGGAACAATGTCATCTATCCTTCCGTCTTCCTCTAACACTCAGGGCCCCTGTGTTGTATCTGTTGTTGTACACCATTTCTTTTTCTCCAGGGGTTCTCTGTGAAAGATTCCTGAGGGAAATTTTTGAGAGCAACTTTTCTTTCCCACTAAGTCCTTTATTAGAAGAAAATTGGCTGTTAACCTTCTGTATGTATTTTTTAAGGGTTTTCTTCTTTAAAAGATTAAGATAGCACAAATACCAAAGACTGTTTGCACACATTACTAAATCTTTGAAAATCAGATCCACCTATTTTAATTTGTGGTGAATGAATCTTTCAAATTCTGTTTCTAAGATGAGATCTCATTCAGCTTCTGCACCCTTTCTTCTGCCTACCTACATCTCCAGCTAACACTTGGAGCCCTACTCCCTGTTTGCTGCCTAGCTCTGTACCAGCTGAAGTGACACCTCCAGCTCATTCATCATATACTCTTCCCTCCTGACCTTGCTATTCCTCCAGTAGCTGATTCTTTCTCTTGAGGAGCTGCAAGAGTGGGAATCAGGGGAATCCCTGATTGGAGGAGCTCAAGGGAAGGAACGAAGAAACCAGACTATTTTTGTGATTGGCCAGTATGATTTTATGGCAGAAGCTTATGAATCAACCTTTCCGTAGGAAGGAAGGAAGGAGAACTAAAAATGTGCAAGTGATATATATGTTAAGTTGTACTCATGTTGTTAATATCTTTTCAATCAAGGAATACTGCGAGAGGGAAAATAAAGGTTGGCCAAGATGTCATCGATCGCTGCTTACTATGCAGGAAAAAATGTGCTCATCACAGGAGCCACTGGCTTCATGGGCAAAGTGCTTGTGGAGAAACTGCTGCGGTCCTGCCCTGATGTGAAAGCCATCTACATATTGGTGAGGCCTAAAGCTGGACAGTCGATGCAGGCAAGAGTCACAGATATGATGAAATGCAAGGTACAGTAATATAAAAGCCCCTTGGAAAAGTACAGCTTGTCTGTAATTTCTGACAATTCATTCTGTTTCTGGGTCAGTGTAACATTTTACTAGGATTGTCAACACAAACAGGCGAGGATGCTAAATATGACAGTTTTTATTTCATTTATTCATGTGATGTGGGTGTTGCTGGCTGAACCAGCATTTACTGCCCATCTCAAATTTCCTTTGAGAAGGTAGTGGTGAGCTGTCTTCTTGAACTGCAGCAGTCCATCTGCTGTAGGTTCACCCACACTGCTGTTTACGAGGCAAGTTCCAGGATTGTTCCAGCAACACTGAAGAAATGGCGATAATATTTCCTAGTCAGGATGATGTGTAGCTCGGAGGAGCACTTTAAAGTGGTGGTGTTCCCTTGTATCTTCTGTCCTTGTCCTTCTACGTAATAGAGGTTGTGGGTTTGGAAAATACTGTTGAAAGAGCTTTGGAGTTTACTGCAGGACCCTTGTAAATGGCACACTGCTGCCATTGTGCATCAGCGTTGGACAATGTGAATGTTGAAGGTGGTAGATGGAGTGCAAGTCAGGTTGGCTGCTTTATCATGGAAGGTGTCAAGCTCCTTGGGTTTCGTCCAGTGGAGAATAGTCACACTCCTCACTTGTGGACATGTCTTGAGGAGTCAGAAAGTAAGTTACTCACTGCAGGATTCCTAGACATTGACCTGCACCCATACTTCATTGATGCTCTTCCCTCCTTTATAAGGTGGGAATATTTGATGTTAATTGTACAATGTTTATTACTGTTTACAACTCCCAGGATACTGAATATGTCCATGCCACTATGTGGCAGGACCAGGACAACATTCAAGATTGAACTAAGTGGCAATGAACATTCATCCCACAAGTGCCAGCCTATGACACATTCCAACAGGATAGAATCTAACATTGATTATTACCTTCATATTCAATGGTATTACCATCACTGAATTCCCCAGTGTCAACATGCTGGGGCTTACCATTAGAAGAAGCTGAAATGGACAATTCATTCAGATACTAAAGCTACAACAACAGGTCAGAGGCTGGGAATTCTGTGGTAACTCATCTCTTGACTCCCCAAACCTGTCTAATATCGACTAAGCTCAAGCCAGGAGTGTAATTCCACCAACACTCAAAGTTGAACCAATCAGGAGAAAGCAGCCCACTTGATTGGCACCATATCGACCACCTTCAACATTCACTGTCGCCCTCACTGATCTATAGTAGCAGCATGTATACCTTATAAAAGGTGCACTGCAGGAACTCAGCTTGGCACCTTTAACAGCATCTTCCAGACTCTCAAAATCTCCCACCTTGAAGAATAACAGCAACAGTTGCATGGATATACCACCAACACCATTTGTAAATTCCCCTCCAAGCTACATTCCACATTGATGTGGGTCTATATTACTGTTCCTTCACTGTCATGAGATTCAAACAATGGAACCTGTTTCCAAGAAGCACGCTGTGTCTACCTGCATCAGGTGGGTTGCAGTTGTTCAAGAACGTAGTTCATCACCACCTTAGTAAGAGCAATTGGGAAGGGCAACAATAATTTCAGGCCTACATAGCTGTGCCTATATTCCATGAAAGAAATGAAAAAAAACCTCTCAACATCTCTGTCAAGCCCCTCAAAATCCAATACGTTTCAATAAGATAGCTTCTCATTCTTCCACACTCATGTGAGTGTAGGCCCAAGCTTTTATCTCATTCAGTCAAGGGATGGTATTTGCCATGGACAGAAACTTGTTCCCATGTATCTTTTGCCCTTGTCCTCCTTAGTTATTGTATTAGTGGGTTTAGAATGTGCTAAGAAGCCAATCCTTTCCGTTTCATACTGCAAATCAACCCAGTGAAACTACTCTTAACTGCCTCCAGGTGTGGTCTCGCCGGGCCCCCATGTAGTTATAAAAAGACTTTCCAATTTTATACCCTATTCCCTTGTAGTAAAGGCCAACATTCCATTTTCCTTCCTAATTACTTGCAGTATCGACACACTTTGTTTTTGTCATTCATGTATGAGGCCATCCAGAGCCCTTTGGATCACAGCACTCCGCAGTCTCTCTCAGTTTGAACAAACTCAGAGGGAACAAACCCACACTTTCTCGCATCTGTCAAATGTTTCCCAACATGTATTTGTATATACGTTTCCCTTTGCAGACTTTCTGTGTCCACCTTACGACTTGCTTTCCCACTTATTGTTTGATGCCAAGACAAAAATGTAACATTATTCAAGTCATTATTGTAGTGTGTAATTAGTTGAGGCCTCAGCAATGGCCCCTGTGCTACCCCACTGGTTATATTTCTCTGAAAATAACCCACTTAGCCCAGCAGTTTGCCAAACCTCTATTCACACTATAATATTCCCACCAACGCCATGAATTTTTACTTTGGTGAAATAACTGCACAGAGCCTGGTATCCTGTCACCACATCACTCTTTATTTACTTGTGCACAGTACACTGGTTGTGACCAGTGACCAGGCAGCTCGGAGTTAGTCCCCTGAACTGAGGAGTTTCTAATCTCCTGGTTATATTGGTTTTCCTGATTGGCCCAGGTTAAAAACCCCAATCAAAGATCTCTTGGTCAGAAAGATCCAGCTAGGTCCAATCACGATATCCCTCCCCCATTAAGTCCGGGGATGTAGATCTTGTCTTTCTCTTCTAGATTTTCTTGCGGCATTTTTGCCCTAAGTCCACTAGAAAGCCCTAAGTCCGATTCCTGTGACACAGACTCTGACACGGGCAGTGAGTACTGGACTGTAGCCAGTTTCTTGTGTCCAGAGCATCTCAGGAAGAATTCCTCCTCTTATTCCGGTGGTAAATGTATTGAGGCTGCATCCACCTTGGACTTTGAAGTTTCCTTGACACGAGACAGAGGGGGAGAACCTTCAGTTTCTGCCAGGCCTTCTGGCTGTTCTGAGGGGCCAGGTATGTTTGCTCCTGCCCCGTTTGCGAGGTAACAGCTTTCAAGTAGTCCACATGTTTGTTCAGGACTGCCTCACCTACCCGAACTTAGTAAATCATGGGACCTGACCTCGCATCAGCCTCGCCTTATACCCATACAGGACCATTTCTGTGGTTCCAGCACCAAACTTAATCCTCTGAATTAAATTGTGTGTCTCTCTCTCAGAGGAGGCATGTGGCTGGCATTGGCGTTCCTACTGCCGTTTCACCGTCACCCCTCAAGTCTGGAAATATCAGGTTTAACTTGGTGTGGAGTTTTCACTGTTTTTGCATGTGGGGTGGTCCTACAATTGAACAGGAACCAGGACAGTTTGGTATCAAGTGACGCTGTCGGCTGCTTCTTTAAGGCTGCCATTGGACGATGGATGGTATGGAGCTGTCCTTATGTACCGAACGCCATTTGACTTTATGAAATATTCGAATTCCCTGCTGGTAAATGAAGTCCAATTGTCCATGACCAATACTTCTGTGAGTTTGTGTATTGCGAACAATGCTCACAACTTCTCAACTGCCATCCCCGAGTTTGCTGAACAAAGTTTGTGCACTTTGAATGGGCATTCACAATAACCAGGAACATTGAACCCATGAAAGGACTGGCATAGTTGACATGCAACTGAGTCCAGGGTTTTCCTGAACATTCCCACGAATGTGGGGGATCTTCTGGTGTCCGTTTTTGTCCTTGTTGGCAATCTAGGCACTGCCCCACCAACACAGCTATGTTGGCACCCAAACCTAGCCGCCAGATGTAGCTTCTTGCTAACATCTTCATCTTTGACCCCCCTGGATGACCCTGGCGAAGTTCAGGCAGTATCTGATGGTGACCTTTAGTTGGGACAATCACCCTTGCTCTCCACAGTGATATGCCATCAACTACGGTGATTTGGTCTCACTGGGTCCAGAAATGTTTCAATCCTGGTTGCGATGGCTCTTCTGTTTCCCCCATTACCACCAGCTGTTTTAGTTCTGCTAGGACAGGATCTTTTTGTGTCCACAGTCAGATATTGTCAGCAGTGACTGGAAGGGTGTGCAGGAAGTTTAAAACTAAAATGGACTCTTCCAGGGGAGGCACCACCGGTGGAGTATCTGCCAGTGGGAAGCTGCTGAAAGTATCCGCATTAACCACTTGGCTTGCTGGATGGTGTTTCCCAAGCTCAGTTGGACAGGTGAGGGTGTGCCCTATAGCTCCCATGCGCCACTTGCCACATTTTCTAATGACAAGGCCAGTTGTAGTGCCTGTTTGAAGTCCAGTTGGGCTTTAGCTAGTTGGCGCTTCTGCATGGTTGCGTCGTTAGTCCAACATACCAAACAGTCTCTCGGCATCTTAATCAGGGTTAACCCAAAAATCACATCTCTGCCAGTCGTCTCAACCTCACCAAAAATCCCAATGCAGATTCCCCTGGCTGTCTAACAGCTGAATAAAACCAATAGCATCTCTGAATTAAAGGAGGTTTGGAGTCGTAATATTCCTTAACCAACTCTGTCAAACCTTGGAAAGTTTTAGTGTCTGGTACCTCTGGGAAAGTTGAGTCCCTTGTAACTGAAAATGCTCCGGGCCCACGAGCAGTCGGAAGGAAAAAAATTTGCCTGGGAAAAAATTTTGCATTCTTTCTGCATAGTGGGTCCAGTCTTCAAAAGCAGCATCACATGAGTCAAGCTTCCCAAGTAAAGGCATGATGCCAGAAATGCTTACCCCAACTCCAAGATGACTGTAGCAACCACATATTCTTCAGGCACATACTATCTCACTCTTGTTGCCACTGGAATAACTGCAGACACTGATATCTCATCACCACATCACCCTTTATTTACATGTGCACAATACACTGGATGTGGCCAGCCAGCTCGGAGTCAGTCCCCTGAACTGAGGAGATTCTAAACCTCCTGGTTATATTTTTTTTCTTTTTTTTTTCCAGTGTTTATCTTCCCCAGTGCCCTCGTTGTGCGTGTGTAGGTGTGAGACGCAGTAAAAAAACACCAGGTCTGCAAATAGCTTTATTAACATACCAACACCAGGAAAAGCACCCATCTGACCAAAGTATCCGTATCAAGCAGAGCCCCTCTAGGGGCAATGCCTATGTGAGAGAAAAAGTGAGGGGGAGAGGAGGCATCAAATCAAAATAAAGTTTTTGGGGGAAACAAAACACTCCTCACCCCGCGGTGCCCACCTCTCCCAAAAGGCATTGAGAGCGCCAGTGCACACTGCGTACTCCTTCTCCAGGGATACCTGGGCGCGGACATAGCCATGGAAGAGGAACAGGCAGTGGGCCATAACGAACTTCCTGGTGAAATTGGTCAGCCAGGGCTTTGCTGATTGGCCCAGGTTGACAACCTCAATCAAGGATCTCATGGTCAACAAGATCTAGCTAGTTCCAATCACTACACTTGGGTTGTAACTTTTTACAAGGAACCCTGTCAAATACTTTTTGGAAATCCAAATATTCTACATTACTATGTAAAAGATCCCCTTTATCCACCTTACCAGTTATATCCTCATAGACCTCTAAATTTGCCAAGTATAATTTCTGTTCCATAAAATCATGTTTGCTTTGCTTGCTTGTATTATAATTTTTTTTTAAATGTACTGCTCTTACTTCCTTACTAATGGACTGCAGAATTTTGCTAATGAAGATGTAAGGGTTTCTGCCCTGTGTTTTCCTGCTTTCTGTCTTCATCATTTCTCAAATAAAAGTGCTACATTTACAGTTTTCCAATCTACTGGGAACCTCCCAGAATCTTAGGGGGATTTTGGAAGCTTGCAACTAATGCATCCACTGTCTCTGTTGTGAAGATGCAATGACAAAGTCACAGTAAATTCAGGGTCAAAGAGTTCTGCAGCTTTGTGATACTGAGAGAAAAGAAATTGGAGCAGGAGGTGGTCTGATTTCAATAGATTAAGAATTCAGGTTGGAGGAAATGTTGTGGGGGTTATGGAATCTGTAGCTAAGGAGAAACCAGCAGTGTGTAGTTGAGAACTGTATTATTAATGAAAAGCTGGACAGGAGACAGGAACAAAAGAAAAACCAGTTATTGGACTGCAATGCATTTCAATTGTCTACACATCAGTAGTGTTTATGAGCTTAACTAAATCACAAATGGTATCAAATACTTGGATTAAGTTTCACTTTTACTTGTACTTTTGTACTTTTATTACTTCAGCAACTCTGATACATTGTGTCAGTTTTAAGTGTCCAAAGCATTTTGTACATGACATACTGGGCTAGAATTGAGACAAACATATTTTTTCTGACCTGAACGTCAGAGTTCAGAATAGCTCAGTGTGTTTATTAGACGGTGTAAATCTCTGATTATTACTTTGATCTTTTAATTGTTTAACATTGTTATGATCTTCTGAAAAAAAAACTCTTCGTTTAGGCCCGAAACGTCAAGTTTTCCTGCTCCTATGATGCTGCTTGACCTGCTGTGTTCATCCAGCCCCATGCTTGTTATCTTCGTAACATACGTTTAGTTATGGTTGTGAAGAGAAACCAGTAAGTTAGATTGGCAACACTTCCGAGGTGAGTGGGAGCTGAGGAAATATATCACAGCATGCATCATGAGGAGTGCTTGGATAAAGAACGTGTACAAATTTAAAGACATCAAGGTGAAGGTGAAGCTTATTGAAATGACAATGGGGCTGACCGTTCTGAGAAGTTTCATTATGCAAATAGTGTAGTCAGCCAGTGTGGTCTTATACACTCCTGTGACATGTCCTGTTTTCAATCAGACACTCTGGACCAGGTGTGAACTGGCAACATTTCAATAGCGCTTTGTGCCAAATGGACTTTTCTATTTGACAGAACAAGCATTTAGCCACCAACAAAACGTGTAAAGATTCGCCTTTAAATAAACTGATGTAAAGCACAAGATCCTGGTGACCTTTCTTCAGCCCTGCCTGCCTCAATAACTCAGCAAAGGAACAACAGCTGAAGTAAGAGTAACCAGGTCATAAATCAGTACTCAAATAAAAGCAAAATACTGCTGATGCTGGAAATCTGAAACAAATACAGAGAATTCAGGAGAAACATAGCCGGTCTGGCAGCATCTGTGGAGAGAGAAACAGAGTTAATGTTTTGCGTCCAGAAAGTTTCCCCAGCATTCTTCGTGTTTGTTTCATAAATCAATACACGACCTAACAGAAGAGCATGTTGGAGCACTATACTCTTTCTGACTACACGTGAATTTTAATGGAAGGAATGAAAAACTGAATGTGCTTTCGATATACTGTGTACATGAAGGTGTGAGATTTTCACAGCTAGTTGTAGGTTTTTCCTGATGATCCACGGCACAGCCTTTCACCCCTCTAAAGGAATGGTTCAAGTTCTAACAGTGGGTGGTCGTATTTACCAGCATTTGAAGGAATGTCTGAGAGCAAATGAAATGAGGAAGCAGGTGATGGATACACGTGGGGTTACTCGGGTGTGAATTGGTTGTATAACTATAGTAATCCATGGGCTGAGAGTTTTATGCAATGTGGTTAACTGAAGTAAGACTCTCTCTCAAAAAGTGCGGTCTTAGAATTTGTTTAAATACAGCTATATTCTACCATATAACAGCTGGCTACCAACTATATTGTCACAAGTGCAATGCTTGGTAATTTAGAACACGGTTCCAGCCAAAAATATTTAAATTTCTGATTTAAATATTTAAATAAACTTACTATAGGATCTATTGTATATTGGACTGGTTCAATGCTTGTTAAATTTTGCACTAGACTTGCCAATCAAACAGTGGCCCTGACAGAGTGGAAAAGCCCTGCAATGTTATTTTAAAGCAGTATGCCACAAACCTTTGTACAAAGATAATGAAAAACGATTTAAAAAGAAATGTGAAACATTGATGCATTTGATCCTTCTTTAGCTTGTTGTACGCACCATGTTGCAACCCTCTCTAGTAAGATTGTAACCACAGTGAATGCAAGTAAATGTGATGTTTTTGAGCAATAAATTCAGCTGAAAAGTGTGGGCATGTTGTGGAATTATTTGTTTCATTGAAGCGTGTTGTGTTATTGAAGAAAGTTGGGAAATCACTGATTTAAAGGACTCTTATACACAGTACCCAATTATTTGCTAGTTTATTATTAGAGATTTGCTTGTCTTCCTACTTGGGAAATTGATTCCTGACTCTGGAGAACAGGTTCTTGATGGTGAAGGAATGTCCAAAATTTCCTGAGCTGTAGAGTTTGTATGGTGCTACTTTCTGAGCTAGCCCTTGCTAGAGTCAGGTCAAGCGACACTGCACTTTCAGGAAGACTGAATTCCTTTTCCTAATTTGAGCTCAGGGCACCTATGGTTCCAATACGCAAAATTAAAGAGAGAGTCATGTGTTGACTTCTGACATGAAGGGAGAACAAGGAAAGAACTGGATGCTAAAATCATCTGCAGAGTGCAAAGGGGTAACAGAGGTAAAAGGAAAACAGAATTAGATAGGACAGAGCTTGCACAATGCTTCCATCCCTGTCGGCTCTCACCATCAGTGTGATCAGCAACCTTCCAACCTTTGTCTTAGCATGTATGCTACATTCTTCTGGAGGACAGAAGGAGTTGTTAATGAATGTCATGAGATATTTCAACAATGTGCCTTTATGTGCACATATAAGTTGCGGGAAAGTGAGGGCTGAAGTAATTATGAAAATGGAATGTACAGTGTGTGAGAGGAATGAGGTACAACCTTAACATTTCCCTTCATTGTACGCAGTGAATAAGAGAGCAATACCCTTACTGTGATAGTGCTGGTGTGATAATGAAACTTGTCCTTGCATTGCAATTAAATGCTGGGGGCTAAATTCCTGGCATCCATTGGCACTACAACCATGTCCTAGAGGGAAGATGATTTCATGTTGTCCACCAATTGTACAAAGGGCCTCCAAAGTAACATCACAGAATTTAGATGTCCAGCCTGTGATGTTGCAGCTATTAATTTCTTTCGTAATATTCTATTCTGTCTGTACTCGGAGCACTCCTCCATTGCAACCAGGGGGCTGATTACCTTTGAGTAGCATCAATTAAGCCTAATTTCTGCCCCACTCTTCCCCAACTGATAAGCAAATGCACAGCAATGAGTGGTGCAAATACCATTGACTGCATACCTCTAACACTTTAAAGAGAAACAGAGACATGTATTGTAAGACCCTCCATTGTACGACTGATCACTGATTTCAAATTGAACGATCCCATAATTCTTTGGATATTTTCACTTGTTCAGTACAAACGCTAGAAGTGTGGGGTTACTCAGTGATGAGTGATGTTTGCTCGAGGCCATCTTTGTTCTTACTATAGTGTATTTGTTATCCCATCAGACAGAAACACTTGGTGTAAATAGGCGAAGATTCGTTTATGTAGGCATACGCACATGATTTATTGATTTCACGGTGGGGTGTAGATGTAGGAGCAGCAGCAGATAATGACAGCTAATAAAACAGAAATGACCATCCACTTGTGTTGGATAAGCTTTAGCTTGCTGGCAAAGTCTCATTATTTTTCTTTTCATCTTTTATCTCGATTTTCCAATTGCAGCATATACAGGAATAGATTTGAGTAAATTAGCAAAAAGAATCTTTACCTGTTAGCGAACTTAACTTTAATACTGTTGTAGATGACTTGAATAGTAAATGGAAGATAATAAACTTCATTGTAAGATGCAAATCGTACAGCTTTGAAATTGAATTTTATATATCTCAAAGATGTGTTTTGTGGGGTTCGGATGACCTGGTAAATTACTTACTTTGATCTTTGGCTTTAAGGATTCTACAAACAGTATCAATGATACATCTTACTCCATAGTTCTACTTTTCTTTCTAATTCCTATATCACTCTCTTCTCAAGACCCCATTTTTTATTCCTTGACCTAGGCAGCTGGTACAAAATCTGACACCAAGGCATCTGCCAGTGCTTCTCCTGAATTTTTCCTAAGAATGGTGAGCACTAACATTAGCATTAACTTCCTTTTGTTGAACATAATCTTTTCCCTGTGCCCAAACAGCCAGTTCTTAACCAACTCATGGAAACCTGTGGCACTCCCAGCCCCTGTTGCAGATCACTGAGTGTCCATGTTGCTGTGATGCCACACGTTTTTTGCATGCATGTTGTAGTCTTGGGTTATGGATATTGATGGGAGATCCCCCAATCACATGGTTGCTCAGAAATCTCTCCCAGTCTAACCACTCAGCATTGGCGCATGTTAGAAGGATTTGTAGGCTCTTTGGATTTATGGTCATGAATGTACGTTATGAATATACCATCCTTGGCTATTAGGTTGTGGGGTAGTTCTTAAACCCAGAGCTTTTCGTTCAAAGGTAGGGATGTTACCCACTGTGCCCCAAAACCTATAATCAGTAAGTAACACAACATAATTGTATATCCAATGGGATTGGATTGATCATTTTGGAACACAGTATTCCAACATTTAAGATAATTGTAATTCCAGTGTATCAACTGTATAAGAAGTGTACCTTTGAATGTACTGTTGCTCCTTTATAAAAGTGATTTGGAATGTTGCACGCACATCAGAGAATGTCCATTGCATCTTTTCGGAACCACGCTGTTCAAACATAATCACTGTCATTATTGTTGTATCTTTCAGACGTTTTTCTTGTAAAGTTGCATGATAACCGTTGAATTTATGATGAAAACTACCTTTGTAAACTTGTCATGCTGTAATTATGTCCTTCTGAGTGGTAAGAAACGATGATCAGATAAATGTGACAAAAATAAGTGGTGCGGACAGGAAATGTGCTTGGTCACATGAGTTTGAATAGATTATACTGCAACAGAATTTATCATGTGCTCTGGGTGAAACAATCTTTTGGCACCGTTGTGATTTTGTATATCCCTTAAATTTCAGCCAGTGTTACCAATCGAAGTGACAATGTTTTTTTGCTTGTAGAAGGCTCAAAGTGTTGAACAGGCTGGCTTTGTATTGGGTAGAAACCTGTTTACAATTTTGGCACTGCTGCCTCCCAGTTCCGTGGTACCAGTTTGTGGCCATGGGTATACACCAAACCTTGTCCTCTTCAGTAATCCAAGCAGGCACTGGCTTTTTTTGATAGTTTCTGCATTACTAACATAAAAAATAAATGAATTGTTGAATATTGCTTCTATCAAAAAAGGCTTGAATTTATTGGCGGCTGCTGAGTTGAAGCTCTTTTATTTCTGATACCTTAAAGGGCTGTTTGAATAATTTATTTTCCAAAGCATGGTGATTTGTACACCCTCTGGATTCAAACTGTTACAAGTCAGATCAACATTAGACTGTTTGTTTATTTTCTGTGTCAACCAATTAAGAGTGTGCAGGAAAGAGAAATGTTTTATTTTAATTAATTATTTGTACAGTTTGTTACCCCCATGTTCTGTGGCAGATGTTTCTTTTTTAACTGTAAAATCCTGTAGCCTTTCCCTCTAGTGAAGGAATTTGTGCTTAGAAGTTTGTGTTGTGCTGTACTAATTCTTTCCAGCATCCACAAAAAGTTTAATACAAATCCTCAAAAGAAAATATCTTCACATGCAAAGTGCAACACTGAGTTATGCGGCTTTCTTGTAGTAGTTTGGGTAGCATTGATAGGACAGAAGAGTATATTTCATAGAGACATGGGGCAGGATTTTTTCAGATGGCAGAATTTCACACTCCTGCTGATCACAACAGGCGTGCAGTTATGTAACGCTCCAGATAATTGGCTGAAAACAGGACTTTCACTCCAAGATCTACTGCCAAATCTGATTGGCATCTTTTTAATCTCAGCAGCAGCAGAGGTAACTAAGCCTGGGATCACACACAATCTCCAGATCCAAAGTCCCAGCGTACAGCACTAGGTTAATGCAGGGGATGATTGCAAGCAAAGGGTTTGTGTGTCTTGATGGTGAGGCTGAGGGTGGGGAGAGAGCCCCTCTCAGAGGCAGACCTGGGTAAAGGAGTATTTGGCCAAGGTGGAAAGGAGGACGAATTGCCCCTGCCAACCCTCAAAGTTGAAACTAGGTGGAAGATACCAATCCATGGTCATGGGACTCCGTTGGGAGTGAGAGTGGTGGGCTGCCTTAAACCTGGCTTGTGGGAGGTATGCCATTGTCTCTGCCCCACCCCATAAAACAGCTGGCAGGGCAGGGACAGTTGGAAGGATGCAGGGAAGACCACCTGAGGAATTTTACAGACCTGTCTTCCCACCCCATGCAAACCTGCTGGTAGTTAACTAGGAAATTTATCCTGTGATTATTCAAGATTCTGAACAGTGGTTCTTGAGCCTCGGTTATCAGGAAAGGAACAAGAGAATTAACAAAGATCTGTTCCACAGAAAGCAGGATCTTGTGTGTATACTGTATGTCCCAATCCACATTTCCTGCCACAAGAGCAAGGGAATATTGTAGCAATCTTTTGTGGCTGAAATGTGAAAATATTTTACATCATTTTACGCATACATTGATCTGTTCCATAGAAAGCAGGATCTACAAATTGCCTTGACAAAATAGTTAGTAAAGAGTTTTTTTAAAAATTAGCATCTTGCACTAGTGGAGTTGATTAACAATTGAGCTTTGACCCATTTTCAACCTTCATTCACCCTTGCTTTCCAATTTGAGAACAGGGTAACTGTACACTTGAGACAGGAACAATGTATGCGTAAAATGATGTAAAATGTTTTCACATTTCAGCCACAAGAGATTGCTACAATATTCCCTTGCTCTTCATATTCTTGTGGCAGGAAATGTGGATTGGGACATACAGTATACACACAAGACTCAATATTTGCCCCTGGATTAATTAAGCATTATGCAATAACAAGAATGTGGAAACTAATTGAACTCTGTTCACTTTTTCTTCAGATATATGTTGACTGAAATCAGTTATTGCCTCATTAATCATGAAGATTAGCAGATTCAGTTTATTACTAAGAGTTTGTGAGGTTATTTCATGTGGATATTTTTAGTTAAAACTAATTCTAAATTATCCAAAACATGTTGTGCCAACAGCATTAGAATTGGCAGGCAATGTTTACATCATTTATTCTATCATTTTCCAAGTACACTCCAAGAATTATTCCAAAAGTTGCAGAAACACTAGGACAGTGATGAAGGCAGAGGCAGAGAATGTCAGGATATGAGATAATATTGGGCACAGTGTGAGGAAGCATCAGGACATGATAGAAAACAGTGGCAATTAAAGTGGGGGCACGGTAGAGAACTTTGGGGCAGCAATTGAAGCAGGAGAGGGGGCATGTGGAGGTGTATGTAAAAACACTGGCAGGTGAGAGAAGGAAGAATGGAGCTGTGGAATTCGGGAAGAGGCACCGTAAGGTTCTTGAGCAGTTTGACGTAGAGAGTGAGGAAGTATTGGAGGTTCTGACAGGCTTAAAAATGGACCTGTCCCCAGGCTGCTGTGGGAGATGAAGGAGGAAATGATTGTAGCTCTGACCCAAATTCTTAATATCTCTCTGTCTATAAGGAAGTTGCAAGAGGACTGGGGGCAGCTAATGTGGGTCCACTTTTCAAAAGGAGAGGTAGAGATAAACTAGGGAATTACAGACCAGTGTCTCACATCAGTGGTAGGGAAACTGTTAGAGAAAATTCTGAAGGAGAGAATTAATCTTCACTTGGAGTCGCAATGTTTGATCAGTGATGGTCAGCATGCCTTGTCAGAGGGAGGTCATGCCTAACAAATTTGAATAAATCTTTTGAGGAGGTGACCAGGTGAATGGGTGGGGGTAGTGCAGTTGCTGCCATTTATACAGATTTCAAAAAGTCCTTTGACATGGACCCAAATGGAAAACTGATAAAGAAGATAGAAGCAAACAGGATCCAGGGTAACTTAGCAATTTGGATCCAAAATTGACTTCATGAAGTGACAGGAGACAGAGGGCGATGGTAGAAGGCTGTTTGTGTTACTGGTGGTTGGTGTCAGTGGCTTTGTACTGGCATCAGTGCTGGATTCTTTATTGTTTGTGATATTCATAAATAATGTAGATGAGACTGTTGGGGGGGGGTGTATAAATGATAGGTGAGTTGCAGATGGAATACAGATTAGCTGGATGATTGAGAGTGTGGAAGAAGATTGTCGGCTACTGAAGGATATAAATGGATTAGTCAGATAGGCAGATCAGTGGCAGGTGAAATTTAACCCTGATTATGTGAGGGATGCAATTTGGATGATGTAAAGAGACAACGGAGCATGCAATGAATAGTAGGACACTAGGAAAGTCACAGTTTCAGAGGTTTGTTTCAGTGTTAGTCCACAAATCCCTGAAGGTGGCTGGACAGATTAATATGATAATTAAGAGGGCATATGGAACATTTTTGATTTATGCCATAACTGATAAAGACAAGTGCAGGAGGTTCATTTTGGAGCTGTACAACATATTTGCTTAGGCCACAGTTGAAGTGCTGTGTGCAGCTCTGGTCACTGCACTGCAGGAAGGATGTGATTGCACTGAAGAGGGTGCAGAGGAGGGCCACTGATGTTGCCTAGGATGGAGCAGTTTAGTGACGAGAGGCTAGACTTGCTCATGTTGTTTTCTTTAGAGCAGACAATGCTAAGAGGGAACCTCTTGAGGTGTATGAGATTCTGAGCAGCATGGACAGGGTGGATAGAAATCCCCAACCACCTAGAAGTAGCAAATGTACGGAAGTATCACCAAGCATAATTGGGATGTGTGGAGAAGGAGACCGGTTTTTCCAAACCAAATACCATCTTGACTTAGAACTATATTGCTGTTCCTTTACTGTCACAGGGACCAAATGCTGAGTATCTCTTCCAAGCATCACTTTGATGTGCCTTTAGCATGCTAACTGCAGCAGTTCAGTTCAGGCTCACTATAACCTTCTCAAGGGCAGTTTGGAATGGGCAACAAACAGTGTACTCTTTAACAGTGCCTATGCACCATGAAAGAATGAAAATCTTGTGCTTCAGCAGAAACAAGTGTTACAGCAATGCAAGATAACAAGGTGTGG
>JAHRHZ010000021.1:29476363-29658316 GCA_024137785.1 Ginglymostoma cirratum | reverse complement strand
TCATAATTGACCAACAAAATAATCCAGGTGCAGATCCAATTAATGCTGCTTCACAGATTATGATGGTATGTGACAGGCAGAATTTTGAATACTTCTAAGGCACAGGTGAATACATTCTTGAGAAGCAAATGAGTGAAGAGTATTGGGCCAAGGCCAGAAGGTGAAAATGAGATTGGCCATGATCTCATTGAGTGGAGAATCAGGCTGAAAAGACTAAATGGCCTATTCCTGCTCCTACTTTGCACGTTCATATGTTTCAATGTGTATATGTAATACACCATTTATACTTGAGTATTATTTGAACTTGTATAAAAGTTAACCTTGTCTTTTGACCAAAAAATCAAATGCCCATGTGTAAGTAGACCTCCAAACCTTTAGCTCCAAGCTCTCACCCACTCGCTGAAGTCCAATTTGCCCTGGTGCAAACCCACCCATAGAAAGTAACTATTCAGTTCCTCGTGCCCGAAGGTATAAGTCTCTTTTAGTCCTACTTTTGGGATTAGGTTGGGGAAGACAATCATAGCCCTGACAAGATTATTTGACCAGTACCAAACTTAAACAATTGTCATATTTCAAAATAATGAATACCTTGCAAATACACTGATCATTCAGCTTCAGGCAATAATCAGTTGAGATTCTAATGACATGCTGGGACATGCCAAAAATCCTAAGATTGAGCCACTGCACACGCTCAGCTGAAACCAGACACGATTGGCAAGAGAACCGGAGGCAACTGCAGAAATATGTTTTTGAATACAGCAAGTTCTTAATAGTTCAGAATGCATTGCATGAAAGTGTAAAGAAATAGATTCAATAATAACTTTCAAAAGGGAATCGGGTGAATACTTGATCAGGAACAAAATTACAGGGCCAAGGGGAAAGAGCAGGGGAGTAGGATTGTTCTGGCAAAAAGATGGTACAGGGATAATAGTTTGCAAAGCCTCCTTCTGTGATTTATTATTATATGGTTCTCTATTGGTCTAATGCATGCAGTCTTCATTATTTCTAAATTTCCACTCTGCATTCTGGAATCCAATTCAGTAATGCACTACTAAACATTTAAATTAGGGGAGGAAATGGCCTCATGGTATTATCACTAGACTATTAATACAGAAACTCAGTAATGTTCTGAGAACCTGTTTTCAAATCCTGCTATGGCAGATGATCGAATTTGAATTCAGTAAAAGTCTGGAATTAATGATGATCATGAAACCATTGTCAATTGTTGGAAAAACCCATCTGGTTCACAAATGTGCTTTAGCAAAGGAAACTGTTGTCTTTACTTGGGCTGGCCTACATGTGACTCCAGACCCCCAACAATGTGGCTAACTCCGAACTGTGCTCTGGCAATTAGGGATGTGCAATAAAATGCTGGCCTAGCCAGTAACACCCACAACATGTGGAAGACCTTTTTAAAAAATTACATTTTTGGCTATGGTGTGCAAATGGATACCTGCAAAATTTAGATGGTACTTGACTGTTCTAAATAACTTATATCATGATGGTGCTAATGTCTTTTTGACGCTTCAGCCATTTGCATATTACATACTATGGACAGCCAACAACTCTCCAAGTACATTTACCATATAATATACTGGATTTGCAGGTAGGTAAGTGACGGCAGCTGGAGAGAAAATAGTATTTGTGCAATGGAGAATTCTCTATCCAGATTGAACTCCCTTTTTCTCTTAGACTGAAACTCTTGCAGCTGGATCAAAGGGATATGAGGGGCTTCACTAGTATCTGAATGTCGAATAAAGAGATTCTATTTCAGAAAAGCTGGGAACTTACAGGCTAGGGCTATAGGAGTTGTGAATTGGGGCACCTGAAAGAATGGGAAGGTAGCTAATCTTGTAAGGATCTCGGGTTTGAGTAAGAAGGAAATTGGAAATTGGACTTAAGGGGCAGGGAGGAAACATGAGAGATGAGGGAAAAGGTGGTGAAAATACTTTCATCGTTTCCCTGTTCTTGGTTTTTATCCACATGTACCCATGAGTTCCCTCCTGAACTTTTCAAACAGCAACTGAACTCACAAACTAAAGATTCTCAACATAGGAGACCAATCTTTATCCCAGAGCCCGCTTCCTAACAGTGTTGTGCACCGACACCACAAGGACTGCAGCAGTCCAAGAAGGCAGTTCGCCAGCACCTCCACAAAGACCAGTTACGGATGGGCAGTAAATGCTGGCCTGGACAATGATGCCCACATTTTGTGAACGAATTTTAAAAAAAACCCACAACTCTCATGGATTTGACATGATCCAGTGATACATGGTTGAGAAACATCACTTGTTTAAACATCCAAGAATGCCTCCAATGGGAATTGGCAATCCTCTTCCACCACTATGTCAGATGCTGATGAATTACCACCAACACCCCTCTACCCAGCCAGCACTTCAGACCTTTGCAGATCTGCAGGATGTTAACCCCCTATCCAGTTAGACTGCAGGCTGTCAAACGCTCCATCCAAAACAACCATTGAACTAGGAAACCCAATCAGAAAATGAACTGAAATTGCTCTCAGTGACAAGATTCCTGAATTAGGCGCAGTCCCAGGAGAATGTGAGAAAAAGGAGGAATCCTGCAGGTAATACGACTGATACTGCATGGTTTACCCAGTTGTAATCTTAAATCAGAATGATCATAATTCAGTTATAATGAATGGTATAGTTGTACTGGCTCTATTATCAGGCACGTGTTGAGATGAATGTTTAGTTACAGCCCGAGCATGATTACTGTCAACTCCAGTTGGAACTTTCACATGGGACACAGGCTGATAACTGATGAAGATCGCTGTTTATCATAAACCCTAACCACTTCCCCATTCCAATGAAGTCAGTCACATCTGAGTCCGGTAGGCTGTATAGACAGCAGACTTGTGATTCACAGTTTACTATCTCACAGAAGGAGTCGCAGGGTGGAATTTACAGCTGTTCCAACAGCGGGTGGGAGTTGAGTATAATCAGATAGGAAGATGCAGAGTGGAGCCCCTGTTGAATTCCCCAAAACTACCCAAATTAGTTTGGGGCATAAACGATAGAGAACCCCTTCCTGTCTGAAGGACAATTGAAGCACTAAAGTTGCCGTTTGAAGGTCTCTGCTGAAGATACCCTGGCCTGCTATAGGAAGGAAATTATTAAATTGGAGTGGGTTCAGAAAAGGTTTATCAGAATGTGGCCGGGAATGGAGGAATTGAGTTATAAGGAAAGGCTGGACAGACTGGGATTCTTTTCACTGGAGGTTAGGAGATTGAGAGGTGACCTTATAAAATCATGAGGGGCATAGATAAGATGAATAGCAAATACTTTTTCCTTGGGGTGGGGGGAGTTCAGAACTAGAGGACATACTTTAAGGTGACAGGAGAAAGATTAAAAGAGACCTGAGGGGCAACTTTTTCACGCAAAGGGTGGTTCATATGTGGAATGACTACCAGAGGAAATGGTAGATGCAGGTACAGTTACAACACTTAAAAGACATTTTGGTAGGAACATGAATGAGAAATGTTGAGAAGGATACGGGCAAAACACAGGCATTAGACTAGTTTTAGTTTGAGAAACTTCGTCGGCACGAATGAGTTGGACTGAATGTCTGTTTCTATGCTGTATGACTTTATGACTCTATAATAGGAGTCGTGCATGTGGGCAAACAGCCAAGTAATCCCTGGTGGGCAACGATCCTTCCTACCTGGGTAGCCTCTGGCAAATGGAGACACCTGTTGATGGAGGGGTCGTCCACTTGGGAAGAACCTTTGCTGTCCTATAAACTGACCACACCTCCTTACCCACCTTTACTGCATACTCCCTGCTTCACCTGCATTTCAGTAGAGCTTTCGTGATGATCCTGTTCTGGGTTCTATTACAGTGCTGGCAGGGGCCACTGATCTTGATGGTGCTGCCAGCTCTGAGAAGGTGCTGGCCTCAAATAAGATGGCAGCACTCGAAGGTAGAATATTGGCCCTGGGGATGCTAAGGATCCTGATATCAACTAGGTAAGTCTGATTTACAGTAGACTGGGTTGAAACGGCATTGAATAGCCTCAAAGGGCTTTCTGCAGATTCCCCAACAGGGGATGGCCTGACGGTGAAATGCTGTCCATGATGGAATCTCCCATCCTCCTTCCATGTGTCATTTTTTTCCCATGAAGTAGGGGATTTGGCTGTTCTTAAAAAAAAAAAAAAAAAATGAAATGGTGGAATGGTAATATTTTGGAAGACAGAGAACAGATGTCAACAGGGAAACTTGAAGAAAGAACTGAGAGTCTGATCTTTCCTACTAGCTTAGTTGTCAAAAACATAATAACTAAGCGCAGGGCAAGGTCATTCATACTCTTAAGCCTGCTGTGGCATTCAGTATGATCATGACTGATCTCATCTTGGCCTCAACTTCACTTTCCCGCCCACTCCCTCCATAACCCTTCGAATCATTATTAATTAAAACTTTGTCTTACCTATTCCGTAAATTTACTCCGTGTCCTGGCGTCCACAGCATTCTGGTGTGGTAAATTTCACAGATTCACAACCCTTTGAGTGAAGTAATTCAACTTCATCTCTATTTTAAATCTGCTACCCTGTAAAGATAGTGAAGTGTCAAGTCATATGGGCTAATAGGGAGATCCTAGTTTTACTTTTATTTTCAAATCTTACATTTTTAAAATGCACAACAAATAGAAACTGGAGGAATGAAATCCCGGATTTGTAATTGTTCAATTTCATTGCCAGAAAGGTCTTTTGGTACCAACTAAAATTCATTAAGGCATTAGAAGGATGTGTACACTGGAGTGGGCAAGCCTGAACTTCCTGTGTGGAGAGACACAATTTCAGTCCAACATGATTACATTTGGAAATGAAGTTAGTTGTGGAATATTGATGAGTTGTACATTTAGAAAAAAGTGTGGGAGGAGTAACTGGAATAGGAAGGAAGGTCAAGAGAAGGCTAGAACATGAGAGAGATTGGAGATCATAGAAGTGATAGGCAAAGGGAGTGGCGATGTGTGTGGAGAAGTGAGATAGATATAGGGTGGGTGTTACCAGCAGAATTAATGCTAACTGTGTTGTGGGCAATACTAAGGAAGTGAGACACCAAAGGATTTGGATGAAATAAAATGGACGACAGAGTTCATAGGCTGAAGTTGTTGAATTCAGTGTTGAGTTCAGCAAATTTACAGCTCCTAAAATGGAAAATGAGGAGCTGTACCTCCAGCTTGTGCTTGGAACATTGCAGCAGGCCTAGCACAGAAGTGTGAGCATGAGAGGACGATGGTGTATTCAAATGGCAAGTGATTGGAATGTCAGGATCACATGTGCAGCCTGCTCAGATGTTCTTCAAAGCAATCAGTCGGTCTTTGTTTGATCTCTCTAATGTAGGGTAGATTGCACCGTGAGCGGTGAAGGTGTGTTTGGGGCCTTGGACAGTGCGGAGGTAGAAGGGCATGTGATATAGCTTGTGCGATCCCAAGGTAAGGTACCATGGAGGTGAAGATTAAGTGATGGCAGAAGAATCCCTTTGGAATTCTGACAGGAGAGGGGAAGGGATGATGCCAGACCAGCGAATTATCTCCAGCAATTTCTGTTTTTATTTTGGATTCTAGCATCCACAATATTTTGCATTTGTTTTGTTGAACATTGTATGGCAAGTATTGTTCTTATCTATTACTCAAATACAACTAATTCATGCCATTCTCTGCATTTCAATAGTGGACGGTCAGCTTGGTGCTGCTTTCGACAAGCCAACAGTGGAGTAATGCAACTCATAATAACATCTGGCTATTTGAGTTCAACCCTCATTTGCTCCGCATCTAAATTCGCTTCATTTGGTCATAAATAATATGGAATGCCAATCACTTCAGTGTAAAATCTGAGCCATTAAATTTGCGAGTCAGAAGTAACATGCCAAAAAGCCTTTTACAATGTCTATGGAAGCACCACGATACTTTAAATAATTACACTCTAAGGAGTTGTATTTTGACATTTCATCTCTCACTTTGAATAATATCATTTTAGACTGAATTTTCATTTTCTTGCTTACCAAGAAACTACTTAGCAATCTTTTTATCATTATTTAGACTAGTTTATACCGCTTGCCTGGCTTTTGTATGTGGAACATTAATGAACAACCACCTTTTACAAGAAAAAATGTTGACAACTTTGAATAACTTTGCAAGAAAATAATGCTGACCAGATTAACTGCTTGAACATTTTAACAGGAACTGTGGAACATTAAATGCATGAATCGAAAGATTGAAGCATCCGATTTGATCAGAAGCTGTGTTCCAAAGGACTGATTGGGAGGTGATTCAGCATGTTAGCATTAAGTGCTTTGTTGAGAATAAAATAAATCTGAAATCACCGGGATTTGTAATTTGTGAAAACATAGTGGACAAATCAGTGTAATGCCAGTGTTTTGATAACCATTGATAATTAATAACTGAAGTGATACCATTCATACAGCAAAATATCCCTCGACTTGGACGCATACCAGATTGCAATTGGTTTAAGTAGATTTACTCCAAAGATTTACTCTTTTTTTCATTAGAAATTTACAGTTTCACCATATGCTGTGTGTTCCTGCCAACTAAGGTAATTTGGCACTGGCTTAACGATTCAAAGATCCAAAGCGAAGCTGATATTCCTATTCTTCTCATTCCATGAAATTCCTTATGGTATAACAAATTGACATTACGGCTCCTACTTTTAATTTTATTCTACCCTGTTTTTAATTACTTCACTGTGTGTTAACAAATGGCTCTCGTAACCTTTTCTTTAAAATTCATTTTGGGGACGTGGTGTCACTGACTGGGCCGGCCTAGTTTCCCTTAAGGAGGTAGTGGTGAACTGCCTTCTTGAAACACTGCAGTCCTCAGTGTGTACTTAACATTTTCAATGTTAGTAGGAAGAGAGCTACAGGATTTTGACCCACTGTCAGTGATGGACTGACCACATAGATCCAAGTTAGAACAGCTGTGGCTTGGATATAAGTTGCATATTGTGGTGTTCCCATATATTTCTGCCCTTATCCAAGTAGTAGAGATCACAAGTTTGGAAGGTCTTCCCAAAAACCCCTTGCTGAGTTAATACAGTGCATCTTGGACTGCCAATCAACATGGATAGTGAAGGGGCTGACTGTTTAGGTGGCAGATGGGGTGCTAATCAAATGGGTTGATTTGTCCCAGATGATGTTGGTCATCTTAACTATTGCTGGGGATATAGCCATCCAGGAAAGTGGATAGAATATTTCATCACACTTCTAGCTCGTACCCCATAGATGCTTTGTAGAGGTACTGGGGAGACAGGATGTGAGATAATGACTGCAGAATTCTTAGCCTCTGACCTTCTCTTGTAGCCCCTCTGTATATCTGGCTGGTCTATGAAGTTTCTAGTTAATGGCAAACTTAGGATGTTAATAGTGAAGGATACAGCAATAATAATGCATTGAATATCAAAGAGATGAATGGATTCCTTGTTGTTTGGAGATGGTCATTGCCTGGCATTTGTGTGGCACAAATTTACTTACCACTTATCAGTCCCAAGCCTGGATGTCAATTAGGTTTTGAACAGGGATGGCTTCATTATCTGATGAGTCATGAACATTGTACAATGATGATCGAATGCCCCTGTTTCTGACCTTACGATGGAGGGAAGATCATTTATGAAGCAGCTGAGGATGGTTGGGCCTAGGACACAATCTGAAGAATTGAAATGTCCTAGGGCTGAGATGATTGACCACCAATAACCACAACCATTGTCGCTTGTGCAAAGTATGACTCCAGTTACTCATAAGTTTTTTTTTTTTTTTTTTTAACACGATTACCATTGACTCTGATTTTGCTAAGGCTCCTTGATTGCACAGCTGACAAAATGCTGCTTTGATGTCACTGTCACCTCACCTTTTGGAGTTTAGTTTTTCTGTCCTTGTTCTTTTTTAACGAGGCTGGATCGAGATCAGCAGCTAAGTAGCTTCGGCACAATCCAAACTTTAATGTCAACGAGCAGGTTATTTCTGAACAAGTGTCACTTGTACAAGGTCTGACTCCAACTCGTCATAAATTTTCTACCTGCAGTTTTGAGACTTTCCATCATTTTGCTGATTGTTGAGAGTAGACTGTTGGGGCAGGAATTGACAAGGTTCGATTTGTCTTCACTTTGTTGGCAGAATGTACTGGGGCAATGCTCCACATTGTTGGGTAGATGCCAGAGTTGGAGTTGTACTGGGACAGCTTGGCTATGGGTGCAGCTAGTTACGGTACACAAGTTTTCAGTACTATTGCTAAAATGTTATCAGTGTCCATAGCCTTTGCAGTTACGCAGCGCTTTCAGCCATTTCTTGATTATCAACGTAAAAGAATTATTACAAGCACATGACATGTTTTGATCATAACACCATTATGTTAGGTGCAGTGGCAGTAATTTTAATGTGTGGATGTATTGTATCACAATTTTGTATCAATATTTCTCTATCTAATGAGTGATATTCAGGCAGGTTACTTTGCTATTGCTAATTCTTTCTAATACTTATTTGCGAACTAATGTATTTATTGTAAGCATTATTGATGAAAACTGTACTAAGAGAAAGGAAAGTACAAAACACAATAAATTCATTGCTTTGAAGTTAGCGTACATATCATAAAATTAGAGATAATCTAGAGGTTGTTTGCGTAATTTTATCAATCCCAAATTCATAAATTATTGTTGAAAGAAACACAGCTTCACAATCTAGCCCAATACTGGTTTATATGTGACTGGTAAATGTACACTGTAAAAACTGAAAGAACTGCAGATCCTGTAGATCAGGAACAAGAACAGTTGTTGCTGGAAAAGCTCAGCAGGTCTGGCAGCATCTGTGAAGAAAAACAGACGTAACATTTCGGGTCCAGTGACCTTTCTTCAGAACTGATGGCAGCTGGGAAAATGTCGGTTTAAATGCAGAAAATAGGGAGGGGGATGGGGTAGGGAGTAAACGATAGGATAGAGCCCAAAGAGAGAGAGGAGCAGTTGGATAGACAAATGAGTTGATTACAGTCTAGCTGGGAGTGTGAATAGCTGTTAATGGGGACTATTAGTGACTAACAATAGGTAGTCTGTCATTACACACTATGTGGTAACAAGGCCTGGTATGTGGGGTGGGGGGCTAAGACATGGGAGACTTTAGGCCCTAAAATTATTGAACTCGATATTGAGCCTGGAGGGCTGCAGGGTCCCCAAGCGGAAAATGAGGTGTTGTTCTTTCAGCTTGTGTTGAGCTTTGCTGGAACACTGCAGAGAGCCAGAGACACAGATGTTGGCCAGAGAACAGGGTGGTGTTAAAGTGGTAGGCCAGAGGTAGTTTAGGGTCTTTTTTGCGAGCAGAACGTAGATGCTTGTGGTATGCCTGTCCAGCTGGTTTTCATAGAATCATAGATTCTGCAGTGTGGAAAGAGGCCATTTGGCTCATCAGTCTACACCAATCCTCTGAAGAGCATCCCACCCAGACACGCCCCTCTACCCTATTTCAGTAACCTACTATTTCCCAGGGCTAATCTACCTAACTTGCACATACTTGGAGTGTGGAGGCACCCGGTGGAAACCCACGCAGACATGGGTACAACATGCAAACTCCACATAGACAGTCACAAAGGCTGGAATTGAACCTGGGTCCCTAGACCTGTGAAGGTAGCAGTGCTAACCACTCAGCTACTGTCACCCTTTTCCATCCTTAATTTAAATGGCATAGGCTTGCAATCTCCCCTACTTGATTTTCTATCTTCTTTTGTGACTTGGCTGTTTTTATATGCACAAATACAGAAGAGTAAAATATACGTCCGAGTGTTCTGGTTGTCATGGCCTGCCTTCATCCTCCATATTGGTAAATCAGAAAATGGAAAAAAATGACTGTTTAAATCCTATCTTGTATGTTATAATAATTGAGTGAATGCTAGGCAGTGAGTCATTGAGGGATTAAGACAACTATTCCAAACCATTAAAGCTAAAATGTTAACATTTTGTGATATTAACTGCCTTATTGAAATCAAAACTTTATGATCAATTCAACAGTATCTATTATAATAAATTAATTATTTTTTAAATATCTTATATGTAATTGATATCAGAAAGCTTTATCAGTATGGTTGCAGCTTTCAAAGCTTGTACCATGGGTTTCCTTTGGGAAGCTTAGACTTGACCTGAAACAAAAGTTATGTCATAGAAACATGATTCATATTGTATTTTGTTCTTTATAAATAGACTTTAAGTTGTTAAATGCATTGCTGTTTATTTATCAAAATAAAAACAATTATGCTAATGAGGTGGATAGTCAACTTTTGTAGACTGGATGTCGACGCTTGGATGAAGTGCAGAAAGGATCACATTCCCTTTAGAGTTTATATAAATGTTGCTTGCATTTTGCCATTTCACTTCCTCCACTTAAAGGGAAGTGCAACTAAATGTTATTGAGAAGTAAGAATGAAAGAGACTTCAGGGTTGAAAATGTTTTCAACAAATATTTAAAGAGAGAGAATCTGTATTCCTGAGATAGTAGGAACTGCAGATGCTGGAGAATCTGAGATAACAAGGTGTAGAGCTGGATGCACACAGCAGGCCAAGCAGCATCAGAGGAGCAGGAAAGCTGATGTTTCGGGCCTAGACCCTTCTTGGCACTTTTGATGCACTTTCAGGTTACTTAGGAAGCACACAGTTGCACTGACAATTAGTATTGAAAGGCTGCAGCAAGGACTCTTTGAACACTGGCATTGGACTAGGTGCAGCTCAGAGGTGGTCACTTGACTTGTTAGTGCTCACTTACTTAGCACCTTCCATCATGCTTGCAGCATGCCTGCCTTGCCTTCCCCCACCAGTTAATGCAGTCATACAGCCAGGCACCCTCCCTTCCTGGTCAGCAGTCCTCAACGTGGGGGCTGCATTTCCTGTTATGCGGCAGTGCGCTACATCAATCTGACACCTGCATCATGTGCAACTGGCTTACATAGTGAACACACTCCATGTAGCAAGCAGGTAGCCATGGGACTGACCTCACTAAAGTCCATGGAAACACCCGTCAGTTAGTGGGGTAGGGTCCCAGCACACTTAATCAAGGGCAGCCTCCCTTACCAGTTCAAGGAGTAGGTTCCAGTCAGCCCTGTGCCTCCAAAGTAGCCACACATAAGTGGCTAATGCAGTCAAGGAGCTGTACAGCCATCAATCAGGGGTCTCAGCTAGGGCTGTCTGATTAGGTTACTCAGGGCAATGGGCCACAGTCAGTCCATCTGATCTATCCACAGAAACTAAGTGGAAGGAGGTTGGTGGAGGACATGGGACATCAACCACAGGAAGGACAGTTGATAAATTATTCTTCAGGATGAGGATAATGCAGGGTGGGGAGAAGGGAGGATGATATTGTGAAGGAAGTGTGTGGGAAACAGTATCTGCAAGAGGAAGAGACTAAAATCATGATTGATCAGGCAATAGGGATCCCTGCTTTTCTAAATTCTTTAGAGACTTTGGGCAACCTACAGCAGGCATCTCAAAGCACCAGTGGTGCCTCTCAAGGTTCTCCAAAGCCAATGGCAAGAAAAATGATCCGACAGCAAAGTCTGCTCCCAGGCTAACATGCCCAGCGTTGAGCCACTGATTGTTACTCAAATGCCTGACACACAGACTCTTGAAGCAACCTCTGTACTTGCATCTCATGATAGGCAACTCCCAGGAGTTAGATGAATTGCTTTCAGAATGTCCTCAAAGATTCTTGAAGAGATCAAACATACCCGCTGACCAAAATCAAGAAGATGCTGAATGCAGACATCCCTCAGGAACATGCAGAAGCAAAATCAAGGTATCAGGGGAGTGCACAAACCTCCAAACAACTTGCCTCCCAGATCCTCCAAGCATCATGTACTTCAAGTCTGGCAGAGTCCGCAGATCACACATTGGGTTCTAAGATGGGTGGTAAGCCCATTGAATGGGATTGGAGCAAGTCATCCTGGATGCTGAGGGACTGCCTAAGAAGTAGCAATCAACCTTATTGACTGCTTTGTGGCTGCCTATAATGTCTCATGCTGCTTATCAATCCCAATAAGTACTAATCCACATCCGTAAATGGCAGAATTATGATGTTCGCTGATCAAAATCTGACAAGCTATTAATCCCAATGTTTTCCTTTCACTGCAGATTTATTTAATCAAATACAAATATTTTGTATGTCAAATGAACAATTAACATTAAAATTGAATGTTAAAATAAATAAGAATGAACAGGATATTCAGTAAAGATAATTATCTGATGGATACAAGGATTGAGAGCTGGTGTCACCTAAGACTTAATGAATCCTGGTCTTAATTGTGATGCTGTTAACCCTGACATGAAAAGAGTGGAAAGGAAGAGAGAAAAAAGAACTTGTTCCACAGTACACATTTTGTCAGATGCTTTAACTGTAGATTACTAGACTGTTCTTTTACTTTGTTTTGGCTTCTTGGTGAAATATGGATAACCTAAGGTTGGGGGGCCTGAGCCAGAGTAAACAAGAGGTTAGAGGTCAGTAAAGATGTATGTAACGGAAGCAAAACGATGACATTGTCAAGTTACAGTAGATGTGGCAAGAAACGTGCCTCACTCCTTTCCTCCGAATCATTGTGTGAGCAAACCATTGACTTACTGATCATATTCCCCCATGATAATTCTGATTGAATCATGTTTGGTTAATTGCTCAAGTTGGTCTGAACTCTCTTGTGGGTCACCAATCTAATAAAAAAAGAAAAAATTGTGCTTTTATTAATAGAGGAGGGAGAATTCAATTCTGCCTAATTGTAAAAAGCTACAATTTATTTATGCCAAAGATAAATAAGAATCTGGTCTGTACCATTTTCTGCTGAGTTTAACTCAGCTGGTCATAAATGCTATGTTGGATGATTAACATTGGATTATGGCACTCCAGTAATTTAAGACTGTACTGCCAGCAATTTGGGGAAGAGCATGATTAAATTGCTCCTTGACAGACGGCTCAGCCTGGTGCTGAAGCATCAGCTGCAGAGTGTTCACAAACACGAACATTCTGCAATATTGTGTCTATGCAGTGCATCTAGTAAACAAAACATATTCTTCAAAGTTGAATGATTTTTTTTTTTTATAATTCAACTTGGAGTCCAGTAGCAAAACCAGAATGCAATTGCTCCATTGTTGCCTGCTATGGACTGTCCACTCAAGTTTAAAGTTTTACAAGTCTGCACTTTGGAACCAATTCCTGACAATGAAGTTCTTCTACAGTTGCAAAAAGGAATCCTGTTTACAATGGGGATGAAAGTATTTGTGTGGACTTAGTATAACTTTTCAGGATCCAGTCAATCATAACTTAGATACATCCAATTACCCTATGATTTGAAATATCCAACAGCAAATAGCTATGAATATCTCAAGTGCTAGTGTGTTTCACAAACAAAACTGTCTCAGTGGCTCACAATGACATTTATCCTTTACCTACCTAAAACAAGAAGAGTGTACAATTATATGAATTCAGGACAGGTTAATTATTTTAAGTAATGGACTAGCACTAAGAGGGTTATGAGTGACCCTCATAAGTAGAATAGAATTCTGTTTAAGGGTCATACAAGCATTTACTTGCAAATCCATTTGCTCTGCATTTTCAACCAGGTGAGACTGGAGGTTACTATTCGTACTCGCAGTAAATGAATGCTTAACATGTTTGTGTGACATTTCTTTGTAAGTAGGATGAACTACTTAAGCTAAATGGTGGCTAACAGATAGAGAAATGTCATTGAACATGACTATTTGTTATTCATCTGTTATTTTTATCAATTATAATTTGGCCTCTGTTGCTTTTTGCTTTGACAAGACTCATTCTCTTGCTCGGGGAAGAAACTAATGTGCTCTGCAATTATAATGGAAGAAAATAGAACATGAATTGCAAGGATGGAGCCTCAAATATTGTCAGAGTGATCTTGACTACTCTTAAGAGTGGAATTTATAATGTCTCAATGTGTAAGTGATCTATATTAATGTCAGTCTTCATATATTCATCATTGCCTCATGGAGTTGGCTGCTGGAAAATGAACAGTGCTGGTTTTCTCTTGGTTGCTGCATATTGGTGAAGAGTGTAATCAAAACTAAGAACTAGGTTGCAGAACATAAAGGGCACACAGCTATCCCAAAAACAACCAACTTTATATCTCGTTGCTTCCTAAATCTAGAAATTTTCATTTATAATTCTTTAAATGTAGCAGTGAGCCTTCCTTGACCCACTTTAATTATTTAGCTTCAGCGTCTTTAATTATTATGAAGCAAAACTTTGGTCCTTCCCCAGGACGAAGTCTCACCTTTGAGCTGCCAGCCACTGCTGGTATTGCTGATGGAAGAACACCTATGGATGCTTCACAACATATAGTAAGTACGGATTCTCACAGTCTGGCAGGATCTGCAAAGGAGTTGGGAGAAAGTAGTTGGACAGCGGAGAGAGGATGAACATGGAAAAGGAAAACTATATGAGGATATCCAGGTGGCACCAGGGATCCAGAAAAGAAGCTTCACTAGCCAGCAGCCCAAGGACAAATCTGGTGATCTGTGTGTTGGCTGCAGGACATACTCACTGCCTGTTAAATCTGAGTGAGTGATATGGTTAAGCTTTTAAGTGGACTTTAGAACAGGGTGGACCAACTTAAAAACAAGGTACACTTCATCCATGTAAGGGAATTCAGAGACCAAGCCTGAGTGAATGAAGCTACTGGTGGGGTGGTCATGGTGAGGTAAGGCTTTTATTATGATTCTGACTCATGCTAATACTGGTCAAGTCAGATCCCAGAATGAAACATGGCTCGATAGATCATGTTTTAAAGTTGACACAAGAACCGAAGTTTATTACATACAGAACAGCTATATTTATGCTAGTCAATTTGAAAAGATCTTAATATAAACCACCACAACAAATTCAACTTTTTTTCCCAGCAATATCATCTTCAGATACTCAATCCCAGAGAAATATTACTCCTGTATAAAATCTTTAACTTCTCAACTAACTGACTTTCAGTGTTTTTTTCTTGGACTGCTGAAACAGTTTTAAGTCTTCTTTCCAATTCTAATGGTTTAAAGCTTCTTTTAGTTCTGATAGCACAAATCTTTCTCTCCGTTTTGATGGCTTGATAACTTCTATACAAACTCTCACAGTTTGGAGACCTTACAACTAACCTGCCCTTCTGCTAGGCTGCAGCTGAATACAGATACTTCTGAGCTGAACTCAGAATTAAACTAGTGGTCATTTCTGGTCTTTTGTTTTCCTGTATGCCATAAACTTAGCAGGTGTAACAATACAGATTTTGCTAGGCACTTACTCAGTCACATGTTTTCTTCAAAATTATGTGTTTAGCTCCCCTATTCAAATAGATTTCGGACCTTTTTTAAGTTACCTTCGCAGAACTGAAAACCCATTTGATTCTGCTTTAAAAATCCAAATTTGCAAATGATGAAAATGCATCTTACCACAATAGCCCTTCAATTTTTTTCACTTTGAAACGATGCTGTCCAATGCAAGTCTTGTGCATTTGTATTGAAAATAGATATTCCATCAAGTCTTAAAAAATGTTAGTAAAATGAGTCAAGCAACCAGCTTTGAAAAGATCTTTGAGCTCTTTTCAGAACTTTTTAAAATTATTTTGTTGGATATAGACTTCAATGACTAGGACAGCATTTGTTGCCCAAACCTAATTGTGGCGAGTGATCACCTTGAACTGCTGACGTACATATGGTGCAGCTACACCCATAGTGTTGTTAGGTAGGGAATGGAAAATATATGTTGAGTGATGAATCCCAAATTTGCCATTGGTATCATCAGCTGGAAGTGGTATCTTGGTGCAATGGCTTGCTTCCTTGCTTCTAAGTAAGAAGTTCTGGGTTCAAATCCCATCTAAGCACCTGTCGGCCAAGCAAAGACTATTTCTTATACTGTTTGATTTTTTTTTTCCATTGTGTGATAAGTTACCAAGTTTTACAGTTTGGTTGCTATTTCAATGTGTGATCTGTTTCTTCCTTTGAAGAATCCGTGGTGGGAAAACAGCATGAGCTTCTTGTCCTTGACTCACAGTCATCTGTACTTTCACCTTGTGCACACCTGCAATGTGGTGTGTAAATTGCTCAGCCTATCATGGTTTATTGAGAGACCTTTCAATTTCGTTATCATATCCCTCATTCTTGCCCCATTTTCACCATACTTTCAGTAGGCAATCTGCAATGTCCTGAAATGCTTACCAGTACACTGCACATTCTCTGCTGTTTCTCCTTCAGAGCAGAACTTGAGGCAAACTGAGCAAGGACTCTCTGTTGCTGTCCCTGTTTCTAACGTCTGCTCTGGTTTTCTGGTGGAGTGTGAGTCAACTTGCTGTCTCAAAATTCAATCACTTTTACTTAACTGTAAAACACAGCCTCTGCTGTATTTTAGTAGAACTTCATATATTATGATCAGGTGCGTTTCCTCGAGGGACTTTGGCCTTTAAATATATTGTGTAAATTTTATTTTTATTGGACCTTTTTAGACATAACATTGTATCACAAAGTTTAAGATAGCTATGGAAAAGGACAAAGAACAATCTATTATCATAATAATTAACTATGGTGTGGTTAAAAAGGGATCTGGGCCAGATAAATTGGAACCAAAGTTTGACAGAAAAAACAGTGTGACAATATTATGCCTTTAAAAGGTGTATTGTGTGTTTTTTCTTATTAAAATTGGTACAGTGGAAGCAGCCTGAATGGGTGGAGTCAAGCTCCTACAGATCCAAGACTTTTAGTTTTAGCTTTCAGCACTTGCTGGAGTCTTGAAGCTGGATGTGGAAGCTCTTATTCCTCTCTCCTGCAGGTAGAATCGCATGTGCGACAATCTATATTACTGACTTCGCCTTTGTCATCGGTGTGTTTATGAGACGTTACTATATTGGAACAGTTAATTGGTAGTAGTTAATATGTATGTTGTTTTGTTAAGCATTTTCATAGAGTTACAACAAAGTCAGTTCTTTTATTTTATCTGGATTTTAATTGTATTGTAAAAATAAAGTGTGTTTTGCTTAAAGTGGAGTGGTTTGACCAGTCAAATTGAATCTGGAATGCAACACCATGCACTTCCCTTTAAAATAAGATGAAGTTAAGGTCTAGAGTATCTTCCGAATGTACTTTGAGGGAGTTTGGTCTGGTCCATAACAACAGTAACTGAGCAAATTTTATAAAGAAGATATTGTTTGTTTGGGGACAATCAAGGTATGTTTCCATGAGCAGACAAACAAATCCAGAGCTCCCCGGAAAACAGGTAAAGATTAAGATGACGAAGAAGAAACTCTGCATGTGACAGAAGCCACATTGATAATAAATCAAAAATCGGGCTGACTAAAACAGGCTCAGAGGATAAATGACAAGGTGAATAATGTAAGCGGAGAGTATAAGGAATCATGGCAGCTAACATGGAAGGGAATCCCAAAATCTTCTGTGTACATATAATTAGTAAAAATTGGTAGCAAGAAGAGTGGAGCTGGTTGGGCTGAGTGCATATGCATGTTTTAGAAGCTAATGTATTAGTATGGAGGGTCGTGTTCTTTGTTGTCTGAAAGAATGTGTACATGCACTGTGTGCCTGTTTCAATTGAACAAAATAGGTGACTTCCATTCACTGGTCAACCCGTCTGACTTAAATTTTAAGCAAAACCTAGCTGATAACTGTCACTTAACATTAATATGTGCATTCTCTATGGCAACACCTTCCCCCGTCAATTTACTTGACAACCAATCAGCACTTTCCTTTCATGCAGTATTCAGCGTAGGTTTTCCCTGATATTTGTTTTCTGATGAAATAGCCTGATGAGTGCAAGACAAAAAACTTCCACAAGATGTGTCTCCATTTCTCAGTAATACAAAATTAATAGTTAAGTAGGTAATAGCAGGTTAGTTAGCATGGATTTGTTGAGGGCAAATTGTGTTTAAGTAATTTGGAGTTTTTGCTGTGGTAATAGATTGGATTGATCAGCTAATGTTTCAGATCTAGCGTGTGTGGATCTCCAGAAGGCATTTGGTACAAAGGCACATAACAAATTTGAGTGCAGACATCGTGCAAGGAATAAATGAGAGAGTAACAATATTGATACAAATTTGGCTGAGTGACAGGAAACTGTGTGTGGTGATTAATGGTTTATTTTTGGACTGGGGTAAGGTTTGTAGTGAACGACCCTAGGGGCTAGGGTTGGGACCCTTGGCCTTCCTGATTTAAATCAGTGACATAGATCTCAGTATACAAGGCAGAATTGTAAAGTTTATAGGTGATGTGAAACTTGGACAATTTGTGAGCAGCCATAAGGATAGTGTAGAACTTGAAAAGGACATAGATTGGTGGAATGTGTCAGTGCACGAACAAGTGGAAGATGAAAATCATGACAGAGATCGTGTGGTGATTAATTTTGGCAGGAAGAATATGGAGAAACAATATAAAACAAAAGTTGAAATTTTAAAGGGATAAGAGAGTAGCCACATCTGGGTGCATGTGTAGTGAAATTATTGAAAGTGGCAGAGCAGAATAAGAAAGCATACAGTAACCTAGGCTTTTCTAATTACTCTACAGAGTGCAAAGCATTAACTTGGTCTCAACTGGAGTATGGTCCCCAGTTCTTGGCACCAGGGCTTGGGACAGTGGGTACATCAGGGCCCAATAATTGTTACCCAGGACTCTGGGGTAGCCACTATGCTTGGTGTAGGGGCTAGGACATGACCGCTGAGATGCTGGACTGCTGTGCCTGGGCTGGAGGCAGGGCTTCTGTGCTTGGGTCAGAAGTATGCCCACTGTGCAGGGTTTGGGCAGGGGCCAACACTGGGATCTGTGATTTCTATCCCTAGCTCTGCTGGACATCACTGGACTGTTTTAGAAGGATGCAAAGATATTGGAGACACTGCAGAAAAGATTAATCAGAATTGCTCCAGGAATGAGAAACTTCACTTATAGTCTGTACATTTCCAATCAATTTTCCTTGGAGAAGAATTGATAGCAGTATTGAAAATCATGAGGTGCCTGGAATTCAATAGACAGGAAAAATATTATTCCCATTGGTAAAAGGACCAAGAGGAACACAGATTTAACATACTTCGCAAAAAAATCAGCAGAGACATCATCAGAAACATTTTCAATCAATAAGTGATAGGGCTGTGGAGTGCACAGTCTGAATGTAGTGGAGGTGGGTTCAGTTGAGATGTTCAAGAAGGAATGAGATTATTTATCTGAGAAGGAAGAATGTTCAAGCTTATGGAGAGAATGTGGGACATTGGCACAGGGTGAATTGCTCACTTGGAGAGTTAGCACCAATGTAGTAGGCTGAATGGCCTCATTCTGCACTAACAATTTTCTGATTCTGTGTTAACAAGATATCTCGGATACTTCTTTTTAAAATAACTGTAATCTTTAGTTTGAAATTTACCACAAACACACAAAATTAGCCTAACTTGTAAAGAAAAATGGCCTCGCAATCTGATATGATCAAGAATTTACATTTATATCCTGAATTTAATGTAGAAAAATGTCGTAAGTGTTTCCTAAAACTCATTAAAAATGTTTTGATGATCCAGAGGAGATAATTGTGAGGGTTGATAAAAAAGCTTAGTTAAAAAGATGGGAACAGGGTGATAAAGAAGGCGAATGAGATGTTTGTCTTCATTACCTGGGGCATAGAACGTAGGAGCAAGAAAGTCTTGGTGCAACTTTTTAAGACATTTGTTAGCCCACAGATGGAGTACTGTGCAGTTCTGGTTGCCACACTGTTGTAAGGATGTGATTGCACTGGAGAGGGTGCAGTGGAGATTTACCAGGATGTTGCCTGGGATAAAAGGTTTCCAGTTAAGAAGAGAGACTGGATAGGCTGGGTTTGTTTTGCTTGGAGCAGAGGAGGCTGAGGGGGGAACCTGATTGAGGTAAAATAAATTATGAGGGGCGTAAACAGTGTAAATTGTGAGAATCTGTTTCTCGTGCAGACCTGTCGAAGACCAGAGAGCGTAAGTTAAAGGTGAGGCGCAAACGGTTTAGAGGAGATCTGACAAAAAAAACTGTTTGACCTAGAGGGTGGTAATATATGACATGTGTTGCCTGAAAGAATGGTAGAGACAGATACTCTTGCAACATTTAAGAAGTGCCTGAATGAGCACATAAAATGCCAGGGTACAGTAGGCTATGGACCAAGTGCACATAAACAGGATAAGTGTTGTTTGGTGTTTGTTGGTCAGCGTAGGCCTGGTGGGCCGAAGGGCCTGTTTTTATGCTACATGTCTCTATGACTCTAAGTTCAAGTATTTAGAAGAGTTTTAAAGGAGGGGGTGGAGGTGGAAAGGGTGAACAAGTTCCAGATCATGGGATATGGTTGCTGAATTCACAATAGCTTGAGGTGGAGTAAGGGAGACAAGAGACATTAGAGTCACCAAACACAACTCCTGTGTTACTCCTAGCAGTTGACTCCTTCAGTTTTGTCTGTAACTTGGAATAGAAGAAAGATGTGTTAGGAATGAAGGGATTATGCTACAGAATTTAAAAATAGATCAATCTGATCCTTTTGTCTAAGTTTATACATGGTCATCAAAATGAAATAAAGACCAGAGATATGGATTTCTTTTTCAAATATAGCAAAAGTAAAAAAGAATTTGTGAAGTAGAAAATCAGTATTTCATTTGTGAATATTTATTGTGCTCTGTAGGAATTTGCAGTGCCTGTGGCTTTTTTGAGTTTCCCAGCTTTCGATTGAAACTGTTTTTTTCCTACGTCTAGCGAAGAGCTACATGAGCTATTGCTGGCTCTGTGACACATGAGGTCAGTTGTCAGCAGTGTTGCGATGGGCTTGTTCATTTTAAAAAAAAAGTTCTATTCAGGCTTTTTTGGTCATCAACACAAATATGGGGACTGCCAAGTTAAAAATATGAGTAATTATCAAGGGGCTTAAAACTCTCCTGGTCTGTTCAATCAGACTAATTAAATCTGTCATCATCTAGGTGTGATGACTGTGTGACTGATTTATTGAACGGACTCAGTTCAGATATTATCTTGCATGTACTTGCATATACAATAGATATTTTTATAGCCTACTTTCCAGTGAATACCTTTACCTGAAGCAAGAATATTTATTGCTTTGTGATGTGTGATACTTCCCCATTCGCTGATGACTCCATTGTTTGCTTTTGAGTTACGTCAACAAATCACATTTGATAACCTTACTACCATTGTTCTTGAACGAAAACATTTTGACTAGTTGTTCTGCATGTTTCAAACCTCAGCAATTCATGCCTGCAAATTCCTATTGATTTGATTTATTGCTATTATTGGTTAATATGAGGTGCATGCCGAGATTGTCATAATTGCAGCAACTGAAAAAATAAAGTCCCGTACCCAAGTTACAGAGAAGATAAATTAGCCAGGTTTAATTTCTGTTCAGGATCTAGTGCTCGTTGCTGAAAATATATGTCATAGCTCCTGCTGTGGTGCCCCTTCCCCTCCAAATGAATAACATTCACTTTTAGGGTCTGCAGCTCAACCCGAAGAATGACTACTTGGCCAATTTAGCAGCAGGGCTGTCAGCATCTGTGGAACCATATTCTAGTATGGACAACCACTTGTAGAGGAAAAGAAAATGGGTGAGGAGAAGGAGAGTAAAATGTGAACAAGAAACATATTCTTAAGTGAGTTTAATTCTGGTGGACTGATGAAATATTTGGAATGTCATTCAGCTAGATACTGCTGCATGCAAAACTCCTTGAAGGAGAAACCTTCCCTTATCCGCTTTTGCATACTTTTTGTTTTGACGTTTGAAGTTCTACTACAATAAAATAAGAAGTTCGATATTTCCTAACTTTTCAAGCAATTTAATGAATGATGCTGGAAAATTTTAATGCATTACCAAATAATTTGATGAAGATAGAGAACAGTTCTGTTTGTTAGAAAAATACAAGGGTTAATGTTCTTCTTCAGGCACAGTGCCATTTTTAAGGGATTATCTCCTGGCGTCACACTGATCTGCATTTAATTTAGTAAATGGACAGAGAAAACAAATAATGTAGCTATTCCATTTACTGAACCTGGATACTTAACTAAACTGCTGATCAGAAATCAGTGAACTAGCTGAGACTTTAGAAATATCACATCTATAATTAGCCAAACCTTTGACATTGCATTGCTCCTGAATTTAAAGACATTGAAAGATGCTGCACTGCCTGCTAAATAATATTTTCCCTTAAGAAGATAGGCTGAAATCCATTTTCATTATTTAAAGCTGTGCAGTCATCAGAAAGATGAATGGCGTATGTACAACGTGAAACATGAAGTCAAAACACAGCAAATCTTTTGACAAAATCACTGCACAGTTCTGCTTTTCTGTCCCTTCAAAAACAAAAAGAAAGTTGACCTGTGGTGTTTTGACAGCACACTTACAGTAAAAACAAATATCATTTGTTCTATAACATCAAATTGGAATTATTTCAGTTTTTCCAAAGTCCAGAATCAGAATCAAATTGACTGGCTACTCCCTCTAAGTAATCCTAAATTATTATTGGTCTTCAAAATATATGAAAAGAGAACATATTGTTATTTTTGTATGAAATAACAGGTTCCAGAGTGGGGTGAAAAAAGACCTGCCTTTTCTCTTTTCGGATAACAGTAAACTTATTGATATTTTTCCTTTTTATTTCTCCAGCTAAATGCAAATCTAATACTTACTGTCTTTCTACCATTGCTACTAACATGTCGCTGCAGATATTTTATTGATAAGAAAATAAAAGCAGTGAAAATGACAGAGGCTTTTAAAAGTTGCACCAAAGCTATCTCCCAAAATCTAGTTTTCTTTTGCCACAAGCTTCTGCATCGAGTGCTAATGACTGCAGCAGTTTCTTAAGATTTGATAAGGTAGTGATTTGTTATCCTGCTGAATCTTAGCATCACAGAAGCACACTAATTTTCTTTACCTGTTGTTAGCAGAGGCAAGGGTAAAGACCGTACTGGGAAATAGGCAAAGGAATTACAAAATTCGCCCCAATTAGTGAAAGGTTGGCTAATTTAGAATACATTGTATGATCATGAAAATTCAATTCCAGTTAGTCGGTAAGGCATTAGAATTTCATTGTTGACTATCCATGTTGCTCCATTCAGTATTTTTCAACTGCGCAATATTCAAAGAGACGGAATTAGAAAATTCTGCTCTCCAGTTTTCACTTACTTTCTAAGATAGTGAAAGGAAAGCAAAATAGTTGATTAATTCCCAAGGAACAACAAAAAATGCATTTCTCACGCTGGCTAATCATTGCTCCTTTGTTTGTTGCACCTTGTTTCCTGTTGCAGCTTTTCATGAATAACGACGGCCTCATCACTGTGCCACTATAAATAAATGGGTTTCTTTTAAAAAATATATAACTTGCAAACCTGCTTTAAAGTTTGAGAAAGTCAGAAAATGGCAATTGCTTTTTTTCTTCTCTTAAGTCAAATTTTATAAAAAGCCACACAGGTTAAGAGTAGGTTAATGTTAAGTATATAAAATGAGAAACTAATTCTGAGAGTGAAAGAATGCTAACCGTCGAGGTTAATGCTCAAAGTAACATTGAGAACTTTTTTTCCCTCAAAAGTCTCCACATCTGCCCATTTCAAACATCACCCCACCACAAACACACACCACCACTGACCACTTCCAATATCCCACCACTTTTCTCCCATTATCCTTTCTTTTCTGAAGCAAGCAATTAACTTTACAAGTAAGTCGCACTTCTGGATTTTTATTGGACGTGTAAAAGGTCTACAGTACTTTGATAATTTACCATATGACCCTGAGTAGTAAATATTGGTGGGTGAAAAGGTGTTACCTAAATGTTGTTGAGTACCGAATTGTGAGAACCTTCATAGCTGAGCCAGATTCTGATAGGAGGTTCTCCAGTGGAAGGTTTCTGAAACTTGAGAAGAATTGCAAATAGCTATAAATGTGTGCAGGTTTTCAGCATAGGTAGAGAGAAACCAATGGATATTTACCTCTCACCACCCCTCCCTCCACTCCCCCAATTTAACATTATCAGTCAGAAACCTGGATAATATTCTACCATTCTTAATTTCGAGACCCTAAGACTAGCTGCAGTGCTGATCTGCACTATTTACTACTGCACAACGTAGTGCACTTAACCAAGGGCTGAGTATAAATTTTAATATAGTAATTAATACAGAAGCAAATAATACACCTCAATAGGCATTAAAATCATAGAGTCATACAGCATAGAAATCATCTGTGTTGACTAGACATCCCAATCTGACCTAGTCCCATTTGCCAGCATTTGTCCCATATTCCTTAAAACCCTTCTGATTCATATATCCATTCAGTTGCCTTTAAATGTTGTAATTGTACCTGCCTCCATCACCTCTTCTGGCAGCTTGTTCTGTACATGCACCACCCTCTGCATGTAAATGTTACCCCTCCGGTCCTTTTTAAATCTTTACCCTTCCATATTAAACATATGTGCTCTAGTTTTGGTCACCCACCCTAGGAAAATGGTCTTGGCTATTCACCCTATTCATGATTTTATAGACCTCGATAAGGTCACCCTTCAGTCTTTGATGCTCTGGGGAAGAAAGTCCAAGCCTATTCAGCCTCTCCCTGTAGCTCAAACCCACCAGTCCTGGCAACATCCTTATAAATTTTTTCTGAACTCTTTCAAATTTACCTACACCCTTCCTTTGAAGGGTGAGCAGAATTGTATGCAGTATTCCAAAAGTAGCCTCCTCACCATCCTCTAGAACCATATTGCACTTCCCATTCATATGAAGATGACCTTATTCTTTTTTGCCTAGAGTTGAACACACATTCAAGTTTGAATGATTTCCGTGACACCTGTTTCTGTGCTGAGTCAAAAATTCAGTTTGAAGAACTTTGTGAAATTATTAGTCACAGATGTTGGCAGAACATTGTGTTCTGATCAAGTTAAAGAGAAGGTTAGCCATCAGAAAGTGTTGTGCTTCTGCCTTCTTTACACTAAGGTTCAGCATGCCTATATACCATAGCCAATTTTGATGCTGAACCATTTTTCTGATTGCCTCTTTGAAAGCTTGAATTCCAGGAGTGTTGTGGAGCAGCTAGTATCAGGAGAGATTCAAATATGGGTTTTTTTTTTAGCTTATTCAAAGATTTGGCTTTCACTTCCAACTCAACTATTCTAAAACTAAGTTGTGGACTTCACAAACTTCAAAATCTCTCCACCCCTGACCTCATCACAAGACCAGCCCTCCCTCTCGTCCCCGCCTCTTTGACCTGTCCGTCTTCTCTCCCGCCCATCCACTCCTCCCACCTCACTGACCAACCCCCACCCCCACTACCTACTTACACTCACCTCTACTAGCTTCATTCCTGCTTCCTTGACCTATCCGTCCTCCCTGCCTCCTCACTGACCAACCTCCATCCCAACCCTCTACCTACACTCACCTTTACTAGCTTCATCCCCGCCTCCTTGACCTGTTCGGCTTCTCTTCACCTATCTGCTCCACTATCCACCTTCTCTATTTAGTTCAGAGCCTCCTTCCCCTCTCCTATTTCTGAAGAAGGGTCCAACCCGAAACGTCAGCTTTCCTGCTCCTGTGATGCTGCCTGGCCTGATGTGTTCATCCAGCTCCACACCTTGTTATCTCTATAACTAAGTTGTTACTTGTTGACTGTAATTAACATCTAAAATATTTAATTACTGCTTTTGTATCTCCCAAAATGGCTTAATAGGGCGAAGTAAAATTATTATGTCTGACTTACTGTATACACTGCAAGTGACCCGAATGAACTGTTTAATGTAAATATGAAATCTCAAGTTTTAAAGATGTTAATATGGAAATTGGAGTCAGCAGCAAAGCAAGACCGCTCACGGCTGGCCACCAGCAAAGCCTAGCTGAGAAATCTAGAGATAACACAGTGTGGAGCTGGAGGAGCACAGCAGGCCAGGCAGCATCAGAGGCGCAGGAGAGTTGACATTTCGGGTCAGGACCATTTTTCAGAAGGGAGACAGGGGTGAAGGGAGATAGTGGGGGGAAGAGAGAGGGTGGGGACATGTAAGAGACCCTTTTCTGAAGAAGGGTCCTGACCCAAAGCGTTAACTTTCCTGTTCCTCTGGTGTTGTCTAGCCTGCGGTTCCTCCAGATCCACACTGTATTATCTCTGACTCTAGCATCGGCAGTTCTTACTATCTCTGAGAAATCTGTTATGATAATTTCATGTCCCATCAACATGTTGTAGATTGTAACATTCTTTGGTGGGGATTCACAACATTCAAGCAACTAGTCACTTGAAGAATTCTTACAGATGGCCTGAATAACATTAAAATTGAATCATTTTTAAACAATTACATACAGAAGAACAAATGACGGACCTACAAATGGTGAATGTAGAAGTTGATATATCATGAAAATACTTTGAGAAAAATTTACTTTGAAAACTCTTAATTAAATCTTAACATTGTCACTTAATAGAACATAAACATAAGAACTAGGAGCAGGAGTAGGCCACCTGGCCCCTTGAGCCTGCCCCGCCATTCAATAAAATAATGGCTGACCTTTGAGACTCAGCTCCACTTACCCGCTCACTCATCATAACCCTTAATTCCTTTACTGTTCAAAAATTTATCTAGCCTTGCCTTAAAAACATTCAGTGAGGTAGCTTCAACCACTTCACTGGGCAGGGAATTCCACAGATTCACAACCCTTTGGGTGAAGAAGTTCCTCCTGACCTCAGTCCTACATCTGCTTCCCTTTATTTTGAGGCAATGCCCTCCAGTCCTAGTTTCACCTGCTAGCGGAAACAACCTCCCTGCCTCCACTTTATCTATTCTGTTCGTAATCTTATATGTTTCTATAAGATCTCCCCTCATTCTTCTGAATTCCAATGAATATAAGCCCAGTCTACTCAGTCTCTCTTCATAATCCGACCTTCTCAACTCTGGAATCAACTGAGTGAATCTCCTCTGCACCCCCTCCAGTGCTAGTATATCTCTTCTCAAGTAAGGAGACCAAAAATGCACACAGTACTCCAGGTGTGGCTGCACCAGGACCCTATACAGCTGCAGCATAGTCTCCCTGTTTTTAAACTCCATCCCTCGAGCAATGGCAGACAAAATTCCATTTGCCTTTTTAATTACCTGCTGCACCTGCAATCCCACCTTCAGCGATTCATGCACAAGGACACGCAAGTCCCTCTGCACAGCAGCGTGCTACAATTTTCTACCATTTAAAACATAGTCCATTTTGCTGTTATTCTTATCAAAATGGATGACCTCACGCTTATCAACATTGTACTCCATCTGCCAGACCTTTGCCCCCTCACTTAGACTATCTGTATCCCTCTGCTGACTTTCAGTGTCTTCTGCACACTTTGCTGTACCACTCACCTTAGTGTCGTCTGCACATTTTGACACACCATACTTCGTCCCCAACTCCAAATCATCTATGTAAATTGTAAACAATTGAGGTCCCAACACTGATCCCTGAGGCACACCACTAGCCACTGACTGCCAACCAGAAAAACACCCATTTACCCCTACTCTTTGCTTTCTACTGGTCAACCAATCCTCTATCCATGCCAATATGTGATACCATGCAACTTTATCTTATGTAGCAGCCTTTGATGTGGCACCTTGTCAAATGCCTTCTGGAAATCCAGATACACCACATCCACAGGTTCCCTATTGTCCACCATGCAAGTAATGTCCTCAAAGAATTCCACCAAATTAGATAAACATGACCTACCCTTCATGAACCCATGCTGAGTGTTCCCAATGGGACAATTTATATCCAGATGTGCTGCTATTTCTTCCTTAATGATAGATTCAAGCATCTTCCCCACTACCGAAATTAAGCTAACTTGCCTATAGTTACCTGCTTTTTGTCTACTTCCTTTTTTAAACAGTGGTGTCACATTGGCTGTTTTCCAATCTGCGGGAACAACCGTAGAGCCCAGTGAATTTTGGTAAACAATTACTAGTGCATTTGCTATTTCCCCCATCACCTCTTTTAGTACCCTGGAATGCATTTTATCATGGGCAGGAGACTTGTCTACCTTTAGCCCCATTAGCTTGCCCAGCACTGCCTCCTTAGTGATAATGATAGTTTCTAGGTCCTCACCTGCTATAACCCTCTTGCTGTTAGTTTTCGGCATGTTATTTGTATCTTCCACTGTGAAGACCGACACAAAATAACTGTTTAATGTCTCGGCTATTTCCTCATTCCCAGTTATTAAATTGGCCTTCTCATCCTCTAAAGGACCAATGTTTACCTTCGCCACTCTTTTACGATTTACATATTTGTAGGAACTTTTGCTGCCTGTTTTTATATTCTGAGCTAGTTTACTCTCATAATCTATCTTACTTTTATTCATAACTTTTTTTGTGGCTTTCTGTTGGCCTTTAAAGATTTCACAGTCTACTAGTTTCCCACTACTCTTTGCTTTTTGTATGTTTTTTTTTCAATCTGATACTTTCCTTTATTTCCTTAGACATCCATGGCTGGCTCTCTCTTTTCCTACAAATCTTCCTTATCACTGGAATACACTTCTGCTGAGCACAGTGAAAAATTGTTTTGAAAGTCCTCCACTGTTCCTCAATTGACCCACCATAAAGTTTTTGCTCCCATTCTACCTTAGCTAACTCCTCTCTCATTCCTTCACAGTCTCCTTTGTTTAAGCACAGGACATAGGTACTGGATTTAACCTTCTCAAGCTCCATCTGTATTTTAAATTTGACCATATTGTGATCACTCCTTCCGAGAGGATCCCTAACTGTGACATCATTAATTATTCCTGTCTCATTACACAGGAGTAGATCTAGGATAGCTTGCTCCCTCGTAGGTTCCGTTACATATTGTTCAAGGAAATCATCGCGGATGCATTCTATGAACCCCTCCTCAAGGCTGCCATGACCTACCTGGTTTAATCAATTGATATGTCGATTAAAATCCCCCATGATAATTGCTGTACCATTTTTACATGCATTAGCTATTTCTATGTTTATTGCCCGCCCCACCACGATGTCGTTATTTGGTGGCCTATAGAGCACACCTATCAGTGACTTCTTCTCCCTGCTGTTCCTAATTTCCACCCAAATGGATTCAACGTTTTGTTCAGTAGAACCTATGTCATCTCTCACTACTGCCCTGATATCATGCTTAAAAATCAGACCAACACCACCTCCCTTACCTTCCTGTCTGTCCTTCCGAACAGTTTGATACCCCTGGATATTTAACTCCCAGTCATGACCATCCTGTAACCGTGTCACTGTAATGGCCACCAAATCATACCCGTTTGCCATGATTTGCACCGTCAACTCATCCACCTTGTTTCGAATGCTCCGAGCTTTCAGATAAAGTGCCCTTATGCCAGTTTTTGCACCTTCTTTTTGGGTCCTGTTACCTCCATTACTAACAACTCTTGAGTTCTCCTTCCCTTTAACTTTTCTCCTAATTTTCAATGGAGTTGAAGCTTCCTCGTCATCTGCTAACCTGCTGCTTTGCTTTACATTAATTGTTATTCTCCCTCTATGCTCACTTCTCCCTTCCCCCCCCTACTTACTAGTTTAAAGTCGTATTAACCACCCTATTTACCCTTTTCGGCAGAACACTGGACCCGGCCCTGTTCAGGTGGAGTCCATCCGAGCGGTATAGATCCCTCCTGTCCCAGAACTGATGCCAGTGCCCAATGAAGAGGAAACCCTCTTGCCCACACCACTCTTTTAGCCATGTGTTTACTTCCCTGATCCTTGCCTCCCTATGCCAATTTGCACGTGGCTCAGGCAGCAATCCAGAGATTATGACTCTTGAAGACCTGTTTTTTAATTTTGTTCCTGGCTTTTCATAATCCCAAAACAGGTTTTTTTCCTAGTCCTGCCTATGTTGTTGGTACCTACGTGGACCACAACAACTGGATCCTCCCCCTCCCTGTCTAGTATCCTCTCAAACTGGTCAGAGATGTCTCGCACCCTGGCACCAGGCAGGCGACACACCATGCGGGATTCTCTATCCTGCTCGCAAAGGATACTGTCTATCCCCCTGATGATGGAATCCTCTACAACTACAATCTGTCTTTTTGCTCCCCCCTCTTGAATGGCCTCCTGGACCATGGTGCCACGGTCAGTTGACTCCTCCTTCCTGCAGCCCTGTTCCTCATCCATGCAGGGAGCAAGTGCCTCATACCTGTGGGACAATGTCAAGGGCTGTGGCTCCTGTGTTCCTGTCTGCAGGGTCCCTCTACTTGCCTCACTCGCAGTCACACACTGCTGTCTCTGCCCGCCAATCGAATTAACATTAGTTAATCTACCAGGTGTGACTGCCTCCTGGAACACAGTATCCAGGTATTTCTCCCCCTCCCGGATGTGCCGCAGTGTTTGGAGTTCGGATTCCAGCTCATCCGTTTTGAGCCAGAGCTCCTCAAGCAGCCAACACTTACTGCAGATGTGGTCACTGCCGTTCTCAATGGGATCAGCTAGCTCCCACATCATACAGCTACAACACATCACCTGGCCTGCCACCTGCCATCTCCGCTTAACTGATTATTTAAAATGAATTTTTTTTTTTTTTTTTTTTAAAAACGTTTCAGTGTTCGCTGCACCAGTAAGTTTACTCCGTTATATACTCAAACAGACTCTGGCTTTGCCTTCCGACCCACTCCCAGAGGATTTGGTGTCTAGGTGACCACCTCGAAATAGCATTCAACAAATCTTGTTTGCAATAGTTATTTCTCAGATTGTTGTTTACATCTGATTGCATGTTGTGGAACAGAATAGTTTTGTTTTAGATGAGATTTCTAATGGTCAGAGCAGGAACGGAGAAGTCCTCAACTGATTCAGAGAGGGCCGACTCTTGAGGTGGTGGATGGGATGACGCAACACAACCTGTTGTGGGGCTTTGAAGGACAGGCTGTATTTCTAGGAATTCTGCATTAGTCTTGCTTTGTGTTGAATCTTGTCCTGAAGTTGTAATCAATTTAAGTAGAGTAATAACAAACACTGGCAATTCATCAAAACCCTCCCCAGAGTTCAGACTATTACAGCTTAAAAACTGAGGAAGTCAACAGCGTTCTAAGCACTTTAGATTTTCCTAGACTCCTAACATTTTACTTTTTTTAAGTGCTTATTTTAATTTGTTATAAATGAGAACTGATCTTTAAATAATTAAAGCTTTGTGCTTCCCATTGTGTGGTGAATCATCCTTAGTTTTGAAAAACGGAATGTTTCACTTTTTGACATGTACAAGCTGGATTTGGATATGCTATATATAAAAATGGGTACTGTCTTAAGACTGTTGAATGCACTCATATTCCAGGGTACTAAACCCCTCCGGGAAGGGGTATTCACAAAAAATATTGTATTACTCCAGCCCTAATGGTTTGCTTTAAATCAACTTGCACTGAGTTCCAAAGCCAAAGTTACAAATGCTTGCAACCCATTGGATAGAAACAGCAGAAACAAGTTGAGAAGGCCTGTTCAACCTTAACAGGAGTTCGCAGTTATAAAAACATACACCAAGTGAAGCAACCTGTAGGAAAAGTTTTAAAAATGTAGCAACTGTTTTTAATCTGTTTTTCTATTGCAGTTGTTTGATAGGGTGAGGGAAGACTTTCAGAAGAAGATTATTCCTGTCGGCAGTGAGCTGATGCAGCCTAACCTGGCCATCAGTTCAAAGGACACTGAACATCTGCTCTCCTGCATTAACGTTGTCTTCCATTGTGCAGCTACCATTCGATTCGACGAGCCTTTAAAGTAGGTCCCTTTGCTAATCTGTGCACCCAGATTGGAAAGGAAAGAAAATGCTATATTAAGTTCTAATTGCCTGTATTGATAACTATGTACAGTTAGCGCTGATTCTGGTCTGTTTGTGACCATAGGAATAATTAGTTAGAATTTGTTGCCCTCCCACAGCTGCTTCTTGCCCTAAAGATGGCACAGGATAAAAGCAAATTGTTCTTCAGGTTATCTCTGTTATTCAGGGGCCACCATCCCACAGTTAATGATGTGATTTTATTACAGGTTAGGGCTACAACTCAAGCTCCAAGGCTGTCTTCAGCTGAATTAATGATTAACCCCTCGCTGTTGATGTTATTCTGGATGACATAACAGCTAGCTAACTAGTCCCTCTCAATACTAATACTTAACAGGTTAATGCGGTATCCAGTAGCATCATACAAATAGTGACAGTTTGATTGAAATCAGAAATGTTTGCTCCACGATAAGATGTTTCATAGAGAGTAATTGAATGATATCATCCAAATCGGTATTTTAAAATATTAAGACTGATTTCGTAACATAACAAAGTGTAGCAATTGGTGCATCCTTTACTTATACAATTGTTTGGGGGAAATATTCCTCCAATTATGTTGCAAAATTATCATTGCAGAATATTTCATAAACCCATTGTTTCAGAAAATGATGAAAACAAAACTCTCCACAACCTGTTAAATTTGAAGCATACTCCAGCTGTTCATGAAGAAACTCACCAATTCCTTCAGGTCCACAAGGCGTTAGATAGTATGATTTTATTCTGTGGTGGTGTGAAGTCAACCTTTTCTCCTTGTTATTTTTATTTGATCTTAAAATCCATGAACCTCCTGCAGAGTGAAGGACAGTTTTGACCTGATCCCAGACTTCTGCTAATGCTATACAAACAAAAGTGCTGGAAAGCCTTATCAGGTCAGGCAGCATCTGTGGAGAGAAACGGAATTAAAGTCTTCTATTTGATGATGTTTCAGCAGAATTAGATTTTCCTAATGCTGTTCAGTAGCTAGCTGTTAAAAAGACACACAGCTACAGTCCATTGAGGACCCTTTCTCCAGCATTTCATCCCATGGGTGGGGGTTGGTGGGGTGTGTGAGTTAAAACTTTAGTTGGTGGCATCTAAGAGCCATGCTTTCAGTGAAGTAGGGGAATAATTTTGTAGGGTTACCTTTTGGTGCCCCAGGCTTATCATAATCACAGATGTTTTCAATTTGCACAGTTTTGCCAAATTGAAGATAGATTGGCAGTTTCAGAGTTGCATTTATCTTTTCAGGCTCATTGGTTTGACAAATCAATTGATCTGTGTTTATTATGGCATTCTTTTAACCAAAGGATATAATTACATGTTTTCACTGAAATCACAGAAAATAGAATGTTGTTTTTAAGGCTGAATGCTTGTGCATTCATTTACCTTATTAGTTTTCCCTCTCCATGATCCTATTTTCCTTTGCTCTTGCCGTGCGCAGACACGCCCTACAGCTGAATGTGGTGGCTACGCAGCAACTGTTAGTGCTGGCCCGGCAGATGCAGAAGCTTGAAGCCTTCATTCACATCTCCACTGCTTATGCAAACTGCAACCGGAACCATGTAGAAGAGGTCATATACCCGCCACCTGTAGAGCCAAAGAAGCTCATCGACTCTTTAGAGTAAGCTTATTTTTATAGTTGTTTCATTTCTTAGCTTTATTGTCGTGTTTTTGTCAGAAATGTAAATATCAACCAACTTGAAAGATGGAAAACAACAATGGGAAGCTGGTCTATTAAATGTTAAGCTTTTATTGTTGATCTGTAATGCAAAGTAATATCTAAGCAAATTGTCTTTTTAATATTGTTTTACAATCACACAACAAAGTAGTTTAGTGGCTGTTGTGGTATGGTGGTAGTATCCCTACCCCAGCATCAGAACATCTGGTTAAAGTTTCATCAGATAAAGAGCTGGGTCATATTATGTCCAAACAGTTTTTTTTTAGTAGCAAAGTTACATTTGTTCTGCAAGTCACAGCGCTTTATATTTTGTAGGACATGTGGCAAAAACATTGTAATTTCCGATATCATATCACAGTTCAATTGCACAGTATAATTCGCTTTAAATCATTTGGGTTGACTTCTACATGACAAGCCATCTTAAACATCTTTAAAATGCAGATAAAATGAGGACAATAGGTGAGTAAAGTAAGAGTAAGAAATGGGGAGAGATTAAGCTCATTCGGTACGAGCTATAGACAGTAAGCTGCTTCAATAAGCAGGGCAAAAGATTTAACTTAAGGTAATATTCAAATTCCATGGAAGTGTAATCTGTGTGGTGTGTTAATTGTTCTGAATTATTGATATATTAAACCACGTACAGTTTTTCTGCCAGTCCCGTATTATGTAGATTTTGGTTGACGAGCTGGGATTTAGAAGATCGGTGCATATTCCAGCTTCAGACACATCTCTGACAGAAAGCAGATCCAGTTTCCGATCTTGGTGGAGGTAAAGGGTTTTATTAATGAGGGGTCTGGAGTGACAGCCAATTCATAGGCATCATCCGGAGGGTAAGCTTGCTGGAATAGAGACGGGACACTAGGGAAGCAGGCTATATTTCTGGCTTGTGATGTCTGTACATGGTTTACAAAATATGAATGCAACTGAGTTTCAAATTTACCAGAGCAGATGGAGAACAGGAATTTGGATGGGGTATTGAAATATCAGTGTTATTAAAATTTCATTACCATAGAATAGATTTTCTCCAAAATGTCCACTTTTCTCAGTCAAATAAAACTTGTTTTGTTTTGCTGCTTGCCTTGTCCCCAACAGGCTGGAGCTGTTTGACTCTGCAAAGACTGCCTACCCTGGCATAAGATCTTAAAATGTGAAGCCTTAAGGATATGTTTAATGAGTGAATTCAGTTATCCCAAGTGTTCCTGTTTCTGAGTAGTCTTGCCCGTCACGTAACTGACTGAGATCAGTTAAATGCCTACCTTATTGGTGATGTGGCCAGGATCTGTCCTAAAGTGGTGGCTCCTCCATTGAGACTGGAGGGTTCCGGACAGTGGGCAGGAAATTGGAGTTGAGGCTAAGGTGAGATCTGCCGTGATCGTATTAAGAGGCAGAGCAGGCTCAAGGGGCTGAATTGCCTACTCCTGCTATTAGTTCTCATGTTCTTCTGAAACTTGGCAGGTGAGTGGAATTGACTTCGAGTGGCAGGCCAGAGACTACTGTGGAGATTGTATATTTTAATTTTTCTGTATTTTTGATTGTGGGCCAAAATGAGAAAAGGACTGTTCTGAATAAAACAAGGATCATGGAAAGGATTACTTCTGTTTTTAAAATGAAGTTTTAATGATTTAATGATTTAACCTGACATTCATTGTAAGTGTTGTTTACACTGCTGTTTGATCAGGCAGTGATGGAGGTTACTACAGACAAGTTGGAGCCAGTGGGTATATGTACTGTGGAAATTCATTCAGCAACAAGTAGCTGATTGACAACTGGTCACTATTCCACAAACCAATGACAAAAGTATTCTGCTTGCCAACAGCTATGTGATTGGCTTCCGGGTAGTTGAACAGCTTGTGGGTTTGAATGTTTGGCAGCAGGCATCAAACCTCTGATAATGAAGGAGCATTGCTTTTCTCTGCATTAAGAAAAGCCTCAAACCTGAAGAAATTCTATTTGTTTTCCACCATCAGTTTGCTATTGCTCTCGATCAATAAGTTAGAGACTTCATAAATATGAACCAGTTACTCTGTCCCTCCTGAACCTAGGTGTCAGTACCTGGAGAAGGAAGACTGAGGTGCAACAAGTCCTGACAAGCTAAAAGAAACACCTCAATGAAACTTGTGGACAGTGACCATTGAGCTGCCTTCCCTGTCTTTCCTTCTGACCATAGCACCCATTTTTAGACTGTCTTTGTGTGTCTGTACATTTGTAAAGAGGGAGATTTATAAGGGTTTAGAGTTTTAATTGGTAGAGTTATACGTGAATGGGTCATAATTGTTTGTCTGTAGCTAGAATCTATTTATTTGTAATCAATAAGAATCAGTGTTAAATACAGAAACCTAGTCTATGTTTGCCGTCAACCTGAGTTTAAATGTAAGGTAAATTGGGAATTTTACATACTTTTACACAATTGTTAACTTTTGTAATGACTAATTGTAGGATTTATTTTCCAGTACCTTGCCCCAGTGAGATGCAACACCGTGACTCCTCCTTTAAATACCCCATTTTGTAGCTGTAGGGATGAGAGAAATGGAGCTGTGATTGAAATCCATTCTGTGGATGGATAGGCAATAGGTTATGTTTACATTTTCAAACCTCTTCAGAGGTTGCCTCCAATTTGCAGTCCCTTGAAGTCTTCCATCATTATTGGCAGTACCCATGTCTCTTGGAGGAGATACCCACAGCCTTGGGTCCTCTACTTGGCCTTTCTGCCTGTGTAGCCCATCCGTCACCATTCCTGCTAGATTATAAATGTGGAGTTGTTTGTTAATTGTCTGCCTCTGGGAAGATCATACAGGTAAGAATCCATAGGCCTCACTGGGGTTTGCAATGGAAATCATAAGATTAATCTTGTCTGCATCGTAAAACGATCTTCATAAGATTGTACCAAGATTCCAATTTGTTCTGAATTCTGTTAAAAAGGAGACAGCGGATGATATTTAATTGGGGCAACAGGAGCATCTGCAGGTTGGCTGGAGAGCTGGTGAGAGTCCTGCTTTCCCTGTTTTAGGAAGACCTGCTGAATTAAGTGATTGTGAAGATTGGGATTGAAATTACTGGAGAATGAGAGGGGATATAAATGAAATTTACAAAATTCTTAAAGACAGGGTAATTGCAGAAAGGATTTTTCCTCTGGCATGGGGGAGGAGTTGGTGTCTAGAACCAGGCAATGCAGTCTCCGAATAAAGGACACACTATTTAGGAACAAAATAAGAAGGAAGTCCTGCAGTCAGTGTATTGTGATTAATTGGAATGTTCTGCCTCAGAGGGCTGTGGAGGGTCAGCCATTGAGAATGTTAAAGGTGGTGATTGATAGAATTCTTCATATTAATGACATCAAAGGATAATGTAAGAAAATGGCATTGAGATAGATAATACATGGCCTAGAATGGCAGAGCAGACTTGATATGCTAAATGGCCTATTCCTGTTCCTGCATTCCTATGAAATTCATGGACCTAGCAAACTACCCTGAGGAACTACAGCAGGTGATGAGTAGTGCTTGTTGTTACTAACCCAGACCTGACTGTCAGAAGTCACATGTATATGCGGGTAATGGAATGTGATTGAGCACCCCACAGTGCACATCAAATATAAATGTGATCAAGTGAGATCCCACAGACTTATCAGCAATTCCTTTCAGATGTTAATGTAATAGTGGATGGTCAAATGTTATTACATTTCTCAAGGGATTACTGTTCTTTAATTTTGCTGGTCTGGCCTTGAAACTCACTCTCAGGAGTCAATCTGTCATGAACTGCCTCAACAATTAGTCCTATTCCAGTTGATTACTCTCCTTTCTTTGGTCAATACCACCCCTGGCCCTGTCTCTGAAACAACACTCCAGTACTTAGTCATACTTCTAGATCTTCACTGATAGCTAGCTTTCCCAAGCTAGTTATATTCCTGGATATTCCACTGAGTTCTAAAGTTGTTCAGTTCCACCTATCATATGCTGCCTGTGGGCTTTTCAATCCCTGGTCTCAGCTTAACTGAACTATTAGTGAGAAGTTTTTTTTTTCTCTCTTGCGTGCAAGTGCACACATGCACAACCCCTAACATAGTCTATCTTTACATTCGTCTGTCTCTTTCTCCAACTGCCTGTGTCCTTTGAATTCCTCTTCAATGACCCTGAACTGTGCTGAGTGACCTGTTGAAAACCTTCTGAAATGATCTTCCCCTGTTGCTGGACGGAATTGTGAGTTGGAAATGAGTTGCCCTGGAGGTTACATTCTCACAAATGCTGGAAATTGGTTTCAACGCATGGTAGGAAAAATATTGACTCCATCCTCTAAATTGATAATGATAAAAATTGTTTTTAATGGTGTTTAGATGTCAGCAGCTTGTTGAAAATATTGTACAGTGTAGTTTTATTAATCATATCAATGGCCAACAAATGAGTAATACCATAACATTTTTGACACTTTTTATGATCAGTTGCTTTTTAAAATTATTTAGCTTTAAAATAATTTAGCTTGAGGAACTAGATGGAACATTGGGTAGAATGCATTTGTTTTTCTTTTGGATGCAGCTTTGAATTTAGACAAAGCAAATGAAATGAATATTTTATCTTTGGTTTGGCAATAAAGATCATAAGCAAAATGAATCTGGAGAGTATCAGTTAGTGTTTGTCAACTGCAGCTCAAGAACACAAAACTGGCCATAATTTACAGTGAGTGACATCAAATGTTTAGAAAGCTGACAAGGATAATAAAATAGTTTTGTCTATAAATGATTAGACAGAGCCAAAAAATACCTGTAATGTTCTCAAAGACCAGCTCAGCACAAAAATTCACTTCAGGAATAAGAGACTCCAACCCCAAGTCTATTTATCGTTTTGTGAGAAGATGCCATTGCAGACGGCATGAGTGTGACTCTTCTGAAGATAAATTGTCAAGCTCATTGAGTTAGTCACAGATTCATAGAGATGCACAGCGCAGAAACAGATCCTTCAGTCCAACTTGTCCATGCTGACCAGATATCCTAAACTGATCTAGTGCCATTTGCCAGCATTTGGCTCATATCCCTCTAAACCGTTCCTATTCATATACCCACCCAGATGCCTTTTAAATGTTTTTATTTCACCAGCCTCCTCCATATCTGCTGGCAGCTCATTCCATATACCCACCACCGTCTGCATGAAAAAGTTGCTCCTTAGGTGCCTCTTAAATCTTTCCCCTCTCACCTTAAACCTATGCTGTCTAGTTTTGGACTCCTATACCCTGGGAAAAAGACCTTGGCTATTCACACTATCCATGCCCCTCATGATTTTATAAACCTCTGTAAGGTCACCCCTCAGCCTCTGCTGCTCCAGGGAAAGTAACCCCAGCCTATTCAGCATCTCCCTATAGCTCAAATTCTCCAACCCTGGCAACATCCTTTTAAATCTTTTCTGAACTGTTTCAAGTTTCACAACATAATTCCTGTAGCAGGGAGACCAGAATTGAATGCAGTGTTCCAAAAGTGGCCTAACCAATGCCTTTATATAGCTGAAACATGACCTCCAAATTCCTATACTCAATACACTGACCAATAAAGGTAAGTGTACCAACACACCATCCTGATGACATAAGGCTAGCAGAAGCTTTGACAGGTATTAATATCATGAAAAGGTAAGATGACACGCATCAAAGCTAAAATTGACATAGGAGCTAGTGTTAACATATTACCACTGTGCCTCCTGAAAGATGTGTACCATAGTAAGCGGCACAGCCAACAAGAGACTCACACACTGTATAAAGGACCACCAGTTCCAAGCACTGGTAGAATCAAACTGTATTGTTAATTCAGGCTCATCTTGGCTTCCTGAAATCTTCTACCTCTCAGATTCCAACTGTCCAGCAATGGTGGGACTGTCAGTATGCCCAGAACTTGGTGTAATTACAATTTGAGATTCAAATCACAACAGCATGGTGGAACAAATAATGCATGATGCAATTGAATCAGTCAATGATGTCAAACACCTTTACATGGACCAACTTGACGTGATTGACAATTTTAAGTGTGATGTAATATTATATCTTAAGGATGAAGCAACTCCATTTATTGATCCTCCAAGGAAATGTAATGTGCACGTTCAGGAGCAGCTTTCATTGTTGTTTCTGTGGACTTCAGTACGGCCTTTGACAAGGTCCCCCATGGAAAACTGATCAAAAAGGTAAGAGCCCATGGGATCCACGGCTAGTTGGCAAACTGAATCCAAAATTGCTTTGCAAATAGGGGCCAATAGTTAATGGTAGAGGGTTGTTTTTGTGATTGGAAGTCTGTGACAAACACTGTACCAAAGGGAACTGTGCTGGGACCCTTGCTGTTTGTTGTATGCACTAATGATTTGGATGTGAACGTAGAAGGTATAATTACCAAGTTTGCAGATGACTTGGAATCTGGTAGTGTTGACAGTGAGGAGGATGGTCTCAGACTACAATCTGATATTGATCAGCTGTTAAATTGGGCAGAACAGTGGTAGATGGAATTTAATCCCAATACGTGTGAGGTAATGTGTTTAGGGAGATCTAATAAGGGAAGGAATTACACAATGAATGGTAGGTCTCTAGGGAGTACTGATGAAACAAAGGGACCTTGGTGTACAAGGCCATAGACCCCTGAAGATATCAGCACAGGTAGAAAAGTAGTGAAGAAAGCATATCATACAATCGTCTTCAAAAGCTGCGCGTAGAATATGGGAGCAAAGAAGTCTTGTTACCTACTTTATAAAACATTGTTTAGGCCACAGATGGAATACTTTGTGCAGTTATGGTCACCACACTATCCGAAGGATGTGATTACACTGGAGAGGTTGCAGAGGAGATGCTGCAGGATGCTGCCTGGGATGAATTGTCTCAGGTATGAGGAGAGTCTGGGTAGGCTGAGTGTGTTTTCCTGGAGCAATGGAGGCTGAGGGGGTGGGGGGGGGGTGGGGTCTCATTGAGGTATACAAAGTCATGAGAGGCATAGACAGAGTGGGTTGTGAGAATCTTTTCCGTATGGCAGATGTGTCTAAGACCAGAAGACAGTTTTAAAGTGAGGAGTAAGTAGTTCAGAGGAAATCTGAACAAAATATTTTTTAATCTTAGAATCCCTACAGCGTGAAAACAGGCCCTTCAGCCCAACAAGCCCACACTGACTCTCAGAGCATCCCACCTAGACCCATTCCCCTATAACCCACCTAATCTACACATCCCTGAACACTATGGGCAATTTAGCTTGGCCAATCTGCACATCTTTGGACTACAGGAGGAAACCAGAGCACCCGGAGGAAACCCACACAGAAACGGGGAGAATGTGCAAACTCCACACAGACAGTCGCCTGAGGGTGGGATCAAACCCGAACCCCTTGAGCTGTGAGGCAGCAGTGCTATCCACTGAGCCACCATGCCGCCCAGAGAGTGGTGGAAATATAGAATAGATTGCCTGAGACAGCGGTGGAGGCAGCTTGTGCTGGCACCGGAAATGCTGAAGCCACTGTCCGTGCTGTTCTCACTTGGAAACCCTGTGTATCACTTTTTTCATGTCTGATGTCTGCACTGTGCATGTGCACAGAAGGGGCTGGAGTGGATGGGTGGGAATGGATAGGTTTGGGGTTGGAAGGAAAGACTGGTCTCAGGGGGAGTTGAGAACAGAGAGGGTTGGGAGGTGTCCAGAACAGACAGGACCTGTTCCCCCTCCCCACTCACAACCCCTTACCCGTTTCATCCTTTCACTAAACAAGCTCCCCTCCCCATCCCCTCCACTGGAACTGTAACCCCGTTCCTCCAATGGTTGCTTCACCTATCTGGGCCGATCTCTTTCTCTGTGCCCCTCCACTAGCTCAATGTCTTTGCCCCCCACTGCTCCAGGCCAATCTTTCTCAGTCTCCTATCATGATCCATCCCCAATCCTCTCCGCATTCACAGCTGCATCCATGAATATACATGTGCGTAGTTGCAAGGAATAGCATGCCAGCTCTGCAGTGTCAGTAAAAGTAGCCATGTATATAATCTTTATGTGTAATAAACCTGCTAGATGCTTCAATGCCACAATATCCATGCCTAGTTCCTTGCGTTAGCAGAAATAATGTAAAGCTTTGCTGCATCAGGTAAAATACCTTGCTGGAGACAAAACCCACATCACAAACCATTATAATTTCTTTGGAACCAGCCCTGTTTCTAAAGTCAATTATGATTGCTGTGCACAAAAGTGTTTAATTCAATTCAATTGTGAGAAAAATAGTGAATGGTGGCAACAAATTTAATCAATTCTCATATTGTTTATAGTATGAAGGACATTCTGATAAGAAGGGATTAACTGAAGGTGTATTTCCTGGCTGAGGTAAAGTAGCACCTCTGTATGCAATCTGAAAGAGGGTTAGGTATTTCAGGATGTATTTGAGTATACGTTTGATGCTAGTGACTGCAGTCCATCCCTATCACGACAAACATCTTGATCAACTTGAAAGTGATGAGTTAACAAAGATTTTTTTAATCAATTTTTCTTTTGACATTTAAATTTTCTTTCCATTGCTCTCACAATCTCATTTGCTTCATTATTTAAATATATTACAAATGCGGAAAAATGCAAGATTAAATTATATTACATTTACCAAGTGTTCCTTTTGCTGGATCTTAGCAATATGGAACCCTTCTTACCACTAAATTTCGATTTAGGCTAATTCGAGCTTCACATAAAGTTACTTTATTGGCAGTTGTTTCAGACTAGAGTGATTTACACTTTTAAAGTGGCAAAACAAACAGTTGAAATAAGACTTGTTTCTTTATTCTGTGAGTTGTCATAATCTAGAATGCACTGACTGAAAGGATGGTGGAAGCAAATTAAAACTTTCAAAAGTGTGTTTGTTAAATGCTGGAAGAGAAAATGTTACAGGATTGTCCAGAAAGGGCCAGTGAGCAGGATTAAATAAATTGCTCTTTCTGGAGATGTCTCAGCCATAATAAACCAAATGGACTCTTTATTTGATTCTGATAAGATTGTATATGAAAAGCTTATTCCCCTATGATTGTTTTTGGCAGGAAGCAAAGCCAATTGGTAATCCAAAATTATCCATGGAAGAAATAACAAAAGTCATCTTCTCATCCACTATTGCTGTTAGATGCAACCTTCTCAGAAACTGTTAAATGAAAATCAAATGTTTTGAAGCAACGTAAGTAAAGTGTACAGATGCACCACTCACCAGAAACTCTATACCACTCCAACTACTGCTCATAATCTTTGCGTTTGGGGAAAAAAACCTGACCTGTGTTGGTCACAAAGATGTAAACTTGTAGTTTATTAGAAGAGTTATTAGACTCCCCTGGGAATGATTACCCAATAACACCAACAGATGTGAACAGGAATGACAGGTCTTTTGGGATCATAAAACCAGACTGAAAGATTATTGAGGAAATGTTGAAAATGGCTGGAGACAAGAGGCAGTTAGTGCTAATAATGTGAGTTAGTGTTCAGCAGATATTTTACCTGATGTGGCAGTGCTGTCCTTTGTAATTTAAGAAACTGGGTCTGGACATGATGGGATCGAAGGACCCAACGGATTCCTATTATCACTAACTATTATATACAAACCTTTCATTTCTCAGGCATCTAAGTGTCCAGGCTCTTTTTTCCCTAATTCACTTGCGGGAGTCACTGGCTGACCAGCATTTTATTCCCTGACCCTTGCTCTTGAATAGGCAATTTCAGAGGACAGTTGAGAGTCAACCACACTGTTGTGGGTCAGGAGTCACATGTAGGCCAGACCAGGTAAGGATGCCAGATTTCCTTCCCGGAAGAACATTAATGAAGTCAGATGGGTTTTTCTAACAATCGTCAATGGTTTCATGGTCATAAGTAGTTTCTTAATTCCAGATTTTTTTAAATGAATTCAAATGCTGTCATTTACTGTAACGGGATTCAACTCAGATCCACAGAACACTAGTTGCGTTTCTCGATCAATAGTCTAGCAATAATACCACTAGGCCATCGCCTCCCCCAAGACTGATACCATTAGGCCATTGCCTCCCCACCTAGGCTAAGACTAAGCTATTATATTACTACAGAGGAGCACACTTCCAGGGGCATGTTTTGCTCTAAGTGATCCTGGGCCAAGATTGAGACCGAGACCTTTATAACCTGAGATCACATGCCATGATACAGTGATGATATCATAAACTCTTAAAGGTGTGTTAATATACTGACCAGGAGACATAACACAACACGTAACATCAAAGAGAAAAAGATATAATATTTGGTCACATCATTAGAGCAGATAGTGGACACGCAGAGATTTATTTGGAAGGAAATACTGATGGAAAACATAGGAGAGAAGAGTAATAGAGGACAAAATAATGAACTGGATGCCGTTGACCTTTGTGGAAGATGTAAGGACAGCACATGAAAGACAGGGGTGGAGAGGATGATGCCAATCATTGAAAGAAAGGCAGCTGAAGTTTATTGGTTGTACATGATTAAAGGGTCCTTAAGTGCTCTTGTGGTGTAGTGATGGTGTCCCAACCTCTGAGCCAGAAGGTACAGGTGCAAGTTCCACCTGCTCCAGAGATGTGTAATAGCATCTCTGAACCAGTTGATTAGATAATATACAAAGCTACCTTAATTTGGTTGCTTTAATTTTGGCAGCAAAATGGCCATACTCAGAAATGGGTCAAAGTATTTCTGGGTTTGAAATGCACCTACCACTCTTAGAATGATGATATATCCGTTGGTGAAGCAGATATACAAAGAGCCAGCTAAATCTAACAGGGCTTTATGACATGTTGGTGCCAATCACATGTTTATGCTGTAACATGAAGATTAGCTTAAATTTGTGGTTGAACGTTTCTTGTTTAAAAAAAAATTCTTGTTTTCGCCTGACGGCATAATGATGTGATCGTCCAGGAATTTTTAGCTAAAACAAGGCAATTTCAGATTGAAGACGGCTTCAACTCCATATGGCTCACATATTTACAGCAGGCCCTTGGCACACATCTAATAATTATAAAATCTAGTTATTCGCAACAATCTAACTTGAATTCTGTCATAGGAGAAATAATGGTTGCAACATTTAGCTCCATAACTGTGCTCGTTTCAACATGACAGGAGCTAGAGGAGTTAAAAATGGCATGGAATGGGGTGAGAAGGAATCTTAACGTCAGTCAGCATCAAGTGCAGATTTAGCATTTGACCTGCTACTTTGAACCTCACTGAACTAAAAAGTACGCAGTTGGTCATGTGCTTACTCATGCTGTTTAAGGAGATTGGCATGGCAGTATCATCTGAGATGCTTTTGAATTTCTGCAACTGGAGACTTAAAAAAAGGACTTTGCATGATATAGCACTTCTCACAGACACCTGGTATTTGAAAGTAATTTGCAGCCAACAAAGTACTTACTGTAGTGACTGTTACACAGTAGGAAAAATAACGAATTAGCACTCAACAAACAATGATGTGACAATGACTAGATTATCCATTTGTTAGAATGTTAGTTGAGGATTGGCCTGAACAACAGGAATAACCAGCGTAATGGGACCTTGTTGCACTTACCCAAACAGACAGATGTGGCCTTGGTTTAATATTTCAGCTGAAAGACAGCATCTCCACCTGAGCAGAACTACTGCATGCGAGTGTCAGCCTTGATCTTTGCATTAAAACCCTGGAGTGGTACTTGAACCCAGGATCTTGTGAATCAGTGTCAGGGATGTTGCCAACTGAGTGATAGCTGACACTAGCTAGTGGAATTGCTGTGTTATTCAGGAACTCATACAAATTCTTTAAATCAGAATGGTAGAGGCTCTAGACCTTTTTATTCACTCGGGTGATCTGAACATCTCTGGGTAGGCAGTGTTAATTCCCTATCTCCAGTTGCCCTTGAGAAGGTGGTGGTGAGCTCCCTTCTTGAACTGCTGCAGTCTGTTTGGTATATGTACTCCCACTGTGGAGAGTTCGAGGATTTTGATCTAGTGACACTGAAGGAGTGGTGATGTGTTTCCAAGTCAGGATGTGTGTAGCTTCAAGGTCAACTTGCAGGTGATGGTGATCCCATGTATCCAATGACCTTGTCCTTTTAGATGGAAGTGGTCATGGGTTTGGAACATTTCTAAGACGCACATAAGAATTTCTGAAGTGCATCCTGTAAGTGGTACACAATGCTGTTTCTGACTGTCGGCTTTAGAGGGAGTGGAAGTTTGTGACTGTGATGCCAATGAACTGGTCTGTTTTTGTCCTGGATGGCATCAAGATTCTTGTGTTGCTGGTGTTGCACTCATTCGGGCAAGTGGTGTGTATTCCATCACACTCCTGACTTGTGTCTTCTGGATGGTGAATAGACTCTGGGGAGTTAAGAGGTGAGTTAACCCATTCAGGATTCTGAGCCTGTGGCTTGCTCTTGTAACCACAGTATTTATAGTGCTAGTTCAATCAGTTTCTGGTCAACAGTAACCTCTAGGATGTTGATACCGGGATATTCATTTATGGTAATGCCACTGAATATTAAGGGGCACTGTTTAGTCTGACTGTCCTTGGAGATGGCCATTGCCTGGTATGTGTGTGTTTGTAAATGTTACTTGCCACTCGTCAACTCAAGGTTAGGTCTTGCTGCATTTGGATGCTGCTTCAGTATGTGAGGAGGTGCAAATGGTGCTGAACATTGAGCTACCATCAGTGAACAAACCCACTTCTGACCTTATGGTGGAGGGAAGGTCATTGCTGAAGCCTGGGGCAGTACCCTGAGGATCTCCTGCAGTGATGTCCTGGAGCTGAGATGACAGACCTCCAACAATTATAACTATCTTCCTATGTAACAGGTATGACTTCAGAGTTTTCCCCATGATTCCCATTGGCCGCAGTTTTGCCAGAGTTCCTGAATGCTACACTCGGTCAAATGCAGCTTTAATGTCAAGAGCAGTCACTGTCATCTGACTTCTGGAACTTAACTCTTTTGTTCTTGTTTGGGCCAAGGCTGTAATGTTGTCAGGAGTTGAATGGCCATGGTGGAATCCAAACTAAGCTTCAGTGAGCAGGTTCCTGCCGATCAACTGTTGATAAGACTGTTTTAGCCTGTTCCATCACTTTACTGTGATCAAGAGCAGGCTGATTTGGTGGTAATTGGCCAGGTTGATTTGTCCTGCATTTTGTTACCAAATGCTAGGTTGCACAGTGGCTCAGTGGTTAGCACTGCTGCCTTACAGCACCAGCAACCTGGGTTCTATTCCAGCCTTGGGTGACTGTCTGTGTGGAGTTTGCATCTTTTCCTGTGTCTGCGTGGGTTTCCTCTGGGTGCTCCAGTTTCCTCCAACAGTCCAAAGATATGTAGGTTAGGTGGATTGGCCATGGGAAATGCAGGGTTGTGGAGATAGGGTGGGGAGGTGGGTCTGGATTGGATGCTTTTGGAGGGTTGGTACAGACTCGATGAGCCCAATGGCCTGCTTCCAAACTGTAGTGATTCTCTGAACATAGCTAGGCAATTTTCCATATTGTTGGGTAAATGTTGTATTGGAACATCCTGGTTTTGGGCACAGTAATTATTGAATCACACATCTTTAGTATTACTGTTAAAATGGTGTCATGTTCCATAGCCTACACAATAGCCATTTTCTCATATCATGTACAATGAATTCAATTTGCTGAAGACTGGTATCTGTGATGCTAGGTACTTCCGAGGCTGAGATGGTTCATCCACTTGGTGTTTCCATCGAAGCTGGTTATAAATGCTTCTGTCTTTTGCATCAGTTTCTCCCATCATTGAAGATGGGGATGTTTGCGGAGGCCCCCCCGTCCAGTGAATTGTTTAATTGTCCACCACCATTCATGACTGGAAATGGCATGACTGCAGAGCTTCAATCTGATCTGGTGGTGTGTAATTGCTTAACCCTGGCTATAACCAGCTGTTTATGCTGTTTGGTCTACAGGTAATACTGTGTTGACACCTCGTTTTAGGTACACATAGTGCAACTTTTGACATGCCATCCTACACTTTTCATTGAACCAGTATGATCCCATGCTTTTTGGTAATAGTAGAGTGGGGACTAGGCCAGATCTTGAGGTTGCAAATTGTGTCTGAGTATAATTTTGCTGAGCTGATGAGGGCCATCAGCAAAAATCTTAAATAGCTAGATCTATTTGGTCTGTCCCGTTTAACTTAGTGATAATGCCACACAACATCGTGGAAAATATTCTCAACACAAATACTAAACTTTTTCTCTACAAGGACTGCAGTCGTCACGCTTACCTATGGTGTTATGAATCGATGCACCTGTGACAGACAGATTGGTGAGGATGAGGTCAAGAATTATCAATCTGTTGGTGGTTTTCTCACAACCTGCTGCAAACCCAGTGTGGCAGCTATGTTGTCCTTTAGAATTCGACCAGCACAGTCAGTAATAGTACTGCTGAGCCGCTGTTGGTGGGGAACATTGAACCGCGCCTCACCAGAGTATATTCTGTGCTCTTACCATCCAAGTTCCATTCAACATGGAGGTATATGATTCATCAATCAAGGAGGGGGCGGCAGTATGTAATCAGCAAGTCTCTGTCCATATTTGACTTGATGCCTTCTGTCTTTGTAATGTCTGGAGTCAAAATTGATTATTTTGACCAAACTGACTGTTGTGGGATGTGTAAACCAAGAGAATGTTTGCTGAGCATTTTTCCTGTGAAGATCGAAGCGTGTTAATTTGTATTTGTTACATCAGGGTGGCATGAAATGTAAACAAAATATTACCAGATTTCAAAATAAAAACTGAAAGAACTGTGGATGCTGTAAATCAGGAACAAAAACAAAGTTGCTGGAAAAGCTCAGCACGTCTGGCAGCATCTGTGAAGGAGAAAACGGAGTTAATGTTTCACGTCCGGTGACTCTTCCTCAGAACTTCTGAAACGTTCCTGACTGAAATGTCAACTTTCCTGCTCCTCTGATGCTGCCTAGCCCGCTGTGTTCCTCTAGTCCCACACTGTGTTATCTCTGACTCCAGCATCGGCAGTTCTCACCAGATTTCAACTGACTTGTTATGACTGTCACTTTAAGAACATAAACTTTTTTCGAGGGTGATGAGAGTCAACAGATAAGCAGCATGTCACACAAGTTAGATTATTCAGCAGTATAACAGCTTTGTGAAAAGTCTTTTTAAAAGAATCATTATTGAGCAAAGCATCCAAGATTTTCAAATTCTCAAGAATTTGTCTGTAATTAAAAAATAAGTAGTGACCAGGCAGTTTCTACTATGAGTAAGCTGCTTATCTGATTTTCTGAATCATTGCCCAGAAGTTAGAGCAACGTTAAAAAGAGGTCAATTATGAAATTCCAGAAGAATGAGATGCAGGACCATGCCAAAGTCTGTGTAACGACTATGAAATGAGGCTGAATTGGGAAGTTTCCATGACAGAAATTTTAAAACAAAGCAGTATGCAATAATGAAACAAATTCATTTTTGCTTGAATGTACTTACGCTCAACTCACTCCTCTTTTAACATTTTTCTCTTTAAGTTTCTATGAAAATGTAGTTTTAATAGTTTGTTTGTTTTTAAGATATGGTGCGCAGAATGCAAACTTAAATGAGACTGACAGATTAAAGTTCCTTTTTCGTTAAGGAAATCAAACGTCTGTGTTTCCATCAAAATGCACGTACACAAAGTTCAACTAAAAAACATTCAAACTTTGATATGGTCCAACCATCTATTGTAGATCATTTAAAAGCTTTTGTAAAAAAAAAATCTGTTTATTTCATGCCAGTTGTGGCTACACTGCTCTTAAATATGAGCCAAATAGATGTGGATTGGAGACTGGATTTTTGAACCCTGCTGGTGCCAGGTTCAGAAATGGGTGGAAACTAAATAGTCCTGCTGGCCAGGAGGCCAGTCCCTCGGCTCCATCCCGGGTTTGAGTCGTTTCCCCTTGGAAATGGTTTCCCAGACCAGGAAGCTGGGTGACAGTACTCCACGCCTCCAGCACCAACATACCCCAGTAGGCATTCTTGCATAAGTATTTAAAATGTTGGAGAGGATACATCCAAGAACCACCTCACCTACCTACTTTCGCTTTCAGCTACTCCTTTTAAACTGGAAAGTGTCTAATTGGCCCTTCTTTTCTAGACTCTGTCAGCCATCCCGAATTGGAAACTGTCCTGTGAATGCAGTGAAAAGTGACTGTTTCCCCTCTGGGCAGATTCAGTACTTAAAGATGCCTTAACCTCTGTTTCCTGTCCCCAGAGGGAAAATCCAGCCCAACAGTCAGACACAGCAGCTTTATCATTGCTATAGCAGACTATTTTGTATTAATGGGAACCTGTAACCATTGTTCAGTGCAAAGTACAACTAAAGGTTTTTATTTAAAATATTTACAATTTTTAGGCTTTAAATATTTTCCAGCACTTGGCATCAGCTTCACACATCTCTGAAGCATTGGCATTAAGTGTCTTTGAGTCCTGAAGAAGTTTAATAGACCACAACCTAATTGCATTATTTAGAAACAAGTTTTGTAATGCTTTGAGAGTTAGATTATGTTTAATTTCCCTTATTGAAGAAATGTGATCAAGAGATAATATCAAATCTGAACCTTACCCAATTCTATTAATAAGAAGCAAATCTTTATGAAGGTTCTTATCTGTGGTTATGAAGTAAGCGACATTGTATTATTATCAGATGCTCTAAAATAAATAACATATATATAATTCTGAAGTAATTGAAGGACCTATCACTTTCAAATGTGCTTAGAAAATTGTTCAAAATAGCTCAACAATTTACATTTATGTGGCACCTTTAACAAAATGAGCACCCCCTCCCCCGCAAGATATTTCATAGCAGTATTATGAAATAAAGTATGATATCAAAGTATTTCAGGTGATATTAGATAAGATGGACAAAATCTTGATCCCATGTAGGTTTTAAAAATTCCTTCATGCCATGTCTTAGAATTCTATTCCTCTGTTCAACAATGCAACAATTGCAGTTTTCTCAAAATCAATACCAACCACCCCATCCATCAAAATGTTTCGAAGCCCAGGTTTTACGGCCTGTAGAAAAATGAGAGCCTAATCTAAAACCAGCTGTTGCAAGGTGAAATATTTCTTGATAGCATTTGAATCCGGATACATACTTATTGCATAAATGACATGATTGGCTCTGAAGTTCTTTAAGGCATATAGCAGTCACAAATAGCATTGTATAAATGCAACAAAAACCACATTGCTGGAAAAGCTCAGCAGGTCTGGCAGCATCTGTGAAGGAAAAAACAGTTAACGTTTCGGGTTCGGTATCCTTCCTCAGAACTGATGGTGGCTGGGAAAACGTCAGTTTATATGCAGAAAATAGGGAGGTGGGTAGGGTAGGGAGTAAATGATAGGATAGAGCCCAAAGAGAGAGAAAGACAGTTGGACAGACAAAGGAGTTGCTAACGCTCAGGCTGGGAGGGTGAATAGTTGTTAATGGGGACTGTTACTGACTAACAACAGGGGGTGTGTAGTGGCAGGCTATGTGGTGACAAAGCCTGGTGTGTGGGGTGGGGGGCTGAGACATGGGAGAGTTTAGGCCCTAAAATTATTGAACTCAATATTGAGTCCGGAAGGCTGTGCGGTACCCAAGCGGAAAATGAGGTGTTGTTCCTCCAGTTTGCGTTGGGCTTCGCTGGAACACTGCAGCAAGCCAGAGACAGAGATGTTGGCCAGGGAGCAGGGTGGTGCATTGAAGTGGCAGGCAACCGGTAGTTCAGGGTCTTTTTTGTGAGCAGAACGTAGATGTTCTGCGAAGCGTTTGCCAAGTCAGTGCTTCGTTTCCACAGTGCAGAGGAGACCACATTGTGAGCAGCGAATACAGTAGACTAGATTCTGGAAAGTACAGATGAAGTGTTGCTTCACCTGGAAAGTATGTTTAGGTCCTTGGATACGGGGGAGGGAGGAGGTAAATAGGCAGATGTTGCACCTTTGCCGGTTATAGGGGAAGGTGCCGTAGGGGCTGTGGGGTGGTGTTGGGGGTGAAGGAAGTGTGGACCAGGGTGTCCTTGGAGGGAACGGTCCTTGCAGAAGGCGGACAAGGGAGGGGAGGGGAATATGTGTCTGGTGGTGGCACCTCGCTGGAAGTGGCGGAAATGGCGTCTGAGGATCTTCTGGATGTGGATGCTGGTGGGATGGTAGGTGAGGATAAGGGGAACCCTATCGCTATTGGGGGAGGGAAGAGAAGGGGTGAGGGCGGAATTCCGAAAATGGGTTGGACTTGGTTGAGGGCCCTGTCGACAACGGAGGTGGGGAATCTTCGATTGAGGAAGAAGGTAGACATTTCGGAGTCTCCCTTGTCGAAGTTGGCCTCATATGAACCTATGTGACGGAGACTGAGGAACTGAGAGAATGGGATGAAGTCTTTACAGGAAGCAGGGTGTGAGGATGTATAGTCCAGATAGCTGTGGGAGTCAGTGGGTTTGTAGTGAATATTAGTGGCCAGTTTATTCCCAGAAATGGAAACAGAAGTGTCGAGGAAGGGAAGGGAGGAATCAGAGATAGACCAGGTGAAAGTGATGGCAAGGTGGAAATTGGAGGCGAAATTGATGAAGTTTTCCCATTCCAGGCGAGAGAGGGAAGCAGCACTGATGATATCATCAATGTATTAGAGAAGGAGTCGTGGGTGGGGGCCTGAATAGGACTGGAACAAGGAATGTTCCATGTACCCCATGAAGAGACAGGCATAAGTAGGTCCCGTGCGGGTACCCATGGCAACTACTCTTACTTGAAGCAAATGAGAGGAGTTGAAAGAGAAGTTGTTGAGGGTGAGGACAAGCTCGGCCAAGCGGAGGAGGGTGGTGGTGGATGGGGATGGTTCAGGTCTTTGCTGCAGGAAGAAGCGGAGAGCTGTAAGACACTCCTGGTGGGGAATGGATGTGTAAAGGGATTGCATGTCCATGGTAAAGAGGCGGTGGCTGGAACCGGTCAACTGGAAGTTTTGAAACCAACATAAGGCGTCAGATGAATCATGGATGTACGTGGGTAGAGATTGGACTGGGGGAAGAAGACTGAGTCAAGATGGGAAGAGATGAGTTCTGTGGGGCACGAGCAGGCTGAAACAGTGTGTCTGAAGAGACAGCCTTGTTTGTTTAAATGCAAACTGTTCTTTTATTTTGACCAAGTTCATTATAAATCAATTCAAATCTTGTCCTTAAGTCTGTGGAGATTACGAGCCTCAGGAGTGTTGGGGATTACATGAAGTACATTTTTTTTCACTGTAATCAACTTATGACTCATAAACTTGAAAATTATTATACATGAAACCTGTTGATTTATCTAAAGTACCTTTTTAATCAACCGTAATGAGGACAAGGGGCTGAGTGGCTCTGCCGAAACCCAAGGTGGGCATCAGTGAGTAGGTTACCTGGGCAATTTTCCACATTGTTATATAGATGCCAGCGTTGAAACTGTACTAGAACAGCTTGACTAGGGCACAGTACATGCTGGAGCACAAGTCTTCAGTACTATTGGCAGAATATTGTCAGAGCCCGTAGCCTTTGTAGTTTTCAGTGTCTTGAGCCATTTCTTGAGATTATATGGAGTGAATCAAATTGGCTGAAGATTGGCATTTGTCATGCTGGGGATCTGTGGAGGATGTTCAGATGAATCACCAATGACACTTTATTGTAAGTTCAGCAGCGCAGATGTTCTTTGATGGTTACACATTGTTCAGCACTATTCACTCCTGTCTATGTACAGCAAGAAATGAACAACATTTAGGCTTGAGCTTATAAGTGGCAAGTGACAGTTGTGGCACACAAGTGTTGACCATCTTCAACACAAGAGATTTTAATCATCTCCCCTTGACATTTAATGGAATTATCATCACTGAATTCCCATATATTAATATTCTGATGGTTACCATTGAATAGAAAGTGACTTGGACTAGCCATATAATCACGATGACTACAAGACAAGGTCAGAGACTTGGGAGTTGTGTAGCATGTAATTCACCTCCCATCCCTTTTGAAGCCTGTTCTCCATGTACCAGCCAGGAGTGAAATAGAAAACTCTTCACCTGTCTAAATGGGAGCAACTTCAACAACTTAAGAAGCTTCTCAGCATCTAAGACAAGCAGGTCTATCTGAGTGACATCCCATCCACTGCCTTCAGCACTACTTCCTCCACCATAAATGCACACCTGCCAGCAGTGTGAACCAGCTCCAAGATGTACTGCACCAAGTCAACAGGGCTTCTTCAACAGCACCTTCCAAACCTGCAACCTCCATCACCTTGGTCCATTAATGCTTAAATACTGGCCAAACCAGTACCACCCACAAGTGTCAATGAATAAATAAATAATAAACTGCTGAAGTAAAGCACTACCATCAACCACAGCATGATAACACCTCAAGCTGCTGGTGTTCACATATTATCGAAAAAAGCTGTCAGTGCACTTAAACTATGCCATAACTGTTTGTTTATCAGTTACAATAGTCTACATTCTGCCCTAGAGAAGTGTTTTGGTGGTAGGCTAGTAGACTGCCTCTATAGTGAGTACTCACTAGCTGCCTACCGCACCATTCCATTTTGGAGTCCCAGTCCATTTTGAAGGCCTCATTTATAGAAGACCAATGAACAATAGACAGAATGCAAATGACCCTTTAATGGTAATCCAAGTGTAAGACATTCTGTAGGTTGGGCAGGAATTATTTTTGTGGACCATGCAAAAGTGCTGTAGCTTTTCCCAGCTTCTCAAAATAAAATGAAGATTTGCCTCCTGATTTTCTTCCATTGGGCAGAATTTGTGTGGCATAAACTCTATCTGGTACTGTCCAAACATGGTAATTAGAGTCCTGTAGTTGCATAAATCCCCAGTCTACAAATTTAATATCCATTGATATTGATTGAGTTTGACACCCTGGTCATCCTTGTTGTTTGGTGCTGGGTAAAATAAGGATAGCATCCGTTGGCGTAGACAGGACAGTACTCACTTCTCACCAAAGCACTACTACGCTGTTTCTCCGGGATAGGAGATCCCAAAATCACCCCTTGAATAACAAGAACCCAGATAGTAACAGAAAGTTTTTGAGGAATTTAAAGTGAAAGCACAACAGAAAGGTGAAGAGTTTTCTATTTCACTCCTGGCTGGTACATGGAGAACAGGCTTCAAAAGGGATGGGAGGTGAATTACATGCTACACAACTCCCAAGTCTCTGACCTTGTCTTGTAGTCATCGTGATTATATGGCTAGTCCAAGTCACTTTCTATTCAATGGTAACCATCAGAATATTAATATATGGGAATTCAGTGATGATAATTCCATTAAATGTCAAGGGGAGATGATTAAAATCTCTTGTGTTGAAGATGGTCAACACTTGTGTGCCACAACTGTCACTTGCCACTTATAAGCTCAAGCCTAAATGTTGTTCATTTCTTGCTGTACATAGACAGGAGTGAATAGTGCTGAACAATGTGTAACCATCAAAGAACATCTGCGCTGCTGAACTTACAATAAAGTGTCATTGGTGATTCATCTGAACATCCTCCACAGATCCCCAGCATGACAAATGCCAATCTTCAGCCAATTTGATTCACTCCATATAATCTCAAGAAATGGCTCAAGACACTGAAAACTACAAAGGCTACGGGCTCTGACAATATTCTGCCAATAGTACTGAAGACTTGTGCTCCAGCATGTACTGTGCCCTAGTCAAGCTGTTCTAGTACAGTTTCAACGCTGGCATCTATATAACAATGTGGAAAATTGCCCAGGTAACCTACTCACTGATGCCCACCTTGGGTTTTGGCAGAGCCACTCAGCCCCTTGTCCTCATTACGGTTGATTAAAAAGGTACTTTAGATAAATCAACAGGTTTCATGTATAATAATTTTCAAGTTTATGAGTCATAAGTTGATTACAGTTTCACCATAATTTTGGCTAATGTGGTTTTTCCTTTGATTTATGCAGTAATGTATCTCAAAGTAATATCTCAAGAACCCATTTCCTCTGTTGTATTGCTGAGATTATTGCCAATTTCTTATTTGCCTTTTCACCTTTCATTTTCCTATTGTAAGGACTTTGTCTTTTTGTTTTTGTGCGTTTTTAAAATTGTGAAGTGAAATGAGAAATAACTATTTTAAAACAGATGTTTTGAAAGGATAGCTGCATGATTTAAAAGCAAATAACCCGACACTTATGGCAAAGCTCATGAATAGTTGTTTAAACAAGTAGTAATTGAACTGGTTGCAGATGAACAGGAGCCAAGGGGTTCTGTATTGAGATGAAGCCCTGGTTGACGACAAGAATTTAATTGGTTTATGGACTAGTGACTAATTACTGATGACAAGGGCCTTTTGCTTGCCAACAACTATGTGATTGATATCAGGTAACAGAAAAACTTCGGGCTGGGAACAAGCTACAACGAAGGGTTTTGATCTGCACCATCTCTGGCAGTGTCTGTCTGTTCTCTGAATCAAAACTCACAGTAAACCTGAAGAAAACAGTTTATCTTTTCTTCAGCAATTGCTGTAAGCTGTGACTTCTAACTTCTCTGATTTATCAATTAAAAGTAAACCAGTCAATCTGTGCCTCTTGCAAACCAGTGGAAACACTTGGAAAAGGGAAGCCAAGAGGAAACTTGCAGATCCGCAAGAACTAACTCAGCAGAAATTGTGAACAAAGACTATTGAACTGCCTTCCCAGATTTTTCCTTTGTCCATGTGTTTTTCCCTCTGTCTGTGTATGTGTAAGGGGATGTTATAAAGGTATTAGAATTCTAATTAGAAATGATATAAGCTGATGGTTTACAACTGTTTACTTGTAGGTAGTATCTAATTGCTTGTAATAAACAGTAATTCTTGCTAATACAGAAAGCAGGTCTGTGCTTTCTGTCAATCTGAGTCTGAAAGTCTGGTAAATTAAAGCATTTTGTAACTTATGTTAAGATCTTTGACTTTTGTGATGAATCAGGGAATAGTGGGACTTGATTTCCAACACATTACCTGAGTGAGCTGTGGCATTTACACATTGCTGCCCCAATCAATCCTGGTATGAAATATCAATGGTAAGGTGGATAATACAGACTATATTGCAAACTGCATTGAACTGAAGCTTTGATTCTGACCATGGCAACTACTTTTCATCAGGACATTCTGCTGCTTTGAGCAGTCTTGTGCTGCTGGAGAAGCTCTTTCACTGTATTCAATAATCAAAAGCCTTTAAGTATAAAATCATGGGACCTTTTGGGGGAGTAGATGCCGACCTGTATGATGCTGTGTTGGTGTTTAAATAATGGGTTGATTTTTAACTCATTACTATAATGGTAATTCCTGTAAACAGTGTGGTAACAGGTTGGAAATCAAAACAAAAATACTAGCCTTAAAACTCGAAGATCATAGTTGCAATTTTCAGTCAAAACTTGATTTAGGTGGCTAGTTCCCCCCTGCCAGAGATGAGTGGGTGTCCATTAAATATATGCAAGTAGCATTGTCAGGACTGCAAAAGCATTTTTGTGTTGGCTGTAACCACTTCCTTAATCCACCCACAAGCCATGAATGGTATTGGTCAGGGAATGGCTGCTTTCAAAGTGATCCTTGGCATCAATCGGGGGAGCTTGTAGCAGGTCTTTCTTGTCTATAGTCCATTGTGTATTTTCAGCTTCAAAGCATTCCATTATTCCTTCCATTATTTCAGCTCTGTGTTTTTGTGGGAGCTGCGAACATTTTCATGCTGCTAGTGTGATTCCATTCCCGACACTTTTGCCAATCCCCTGTAAAGCTGCTGGATCTTGAAACCCAGCTGCTGTGCGAGATTTCCTGTCCTCCCAAATGGTATGCTTCATTTCAAAGGCATGATCAGTGCTACAGCTTCTTTCCTGTATTTAGATCACTGCCCGTCCTCTGAAGTTGATAACCACTGACATCATCAGCCTCCTGCCACTAATAGGTTCTGGAATGGAACACTTATTCCCACAATGAGTCTCTCAGATCTCTTCTGCCTTGTGTATGGCGCAGAGTTAGGCCGGAAAGCCTGAGTGGCAAGATGGCTGCAATTGCTAACTGAACACTGGTTCAGACCACACTCAGATTGCCATTCAGTTCCTACTTTTTCTGTTATTACTGAGCTTGACTTTCCCAGCTGGGGAGTTCCAGTCTTGGTTTCTTCAGAAATGCGGAATACAGGTAAAGCTAACACAGCTTCCCTATGGAGTGGGATCATTGAAATAAGTAAAACCACGCCTTCTTTTGCAGTGTTCTGAGATTTATACATAGTACAGATTTAAAAGTAGCACGGCCAAAACCTTGACAGCTCCTGTGAACGGGGTGCGTATGTAAAGTAAGTGTGAGGTTCAGGTGCAGCTGGCAACATTGGGGTGTGTGATAGTTGTAGGGTTAACTTCATAGTTACACAGGAGTAAGCCTACATGTTTCAATCGTTTTAACCTTTTCTGATTGACTATTAACATACCAGAGTGTTAATTCTGAATTCTCCGCCGTTAATGAATTCTTTCGGAGGTTTCTGGAAAAGGGGGATTGCTGTATCTGGGATTCTGCAGGGTCCTAACATTGCAACCCCAGTCTGTGCTGCTCCATTGACTGGCCATCAGAATATCTGGGCTACTGTTTCCTTCTCTTGTCATTGCTATCCTGAAGGAGTGATGATGGACCTACTCGATACCTGTATAGCAAGAGTCTGAGCAGAGCCCCAGTGTTAATATAGACCGGTCTTCAAACATAAATATTGATGGTAACGTTGACTTTGACAACCACTGGCAGTATTCAGCATGGTTACTTTTCATTTAAAAGTATCCTTGAAAGAAATGGAATCTTTTTCAGATGACAGCCATAATGCTTGGAAATATTCCCAAACAAGGAATTCTCTTAGTTCAAGTACAAATATTACAACCACTTTAAGCTATCAAATATTGATGTCAAACAATTACATGATTAAAGTATTTGAGAGAAGCCAAATAAAATTGATTTTTTTGAGAATTACATGCTTAATGGCCTGCTGAAATAAAAATATTTATTGCACTAGTGTTAAATTAATTCTGATTTTTCTGATGAAGGGTTTAGGCCCGAAACGTCAAGTTTTCCTGCTCCTATGATACTGCTTGACCTGCTGTGTTCATCCAGCCCCATGCTTGTTATCTTAAATTAATTCCAATATGGCTATCGTAAGTCCCAGAGTATTCTTACAAATTTACCAGAATACAACATGACATGTAAATTTGATAGGAACTGCAATGCTCAACAATTGACCCACGCTTTACACCGATGTACTGTTATTTAATTGTACGACATTTGGAAATGAGGATTTGTGCGACAGTTGGAAGAATTTCAGTTTGCCTTTTCCTTGAGGTGGGACAGGGCTGTGCAAATTTCAGAAAGGTAAGATTTGGCTCACCAGTAAACATTGGTCTGAAAAGAAACAATTCTAATAACTTGCTAAAGGTACCAAGTAACACTTATAACTTTTTTTGCCATCTTGTTTAAGAGACAGAGTGAGAGAGAGAGAGAGAGCGATTGACTATGCTCCAAGTTCTGATCACTGGAGATTGAGCTGGGAACTGGTGGCATGCTAAGCAGTTGAGTTTAACTAACAGTGACCTTGTGTTTGTCTCTGGTGATGTGAACTCTGAACATCTCATTAATGCTGAAGACTATAGGGTAGCAATTAAGTACAATAACCATCACTAGAAAAGTGGTATTAGACAAACTAAAGGGGCTAACGAGAGGTAAGTCCCCTGGCCCTGATGGCTTGATTGGTAGGATCCTAAAAAAAGCAGCAACAGAGATAATGGATGCATTGGTTGTAATTTTCCAAAAATCCTCGATTGTAGAGAAGACTGGGAGGATTGGAAAACTGTCAATGTAACACCTTATTCAAAAGAGCAGGTTAGAGATAGGCCTAACATCTATTGTTGGGATAATGTTGGAATCAATTAGTCAGGAAGTAGGAGCAGCACATTTGGAAAATCATAATCTAATCAAGTAGACTCAGCATGGCTTTATGAAAGGGAAATTGTGTCTGACTGATTTATTAGGGTTTTTGAGGAAATCTCAACCACAGTGGATAGAGGCAGAAATAGTAGATGGGTTGTACTTGGATCTTCAGAAGCCATTCAACAAGGCACCTCACAGAAGTTAAGTTACAGGCTGTGTTTGCTGACACCGACATGTGTGCTCTGTGCCTTTTTTAATTGCGTGTGCACAGATTATGGGGAATGTAACAGGCGTAGTGAGGATCAGAGATCAGAACATGGAGGGGGTGATGAGAAGAGACATCAGGATGTGTGGGGGTGAAAGAGAAATTCGGACCAGGTGTTGAAGAGATTGGGTCTAGGCCTCGGGACCAGGCAAGTGTTGAGAGATCAGCAGCAGTGAGGGAGAGAGAGATCGGGAGGACTCAGGAAGCGGGAGGGAGGAGAGAAACAAAGGGGAAGGGAAACAGGTAGATAGCTGGGGTGAGTGCGAAAAGGAGGGAGGGACAGAGGGACTCCCAACTCCTAGACTCCTTGTCACTCACCTATTTCCCTCCCCACCTGACCCCTGGGCTCCCCTTGTCGCAGCCAACACCTGGCTTCTAAACCCTCCACCCTTTGCGGAAACAGGGGTTTCCATTTGCATCCGTACCCTCTCCCCATCACTGAAGCCTGGGTTAAAAATTGTGCACACTTCGCTGCACATGCACAGTAATACATTTGCATATGACACCGCAAGTAAAAGGTACAAAATGACATCAGTGTTTGGAACTGTGCATTCCTGAGTGAGTGAGCATAGTTGCCTGCAGTTGTCAGTGTCAGCAAACACTGCCTAGGTCAGTCATAAGATAAGAACCCATGGTGTTGGAGGTAGTACATTGACATGGTTAGAGAATTGCCAAAAGGGCAGGAAACAGCAAGTGGGGATAATGAGTTCTTTTTCAGGTTGGCAACTCATGACCAGTTGGGTTCCATAGGGATCAGTGCTGGGAGCACAACTGTTCACAATATACATTAATGACTTGAGGAAGGAAGCGAAAGTACCGTCACCAAATTTGCAGGTGACACAAAATTAGGTGGAAAGGCATGTCACAAGAGGGATACAGACAGAGAGATATTGGTAGGTTAAGTTAGTGGGTAAAAAGTTGGCAAATGAAGTATTATGTGGCAAATCGTGAAGTTATTCATTTTGAGTATAGGTCTTGAGCATCTAAAAGAATGAAAGCATAGGACAAAGTTGGCATAAAGGAACCAAAAAGCCCGTCACTACACTGTTTGTAGGTTGTAAATCAAAACAGATTGCGAGAGAATGGTGAATAAGCTGAATTAGACAGAAACATGCTTTGATGGCTTTAATCACTCTACGAGTGACTACCTGGCTAACAGCCAGTCCAGTAATATCCAACATTATCTGCTCCAAGAGGATGAGCACAGGCATGCCTGCCTACTCCTTCTCATTCCCCTCCTCTAGGCCTCGTCGCTCACCCATAACAGGTGGCTACTGCTCCCTACAGTGGACCACCTTGTCCTGCAGGAGAGAGGAAGTGTACCTGTCAGTGTGGTGCAATGCATTTGAGTGATGTACCTGCCACAGTTGAGTAACTGGCCGTGGATGCATGACATGAGTTTGCAGCTTGCAGTGGTGCTGTGTGTTACGTGAGACTGTCAACGTGAGTCATTTTTGATAGAAATTGTTGGTTAGTGATTGAAAGCTGTGATGAATACAGCATTGTGTAAGACTGGTGATGCAGTTGGTAGAATGTGTAAGGTCATCAAACTCCTTTCAGCATTGCATCCAGGTCTCAGGGCTGGAGTGCTGGTGATGGCCACAACTGTTTCCTGCTCCCACTGCCTACTCATCATTTCCGTTGAGGCTTTGCCAGCTTCTGAGTGAGGAGTAGCTCTTCTCCTGTGTAGTACTGCACCAAGGCCTCCAGCACAGCATCAGGGAGCATTGGGATACATTGTCTGGCCTGCAGTGTCATTTTTTTTTTTTTTTTGTAGATTCTTCCTGTTCTTCAACATCTCTTCACCATTTCAAGGCCCTGCTTCAGTTCAAATGCATTTTTCCCTGCTGCCGCTCAATTTTAGGTTCAGCGTGGCTACATGATGCTATTATTATGGTTAGCTGTGAAGTGCCTTTAAATAGGCATGGGTTAACCACACTTCATGATCCACAAGCCCATTTCAAGGATTATTCAATTTAGCTTCCTCCAGACTTTTGCAGGATTAAATCTGCTAAAGAGATTTTTTTTCCTCAAGTGAGCCTGCCATGTCAGGGCAGAAATACTGTTTTTATCAAGGCCAAGAAGCTTGCTGTGCTTGTCATCGATTGAAAATCGTTGTCACACTAAAGCATTAAGACAGTGTTGAGGTGCAATGACGTGGTCAGACATTATTGAAGTTGAGTTTGAGTTTAGGTTTGTGAGGTTTTAGTGGAACATCTCCTTTGAGGCTCAATTGGCTCAGTATGGGAAATTCACTGTCACACATTTATTGCTGTGCAATTAGCCATTAAACTGCTGTTTCCACGATACCACTTAACAAAAAAGAAATGAGTAAGGTTTTCGATTCATGATGTTTTGTCAGTTGTTCTAGAATTTCCTTTTTGTAAAATTTCAGTCTCACAGTTTCTTTGCAAGTGTATTAATTGTAGACCTTCATGTGTGATGTGAAGTCATAAGCCATTTAAGCCTAATTACTTAATCCTCTGAGTTCTGAAGGACATATGAACTTTGTAACAGTCTCAATATTTTTGCTCGTCTAAAATCCAGCAAATGATTTTCTTTACATTTCCAACTGTGAAGAAAGGAAAAAAAAGTGGTAAAATAGTCTTTAGTATTGACCTATCTCCTCCCTACCCCACTACCTACACTCACCTTTACTGGCTCCATCCCCGCCTCTTCTACTTGTCTGCCTCCTCTCCACCTATCCTCTCCTCTATCCATCCTCTATCCACCTCCCCCTCTCTCCCTATTTATTTCAGAACCCTCTTCCCCTCCCCCATTTCTGATGAAGGGTTTAGGCCCGAAACGTCAAGTTTTCCTGCTCCTATGATGCTGCTTGACCTGCTGTGTTCATCCAGCCCCATGCTTGTTATTTAGTATAGACATTTACTGTTTTAGATATTTCTTGGATCATCCACAAACATTGCATTTGTGTCATCCCTCCCATGCCTCCGGCGATATTTTATTTTTATTGCACCTTTGCTTGTTCCATCATTAAAAGGCTGAAAAATTCAGGAGGTTCTTTGTTCTGTCCCCCATCTCTCCTGTATTTAATTAACCAGTTGTCTGTAATGGCTAACCATGATCAAGGAATCCTTTTTGTCGTATGTCAGTTATTCTGTAGCAGTTTCTCATGGTATATAATGATTCTGTTGCTTTTTTCAAGGTGGATGGATGATAGCATGATCCAAGACATCACCCCCAAACTGATTGGAGACCGGCCAAACACATATACCTATACAAAGGCGCTGGCAGAGTATGTAGTGCAGCAAGAGAGTGAGGATTTGAATATTGCCATAATCAGGCCTTCTATTGTTGGAGCCAGTTGGCAAGAGCCATTCCCAGTAAGTGATGTTCTTTTACATAATGTATTTTATCATCCTGGTTTCCTTTTAGCAATTTGTAGCTTATATTAAAGCTCTGGGCATTTAAGAATGGGCAATAAATGCTGGCCTAGCCAGCGATACCCACATCCCGTGAACGAATAAAAAAAATTGTTTATAAATCTTAGTTGTCTGTACACTGTATAGATATTGGAGGATAGGACCTTTTAGTTGGCGGGGTGGAAGTAAGAAGAGGTAAATTAAAATGTGAAATGCTTGAATTGTACTTGAGTTAATTTATAAGCTATCACGTCTGTTGAAGTAGATCTAATGTCACAGAAGCCACTTTGTCACTGGAGGTGAGATGGAGTCAGTCACTCATTTCTACAGAGTTTGAGACAGATGGTAAAGCTTTTCTGGATATGAATCCGTTCAAGCGTTAGGAGACTTGTACTTTGTAGGGAGTTGTGAAATGTTGAGGAGAAGTATTTGGTGTGCATGGATAAATAGGCCCTTCAGAGATGGTTCTTTTAATGATGACAATGTAGATATTAGCTGTCCCAAATAAAAACCGAAAGAAATGTGGATGCTGTAAATCAGGAACAAAAACAAAAGTTGCTGGAAAAACTCAGCAGGTCTTACAGCATTTGTGAAGAAAAAAATCAAATTAACATTTCGAGTCCAGTGACTCTTCCTCAGAACATTCTGAAGAACGGTCGCTGGACCCGAAACATTAACTCCAGTCAGCTCTCCCAGCTTGATGTTCCTTTTTTAGGATGATACTTGATCATCTTGCAGTTGTTTGGCCATGGTCCCATTGTGGTTTGTATCGTAATAAATTGAAGCTTATCTGGTGAGGTAACATATATTATTGCACAAAGATAGAATCAGAGGAATTTGTAGCATCACATGAGGCCATTTGGCCAAACCATGGAAGACAGTGTGTAACCAGCCAATCTTCTCAGATTTCTGTTCAACATTTCGTACGCATATTCTTTTTTAATTCACTCATGGGACATGGGCATCACTGGCTGGGCCAGCATTTATTATCCATCTCTAGTTGCCCTTGAGAAGTTGGCAGTGAGCTACCTTCTTGAACTGCTGCAGTCCGTGTGCTATAGATTGACCCCCAATGCCCTTAGGGAGGGATTTGTAGGATTTTGATCCAGTGACAGTGAAGGAAAGGTAATCTGTTTAAGTCAAGATGGTGAACAACTTGGAGGGGAACTTGCAGGTGGTGGTGTTCCCATGTATCTGTTGCCTTTGACCTTCTAGATAGAAGTGGTCGTGGGATTGAAAGGTGCTGTCTCAAAATCTTTGGTGAATTTTGGCAGTGCATCTTGTAGGTAGCACACATTGCTACTAGTAACCATTGCTGATGGAGGGAGAAAGTGCTTGTGGATTTGGTGCCAGTCAAGTGGGCTGCTTTGTCCTGGATTGTGTCAAGTTTTTTGTGTGTTGTTGGAGCTGCATTGATCCAGGCAAGTGGTGAGTATTCCATCTGACTTGTGCCTTGTAAATGGTGGATAGGTTTTGTGGAGTCAGAAAGTGAGTTACTCAACACAGTATTCCTAATCTCTGACTTGCTCTTGTAGCCACTGTGTTTATGTGGTGAGTTCAGTTGAGTGCCTGATCAATGGTAATCCCAAGGATGTTAATAGTGGGAGGTCAATGATGATAATACTATTGAATATCAAGGGGTGATGGTTTGATTATCTCTTATTGGAGCTGGTCATTGCTCGGCATTCATGTGGCATGAATATGACTTGCCATGTGTCAGCCCTAGCCTGGATATTGTCCAGATCTTGTTGCATTTGAACATGGACTGCTTCAGTATCTGAGGAGTCGCGGATGGTGCTAAACATTGTGCAATCATTAGCGAACATCCCCACTTCTGATCTTATGATGAAGGAAAGGTCATTGATGAAGCAGCTAAAGATGCGTGCACCTAGGACACTACCCTGAGGAACAGTTGTAGAGATTCCTGGAGTTGGGATGACTGATCTCAAATAACCACAACTATGTTTCTATGTGCCACGTTGATTGATTGAATGCCGTCTCAATGTCAAGGGCTGTCACTCTCACCTCACGTCTGGAATTCAGCTGTTTTGTCCATGTTTGAAGCAAGGCTGTAATGAACTCAGGAGTGAGTTGCCATGGCCGAACCCAAACTGGGCATCAGTGAGCTGAGCAGGTGCTGCTTTATATCACTGTTGATGACAGTTTCCAGCACTTTACTGATGAATGAGAGTAGAGTGATGAGATGATAATCGGCTGGATCGGATTCATCCTGCTTTTTGTGTACAGGACATACCTGGACAATTTCCCACATTGTTGGGTAGATGCCAATGTTGTAACTGGACTGGAACAGCTTGGCTAGGGGAGCGGCAAGTTCTGGAGCACGTGCCTTCAGTGCCTTTGCCGGAATGTTGTCAGACCCGATAGCCTTTGCAATATCCAGTGACGACTCATTTCTTGATATCATGTCATTGAAGATTGTAATCTGTAATGCTGGGGACCACTGGAGAAGGCTGCAGTGGATCAGCCACTGAACACTTCTAGTTGAATATTGCTGTGAATGCTGCAGCAATATCTTTTGCACTGATATGTAAGGCTCTTCCGTCATTGAGGGTGAAGATACTAGTGGAGCCTGCTCCTCCTGTGAGTTATTTAATTATCCACCCCCATTGATGATTAGGTATGGCTGAACTGCAGAGCTTACCTCTGATCCATTGGCTATGGGATCGCTTAGCTCAGTCTATCTCTTGCTGCTTACGCTGTTTAGCATGCAAACAGTCCTCATTGGTAGCCTCACCGGATTGACACCTCATTTTTGGGTTTGCCTAATGTTGCTTTTGGCATGCCCTCCTGCACTCTCCAGTGAACCAGGATTGATCCCCTGGCTTGCTGGTAATGGTTGAGTGGGGGATATGCCAGGCCATAAAGTTCCTGATTGAGCTGGAGTACAATTCTGAATCATAGAATCCCTACAGTATGGATACAGGCCCTTCAGCCCAACAAGTCCACACTGACTCTCAGAGCACCCACCCAGACCCATGCCCCTATAACCCACCTAACCTAGGCATCTCTGAACACAAGGGGCAATTTAGCACAGCCAATCCACCTAGCCTGCACATCTTTGGACTGTGGGAGGTAACCCATGCAGACACAGGAGAATGTGCAAACTCCTCACAGACAGCTACATGAGGGTGGTATCGAACCTGGGGTCCCTGGCACTGTGAGGCAGCAGTGCTAACCACTGAGCCACCCCACTCTGCTACAGTGCTGGCCCATAGCCCATCATGGATACCCAGTCTTGTATTGCTAGATTTGTTTGAAATCTGTCCTATTTAGCACGGTGGTAGTGCCACACAACCTGATAGAAGGTATTCATAATGTGCAAGCTGTAGTGATTGTAATGGGGTCAGCTAGGTAGACCTCAGAATATAAAGTAACCTGATTGGGGATGTTAATCTAGTCCAATCAGGGAGCCCTGGCCGACATTTTAAAAAAGAGTGTCTGACATCCTGTCACTGAGCTGGATCAGTGTCAAGGACTCTCCACGTCGAAATAAAGGGTGACTTGGTCACAGGAATACTGGCCTCTGTGGAACTATTTCAGTGGTGAGGAGAGAAAAGCATGCTCCTGAAGAAGTTCACTCGCAGTAGTTTTTTGATTTGGGGTGAGCATTTCTGGCATTATGCTGTTATTTGAGAAGCTTGACTCATTCAATCCTGCTGTCAAAGACTGGGCCCCAGTATGTAGAAAGAATGTGCAATTTTTCTGGGTAAGTGACATTGGAGCAGATGAGAAGCAAAGAGTAATTCTCCTTACAGATTGCAGAGTGGCAGCTTATTGAGTTATTAGGAGCTTAACTTTCCCCGAGGCACTAGATACTAAACCCTTCCAAGACTTGATAGATTTAGTTAAGGAATATTACAGCCCCAAGCCTCCTAATTACTGAGATGCTATCGGTTTTACTTGGTAATCTGAGTACAAGGGGAATCCGTATAGGGATTTTTCACTAGGCTAGGATTACTGGCGGAGGCATTTTGACTTTGGCTTAACCCTTGAGATGCTGGGAGTCTGTTTAATGAGAGAGTTAATGATGTAACCATGCAAAAGCACCTACTAGCTCAAGCCCAACCGGACTTCAAACAGGCACCACAACTGACTATCATTGTAAAGTGCAGCAAGTGGATCATGAGTTGCAGGGTATTCCAATGGAAGCAGACACCCTCGCTAAGCCAACTGAGTTTGGGGAACACCATTTGAGTGAAGGCAATTGCGCAGCCTCACTCAGGGCATATCCTGAGCAGATGGACTCCAGGTCAGCCAACAGCAAAACCCCAAAACAAAGCCAAGCCTTGGCCAAACAATTAAAATTTTCTTCAGGATCCAGCCAGGCAAGCCAATGTAGTAGCTGCCAGTTTGCAGATTCAAGACAGCAAGAGAGTCCTCGCTGGATCTAAGTTGATTAAGAGTACTCCTAGGCCAGGAGAGTGCACATCTTAAGTCTACCTACATCTGGTTGAGAACAAATTAAATTCCTTAGCAACATCCAAATGAACCAATCAAAACAAGGTGTAGAGCTGGATGAACGCAGCAGGCCAAGCAGCATCAGAGGAGCAGGAAGGCTGATGTTTAGGGCCTAGACCCTCGCTCAGATTCTCCAGCATCTGCAGTTCTACTATCTCTCAATCAAAACAAGTGTCTAGTTAAAGGGTCATTTGGTTCTAGTGGAGGTTGATACCTGTGCAGCCATTTCAGTGATCACAGAACACTATAGACTCTAACCTTTATGTTTGCGCAAGATGTCAGCTAGACTGAGAACCCATATCAAGGAAGCTTTACATGAGGTGCTGGTGTTGGACTGGGGTGGACAAGGTCAAAAATCACAGCACCAGGCTATAGTCCAACAGGTTTATTTGAAAACATTAGCTTTCAAAGCCGCTCCTACTTCAGGTGTAGGAGAGGTGGCATCAGACGCAGAATTTATAAGTGAGATCAAAGGTCATAGAACTGACGCAAATGTCTTGAACAAACCTAAGATTGCAGTTAAATCTTTATCAGTTAGAAAGGAGATGCAGGTTTCAAGTGATTAATATGCAAATCTCAGAATTTCTTTCAAGTCACTGAACCTTTACAGATTAAGCATACAACTTCAATTCCGGTCTCTCGAGATGCACCAGGCTCAGTTACCACTGATTGTAGTGAAAGGCTCAGGCCTAGGCTTGAGGGGGCAAAATTGGTTTGAGATTCACCTAGATGGGCAGAACGTTTTGCAATTAGAAAGTGGTTGCCTGAGTTATGTCCTAATTAAATACCCAGATGTTCTCAGGAAGGTCTAGGGACTGTCAAAGGAACCAAAGCCAACTTGCATGTTGATCAGGAAGCAATTCCATAATTCTGCAAGGGCTGTCCAGTGCCAATTGCCTTAGGGGCAAAAGGAGTGGCAGAAATCAGAAGGTTAGAAAGCGACAGAATCAAACCAGTCCAGTTTACAAAATGGGCAGCACCGGTCATACTGATGTGAAGCCAAACAGGTCAGTTCACCTCTGGGGATTTTAAAGAAATGGTAAACCATTTTTTGTGGCTAGATAAATACACAACCCCTCACGATTTATATGCAAAGCTGTCCTTCACAATGCTGGACATGAGCCATGCATAATTGCATTTGGATGAGGATTCCCAGGTGGATGCTACAACTAATATCTGTAAGAGTTTGTACAAATACACAAGACTGCCATTTAGGGTATTGTCAGCTTGTGCACTTTTTCAGTGAACAATGGGGAACATTTTACAAGGTCTACCCCAGGGTAACCATTTATGTAGATGACATGCTAACAACAAGGAAGACCAATGAGGAACTCTTGGAGAACTTTGACAAACTCTTTAATCATTTCTCCCAGGTAGGCATACACCTTAGAAGAGAAAAGTATGTTCCAGGCATGCCAAGTGACCTACTTGGGCTACAGACTCAACAAGACCAGATAGCACCCATTGGAAGATAGTGAAGACAAACAAAAGTGCTCTGGCTTCTGTGTCTGTACCAGAGCTTAGGACAAAGACCAAAGAAAATTACAGCATAGGAACAGGCCCTTTGGCCCTCCAAGCCTGCGCCGATTGAGATCCTCTGTCTAAACCGGTCATCTATTTTCTAAGGCTCTGTATCCCTTTGCTCCCTGTCCATCCATGTACCTGTCCAGATACATCTTAAAAGACACTAAGATGTCTGCATCTACCACCTCCGCTGGCAACATGTTCCAGGCACCCACCACCCTCTGCATAAAGAACTTTCCACGCATATCTCCCGTAAATTTTCCTGCTCACTTTGAACTCATGACCCCTAGTAATTGAGTCCCCCACTCTGGGGAAAAAGCTTCTTGCTATCCACCTTGTCGATACCCCTCATGATTTTGTAGACCTCAATCAGGTTCCCCCTCAACCTCCATCTTTCTATTGAAAGAAATCCTAGTCTACTCAACCTTTCTTCATAGCTAGTGCCCTCCATACCAGGCAACATCCTGGTGAACCTCCTCTGCACTCTCTCCAAAGCATCCACATCCTTTTGTTAGTGTGGCGACCAGAACTGTACACAGTACTCAAAATGTGGCCAAACCAAAGTCTTATACAACTGTAACATGACTGCCAACTCTTGTACTCAGTACCCAGTCCGATGATGGAAAGCATGCCGTATGCCTTCTTGACCACTCTATTGACCTGCATTGCCACCTTCAAGGAACAATGGACCTGAACACCCAGATCCTCCGTACATCAATTTTCCATTTACTGTATAGTTTGCTCTTGAATTAGATCTTCCAAAATGCATCACCTCATATTTGCCCAGATTGAACTCCATCTGCCATTTATCCACCCAACTCTCCAATCTATCTATATTCTGCTGTAATCTCTGACAGTCCCCTTCAGTATCTGCTAATGAGCTCTTCCCTTGGGCTATTACAGAAAGTTCATACATAACCTGGCCTCCATCCTGGCACCTTTACATCAACTCAAAAAAGTCAGCCTTGGAAATTGTCACATATCAACACCATAGCTTTCAGGGAAGTGGAGACAGCTATTATCCTCTGATGTGTTGGCACTCTACAGTCTCAAGTGAGATCTGATATTGACATGCAATTTGTCCCTGTATGGCATCAGGGAATATTAGCTCATAGGTGGCCCAGTGGAGGGGAACACCCAATAGCATATTCATCTAGGACTTTGGCTAATGCAGAGTATAAATACATCCAGATAGAGAAGGAAGGTTTGGCAGTCATATTTGGAGTCAGGAAAGGTTTAGTATCTGGAGCCTCAGGGTAAGTTAGGCTCCAAATAACTGAAAAAAAGCTGCCAGCCCACAAGCTATCAGGAGAACTACTCATTGCTTTGCATCTGCCCCAATGTCATTTGCCTGAAAAAATTAACATTCATTCCAAACTGTGCCCAGTCTTCAGCAGGTTCAAATAAGTCAAGTTTCCCAAATAACATGATGCCAGGGATGCTTACCCCAAATCAAAGACAACTGTTGTGAGCAAATTTCTTCAGGACCATGCTTTACTCTTGTTGCAATTGAAATAACTCCACAGAGGCAGATTTCCTGTGACCAAGTCACCCTTTATTTCAACATTGAGAATCCCTGACACTAATACAGCTCTTTCAGAGTGAGCAGAGCATCTGACACTTCTGTTTTTATCTGTCAGCCAGGCCCCCTGATTGGACCAGGTTAACAGCCCCAATCAGGGAAATTATATTCTATGAGGTCCACCTGGCTGACCTTGTTGGAATCACTACAACATTAATAATCAAATGTGTGGCATTTGATAGACTGTTGCATAGTCACACAGGCACACGACTTAGAGAGCACATGAGCGGAGAAGTGGGAATGGATGAACATTCTGAAGTCTGAAGCAATGCTGTCTGACCATAGACCTTATGTCATTGCATGGTTTTTGCACTTATAAGACACATGATTGTTGTTTGAACATTATAACATTGTAGCTTGTTACTGCTTCTCCCTGATCACGATTTCTAATATTGTACCTAACATGTAAATTTAAATAAAATGCACAGACGCAGAATGTTTTTCTGTGTACAAAGTTATTTATCTTTTGCAACACTTTCCAGAGAGAAGTATCAATAACAAGGCATGAGAATGTTAGTTGAAGTTTGGGGTTACAACTAGTAAAAATCAATGTAACGAGAAAAACATAAAAGTGGCAGTGAACTGTGTTCTCTAAATGGTGAGTGATTTAAGCTCGTTGACGTATTTTTTCGACCAGACATTGAGAGATGGATTAACATTCATCTTTTTTAAAGTTAACCTCAAAGTATCTCTATTTAAATTAATCATCCTTATATCATCAAATAGATGTAATATAATATTTTGTACAGGCTTAATATATATCATACACTTTTCCCTAACAATGGTTTCCAAAACTATTTGTGCTCACAAACACAAGTGGTTCAATACTCAAAGCTGGATAATATTCCTATCAATCTCATTTACTCCAACAAAAATAATTATTTAGTTCTGTCTCCGTAACATCTTAGAAACATCTGTGGACAGAAGCTGAGAAGTGAAGAGGATTTACAAATGTTTATATGAGATCTGCAAACATTTTTAATGCTTCTAAACTACATTTATAAATAATCCTGCATTTTTAATCCTTTGAAAAGAGAATATTTTCATCTTTCAGTAAGCTGCCAACTTTTCTTCTATACTACATCCCAGAATCAATTTGTTGTAATTTTTTTAACAAGTGATGATCAATAGAGGAATGAAAGTAGATTCTCAAATGATTTCTTGCTTCTCATGCCAAACTGTGAGAAAACTGTGAACACTCCTTGCTGACCACTGTAAAATCAATTATAGACCCATAAAGTCATGAATTTAAAAAACTAACTAACTTTTTTTTATTAAATAGGGTTGGATTGACAATTTCAATGGACCAAGTGGGCTTTTCATCGCTGTACGTAAATTATCTTTTTCGTTTTTTTTCCAGAGGAAATAAATCTGAAAGAGTTATTGAAGTTACAGGTGAATCATATTGTATGGCTGTATTTCCTCTCCCCTCAGGGCTGAATGCTAAACAAAGCATCATGTCTTGATGTGCTGTTTACCTGTCCTTTCATTTTCATCATATCGCTTCCTTCACCTGGTTTGCTGTCTTGAAAAAGATTACCTCGCACTTCGCTGGATTGAATTCCATTTCCCATTTTTTCTGTGCACCTTACCATTCCATTCATATCTTCCTGTAATTTTTGACTTTCATCTTCACTATCAGCAGCGTGACCAATATGTAAACCTTTTAATCATTTTCCCTGCGGTGAAGTTTAAAAGCAAACACTGAGCCCTGTGGGACCTAACTGGAAGCAGCTTTCCAGTCACGAAAATTCCCTTCAACCATTACCCTTTGCTTTGTGCTACTAAGTTGAGTTTAGGTCAAAATTTCAGTCTTTTCTTGAAACCCATGGTTATAATCAATTTTCCAGGTAGGGCTTTATCAAAATCCTTCTTAAAATCCGTGTGAGACTGCATAAAATGTGCTACCATCAGCCTGCCTTATTACCTCTTCAAAAGAAATCAAGTTATTTAGACATGACCTTGCTTTTAACGAATTCATGCTGCCTGATTGTTATTAGTCTGTGGTCCTCTGCATAATGATTTACATGGTTCCTTAGAATTTTTAAAAATCATTTTAATCTTACAAGAACTAGAAGCAGGAGTAGACAGCTCACTCCCTCAAGCCTGTTCCACCATTCAATATGATCATGGCTGATGTCATCTCAGCCTCAACTCCATTTTCGTGCCTGCTGCCCAGAACCATTCAACCTGTATTTAATTAAAAATCCATTTATCCCTTCCTTAAATTTTCTGAGAGTTCTGCCATCGACCGCACTCTGGGATAGTGAATTCCACAGATTCACAACTGTTGAGAGAAGTAATTCGTCCTCATCTGTTTAAAATCTGCACCCCTTATCCTAAAACTGTGGCTTTTCATTCTCGTTTGCCCACAAGGGAAACATCCGCTCTGTCTTCTTTGTCAATCCACTTAATAGCTTATATATGTTAATTAGATCTCCTCCCATTCTTCTACTCTAGAGAGTATCTTGCTTTCAGGTGACCTTAAGTGGAATGTGTTAGGTTGTGGGTTCCTGAAATATACACTCCACGCATAAGTAATGCCGTAAGTAAAATTTTATTAAATAATCAAATTTAAGAAAAATGTGGAAAGCAAAAATAAACTTAATCTTCCAAACTTCTCAAATGCTTTGTTCAATTCTTTCATTATTTTGCATGTCATTTTAAGAAGAATCAGCTTGGAATTTCCTCTACTATCTAACTCCAAACTGACTAGTGTAACAACTGAAGATGTGGCAAAAATGACCCACTGCCAGATCCTGGCCCCAAACTAATTTTCATCCTCCATTTCTATTTGAGCTGCATTGGCTGCTCATTCTGCTACATGTACAAGCAGCAAACAAGATGAGGGTAGGCTACAGGTGCACTACTCAATCTACCCTGACTACTATTCTCTATCACTGCTAGGAGCACTCAGGCAGGAGACTGTGTAGTGGGTGAGAAGGTACCAAGGTTGCAGTTGGAGATAGAGAACTTTTTAGTGGTCATCTCTTCAAGTTAGCTACAAGCAATTATTTTTGTGGGCCTTGGCATTTATTCCCTTCTGGGCTCCACTTCCTTTGAATTGCCTCTTGTCTGTTTAACTGTTATGCTGATGTAGTCTACTGCAATAGTTAAAGGAATTGGGACAGTAATTGAAAATTCAATTCTAATATTGTAGTGCATATTAAAGAAATCCACCCTATCCTGTGTAAGTGAAATCTATAGGATTATTGCAATTAAATCAACTTTGTCTAGATATTCATAATCCAAATGCAATCTCAAAGGAAACCTCATGATAAAATAGAAGCATTTCGTTTTAATTTAAGAAGGTGATTCATTCATTTACTGGTTAGTTTTCCTTTAGCCTGGAATATCCCTTCAACACAAAATGACAATCAGAATTCATACATGTGTTTTTAAAATGTTAATCAGAAGTCTCTCTAGCTTTTGCTTTCAAATCCTCATTTCCTCTCTACCCCTACAATCTTCTACAGCCTGCTGCCCCCTTGAAATCTCTATATGCCACCAGTAATGATCTCTTGAGCATTCCTAATTTTAATTGCTTCTCTATTTCTGGCCAAGCTTTTATGTGCCAGGGTCCTAACGTCTGGAATTTCCTTACTAAGACTTTTCACCTCTTTTCCATCTGTTTAAAATGGCCTTTTAAAACCTACATTTTTGCCCAAGCCTTTGGTCATTTTGGCTTAATATCTCTGATGGTATTAATATCTGTTGTTTGGTATTATGTTTATAAAGTACATTGTGATTTTTAAATTGGATTTATTTTGGGGTGGCACAGTGGCTCAGTGGTTAGCACTGCTGCCTCACAGCACCAGGGACCCAGGTTCGATTCCAGCCTTGGGCGACTGTCTGTGTGGAGTTTTCACATTCTCCTCATGTCTGCATGGGTTTCCTCCAGGTGCTCTGGTTTCCTCCCACAGTCCAAAGATGTGCAGGCTAGGTGGATTGGCTATGCTAAATTGCCCATAGTGCCCAGGGATGTTTAGGTAAGATGGGTTAGACATGGAAAACCAGGGTGGCAAAATGGGTCTGGGTGGGATGCTGTTCAGAAGGGTGGTGTGGACTTGTTAGGCTGCATGGCCTGTTTCCACACTCTGGGGATTCTTTGATTCTACAAAGGCACTGTATCAATGCAATTGGTTGTGTTGTTCAGGAATGACAAAGTGAGAGTTAATTTGGATGAAACAGATTTGATGAAAATAATTTTCCAGCTGCAATAAAGGTCAAAGAATGAATCTATTTTAAATAATCCATGTCACAACACTTTCTATATCTACCTGAAATTGTCTGTATTTTTCATAGAGGCAATACCAGTTGTGGGAAATTACAATGTCACGTGTCCTTTCGTCCCTAATAGTATTGTGGGTTCACCTGCAACAAATAACTGCAGTGGATCAAGAAGGCATCTCATGATCCCATAGGCGAATTAAAATAAAAATTATTTGTTATAATGACATAATGGATTATAGAAGAGGGATTTTGTCCATATTATATTTAATTCTACGAGATGAAATAAACAGATTACCACTGAAATTGCAGACCATGCAGCAGACAAACTAATTCATGATTTAATTTTCAAGTTAACTGATTATATTACTGAAGTATGTTTCTCCCAGCTATAACCTGCAACTGAATGTTGGTACTGATAAATGTAGCTTGTCCAGGACATCAAATTGGTAAACTTTTTAACCTGTGTCTTTCAGACTGGAGAGAGAATTTTGAAGAGAGGAACTGGCTTTCTCTCTACTCATGCTAAAGTTTCTCAAAATGTTGCATTTCTATCATTTGTAGAGATGGTGGTTATTACTTTTTTCTCATTTCTGATTGAAAATATACAGTATTACTATGAATGCATAAAGAAAAAACTGACACTAGAATAAGAAAGGTACTGGGGAATATAAGGCAAGGTTTTAAAGACTTAACTGCCATCTTGGTTCCTGTTACAAGATGGGCACAGAATTATTCTTGATACCATTCATCACAGTTCTTTTTAAAGACAAAACATATCCTGCTGTTGAATGTTAGTAGATAATGTCCTATGATCACTGTAAGATGACTGTCACATTTCAACTCATACACATTTCTCATGAAGGGCTCTTGCCTAATTATCCTCAACCAGTCACAACTTAAATTTATGGCATTCACCTTTAAGAAACTCTGCAGTGCTTTACAAAGGGGAAAAAAAAACTGATTGTGCTCTCGAGGAGGGTGACACCCTGAAATCTATTTACTATGACACAAACTGCTGGTGGAACTCAAACAAAAAAAGGGGATAGTTGTTAAGTAGGTTCATTGAAGTTCGTTAGAAGGTCAATGAGAGATATATTTGAGAAATTAATTCCTTGAGATGAAGACACAGCAAAAGGTTTCACCTTTGGTGGAGATGAGTTAGGTGATTAGGTAGGTAATGAAAAAAGGAGGTGGAAATAGGTAGTCTTGATGCAACATTAGAATGAGGCTTTGTTTTGGACAGAACAGAGCACAAAAGTTCATTATATAAAGTTTCAGAGGCCAGCTACAGTGGCTATCGGAGTTGTAGGTTCATAGTTGCCTTGTAAGACAGACAGAATGGTTTCAGTTTGTCATAGTCTAATTGTGAGCAATGAACTAATGCTTAATTAAAAATGCACATCAGACAAAGATCCTAGTTGTATTACCAAGCCCTGGAGTCAGTTATAACCGTGGAAAGATTGAGCTATAGTTCATTTGCGTGGATGGTGTTGACAAGGGATACTATTGGTGGGAACATAGCAACAGGAGTAGGCTGTTCACCTCGTAGAGTCTGCTCTGCCATTCAATATGATCATGCCTGACCATTCCCTTCAATGCCTTTTCCTCACAATATCCTCATATCCTTTTATCTCCTTTATATTTAGAAGTGTGCCATTTTTTATTTTAAACTTTCTCAATGAATGAGCGTCCACTGCCCTCTGGAGTAAAGAATTCCAAAGATTCACAACCCCCTGAGTTTAAAAAAAAGGTTCTCATCACCTTGGTCCTAAGAGGCTTTTCCTCTATTTTGAAATTGTGTCCCCTGGTTACAGACTCATGACGAGGGGAAACTCTTATCTATCTTATCTATCCCTTTAAATATGTTAACTTTCAATGAGATCATCTCTCCAAAATGCAAGAGAATACAAGCTCGGTTTTCCCAAAGTCTCTTCATGGGACAGTCCACCAATCTGGGAATTAGTCACATGAGCCATTGTTAGACTCCTTTGAATACCAGGGCAGATATTTTGATTCCTATGCTCTGGAGCGTACAAAATGAGATGTTATGACTCCATTGGGACATGGAGATGTGGAATCACAAAAGTAAAGGATGCAGACTATGGGAAGTAGGCAGTGAGTGTATATAACTTGATCGATACTGTCAAAGGAGGCAGAATTGGGAATGATGGGGACGACTAAGTCAAGACGGCAGCCTCACAGAATGTAACTGATGGCTAAATCTAAAACCAAACTGGAGGGACTTAAGATAACAAGGTGTGGAGCTGGATGAGCACAGCAGGCCAAGCAGCATCGTAGGAGCAGGGACTTAAGAATAGATTGAAGAGAGAGAATACCGCATTGGAGAATCGTAGAGACGTGCAGGTGATAGTGTGTGAAAATATGTAGATCACAGGTAGTTTGATTAAAACAGAAGGTCACTAGGATTATTCTAAAATAGATCAGGACAATGCTTTAAACAAGAGGTTCAAATTGCCAGCAGACATACAGCCAAGAAAACTAGTTGGTCAGTTACAAAGTTTGGATAAGGATCACAATAAGTTTCATGTGATAATATATCTATACGTTTGGCCACACTGCGTAGCATCTTAAAAATGGAAGCTATCTATTAGTCCTTCAGTGCAACAGGTGGGATACATTCACAGCTTTCTGACTGGACATGTAATACTCACTATATTGGGAAAGGAAAAGAAATGCAGTTCATGTCTGAACAATTTTTTTAAGTCCTTAACCCATGAAATAAGGGGCTTAATACCTCTTTGAGGTCTCCACTACAAAATCGGTTTGGAGCAGCTGATATCAGAGGCAGGAAAAATGGTTTTATTTTCATTTGCTAACTTGAATATTGAGCTAGGAACACCAGGAGTGTTCCTCTTAATCTCACAGTTAATGAACATTCCCTGATCTCTCTAATCTCCGAAACTGTTTGGCCACCAATTCTCATTGCCAGCTCATTTCTGAATACTCTCCCTGACTTCTAACCACGCCCTTCATGCTCCTGGCTCTCGTTTGTGTAAAAGCCACTGCAGTGCTGACAACAACATGATCTTGGTTTCCTTTGATTGTTTGGCCATGCTAACTCCACCTCAGTTTGAAACAGAGACCAAAGATGTCATTGTTCATACAGAGAAATTGGACACTATGCCTATCTCCGCCACTCCAGCCACATCAAAGATAATCATATCATATTCCTATTGCTTGGTCTTGGGTTTTGCAGTGCGAAGAGAGGGTTGTCAGAAAGAGAGAGAGGTAAGGGGCAGAGAAGCCAAATATCACAGTGTTGGCGAGTGATGAAATTTGTAGTGAGTTGGACTGATTACAGGCCAATTTATAATTGACTTTGTATTTATGTTATTAATATGTTGTTCCATTGTCCTGCAGGCTGGCAAAGGGATTCTTCGCACTATGAGAGCTACTAATGATGCAGTAGCTGACTTGATCCCTGTTGATGTAGTGGTTAATCTCACGCTTGCAGCTGGTTGGTATACAGCAGTTCATAGGTGAGAGATCTATATGGTCCTTCCTGTATCTGATACTCACATCACTGATTTGTCACTCCAAGTATCTTCTTTCTCTTGAATTTTGCCAGTGTAAGTCATCTTGTCACTCATCAACTGTTCCAATTTGAGCAGAATTTATGGTTTAACTGCTACAGGTTTTATGGCCTTGTTATTTGCAATATTTGACAGGAGTTTGGCGTTCTCTGGGAGAAACTGAGTTGATGCAGCTTATTAAAGAGAAGTAGAATTAGGAGATGCTTCTCTGAGGTTACCACTTTTGAACACATCACATGACTTCCTCTGTTGTTTGGACTAAGCAAATGTTTAATGATAGAATCATTTTGATATACACGTGTGACAAATATCAGATCTACGCCAGCTGCCTTCTATTTTGAATTAAAAGGTACAGTTGAGCCACAGTTTCCCTTGTGGTTGCAGACATAGTATTTAATGTGCTGTTAATGTTTGGTTGGTTTTTCAATCTCCATTAACTGTATGGTGAAAGAAGAATGTTGTGGTTTAGTGGTAATGTCACTGGACTAGTAATCCAGAGAGCCGGGCTATATCAGCATGTGGATTTGAATCCTACCATGGTGAATGTGGAATTTGAATTCAATAATGAAAAATCTGGAATTAAATCCTAGCCTAATGGTGACCATGTAACCATTGTCTTCAAAACCCATCTGATTTACTGGAGAAGACCTGCCATTCTTGCCTGGTGTAGCCTACGTGACCCACATCAATGTGGTTGACTCTTAATTGCCTTCTGAAATGGCCTATAGAACCAGTCAGTTCAAGGGAAAGTAGGGATGGGCAACAAATTCTGGCCCTGACAACAATTCCCACATCCCACACAAAAATAGTTAAAAATTTATACTATTTAAAGCATTGTTGTTCTACAGAAGTCTGCAATGGATTTTCTTTTATTTACAACTAAATGATCTCTCAAGATGTTGCACTTAGAGATTCAAAGTCATGTATGCCTTTCGGTGAAAGCTGGATTAGTGCACAAGGAGACTAATTAGATTGGGGTTGGGGAATGCATGAGGAAGGAGAGAGAGGAGGAAAGGTGGGTGAATAAGTGGAAGGCGAATGGCTAAGTGTGAGTAAGAGGAAGCTTCTGTGGTTCACATACAGTGAAGACAAAGGCCAGGGAAATTATGTTGATGGATAAACTATGTGATATATGTGATGTGATATATTATCACATGAAACATTCCCGGTGACACTGGGAATGAACTGTGGAAGCAGGGTCAAGGAAATAGGATCTTAGGACTACATTTAGACCATTCAGTCCCTTAAAGCCTGTTAAATCAAGGTTGATCTGTATGTCAAAACCATTTTCCTGTCTTTTTTCCAAATCCTGTGATACTTTTCCTAAAAAATCTATGAACCTCAATCTTGATTATTCCAATTTACCCACATCCTTTGGAGGTGAGATATGGTGAAAAGCTGAGGAACCCAGTAAAAATAGGACAGAATTACTACATCCACTAATCATAGGGCGAAACATTTATCATATCTGTCTCCTAATTTCTAACCATGTTGTAATGGTTATGAGATGACCTCTCGTTCTACACACTATTGTTTTTCTAATAATTTCACGAGCCCTCAGCAAATACTTTTTTCTGTAAGTTGGATAGACAACATTGGTAGATGCACCTTGCCAGTAGCCTTCTCAAAACATTAACTAGGTTAGTTAGATATCACCTATCCTCTGCATATAATTTAGTAAGTTTCTGTCGGAAAGAAACATAAAATGGAAATGTTAGGCCTTCAGATTAATTTATCACGGGACTATCATAGTGCCACCGGTAGGCACAAGTACCTCAGAAATTCTGCAATCTTTCAATAATATTTTGTAACAAATTTATTTGTAAATAATACTTTGGGAAACAATACTGAAGTATTCCAGTCTGATAAGGAATGTAGAAAAATACAAATCAGATGAACCAAGGGATGCCAGTTGAATGTAGAAAATACATTTGAGAAATTAGGATAGGAAAACAAAGTATATGTTTAAAAGTCAAGATTGTATACAGATTTAGAGTATACAATGGGCAGAAAGAAAGGACACCTTTTGTTTGTTAATCCCTTCCTTTGCTTACATTTATGTTGCTGCACATATTAGGATCATTTTAATGGTCCATCCCATTTCACTGTTACTTCAGAGTAGCAGTGCTGAACTTTCCTGCTTGTTAGCAGGCATTCCAGACGGTGCAGTGTTATCAGGCACTGGTCTAATGTCCCAAAGCACAGATGAACAGCTCTACCAGTTTTACCCACACTCCTAATTCACATTTCTTTGACTCTCTTGCTGTACTTTTTTTTTTTACAGGCCAAAAACTACCCTCATTTACAATTGTACCACAGGAGGCATCAACCCGTTTCACTGGGGAGAGATTGGTAAGATTTGACTTCGTAAGTTAAGACTGTACGAATGGTTCCCAGTTGGCACAAGCCCCTTCCCCAGGCTTGTTTTCTGATGTGTGGCCACTCACATCATCCGATTAATTAAAATCAACTTTAATTAATGCATCAGTTAGTTATTTGGCTGAAATCATGCATGCTACAGTGTAACCAACTATGAGAAAATATGACAAGCCTTCTTCGAATGTGCAGTATCTTTTCTAAATCAATATTTGGGCAAACTGGTAAGTTTCATTGCCTATCAACATTGTCAATACATTTTCTAAAATTGCTTGTAGCCAGATTACTGACTAGTGTAATTCTACAAACTCCAACACCCACTCCCTCCCAACTACACCCCAACAGAACAGGTTCCCCAACATGAAATGCATTGGCCAGAGGAAGAATTAAGACAAGTAATCTGGGCACAGCAAATGCTAAGATCCATTCAGCATAAAACACATCCTGACACGACAGATAGAAGTAAACCTTTCCCATAATGCAGACATAGAAAGAAAGTGGTAGCTGTTGAAAATAAACACAGAGATTTAAGTGTGCAAAGAGCACATACCTGTTTAGTGTAATACAGTAATGCCAGTAGTGTGCCAACTTATACTGTTTGTTCATGAATCCTGATTTCTGTGTGCAGCGCTAAGTACAGTATTCAGTGACTGCCTGCATCTGCAGCGGACCTAGTATTCTTATGTGAAAGCAGTACTTAAAGCTAGACTGTGCTTTTTAAAGGGGCTTTCTGGTTGCTGAAGGTGCTGAGCGTATTCAGAATGATGCTGTGCTGTGAAGGTCAGTAGCTGACTATGGGCAGAAATGTGTGTCAAGGCTTTCTGATGCTGCATTGGAGGTCTTGGTGGAGGAGGGATGACCATATTGATGGGGTGGAAAGAAAGAGAGGCAATGAGACCAGCCAGCCACAGAGGTGAATACCAGGAATATAGCACCAAGATTTGGATGCAGTGCTGCAAGAAGTTAAATAATCACACAAGTGGTCAAGGTAAAAGAGTGCATCTTCAAATGCCATTTCCCTCCAACGCCAGAACCAGCCTCAACCTCTCGATTCACCACACTCTCATTGCTCATCTACAAAAAATCTCAATCAGTCTTGACACATACATAAAATTCATATGCTTCTGTTCACTCTCATATACTTGGCACTATTGCAAGCATACACATACTGCTACCTGTTCAAGCATGACATCACTGAAACAAGTAACATTATACTCACTGAGATACTATCCTCTCTTTTGCAGAAGAAGGTAGTTCACAAGCAGAGGCAGCAGGAACTAACTGTAGGCCATTACCCACAGCTCCCATATAGGAGAAAGTGACGATCATTATCGAAAATACCATTGCTGAAGCTGTGGCTAGCAGCTTAAATTGAACATAGTGGCATCCTGATGCCTACTCATGCTTCTCTCATTTTTTTTTTTTTGTCTTACAAGCTGATGTAAGGATGTACCTTTCACATTTCCCCTTCTCCACGCCACAGCTTTATCCTTGGAAGACTTTTTCCTTTCAGAAATCCAAGTTTCACCTGTCCTGAAAATGGAAGAAGACCAAGACAACAGCAAAGATGCTCTTTCACGTGTCTCACTTGTCTCTATACTTGTAACATGCAACTCAGAAAATGACACTGTGCATGTCATGGAGTATAGTGTAGAATAGGGATCTGCAATATGGTGAGACACTGGGGACAAGAGCGCTGCAATTAGTGAATAAAGCAAGAATAGCACAGGACTGGCACTTGACCCCATAACCTTCTGGCTTAGGGGCAGAATGGCTGGCTACTAAGCCGCAGGTGACACTGCAGAAATGGTTGCAGCTCAGTAGGTAATTAACTGTCTATAAAGCCAGTTGAGTCATCCAAGGCACTCTGTAAATCCAAGTATATCAGTTTTAGAGCCCTTGGACAGTGGTTGTGTCTTTGAGTCAGAAGACCTGCTTCAGAGTTGTGTTGATGCGTTAAAAATATCTAGAATCATAGAATCCCTATAGTGCAGAAAGAGGATGTTTGGCCCATTGAGTCCTTGCATCTGCTCACAATGTACCGTTCATAACTCTCAACCTGGAACTCATGACCTTCTTTCCATTTCTGATACATTGATTTTATTTTCTCCATTGCTTTGTATATTGTAGACCTTTACAAATTTCACTAGGACTAACAGGGTTTCCTTTCAATGTGAAAAAGGAAAGTTCAGGCTTATTTATTAATTTCCTATAGTTCGTCCTCTGAGAGATCAACTTTGCTGCTCTGTTTTGCATTGCATTTTGGTTCTCATAGCTCTTCTGTTCACAAGCCCAAATGCAGGTACTGAAGACTTATTTTTATATTCATTCCCAGGATGTGGCATTACTGGCTGGCCAGCATTTATTGCCCATCTCTAGGGGTTGCCCTTGAGAAGTGGTGGCTACCTTCTTGAACTGCTGCAGTCCATCTGCTTAGGTAGACCCACAATGCTGTTAGGGAGAGAGTTCCAGGATTTGACCCAGTGACACTGAAGGAATGGCAATATATTTCCAAGTCATGATGCTGAGTGGCTTGGAGGGGAACTTGCAGATGATAATATTCTTATGTGTCTGCTGCCCTTGACAATCTGGATGTGGTTGGGATTTGGAAGGTGTTGTCCAAGGAGCCTGGCTGAATTTCTGCTTGACCCAATACACTGACACCTGGAGATCAGAAGCGAATCTCTGTGTAGCTTGACCAAACTGGGATCTTCCCGGCACAAGGTGAGTCCTCCCGTCAGGACCAAATATTTGTGATGGCAGCAGTCAATTAAGAGGCTGCCATTAGGCCTGCCATTGAATTAAAGCCAGCGGGCAGGCTGCCCAGTCTGAGGGCTATTAGCTCCGCAGCCTTGGCAGTGCCACTGAGAGAGGTAGATGTTGCTGACGCTGCAAGGAGAAGAAAGGGATGCTTATATTCAGTGGTTAGAGAGTTGTGGCTGTGCGGGGACCAAACAGGGCAGGCTGCAGTAATCAAGAGTGACTCCTCTTGAGGCAACATTGGTGTCTTTGTGGTAGGGGAGTTTGGGGGGGTGGGATCTGCTGCTGTGGACCCCTTCCTTGGACTGTGGAGCCTCCTGACACTATTGCACAAAAACCCGCCTCATTATGAAGCTGTATGGACATGGTGGTTTTCCTTTGTGACAGAGGTGCTGCTCCTCCACTGGTAAACTGATGGCAAGGCAGCACATTCTGTAGATTGGCTGCAGTGCGGTGAGTGGCCGCTGCTCCATTTCCTGCTGCTGGGGAAATGGCCCAGTAGTGGGACAGCACTGGGGAGGCAACCTGATATCGCTCCCTGGCATTTGAACATTCGTTCCTAGTAATGAACAATACAGCCTTAAAAAATACTGATTAAATATGCCTAAATCTGTATTGTCACTCATTTTTAAAGAACCAGAAATAGCTTTTTAACTGAATAAACTCTTAAGTATGTATGCTGACTATTGCAAGTCAGATCCATAAAACAATTGAGTAATTATTCTTCACTTTGCTGCGTTGGCTCAATGTGCTAAATGTATCAAAATATGTCATTGCACACACTGTGTGAAAGACAGGTTCTACTGAGATCTGCTTATCTCAGAGCCATTCTCTTACTAATTAGTTTCATAGATTGCTTCGTTTAGATTATTTCTGTCCATTTCGTGTTGGCTGTCATTTTGTAATTAAACACCTGCATAGGCAATAATGTACTTTTATTTATCGATTATGGTCAATACAGCAGAATTATTTACTTTATTTCCCAATTTTTAGCTATTAACATCTTGTTAAACTATGGCCAAATATTACCTACACAAAAGCTCTCTGTTCAGAAAATTATGTTTACTGCATGGTTTTTTTTTAATGCTTTGGGCTGTGCTATATTTTTGGAGCATTTGGCTTTTTACATTTTCCCATTTTTCTTCAAGGAGCACAGAAGCACTAAAAAATGAGAAATTAGTTGCAGATCTGTTAGATATGTAATAGTTATAATAATGAGGTAGGTATTATGGGGCAATCTTGCACATTGCTGAAGTGACATGTCTTCACACGTGAGCCTACATAATGAGAGTAGTTAAGTTTATTCCTAACTTCCGAAGTTCCTCCTTTTGATCATTGTCCTGCACAATTTTGTTGGTGATCATAGGGTAGAAAAGGCTGGGTTCCACACAGATTAGTAGTACTATTTTGAGTTGCCACTCTCCAGCCTCCTGCAGCATTTCCTGTCAACTGATTTTAATTATTAATATTGGTCGGTCCATGCTGTCCCCTCTGTTTGCATAGTCGTCATCATCCTTGCAACTCTGTCCTGCTTGACCCGCAATCCCATTTTATGCTCATCACCACAATTGCCATTTGCGCTTTCAATCTTTAAATCGGTATTTTCGAGTTCACTCTCTAAATTTCTCAGCTTTTCCAAGTTTGGAAACTAGATACCAAATCAGCTGGAGATCCCTTAACAGTGTTAAAGAAATTATGCTCAGATCATATTGTTTCATATAGTGCCTTAGCTCATTTGCTCATCACCTTCTGATGAGTTTTTGACCTGGACTCAGAAATGATGTGACCACTGAGAAATGGCTTTACAATTTGACCTAGAATTCTGCAAGAATAATAAAGTAATATTTCCAAAACATTTGGTCCTCGAACCACCTAAATGGATGTTCAGTTTATAAATGATGTTAAAAGCAGAAGTCAGGTAGGAAATGAGAGATGCATTTAAAGAAAAACTATTATTTCAGCAGCACATACAGGATTGCACACGTGGCAAGTGAAAATTAGAGAATCCTGTAGAAGGACCCACAGCGTAGACTGGCTGTGTTGGTAGATATGCTGCCTTGCTTAGCTGATGTATCAACACATGTAAAATCCCACCTAATCTACACATCCCTGAACACTATAACCAATCCACCTAGCCTGCACATCTTTGGACTGTGGGAGGAAACCGGAGCACCTAGAGGAAACCCGCGCAGACACGGGGAGAATGTGCAAACTCCACACAGACAGTCACCCAAGGGTAGAATCGAACCCTGGTCCCTGGCGCTGTGAGGCAGCAGTGCTCGCCACCGTGCAGCCCCTATCAAAACATAGAATTGTTCCAAAAGGAAGCAAGAGCAATGTAGTTCCGCACCATGCCTTGTCCTTTCCCTGCATGTTTTTTCTTTATGTGCTTTACTAATACCATTTTAAAATTCACAATTGAATCAGCTGTCACCGCACATACAGTCTGTGCATCCCAGATCTACTTACTACAGAAAAGTATTTTTCCCTGTGCCAATTTGCTAATCACCTTAAATTGCCATGCTGTAGTTCGTAACCTTTCTGCCAATGGGAACAATTTTGCTGTATCTACTCTGTTCAGACTCATAATTTTGAACACCTCTGTTAAATTCCCTCTCAATACCCTGTTCCAGAAGGTGAACATCCCAGCTTCTCCAACCTATACACATTACTGAAGTCCCTCATCTGAAACCTTTCTTGTAAATCTTTCCTACTCTCCCATTATAGCTTTCTCAACCTTCCTGAAGTGGGGTTGATCATTGTATTGAACATTGTACTCTGGTTGAAGGCAAAACAGTGCTCCATAAAGGGTGATCATAATTTCCTTAATTTTGCAATGTATGCTTCTATAAGATCCAGGATCACATGCTTCTTTAACCGTTTTCCAAAACAACTAGGTCATCTTAAAGTCTGTCATGCCCTGTGTAAAGTTCAGAATACTTCCAAGTTTTGTCTTAATTGCCTACTTCTAAGTCATGAATGAATATCAAGATCACCAGTAGTCCTAGAATCCAGCCCCTGGAGGACCACACTGTACATCTTCCTCCAGTACAAAAAAATTTCTGAAGAAGTGTCTAGGCCCGAAACGTCAGCCTTCCTGCTCCTCTGATGGTGCTTGGCCTGCTGTGTTCATCCAGCTCTACACTTTGTTATCTCAGATTCTCCAGCATCTGCAGTTCCTACTATCTCTGAAATAATTCACATGACATTGTTTTCTGTTACTCAGCCAATATACGCCTTGGTGCCAATGCCCATTTTATTTCACAAATTTCAAATTTACTGGTAAATCTACTATGTGGTTCGTTATCGAACCCATGCTAGGGCACATTATTTATTGATTTGTTGATCTCCCCTGGGCTATCAGAATGGGAAACAGAAGGAAAATCAGAAGGCAATCCGCCTGAGTTATTCTAGCACACTTCCACGCATGTGATTCAGATCATCTCTGGCAGAATTCTCAGAACGCATTGCTCACTTTTTCAAAGATATGTAAAGTACTGGTGGCCCAAAAGGGGCAACTTAAATTTAAGGTACAAGATTCAAATGTTAGAAAATATCTTGACAGTTGGTGCATAACTTGCATTGGAAGGTTCATTGCACAAAAACTGTGTTAATTTAAACTAACTCTGTGAATCTTCCTTTTGTTTGGTTTTACTCCCCTGATAATTAAGTGGACAAAGGAAGATCAGTTTCACTTATCAGAAGGACAGGGTGAATGGAATCCATGCTCGAAGTGGTATGGACATCAGCACTAAATCCAAATGTATCACAAAAATGAAAGTCTTGGTATCCTTTAGAAAGTGCAAAGATTTTGAGACACCACTTGAGTCACTATTGTTGAGTGATAAAATTCCTTGATAAGTCTGGATTAATCAGCTTTCAGTATGATATTTAAATGGCTTGGATTTTCTGCTCTGGAGAATCCCAATGAGAGTTGCCAACTCTGGTTAGAGGCATGTGTGGATATATACTGACAATACAATAGCTCACCACCTGATGCCTGATCACACAACCTAAATCAATGATTTTGAATTTTGTTGGGCTCTCCAGGAGTATGTTCATGTAGCTGTTGTGAGAAATGCAATCTGGCCACCTGTCGACAGGAGAACGTGGCAAACCAAGGGGGGAGGGGGGCTACTGAGGAATCTCACACCATTTCAAAATCCCCTGCAACCATCTTCAATGCTGAATTCCCTTTGATTCCCAGCTCCGGAATCCTCTCACACATATAAAGCACACAGTTGTACCTCCCGCTAATGGTGGTGAGCTCACAGTGATGACAAATTCAAGTAGCTGATCCTTAGATGTTGGAAGCAGCATTTGGGAGAAGCACCCTCAGTTTCATGAAGTTTCCAATTGTTTAAGCATTAGGATCTCTAAAATCAGTGTACCTTGGGCAAGACAGAACTGCCACCTGCCACCGTGATGCCACATTGACCATATGATTTTTAATGCTTTATTATTTTTGGGACAGGCTGTCCATACTCCAGTGGAGTCTGGCCTGAAGGAGATGGAGAATCTGGATTCAGAATCAAGTCTAGCATGTTAGAACTATGGTGACTGGGGCTGCCTTCAAGGGGAGGACTTGTTTTCAAAAGAAAGACTATTATTTCTGGAAAGTGATCTTCTTCAGGAGTTAAAATAAAACACTTAACCTGTGTAAAATGAATTAAAAGTGGCCAATAGAGCAATTTCTGAAGTTGTGACAGTCTCTGTCCACTGCAGTTAAGCTGCGATCAACATAGAAGCCATTCAAGGATGGAACTTATCATCTAACTACCATTAGGCAGAGTATATATGTAATCATGGACTGAATAAATTTTTTCTTAATTGGGAAGGCTCGAGAGTCTTGCCTGAACACAATGCATAAATAAAAAATGTGTGGAGAGGTTTCTTTGTAATCAAACAAATTTGAGGTTTATTTCAATTAAATGATGGAAAATTGCATGGTCTTCATAATGGGCACGCTTAACATTTTATTTTGAAGAAGATGAAATCATCAATTTTTTAAAAAATTGTGCCTATTTTCACTAAAATGGTTAGTTCAAGGGGAATTTTCCAACTATCTGTTTTAAATGTTCAGTTTTTAAAGACATAGCCAAACAATTGTCCATCTTTAAGATCATGATGTGCTGGAGGAGTTATGATACAGTGAGTAGGTTTAGTGTATTTGATTCTTTTTATTTCAAACATCATAAGATTATGAAATTATCTACAGAATGTACCAGCTACCTTTAGTTTACCCAAGTAGTTGTCTCAGTTTATGGCATGTGCTGTACTCGTCGTATGTTTGACGTTATATGAGAAATTACACAACATTTTTGTGCTAGACCATGGACAAGAACACACACCCCTGTGAACTGATTTTCCATCCTGCTTTGTTCTGAATAGAAGGCAAGCCTTCAATCTCCTGAAAGAATTCTTACATAAAGCACATCATTCTAAAATTAATTGTTTCTCTTCCTTCTTTTCCTAGAGTACCATGTCATTTCCACGTTTAAGAGGAACCCTCTGGATCAGGCCTTTAGAAGGCCCAATGCAAATATTACATCAAACTACTTGATTAATCAGTATTGGATCGCTGTCAGTCACAAAGCTCCTGCTTTGGTTTATGATCTTTATCTGAGGCTAACAGGGCAAAAACCACGGTAAGTAAAACCTTTTCCCGAATTAAATAAGAGTCTCTCTTATTTTGCAAATTGTTTAAAATGTAATTTAATATTACAACAGAAAATACATCAATGCTTGGGAAAAATGAAACTTCTTTGTTGCAGACCTTTCCCGGTTTTCCTTTAAAGACAAAGGTAATTTTACAGGACCATATCAGTTGAAATATGTGCATATTTCTATTTTCACACTGGTGAATCTCCTATGCTCTCTTTCTGTTTTGACAGTTACTAGTAATTAGAATACTTAAATACTCAGTCAAGATAACATTGATAGTCAGGTCAGATAATTAAAAGCCACTTGCTTCGACATTCTTTGGAAGACAACTCAATTACAGCAATAACTAACTGATAGCTTAATGCATTTTTGTTGAGTTTTATAAAAATGAAGTAGAGGCTACCTCTGCCCTTTCTCTCACGCACATATGCACAAAATAAAGAAAGCACAGAATCTCTTTTCTAAAGAAAAATCATAAATTTCACCCAGGTCAGATTTTACCATTCACTAGGGGATGCAGGGATATAATGATAATGTCACTAGACTAGTAATCCATTCTGAAGCTAATATTTTGGACACTTGAGTTTGAGTCCCACAATGGTAATTTGATTTTTTTTTTAATAGAAAGGAATTAAAAGTTAGTCTAATGGTGACCATGTAACCATTGTTGTTTGTCGTAAAAGCCCATCTGATTCACCAACATCCTCCAGGAAAGAGAATCTAACATCTTAAGTGGCCTCCATGTGACTCCAGACAATTAGCGATGTGGTTGACTCTTAACTGCCCTCTGAAATATGTAATAAGCAGTCAATTGTATTAAAGTGGTGCAAAATCGAAACAAAGGAATGAAACTGCATGGACCACCTGGCATCAACCCAAGCACTGGAAACAACAGTGGCAAACACAGCTTGTTCAACCCTACAAAGCCCTCTGTCCCAACATCTGGAGGCTGTTTCAGCTGTTAGTTAAGGAACTGTCAGAAAAAATAATTTTCACATAACCCTGCCTTACAGAAAATATCGTATAACTTCATTGCAACGCATGAAATTTATTTTCCATCAAACAACTGTCTAACTGATGATTACAATATAAAGGTTGAGTAAGTGAACGCAAGCTCTACTTAATTGTACATGCAATTGCAGAATGATGAAGATCTTCAACAGACTTCATAAATCCATGATGCTGCTGGAGTACTTTAGCAGCAAGTCCTGGGACTGGAGTTCAGAGAACATGAACATGCTGCTGAGTCAACTCAGCCTCGAGGATAAGAGGGTAAGCACAAATAGCAAACACCATGCAAGAGGGTGAGCAGCCACCCATACTAATCCTCAAATAGCTGACTAGGCAGGAAGGTGACCACTGCTGTTACTTGTTATGTCTTGAAGACATAACTTCCATACTTACGTTAACAGGACTTCATAGTACATGTAGGCACCTTGTTTAACATTGCTTTGGAAGCTGAAATTTATGTGTAAGTCTGACATTTCTGGAATTGTTGCCTTCATATGAAAACTACATCCAAGAGGTGACAGTGGGAAAAGCTTAAGGGCATTCCATCGACTAACCTGCATGGTGTTGGTAGCTATTGGTGGTTCTCCCCAGCTAATGATAGCTACTGCATATGGAGAAAAAAAATCTTGTTACCTCCGTTATACACTGCTACAGCATAGTATGCACTTATACACGACCACATCTTCAGCACTGTAACTGTACAAGTATAAGTACGTGGTCACTAATTACATACTGTGACCTGCAGTGGCATACCAGGCCCGCTCGCATATATTGCATTCTACTCTGTCATGCTGACAGCAAATGCTCCTATCTGAGCCCAGAAATATCCCAGGAAAGTAACAACTCTAAATAATTACATCTAACTCACTGCACCTCTGATACAATGCTGAGTACATTAAATAGCAGCACTAATGTTTGCCAGCAATAAAACATCAAATTAAGGTGCTAGGGCTAGTTTTGTAATTGTAATAATTGATAATTATCAAAGTAAAATAAGCGATTGTGGCAATTTAAAACAAAATTCAAATGGAATATTGAAATAAATACATTATTATGCTTTTTCTTGGTTCAATACCAAGTGTATCAAATTCATCCATTGTCTTGGAGGATAATATATACATACTTGCAGTGTGGAGCATTTGTAGGGAGGCGTTTAGAATCCATGGTTCTGAGCAGCTGCATGGAGTGCCATCCTTAGCAACAGTATAACGTCGTAAATTATTCAGTTGCTGCTGTCATTGGATAAAATGGATTTCTCAGGCATCAGAGCCAGGCAATGGAAGGTGGAACAGCTATGAGTGAGCCATCTTTGAAGGGAAATCAGTACAGCATTTGTTAGTAGCATGAAAATCCATTAACCTCTTGAATGCTGTATTATATATTGTTACACATTCCATTACCTTCTGCAAAGAAAATCCAATATTTCTGTTGGCTGATCTTATAAATCTGAATTAAATCAGTGTTAAACTTCCAAAAATTGATTCATTCAGAATATCTTGGCAAGGCATGCTAAAATAAATCTTTTGATTATTGCTGCAGAACTGTGTTAAGGTAGTACTTGTAAATAATAGCTAGAAGTCAAGGGAGAAAATGTTGATGTCCAGTGATGTAAGGATACCTTAATATATGGTACCCACTATTGCTGAAGAGCTCTGTGAAGATGATATTTTCCTTTGATGAGGAAATTTAACTTGACACAAAATTTAAATGAATATTATAGCACCTTCTAGAGAGAACAATACTATTAGAAACCCTGCCTTATTTCTGTAATTAAACTTCAACTTCTCCCAGAATAATTTTTACAGAGGTCTTAATTGTGTCATCATCAACAGTAGGGTAACTGGCTGCCCATTTACCATGTCACATCCCAACAAGATACAATCTGCAAAAAGCAGTTTCTGACAATCAACCAAATACAGAACCATCCATCATTTGAACAAATGTACATCTATTGTATCTGTAAAAATGAGCAATAACTCATTGATTAAATAATTTACTTCAAAACTCATCATAGTGCTTTTAAAAAGGTGGCATACATAAGTTTAAATTTTTTTTGAAAAGTTTCACACCTGGGAGATGTAAAGTTGAAAACAACCTGAACTAGGTATCACAGGAACAATAGGAACAACAATGGCCGTTGTTGTGGTGTTGCTATAGGATGCAGCCAGGAGTCGCCCAAGAACACAACATTGGACTGGGAAAGGACAGAGCTGTTCAGATAACCACTTCTATTTATATAACATGTTTTGACATAGAAAAACTTGCAAGTAGGTTTTACAGACCTGAAGAAAGAAATTAAAAGAATATTGAAGTGTGACATTTTAAAAAATGAGAGAGAAAATGGGGCCGCACTGGAACAAACTGCCTTAGATTGATTCCGAAACCAAAGAGAGAGAACTAAATTTTACAAGAAACTCCATCTGGTGGTTTGTCCATGGACTGCAAATGTTACTGCTCTAAAATATGTTTATCAGGGAATCAAGTAACTTTTTCTTTGATAAGTGAGTAGTCACATGATCATATAATTAGAAACATATCTATCTAATATCAGTTCACTGTTTCAATTTAACATTCAACAGGAGACAGTTTATTTAAATGCCTTTTTTGGTTAAGCTGTCTGGAAATTCAACTTCCACTTTTCTATCACCACTAACACGTGGAAAGTCATTAAACCAGTTCTTAAGCGCATTGATCACTAAAACCGACGATTGAGGTAAAGAAGTATCAGTGTCACACCTGAGCAGTCTGGTTAAATAGGATTACCTGCACGCAATATTTGAATGTGGACAGGAGAATAAATAAAGTTGTTTTAAAACAAATATTTCACAATTAAAAGTGTGCAGTGAAAATCAAAACTATACAAACAGTTGCGTGAAACAGGAATCACAATTAAGCATGTTACAAATAAGAACTCCTATTCGTAGTGTCAAATCCTCAAGAAATCCAAAAATGCTTTGCAATCAATGAATTACTTTTGAAATTCCTTTACCCTTAGGAAGTGCAGCAGCCAGTTTGTAAAAAGGAAGGGATGACAAAACACAACAAATCAGTTGAGTCAACACGGTGTGGAGCTGGGGGAATGCAGCAGGTCAGGCAGCCTCAGAGGAGCAGGAAAGTTGACGTTTTGGATTGGGACCCTGCAGAACTGAGAAGGGGACAAGGAGCTGGGGAATAAATAGAAGGAGTAGGGGTGGGACTGGCGAAGGTAAGTGGCGTGATGATAGGTAGATGCAGGTGGGGGTAGTAGGGATTGGTCACTGGGAAGGGTAGGGTGGATAGTTGGGGAAGAAGATGGACAGGTTGTATCAGGTCAAGGAGGCATGGATGAGAGGAAGGTTTGGACATGGGACGAGGCCAGGGGTGGGAGGTTTTAAAGCTGGCGAATTCTGTGTTTAGGCCATCGGGCTGTAGGCTCCCAAGGTGGAATATGAGATGTTGCTCCTACAGTTTACGGATGGTGTGATTGTGACACTGGAGGATGTCCAGGATGGACATATCACCCAGGGAGTGGGAGGGAGGGTTAAAATGGTTGGCGACTGGAAGGTGTTATCGATTATTGCGTACAGAGCGCAGATGCTGCACTAAATGATCCCCAAGTCTGTGCTTGGCCTCACCGATGTACAGGAGGTCACATCGGGAGCAACAGATACAGTAGACCAGGTTGGAGGATGTATGGGTGAACCCCTGTCGGATATGGAAAGTTTGCTTTGGGCCTTGAATGGAGGTGTAGGGGCAAATGTAGCACTTCCTGCGGTTGCAGGGAAAGGTGCCAGGTAAGGTGAGGTTAGTGGGGAATGTGGAGTGGACGAGGGAGTTGCAGAGTGAGCGGTCCCTACAAAAGGAAGATAGGGTGAGGAGGGAAATATCTCCTTGGTGGTGGGGTTGGATTATTGATGGTGGAAGTGGTGGGGGATGACACGCTGGATTTGGAGGTAGGTGGATGGTATGTGAGGACCAGGGGGACTCTGTCCTTATTTTTGTTGGGGGGAGGGTGTTTGTTATTATTGAAGGGCGAGAGGATTTGTTATTTTTGTTGGGGGGAGGGGGTTTGTTATTTTTGTTGGGGGGGCTTGCTCCAAACAAATCAGTGATTTATTGTTGAGTTATTAATTGAAGATGCATGCTGACTAAAGCAGGATAGCACGAGCACTCCCTGTTTCCCTTTGTATAGAATGATAGGACCGGGAGATATTTCATCATTCTCAGTAAAATTTAATCCAGTCAAAAAGGACTTGGTAAGAAGATAACCACCCGTGTTGGTGAAAGGCAGTCAAGGAGTGTATCTAATCAAAACCTTAGTAATACAAAGCAGCAAAAGCCAATAGGCCAGAAGATTGGAAAATTTACAAAACTAGCAGCAGGTGACCTTAAAGCTTATAGAGAGGGGGAAAATTGACTATGAAACTAAATTGACAAGAAATATAAAAACAAACAGCAAGGGCTTTTACAGATATACAAGAAGAGAGTAGCTAATGTAAGTGTGGAACCCGTAGAGGAAGAAACTGGAGAATTGATCACAGTGAGCGGGGAAATGGAATGTCATTTAAAGCAACATTTTGCATTGGTCTTCATGGTGGAGGCCACAATAAAAATGCCAAAGATAACAAATGGGCAAGGTGTTCATGGTAGGAAATATTTTGTAATTGTCTCTGTGATGAGGGACAAAGTATTTGACAAACTAATGGGACTAAAGGAAGACATGTCACCAGGACCCAATGGCAGCATCTAGGGTTTTTAAAGGAAGTGGCAGGAGTTGGTGGCAGCATTGTTCAAAATATTCCAGAACTAGAAATCTGCTCATGTGACATCCCTGAACAGGAAGGGAGGGAGATATAAAGCAGGGAACTATAGGACACTTAGCCTAGTGTATGTTGTCGAGAAAATTCTAGAATCCATTATTAAAGAACAAATAGGGCATTTAGCAAAGCTTAACACAAATAAACAGCATTAGCATGGTTTTGTTATGTTTGACAAATTAGCTGCATATAACCTTGTGTATGTAACAAGCAGAGTTCATAAAGAGGAACTCGATCAGTCCTGTTCTCTCTGCTATAGGAAGGATAGTGTGAAATGCAAAAGGGGTCAGAAAAGATTTACAAGGGTGTTGCCAGGGTTGGAGGTGTTGAGCTGTAGAGAGAGGCTGAATAGGGTAGGACTATTTACCCTGGAGCGTCGAAGGCTAAGGAGTGATCTTATAGGAGGTTTATAAAATCATAAGAGGCAGGGGTAGGGTGAATAGCCAAGGTCTTTTCACCAGGGTAGGGGAGTCCAAAACTAGAGGGCATAGGTTTAAGGTGAGAGGGGAAAGATTTAAAAGGGACCGAAGGGGCAACTTTTTCACGCAGAGGGTGGTGCATGCATGGAATGAGCTGCCAGACAAAGTGGTGGAGGCTGGTACAAATACAACATTTAAAAGGCATCTGGATGGGTACATGAATAGGAGGGGTTTAGAGGGATATGGGCCAAATGCTGGCAAATAGTACGAGATTAATTTAGGATATCTAAACGGCACGGATGAGTTGGACCAAAGGGTCTGTTTCCTTGCTGTTCAGTTCTGTGACTCTATGACTGTATAACAGATAGCTGTAGTGTGTTTAGATCTTTAGAAAGCATTCAGTTAATTGCCACATGTAAGGTTATTGCACAAGAAGGACCTGACTGTTTTAGGGGTAATGTATTAACATGGATTGAGGCTTGGTTGACACACTATTAATCCCAGTCTAGATTCATGAGTCTTTATCAGATTGGAAAGTTACAACTCACGGAGTGTCACAAGTTTCACAGTTACACTAACTGCAACTTGTACATCATTCCAGATTATGAGGTGAAAATTAAAGTGGAATTTTAGAAGGGGCAAAGGCGGGAACTTACCATCATCCTGGATATTTCAGCACTATCATCTACCACAGCCTCAATGACAGACTTTCCATTACCTTTCCCCCTTCTCAGTGCATGTGGGTATTTCTCGTTCCCTGCCATTCGCCAAGTTAATTCTGGCACATGCTCCCAACAATTCATCTGGTCCTTGTTTTTTAAACCCTATTGCCAGCTATTAGATGTTGTGATTGAGTACTGCTGCAAACTTTGGATGGGAATTCAAAAAAATGTCACCAATTTACAGCAGCAACACAGAATTCATAGAATGAATTGTAGTTTCTTCTTGTTTCTCATAATTAACAAACATTTTTATGCAAACGGTACTCCTAACCTGTAGTTTTTGTGCTCCCAGCTTGCAGAAGTTCAAACAAAATAAACTGTAAGTGTAATCCAAAAATCCAATTCTAAACAAAGGTGATCACGAAGGAGATCGCCAGCCTGAGTCTTTTTGCAGCAGGTAAATAAGGAGAATTTTGAGTTGGGGCAGTAAGGTCAACTTTTAATATTGGTTTGCAGGGATTCAATTTTGATGTTCGCCAGCTTCACTGGCCGGAATACATTGAAAATTACTGCATAGGAACTAAGAAATATGTGCTAAATGAAGACATGTCTGGACTTCCAGCAGCAAGACAGCATCTAAAGAAGTGAGTACAAACATCTACACTCGATGGCTATGTTTTGTTTTCACACAACTTGTTTTGGTGGAACAGGAAACTGATAATGTGCAGTCTCAGCCTCTGCATCTCAACTAGCATCTCATTTTTGATGTAGACATCTAGAGATCAGAAAGCGGGCTAGATTCAGTTTACTTCTCATAGAAAGTGATAGTCAAGAAGATTTTATTCAAATGAATAACAGGAATATAAAGAGAATTTTGATATTAAATCAGTTGATAAGACATCCTGAGGTTACATTTCAGTGGTAGTTAGCTGCTTCAGATAAAATGTTACATCACAGACAGAAGCCTCCTCCTTTACTCAAGTTATGGTGTTCCCAAAACCAAACTTTCATGCAATAATAAAGTCCCCATTATCTTGAATGCCTTCATCACCTACCTGCTATGGTCTGTAGCATGCCCTCATTGGCACAATAGCTCCCTTATTTTCCTTCATTTTATATAAATTAATCCAAATATGTGACCACTCCCCTCTCCAGTGCAACGTAGATTCTTTGATTAGTGCCACTAGCATTATGAAAAATCGTTTCTCATATCACTTCTGTTTTTTTTTGCAGTTGTTTTTCTTTCAACTCTAATATTGCTTTTCTTTCTCAGTCATCAAAACATAATGTTTTTGTTCCCTCATCCTTGGGTTCAGTGTCCCATTTCCCCCAGAACAGCACAATTTAACCTCACGGTGAGCCCTGTTGTCATATACCATGTCTATCTCGTGCAGGTTTCTCCCAGCACAGAACTGGTTCCAATGCCACAGGAATGAAGCTCTTCCATTGTTTACAGTTTCTGCAGCCGTGCATTGACTTATTTTCTCTCATTTTCTTATACTCATTAGTTTGCAGTACCGGGAGTATTCCCGAGGTTTCCTATCTTTACATGTTTTGAATTTAACTGCCTCTTCACCTTAAAATTTGAAGGCCTAAATCATTGCTTCCCTTACGGGCATGACTTACAACTGCTCCCCTCCCCATCCCATAATACTCCACCAATGTTGATGAAATAGTTTTTTCTAACAGCCGGGAGGCAGTACTGTTTGGCACGAAAGTTGGCAGAGATGTTTTTCTACTCAACTACTGAACACCTTGTGATCAGATAAGTAGTCAGACGAATGGTTTAGGTGTGGAGACTGAATGTCGGTGGGTAGTGAAGGCAGCTTTCTCATTGGGGCACAAGGTTAATCTACTAGAGAATGATATATTAGGTGCAATATGCTAACTTAAAGGGGTGCCATTAAATTTTAAAGATGAAGCTTAAAAAATGTAGACTTAATGAGGAAGTAACTCTCAGAAGCAATGCCTGAGGCTCAATTTAAAATTAGACTTATTTGCTTTACATGCAGCAAAGGCATTTCCAGGGACTGACCCAATTGAAAGGACAACCCATGGTTATAAGAAGAAATATCAGACAGGGTGCAGATAGCAAAATTTGTGCCTGTCAAACTATTTCCACCAAAATAATACAAATATTTAATTATCTGAATCGTGGATAATTCACAAAATGAGAAGCAGGTGTTTTGAGCAAGTACCGAGTCACTTATTAGCATCTGCTCAAAATGACATAGGATGGCACATTGATGTCTGGAATATTTCTCTTTTTGCAGACTACGAAACATCCGCTATGCCTTCAACACAATTCTCCTCGTCGTCATCTGGCGTGTTTTTATTGCTCGATCACAAATGGCTCGCCACATCTGGTATTTTGTGGTGAGCCTGTGCTACAAATTCCTGTCCTACTTCAGGGCATCCAGTACTCTCCGGCACTGAGGCCTACCCCATATGGCATTCTGCAAATTGAAGGACATCAATTTGCTACAAATGACAAGCAACCCTTTTGGAATATTCCCTCCCCACAAAGGCCACAAGACTTCCCAAGCCATCGTAAAGAAAATAATGTGACTCTGCATTCCAACGTAACCAAACTACACTGCCAATGTTATAATAAAGAACAATAGTATTTTCACACCAAGCATATGTTGGTGTGACCTTCTGGTTTTCTAGCATTACCATCTTGTTCAAATTGATACCATAAAGAGTTTTTCAATGTCTGTATTTCTACACACTGTCATGCAATACCCTGGCTTGACTTTACAGGTAATTGCTGGAATGGATTGTAAAGTACAAAATTGTCTCTTCTGCATCATGATATTTTGGATGCAGGGCCCTTATTCACAAAAGGAACCTGCGCAGTGTATAGAACTGATTAGTCCCAATACATTCAAGACTGGTTTTGCATCCAGTTATCTTTGTGAATAGGGCTTGAGGCCCATTGTACAGTTAATGTAATAGGAAAATCACTTTCCAGCAATAACACAGTAACATTCTACTTCTTGGTGCTAAAATGGCAAAGAAAGCTTACTAAACATTTCTGGGTGTTTTACACTTGTAAAATGTATATATAAAGTTGACATTTGACCAAAATATATGAATTTGCTCCTATTTCTTGCAGGACGCCACCATTTCTCCCCCTCCCAAAGTTTGCCAACTTGCCACCAACTGGAGACCTTGGCAGCAACACATCACATTTTTATGACAACAGAATAAAAAGAACTGATATGTGAAACTAATTCTGTTGTGTCTTGTGCCTGACTGTGAAGCATTAGAGAAGAGGTATTCCAGATTTTAACATTGGCCAAGGCTTTTCTTGATAACACGGAAAGGAATTATATTGTGTGTTACAGTCTTTGTAGAGACAGAGTCATTTTTAGAAGACAAATTCAGACGTATAGTTATTGGCTGACAGGATGACATGACAAGATTTCATTGTTGAGTCTTTTACAGTAAATGCCTTAAAAGCAATTTACTAAACTCTATTTTTGTAGGCAATTTATACCTTAAAGTACGGAATAGATTAGAACTTTAACCAGAAAACAAAAATACTTTCAGGTATATGTTGCACTGTCCTTTAAGCAGTCATTCAGTTCTTCCCGAATCAGTCCAAAAATTATTAATAACTCATCTGGGTTTCCTTCTGATATTTTTCTCTCCTTGCCTGAAAACTTTTAACTCAGTAATATCTTTCACAGTGCAAGTTTTGGAGTCTTATCTATCTAGCTAAAGCAAGGCAAATCCTCCAGTCTCATTTTATTTGCTTACAAATTTTCCAGTGCAAGTGGAAAAGTCCAGCTGCATTCCTGTGTGGCAAGCCATAAAGAATTTCAGCAAAACTGTTTACAACCCAACATTCTCAACACTTTTCTAGTACTTTGGAAACTCCCAGTTTGCCCACAGAAACTGCTATTGTCTCCAAATGTAAACACCTTCCACCTTCACAGAAAATGATCTGGGTCACTTTGGGCTTAAACACTCAAACTATCTGACTTGCTCACAGACTGACTGCAAAACAGGTGACATGACTGCCTTCATTTTTTACCTTAAAGTCATCGTCAAAAACCATCATCTTACAAACCTCGTAATTGTAATGTGTAGAGCAGCTGGAAATCAGTATCAGATATGATAATGTTACTTCTTCCAACACAAGTGGTGAAAGATTAAATATTACTTTTGAAAGTCATAAAAATAATATTGGCCTCATGTTATTATGAGCATGCTTTGCTTGTCTAGTGTTTCTAGTGGATTGAGAGTTTCTCAAGTGAACTATGGTAAATATTTTCACTGTATGGCAGAGACAGACTGTCACATTCATTTCAGCGGGTGGCAACAGAGATTCAATTGGCATGTAACTTCCTGAGATAAATGTCCTTGCATACATTCAGGTCCTCAAGAGACAAATGCATGGCAATTCATTTTAGTGGAAGATAATGCAAGTCCTCAATTAAGTATTCTTAAGAATGTTGTGTAGCCAATAAAATGAAACTTTCAGTCATCAATCGTCCTTCAATAAAGTAACCATGAATTATGTTAATTATATTTTTCACACAACCTTGCTGAGGGAAGAGTTCTTCCAGTAGTGGGATTTGAAGATCATTTTATAAGATGGATTGATTTCATATCTTGAACTATAAGGCTTCTGCCTTCTCAATGCATTACCAAATTGTAGTTTGACTTGTGCCATTTGTCCTGATTTCAAATGAAATAGTATAATTGTGCTGCAAACAAAGTTATTTCAGTGTTCTCAACATCTCCTGACTGAGCTCCGAGGTCTAGTACTACTATGAAAGAAGAGAATAAAGTAAGTTTTTTATTTGGAAACTATTTTGCAGTTTTGTGTGGTCTACAAACTTCCCAACTGTCTACATTGTGTAATAGAACACTTAGGATCTGACTGATTCAGCTTATGTTAAAAATTACATCATTTAATCAGAGGTATTCCAGTTAAATTCAGGAAAATATGGTCATTATTCTAAGTGAAAGCATGTATAAAGTGCAAAGTTAAGTGTAGATTAGAAGCATCTGGAATGTGGTTTGTCCAAATCAAAACTGCTCACTCATAATTCAGTTCTTTCAAGCATGTTTAATGAAGGAATTATAATAGTTTTTTTTTAAATCAGCCAACTCAAGGTGCTTGATCGTCATATGCAAAAATCAGCAAGGGAGAGAAAAATCAGCCCACTTATATATTTCATCATCCCTAAATGGTTGGCATTTTTATGTGAATGTTAAAGGAAAGATTTCCTGTGCTATTTTGTAATTGAGCAACATCTAGTGAAGCCATTAAAGACCTGCTACTTTGACTTCTCAATATCCAGTTTTACAAGGCAAAGTCTACATTTTTCAGACCCCACCTATTTTAACCAGTATTCTGTGCTTATTTAAGTAGTTTTACTTATCTAGGTGGGCTTCCTTGCCCTCTTACAGGTCTGGCTGTTTTGTCATAAGTTCAGTAACATTTCTCTCCTGCTTATAAAATTGTTACTTTGACTCCTGGTGATGAATAGTATGTACATGAAAAGAAAAAACATTGAAATGTAATGGGCTGTTATACTTATTTTTATATTTGTTCTTACCAGTAACAATTTGCACAAATAACACCTTTAATGTAATAAAACAGCTCAAGGTGCTTCATAGGATTCTTAACAGACAAAAAAGGTATATTTTAAAGGAGCGGAGAGCAAATAGAGAGGCTTATGAAGGAAATTCCTTAACTTGAGTTAGACGACTGAAAGTGTGGTTGCCAATGGTGGAACAAAATCACTTTGCAATGTAAAAATATAGAGAAGTAGTTGAGGAAGAAAGAGCAGAATATGGAATCAGTTAATACAGAGTAACCCATATGTTTTCATCCCTATCTTTTGGAGCATTTTTAGTTATCTAATAAATTACATTTTTAATTGGATGTTCCTATTTCCCCTTGGAAAATTCAGTTTGCTTCCTGAATTCTCTGCGTTGCACAATGCCCCTGCGAATCAACCATTTAATTGGAGAATGACAGTGAATAATACTGGTACTGTTTCTTAGCCTTTCCACCTACATGCCTTCAGAGAGAAATCCAAATATGATAGCAACAAAGTCATATTATATCAAGCAGAACAATTGTGAATAAATAGTAAGACTAATTTGCTTCGGAGCTCCCTTAGGAAGTAATCATAAAGACTGCATTACCTGAAAGCCATTGGTAGTGTCCAGTTTGGCATGTTTGTATCCAATTTGTGTGCAGCATTTTAACTATGTCATTAACCTGTTTAAGTAATTAGGTTAATGACTGCTAAAATAGTCCAAAGAGGAATTTGATGGAAACCTGTCAACCAGTCATTGTGTTAAAAGTAGTGCACAAGGGAATTTAAACTCCTGAAGCCAACATTTCCAAGTGACTTAGCCTCCTAACAACCTCCTGTTATGAATTATAAAAAGTCTTCGTCCAGATTTTTCACTTGACCAGACCCTAGGCAAATTTCAGATCATCCATTGGTTTACAGAAGGAATGAGTAAAAGCCAAATGAATTTCAATCTAACTGTGATGCATAATACGTTTGTAGAAAGAATAAGATCATTGTATCCTGCTTGGATAACAACATAAATTAAGTATAAAAGCAAAAAGATCTATGGATACAGATATGTCAATCACTAAAAGTAGCAGCTTAGTTTAATGAGTCTATATAAAAAGTAAAAGAGTTTTGACAGGGCTGGCACTGAAAAACAGAGATGCTATGTTAAACAGGTATTACATCTTATGTTAGACCAAAAAAAATCACAAGGCTGATACCAGAATTGAAAGAATATACTTATCAGGAAAAGCTGACCAAGGCTCTTTTTGGGTGTTTGAGGGTGACATAATAGGGATCTATCAGAATTGGGAAAGTATACATAAAGAACTTACTTCAACTTATGGAGAAGATTAAAACTATGACCACAGATATAACATTGTCAAAAATAAGTCCAGTAGAGAATTCAGGAGTAAGTCCTGTAAAAAGAACATAAGAAATAGCTCATTTGGCCCCTAGAACTTTTATTTTTCCTGTGTTCAACAAAATCTTGTACCTCAACTTCAGTTTACTGCCCTATCCTCACATAGAGTCACAGAGTTATACAACACGGAAACAAATGCTTCAGTCTAACTCGTTCATGCTGACCAGATATCCTAAACTCATCTAGTCTTATTTACAAATAACAACAAAGAAAATTCACTATTGTATCTGCTTCCACTACCTCCCCCGACAGCGAGTTCCAGGCACCCGCCACCCTCTGTGTAAAAAAAACTTCCCTCGTACATCACCTTTAAACCTTGCCCCTCGCACCTTAAACCTATGCCCCCTAGCACTGACACTTCCACCCTGGGAAAAAGCTTCTCACCGTCCACTCTGTCCATGCCCTTCATAATCTTGTAGACTTCTATCAGGTCGTCCTTCAACCTACGTCATTCTAGTGAGAACAACCCAAGTTTCTCCAACCTCTTCTCATAGCTAATGCCTTCCATACCAGGCAACATCCTGGTAAATATTTTCTGTACCCTCTCCAAAGCCACCACATCCTTCTGGTAGTGTGGTGACCAGAATTGAGCACAATATTCCAAATGCAGCCGAACTAACGTTTTAAAAGCTGCAACATTACCTGCCAATTCATAAACTCAATGCCCCGGCCAATGAAGGCAAGCATGCCGTACGCCTTGTTGATGACCTTTTCCACCTGCATTGCCACTTTCAGTGACCTGTGTACCTGTACACCCAGATCCCTCTGCCTACCAGTACTCTTAAGGATTCAGCCATTTACTGTATATTTTCCATTTGGGTTAGATCTTCTGAAATGCATTACCTCACATTTTTCTGGATTAAACTCCATCTGCCATCTCTCTGCCCAAGTCACCAACCCATCTATATCCTGCTGTATCCTTTGACAGTCCTCATTGCTATCTGTAATTCTGCCAACCTTTGTGTCATCGGCAAACTTACTAATCAGACCAGTTACATTTTCATCCAGATTATATGTATATATCAAAGGTCCCAACACTGATCCCTGAGGAATGCCACTAGTCACAGCCCTCCATTCAGAAACGCGTCCTTCCACTGATACCCTCTGCCTTCTATGACCGCGCCAGCTTTTTATCCAATTTGCAAGTTCACCTCTGATCCTGTGTGACTTTACCTTCTGTATCCGTCTGCCATGAGGGACCTTGTCAAAGGCCTTACTGAAGTCCATGTAAAGAATATCCATTGCCCTACTTTCATTGATCGTTTTTGTCACTTCCTCAAAAAACTCAACCAAATTAGTGAGACATGACCTCCCCTTCACAAAACCATCTTGCCTCTCGCTAATAAGCCCAATGATTTCCAAGTGGGAGTGGATCTTGTCTCGAAGAATCGTCTCCAGTAGTTTCCCTACCACTGACATAAGGCTCACCGACCTGTAATTAGCTGGATTTTCTCTGCCACCCTTAAACAAAAGAACAATATCGGCTATTCTCCAATCCTCTGGGACCTTCCCTGTAGCCAGTGAGGATACAAAGAATTCTCTCAAGGCCCCAGCCATGTCCTCCCTTGCCTCTCTCAGTGTTCTGGCGTATATCCCATCAGGCCCTGGGGACTTGTCTACCCTAATGCTTTTCAAGACCCCCAATACCTTCTCCCTTTTGATCTCAATGTGACCCAAACTATCTACACACCCTTCCCCAGACTCATCATCCACCAAGTCCTTCTCTACGGTGAATACTGACACAAAGTACTCATTTAATACCTCGCCCATTTCCTCTGGCTCCACACATAAATTCCCTTCCCTGTCCTTGAGTGGGCCAACCCTCTGCCTGGCCACCCTCTTGCTCTTTATATATGTATAAAAAGCTTTGGGATTTTCCTTAATCCTGCTGGCCAATGACTTTTGATGACCCCCTTTAGCCCTCTTGACTCCTTGCTTAATTTGTTTTTGACTTTCCTTGTATTCCACCCTTGCTTTGTGCATTCCCAGCCTCCTAGCCTTGACAAATGCTTCCTTTTTCTTTTTGATTAGGCTCACAGTATCTCTCATTATCCAAGGTTCTCTGGACTTGCCATACTTGTGTTTCATCCTTACAGAAACATGCCGGCCCTGAGTTCCCGGCAACTTACAGTTGAAAACATCCCACATACCAGATGTTGATTTGGCCTCAAACATCTGCCGCCAATCTACATTCTTCAGTTCCTGCCTAATATTGTTGTAATTAGCCGTCCCCCAATTTAGCACCTTCACCCGACAACTACACTTATCTTTATCCATCAGTACCTCGAAGCTTGCTGAATTGTAGTCACTGTTCCCGAGCTGCTCCCATACTGAGACGTTGACCACCTGGCTAGGTATGGCCCCTTTCCTAGTTGGAATGTCTACATAATGTTTCAAGAAGCCCTCCTGGATGCTCCATACACACTCTGCTCCATCCGTGCCCCAAGCACTAAGTGAGTCCCAGTCAATGTATGGGAAGTTAAAATCACTCACAACAACAACCCTGTTACTTTTACATCTTGCCAAAATCTGCCTACGTATCTGTTCTTCCATCTCCCGCTGGCTTTTGGGAGGCCTTTAGTAAACCCCAAACATTGTGGTTGCACCCTTCCTGTTCCTGAGCTCTAACATATTGCCTCGCTGTTTGAGCCATCTGAGGTGTTCTCCCACAGTACAGCTGCTTAACAAGTAGTGCAACACCCCCACCCCTTTTACGTACCCCTCTGTCCTGCTTGAAACATCTGTATCCTGGAACGTTAAGCTGCCAATCCTGTCCCTCCCTTAACCAAGTCTGTAATAGCAACAACACCATAGTTTCAAGTACTAATCCAAGCTTTAAGTTCATCTGCCTTACCTGTTACATTTCTTGCATTGAAACAGATGCATTTCAGTTCACCAGACCTGCTTTGATCAGCAACCACATCCTACTGCCCTTCCTCTGAGTCTTACTGGCCCTATTCTCTAGTTCCCTTTCAGTCAATTCACCTTTGCTTTGGTTCTCAACCCCCCACCAAGCTAGTTTTAATCCTCCTGAGTGACACCAGCAAACCTCCCAGCGAGAATATTTGTGCCCCTCCAGTTTAGATGCAACATGTCCTTCTTGTACAGGTCCCACCTGCCCTGTCACTTGACAACAGCCCCTCCGCAAGCCGCCTCCTGGAAGCAGTCACTATACTGATGGAAACCTTCCCCACGTTAGCCAATCAGTGTCACCACTCTGCTGCCCTCTTCCGGGTCTCAGCATTTCCTCTGCAATTGCCAGCATTTGCCCCAAATCCCTCTTAAACCCTTCCTATTCACATACCCGTCCAGGTGTCTTTTAAATGTTGTACGTGTACCTGCATCCATCAGTTCATCTGGCATCTCATTCTATATACACACTACCCTCTACATGGAAAAATTGCCCCTCAGACCCATTTAAAATCTTTTCCCTCTCACCTTAAACCTATGCCCTCTAGTTTTGAACTCTCTTACCCTGAGAAAAAGACATTGGCTATTTACTCTATCATGCCCCTCATGATTTTATAAACCTCTATAAGCTTACCCCTCAGTCTCCGATGTTCCAGGGAAAAAAGCCCCAGCCTATGCAACCTCTCACTATAGCTCAAACTCGCCAGTCCTGGCAACATCCTTGTGTATCTTTTCTGAACCCTTTCAAGTTTAACAAAATCTTTCCTCGAGCAGGGAGACCAGAATTGAACACAGTATTCCAAAAGTGGTCTAACCAATGTCCTGTTCAGCTGCTACATGGCAACCCAACTCCTATAGTCAATGCATTGAGCAATGAAGGCAAGCATACCAAACACCGTCTTCACCAATCTGTCTTCTTGCGACTCCACTTTCAAGTAACTATGTAACTGCACCCCTCAGTCTCTTTGCTTACCAACCTTGCCCAGGGCTCTACCACTAATTGTATAAGTTCTGCCCTGATTCACTTTACAAAATGCAAAACCTCACATTTATCTAAATTAAACATTGTCTGCCAGTCCTCAGCCCATTAACCTATCTGATCAAAGACCCCTAAACTCTAAAATAACCTTCTTCGTTGTCCACCACACCACCAATTTTGGTGTCATCTGCAAACTTACTAACCATACCTCCACATCCATCCCTCAATCCCTCTAGTGCCTTAATAGCTATCTATCTCAGTTTTAAACAGAGTTGACTGTGCGTTCAGTGCTTTCCAAAGTTCCACTTCTCTGAGTGGATAATTCTTAGTCTTAAATGACAGAGTGTGAGTCTTAGTTTTAGATCCTAAAAGAATCAGCCTTTCAGCATCAAACCTATCAAGCCGTTTAAAATTGTTATATCCAGTGATACCACAAATAGTTGGGGTGAATATCATTGATGCATGCAGAGTGAATGAGATAAACAAACACATCTCCTGTTTTCTGTCACTCTGCACCTTCTGCTCCAATGTTTCCTGACACTTTTCTCCCTGTGCACTCCACTCCATGATATTTTACTGTCCCTGTTCTGGAAAGAGGTATTGGCTCTCTTCTAACCCTTGCAACACTTAATTTCTAAAGTTATGTGAATCTTTAAGTAATCTTGTGCATTAGTTTGGCTGATAGGAGATGAACTCAAAAAGAAATAGCGCAACTCCTGCTTATGTGAATGAGTTTTTTTTTTAGGAATAACATAACCTAACAATTTCCCACCCAATAGTTTCTCGATTGTCACTTTAAATGCATGCTTACAGTTAAATGTGAATGGTCTAACAGTTGAAGATTCTTTCAGCAAACTGACTACTGTTGCAGTCTGACTACAAACTTACAACTGTGATCACTGCTGAAGCTAATACTCATCAATCCTAGTAACCACAAGTGTATTTCTATGGGAACTAGTTTGTTGGCATTTACCATAAATGTGACTGCTTTCACTGTAATTGGTTCTTTTGCTTGATGGTTATCAGCATTTTGATAAATGCTTCAAATCTAAGCATGTATGGAATTTATTTACAAAGAAAAAATTACGTAAGGGATGCAGGAGTTGATGGCTAGACCAGTACTTATTGCCCATTCCAATTGCCCTTAAAGAGGTGCTGGTGAGCTGCCTTCTTGAACCAATGCAGTCCATGTGTGTAAGTGGACCCATTATACTGTTAGGGATTGAGTTTCAGAATTTTGGCCTAGTGACATTGAAGGAACAGCGATAAATTTCCAAGTTGGGTGGTGGGGGGCATCTTGCAGGTGGGTGGTATTTGCATAGGTCTACCAGATGATACTCCTAGGGTATCATAGATGACACCTTGACGGCACCTATTCAAGGTGCTACCTGCTGTCCTTGACCTGCTAGATGTTAGTGGTCACATGTTTGGAAAGTGCTGTTGAAGGAGATTGGTAAATTTTTGCAGTGCATTTTGTAGATGTACACACTGTTGCTAAGGAGTAATGGTGGTGGGCAGAATGGATGCTTATTGTTGTGCCCTTCGAACAGGCTGCTTTTTCCTGGATGTTGTGAAGCTTCCTGAGTGATTTGGAGCTGCCATCACATTCCTGACCTCTGTCTGTAGACAGTGCTTCAAGGGGTGATTACCTACTACAGGATTCCTAGCCTCTGACCTGCTCTTGTAACACTGTATTTATATGGCTAGTCCAGTTCAGTTTCTGATCAATGATAACCCTCAGGATATTGATAGTGGGGAATTGAGTATTGCAATGTCATTGAATGCCAAGGAACGATGATTGGATTTTTTTTCTTATTGGAGATGGTCGTTGCCTGGCATTTATGTAACTCAGATGTTACTTGCTTCTTTTCAGCCCAAGCCTATTATATGGTCCAGGTCTTGCGATATTTGGACATTCAGTATACAAGGAATTGTGATGATCCTGAATATTGGGCAAACATCAGCAGACATCCCCACTTCTGATCTTATGATGGAGGGAAGGTCATTGAAGCAGATGAAATGGTTGGGCCTAGGACACTAAGCTAAGGAAACCCTGCAGAGATGTCTGAGAACTGGGATGTCTGACTTCCAACAACCACAACATTTTCCTATGTGCCAGCTATGACTCTAGTCAGTGGAGAGTTTTTCCCATATCTATTGATTCCAGTTTTGCTATGTATCCTTGACGCCACACTCAGCCAAATGCAGTCGTGATACCAAGGGCTGTCACTCTCACCTCACATTTGGAATTCAGCTCTTTTGTCCATGTTTGAACCAAGGCTGTAATGAGGTCAGGAGCTGTGTGGCCCTGATGGAACCCAAACTGGGCATCACTGGTTGTTGCTAGGTAAGTGCTGCTTGATGACACTAATATCACTTTACTGATATCAAGAGTAGATTGATGTAGTAATTAGCCAGATTTGACTTTTTTTTTGCATACAGAACATACACGTGCGATTTTTCACTTTGTTGGATAGAGATCAATGTTGTAGCTGTACTGGAACAGGTTGTGAGAGGGGCCACAAGATCCAGAGCACATGACTTCAGCACAATTGAAGGCATGTTGTCAAGGTCCTAGCCTTAGCAGTATCCAGCACCTCAAGCTACTTCTTGATCTCATGTGCAGTGAATTGATTTGTTTGAAGACTGGCTTCTGAGAGTCTGGGCTATCTGGAGGGGGCCAAGATGAATCATCCACTCAACTCTTCTGGCTGAAGGTTGTTGAAGATGAAGAGTCACTGGATTCAACATGTTAACTCAACTTTCATTCTACAGATGCTGCTGGACCTGCTGAATTTCTCCAGCAATTTCTGTTTTTGTGTTTCTCTATTTCTAGTTCCTTCACTACCTGCTGCAGGCCCAGTCTAGTAGCCATCCTTTAGGACCCAACCAGCTCGATCAGTAGTGCTACAGGGCCACTCTTTGTGGTGGACATTGAAATTCCCCCACCCAGAGTACATTCTGTGCCCTTGCCACCCTCAGTGCTTCCTTCAAGTGCTGTTCAACATGGAGGAAGATTGATTTTCAGCCAAGGGAGGGTGGTTCTCATACTTCTTATAGTTGCCATTCACTTGTATTCAAAACTTTCTCCTGCTTCATATTTTTGTACAGAGACAAGTTTTAACCTGAAGGAGAATGTGGGTTTGGAAGTGGTTAAGTTCAGAAAAAAATACATATGCCTGGAAGTCAGTTCCAGTCAGCAATCTTCTGTGTTTCTGTTCGGCTGCTTGTACACTTTGGGAGGCTCATTGTCTGCTAACATATGGGGCTGCGGTCAGTATAACTTTTGGCTGAATGGTTGGTTTGCAATACAGTAGGGGATCAATTTTCCATACTAGCTGTGATCACCTTGAAGACCCTATCTCTCAACCTCACCTCTCATCTGAGGAGTGGTGAGCCTCTTCCTTAACTCGCCACCAATCATCTCGCTTGAATAAGAAAACAGCCTATGGTCTTTTTTATTGCAACTTCCACTTTCACGCTAAATGGTCAATTGCAGCAATATTTGAACTGAAATTCAATTTGAAATTAAATGAAATTTAATTTTAATGATTTATCAATTGGTTTCCTGAAACTCACCGATGAAAGCAAGGCAAAGAGAATCAATTGTGTGGAAATACCACAATAATGCTCAGTACTGTCAAATTTACCAGATAATAGGAAAGGGTTTTGGCCACAGTATGTCTCCTAGTAGCTTTCGAGCTAGTAGGAGGCAATACCTCCGATGTGGTGACAGAATGGTTCCTTAGCACATCTGATCAACAGTTTCTCAAGATTTTCAGGCTGTCATATTAGACAGTGTCTGGCAGCCTGGTGTTCAGTGTGGCCATGTGTTATCAGTGACTCAAATAGCCCACTATCCTCAATTTCATTGTCTCTGGGTCTGTTCAGGGTGCTGTCAGAGCCATATCTAGAATTCCAGATTTAGCAGCTCATAAATGCTTAAGACCAATAAATTACCAATTTGGCAATCCAGAGATTAATAAGGAGCATTTGTCAACCTCAATGGCTTCAGTTCCATCAATGTACAGCTGGCATGCTATCACAAAAATATAATTATGTATGTGAGCACAAGATTCCAGTGATGTTCCATGACTTTCTTTTTTCCTTCAGGAGTCCGAGATCCCTGATGCCTTTGGAACTGTGAGCAGATTTGGTTGATAGCTGTTAGAGATGATGGATACCTATCTCAAACATAACTGATGAGAAGTGAAAAACCCACATGATGAAGCTCAATAGTGTTAGTTATTTTCAAATCAACCTTGTTCAGAGATGCTATGTCACTTGAGCAGTTGAGACTTGAACCTGGATCTCCTGGCTCAAGGTGTAGGGACACTACCTATGCATCACAAGATCCCTAGCCAACTGTGTTACAAAAATGTCATATGAGCACCAGATGTGTCTAATATTTAATGATATTACCCTAATGGAATGCTGAAATCAAAATTTATCTTCACCTCCTCCTCTGCATTTATGAGCCAAGATGATGTGGAGGACTGTCTTCTGTTTTCTCCCTCTTCCAAGTGTTTGGTGCTGTTTTTCTGTAAGGAAGTGAAGTCTTGCATGTGAGTGTAATGACAGGAATTCACCCAATGGATGGAGTGTGTCTGGTTGGTGTGACTGACATAATTTGCACAAGATGGAGAGATAAGTAGTGGAAGAACAGATGTGACGTTGAAAGAAACATGATGTACAAGGTAAGCGGATAGGAGAGCTGATAAGATGCCGTAGGTTTGACAAAGCAGACGAGATGGGAATGGAGTACACAGATTTATGAGTGACTGCACTCACTTTTCCTATTAGGTCATAAAAACACTTCTTGCACTGAATCCAGGAGTACAGCTGGTTGGATGGCAGACTATAGGAAACATTATGTTCCTGTTCTTCAATATCTAGGCCACACCTCACCAGGTTCTTCATCCCATTGCTGGAGCAGATAATTTCCAGCTCATCACAGCCCCAGCATTACACCAAGGGACCCATCACTTAAAAAAAAATTCATCTTATTCCCAAATGTTCTATGATGCATCTTTGGGTTTGGTCTTTTAAATACTTGAACTTGGAAGTGAAATCCTAAGGAGCTGGCTGGGTTAAAAGGCCGCTGAGGCATATGTCAAACATTCTGAAATCATACAAGACACCCATCTCACCCTTGCTTCAGCAATTAAGTATCAGTGCCAATACTTCCACCATGTATACTTCAAATGAATAGCAGAACCACTCATTAGTTTCGGGAGATGTTTCTTTAATTGCTTTTAAATTAAAACAGAAAACTTAAAAAAAACCTTTTTTTGTGGTGATTATCAAACATTAGCAAACAGTTTCAAAACTCTTATCACATTAAACAATTCAAAACAGCAATTCTGCTAAATATCCACGAAATCTTCAGAAAAACTGCCTTGGCCACTCTACAAGAGACCCTTTTGCCCCAAATCATAACCTATTACAATGTATGTGGTCAGCAGGAATATGCCATAAAATGTGCAATCTGATTAATTTCATGACAAAGATTACAAACTACTGATTACAAAAAAATGATACAAGTTAATAATATTGTAAATTGTAATATAAGCTAATAACTTTAACCACAAAACTACAGATTAATATGCTAGAAAAGAGGTAGCAATTTGGTGGTCATTGGCTGAATTCTGGACAGTTGTATAACGTAGATTTATATCTACTAATCTTTATGAGCCACAAGCCTACAGATGTTTCAAAGCAGGCTTCTGGAGAAAAGCCGTGGGTAAAAAACCAAGGGTGTCTTTGTCTGGTCTCCTAATTGGATGGAAAAAGAAAATAGAGTAAAATCCCTCCACCGTACCACAGAATAATTCATGAAGTCAGTTTTAACTTTAGGCAGGTTTCTGGAAGCTGCCCAAATGAGATGATTTTGCACCCAGATGATGCAGTGCAATGCCAAGCAGATTTTAATTATTGAGCCTCATTTAATTGCTATTTGAATTCTCGGAGAACAGGTGTGACGATTACATCAGGTGAGTGACAGCAAAGATTGGCTACAATTGTGCCACCATCCAGGTTACTGGCTTGGAAAAGACTGGAATTGAGGACAAAAGTAGTTGCACCTTTCCTCATGGAGCACTTTGTTTCTGTCCTCCACAAATAATTTTAGACTTAGAATAACTTTTTCTGGATTTAGATTAGCAGTAAACCAACTTCTGGGTCCCAGGTCAGACGCCAGTTCAAACTTCACTGGGGCATTACTTACGCTTGATGTTACTGGCCAAGCTGTCCTTTACTGACATTCTTAGTTGCCCTATAAAATTTAATGGTAGATCACATACTTGAACTGTTGCAGTCCATGTGGTAAAGATGTTTCTACAATAATGAGGTAGGGAGATCCAAGATTAAACCACGAAACAGTAAAGGAATGACATTGGAGGTACATGTCAGGGTTTTGTTTGTTTGGATAAATTGGCTTTATGTTCCCATTCACCTGTTGGCTCTGTCCTTCAAGGTGGTAGTCACAGGTTTAGGAGGTGTTGCTGAAGCACACCCTGTAAATATTACAACTGCAACTATAGTGTACATGTCATGGATGTTTAGTGGTTGGTGGTGCCAATCAAGCACTCTTTCATCCTGGATATTATGATGTTTTGCCCTTGAATGTTGTTCTGTCCGTGCCCATTCACACAAGTGAAGAGCATTTCAGATTAGTGCCTTTGAAGTGTTGGAATAAATTTAGTAAATTACATGTAGAGCATCAGAATATTTAACCACTGTTTAGCATTTATGTAGCAAGACTAGCTACATTTCTGGTCAATCGTGGCCTCAGAATGATGATGGCTAGGGATGGTAAGTTGATGATAATTATTGGGCTTTCTCTTGTTGCAGTCATTTCCAACACTTGCATTACATGAATGCTACTTACCAATCATCAGTTTAAGTATGCCATTTAGGTCTTCCTGCATGTGTGCATGGGCTGTTTCATTATATAAGAAGTTGAAAATGCAACTGAACACTGCAATCAGAACAGTTTGGCATTTAAACTGAAGCAACTTGGAGACTGTCTTTAGAAATTCCTGTAGTGATGTTTTGGGGCCGAGATGATTGACCTCCAAGAACCACAACCATCTTCTTCTGTACCAGGCATAATTAATCATTGAAGACATAACCCTTGATCTTTGCTAACTTTAATTCTGGCATCTTGCACAAATATTGCCTTAATGTCAAGAACAGGCACTCTCACTTCAGCTATCCTATTGATCTGATAGAAATGGAATTTGCACAAATTTTGAAATGCCTGTCTATTTAAGCAGACATCCTGTGCATCTACCAAACCTTGCGGGTGAAATCGAAAAGTCAGAAATGGGACGTTTTCAAATTGACCCAGTGATCTTCTTGTACCATTCCAGCACTTAGATATCAAAGCTAGCATTAAGGTATCCAGTTACTTTCAGCATACAACGTTAAGTATGTTGCCTTGCTTTGCATCTTGATGTATTTAACTCTTCTGAATCATACAACTTCATGCATGTAGGAATTGGGGACATATTTTTAAAAATTGTTACTGTATTCGAGTTTTTTAAAACTTCTGTTAATTATATTCTTATTAGAAGAAAATACTTACAACCTCCTGTGCAAGTATTCTTATTTAAGACAGCACCAGAGACAAATTGTTGCTGAAGAATATTTTGTACTTGAAACAGAAAAATAGCACCAAATTGGGTTATGTTTGCAGCAGGAGTGATCAGTTAAGCCTACACTTCATGAAGGACAAGATAAAATGAGCCTTAAGTTTGCTATTTAAAGCAAAACTCAATAGAAACTCTGTAGGTGCTCCTGCTCTATATTGGAAATGTGTAGGATTTAAGATTGACAAAATGTGCAGAGGTCATATATTCTAATGTGAATATAGTAATTATGTCCTGATTTACTGCACATTAGCAAAGGTTGAGTTGTATTGGGATTACACGTATAAAAACTACGCTGACTTTAAAAAAGAAAGATGCATAATGAACATTGTTAGCTAAAAATATATATGTCCTTGTTCATTATTTTTTAGCTTCTCCCATGACAATAGTCAATACTAAACCAAAGTAAATTAAATATCTCCAAAATTAATCTTGTAGTTTTATTAAATACCAGCTATTACTAAAGTCTGCAATACAGTCACTTTATATCTGTGCAAAACGTAATTTCTGTCATCACAGGTATCACAAAGTAGAATGAAAAGTATGTGTAACTAGAAACTACAAAGCTGACCAGCTTTTCTTTTTAGGTACAGCAGTAAAATGTGCTTCAGCTTCCATGACAATCATGGAGTCTCAAATGCATTATCATTAATGACTGATACCAACCAGTTTCCTTGTGAAGAGGGTAAATAGCTCTAAACTGACGATGATAGTCCACTGTGACAGGTTAATCTGTGACTTGAATTAAAAAAGAACACTTAGTTTAGTCCTGATTGTTATAATCATATTATGCAGAATACAATGGCTCATCCATGTTTTCCAGTCTCTCAGTTACACCTGTTTGAACAGCTATATTCAGTTTATCATTATCTGTTATTCTGTTTGGGGGACTATATACACTGCTTCCTAACTTTGATTGGAGGGACTCTACACTGGTATCAATGCAAATGCTTAAGCATCTGATTTATGGCTACTTCAAGGTTCACATACATACAAAAATCTAGAACCCTGACAGAAAAAAAACATGCATTGTTAAATCACCAACCTACACTTACATCTTTTTTTCAAAATGAAGAACACGAGAAACATTTAGAAAAAAAATCTATAATTGAGAGGCAGCTGTTCTAATTCAACTGGCTGAATAGAACTAGATGCTTTTAGCAGCCATAACCAGAAGGGGTCAGTGATAGACCAATGCATCTGAAATATTAAATTTCAGACTCTCAACTCAGAGGCTTAGTTATTTTTTGCCGATACAAGCGAAGGAAAACTATTTTACAAGAGGAGAGATTAGGAGCACGATAAGCTCCTAATAATTATTCTTACTATTAACATTATTGCCTTTAAGCAGTCAAGCATTAGAGTGTCTTCCAATATTTTATTCTTAACACAGATGATTTCGTGACAGGATCACCCTGCACAGGACAACACCCTGTATTCATTCATTCATTCATTCCTATTATGCAACAAAGATTCTGGGACAATCCTGTCTGCATACACACATTTTAGAAGTTCACATACAATTGTAAAATCAAATCCTTTTGGTGGATTTATACCATCACAAATTAAACTGTATTGTGTAAATAAATCACGAGCCAGATTTCCAGTCATCTCATCTGCTTGAAGTATGACCACAAATACTGATTATTCTCCCCTTATATTTTAAATGAAGAGACTGGATTGTTTAATAGCCAGTTCATCATATAATGGTAATATTATGACTTAAATGATAATGTCTTGACTGGTACTGAAATAGTTAAGAGACCAGAATTTAACTAATGATTTATTTAAACAAAGGCTGTGCAACTCAAAAATGTTTTATTGCACATTTAAAATTGAGGGAAAATCCAACAAAGAGCTTTTATTTCTTGAACATCTCCACTTGATGTTAGTGCTCAACATCATCTAAAATTGGAAGGGAGTGATTATTCATGTGACCATCGAGTATGGGGACCTGGAAAACAAAACATGCATTAAAAAGTTTTGGCTGAAAGGAATATTATTTCAAATAAAGTTATATATGTTTAAACAAATATACAAAATTAGTTTGATTTGAAAGTTATTAGCTACGCTTTAAAACAGTGTCCTAGAATTATTTTCCACCTGTATGAAATAACTTCGCATTAATAAGCATTACTCATTAAAATAAATTTTGTAAAAATACAACTACTACTTGGTGGGATTTTCTTTTAGAGTATTGTGTGTTTAAATCAACATAGAAACAAAGGAAACATTGTGTACAGCTCTAATTGTATTCAAATATAAGGCGCAAGTGAATTTACAGTGAAATTTACCACTTACGATGTGACAGGTAAATGTTTTTAACTACAGTACGTGTATATACATGAAGCATGTTTCAGATGTTTAATTGTAAACCAAATGCTGTAAACTACAATAGAAATACTACAGTGAATAAAATGTTCCAAACTGTAACACTACTTCCACTGAATTGTTTAAACTTAATAAAAGAACAAATGATTAAACCTCTAAGCAAAAGAAAACCTAAAGCAAGGCTGAGTTGTTAGGTAATAGAGTTTAATGCTTCTTTTTTGTTTGTTGAGCCAATTTCTGTTTGGACCAGCAAGACTTGCATTTGAGCAGACAATAACAGATTTGCAAATGGATGAAGATGGCAAATTTAAGAACACAAAGCTACAATTCATTCTTTTCAGAAACTCTCCTCTCAAACTAGTAAAATGCCTCATTCTAATTACAAACATTGTTTTACGGAAGTGAATGTTGTTCCACATTTTGTTTTTGCTAAGGGTCAGCCACATTTCTAATCAATGTGATGCTCAAGATCGACATTTAGGAACATTCGTAAATAATATGCCAATAAGTGTTCCAAGTCAGATTATTAAATTGTTTTTTGTTATGTAGGAGTATTAAGGAAAGTAGTTCCAAGAGTAGTGAAGACAGTTGAGATACAGTTGTGCTATGATCCTGTTGAATGACAGATCGGTTTAAGGAGCTTAATAGCCTACTTCTGCCTTTTTGGTGTGACAGGATGCAAATATTGTTGACTGATTCCAATAATTTCACTGTGGATAACTTGGCCATTCTCTATGGACGCATGGTAAGGGAACTATTAGTTCTCTTAAAATATGGGTCTTAAAGTTTTAAGCCTAACCTCTGGATAATAGCTTGCTACGATATTACTTTCTGCTTGGATCCTTCTATGCCAACATCCTACGGTAGGTGAATTATCAATATTTTAACGAAACGGTTCTCCTAAGGATCACAGGTTTAACGGACAATAGTGACTTTGGAAGAAGATACTGTAACTCAGTTCCAATCAAACTTGTAACAAAAACAGAAATTGCTTGAAAAACTCAGTATATCTGGCAGCATGTTAAGAGATATTTGTTTTTTTTTGTTTTGTGACCCTGCACATTTTTAATCTCCCATTTCTATCATTATTCCTCTAATTTTCAGGCTAGATATTCATTTTAAAATAAAAACAATTTTTGGCCATCTTAACTCTGATTTCAGAGCTTATAGCTATTTCCATTGTTCTTAGAATCATTTCTAAAACCCTAGGATTATCAGCATTCCTTTTAGTAGTACACAACAGATCTACGCATACTTGAATGTTGTATTTGTCTTGACAAAGCACATCATCATCTTGCTGGCCTCTTTTATAAGGTACTTTCTTATAGTAATTGATTGGCTTGGAAATGATCCACTTTGAACTTTGTTTTAGTAAACTGGCATTCACTATTTGTACGTCTAAGTCTTCAAATCATGGCTGTAGCATTAGGGTTCCCCAGTTTTGAAACAATTTGGTATCGTTTACATTCCAACTACTGGTCCAGTTAGTTCAAGCACGTCTTTTATGTTCATTTGAATATAACTGATACTGCTTTCAGAATTCTCTTTATGTGATGGAATTCTCTGTAGTGTTGCTTTGTCTGGTTTTTGCTTTGCCTTTGCCAGGCTTGTATGAAAGAAGTGTCCTTTCTTTGGTACCATGATGATTCTGAACAAAATAAGCCAGAATAGTATCAACTCAGCTCTCAGCTGTTAAATGCAGCGTGCAAAAGCGCCAAAACTCAGCAATGCTCAATAGCTTAACTTAAAAATCCCAAGGGCAGATTATCTTGGAAGTGTTCTCATGGGACCAGAAATAAGGCATATAAGCCTAGATTTTCCAAGTAACTATCCACTTTACCACTATACTATGGCAGCTGGAATTATAAAACATGCTGGCATTCTGTTCCGTAACTCTGCGAACATTAGTACATCCCTCAATTCCCATCTTCATTCGAGTGGCTTAGGAAGTACCTTTCCATTTCAAGATAAATGTATGTATGAAAATAAGGTGGAAACCCCATCAAATGTTTCACTTTCTGTCACTTCTGCTTTTTCATTCTTAGTGTTTGACAGGTAAGAGAGGCATCTGGATTGCTGAACAGTGAAGAGGAGTGTTTTTTTTAAAAAAAAGCACAGCTGTTATAATTGCAGGATTTGATGAGCAATTTGATTGATGTGAGGGCTACAAATTACAACCAAACTTAAATTTTAGCTCCATCACAGGTACCTCAATGTCATGATGAAAGATGTGTGTGGTTTATATACATATATTTCATGTTTTTAAGACTAGATTTTAAACTAGTGGTATGTAGGTGTTGGTCTATTTTTGTGAAGCTGTTTAAACAAATTAACTAGGTTAGTCTTTCTGAAACCATGATTTTAAACCAGTTTCTGCCTCCTGATGTGTTAAGGAAAGTTTATTTATACTGGAGTTTAACAACCAGAGAAAGGAGATATCAAGCCATTAGCTTTGCAGATGAGCAAGTTTATTTCTAAATTTAGTCCAAAAGCTTTTGGGTAGTTCGAAGGATGCCTGACTGGGGTCAGAAGTAAGATACTCTCTCCTAGAAAAGGAGATTGTTTAGAGCAGTTAAGGAAATAAGTTGCCTCAGTGAAAAAGCATAGCTTGTGAAACTTCCAGACTAGGAGTGTTTTGTTAGAAATATGCAGACTATTAAAAGATTAAGAAAGCCTAAGCTCTCAAATGAGAGAGTGGTCAAGGGTGAAAACCCCGGAGCTCACAGGACTGAAACTATGAAGCAGTTTAGTCAAACCTACTGATTTGACAGGGAAGGAATTTCTCTGGAATTGAGTAATTGTAAAATGGTCATGTGTTTGGCCAGGGTGGTGGGGGGAGATGGGAATTTGTTATGTCGTGTGTTTAAATCTTTAAAACTATGTTATATTCAGATAGGTTGTTTCATTTTATTTTCATTTATTCTGTGCAATAGATGTGTTTTTACAGTTAAAACCAAATATGCAGCCTTGTGTGCTTATATTCAGTGAAAGATGAGCATGTCAAACTGAAAAAGGAAACAAAATATCAGCCATCAGGCCAGAATTTATTCTGGTATCTGACTTATTCAGTAGTACTATCAGCTGTTTAGAACACTGTTCCTAATTTCGCACATTGGAATTAATTTATTGATCACAGAGAGATACCACAGAGTGGTTTACTATGGTTTCATCATGTCGAATAAAGCCAGTGTTTCTCATAGACTGGAGAATTAAATGAGCTTTGCTGAGCATCTAATTGTACCGGGCTGTACTTCTGTCACCATGTTCAAAATATAAAATAACTTTAATTTTTGTTTTGAGTAAATTCTCCACATTTTTTAAATACTGAATACTAAAAAGTCAAGAGCATATTACTTACATTACTGTAAACAAATAAAATTCAAAATGCACTTAGCAGTGAAACCATCTTTTGTGTCTGTTTCATATTTTTTGTGACTAGATTTTCATTATAATCCTTATGATTTAGAATTGCATTCCAAATGGTTCAAAAATGTGACAGGTATTCCTTGCACTTAACCCAAGAACCTCAATTTGGTAGTCAGGAGTTTGCTTTCGATGCACTCAGACTACCTAAGTTTAAAGAGCTTGGAAAAAGCTGAAATGTGATGAAATGACACAAAGCAAATAAAGTAAACTTACAGATTTAGGTCTATAAGCTCCAAGTCTGAAGCGACAACAGATAATATCAACAAAAAAACCCACAAATCCATGTAGCATGCCTGAGGAAAGAACAGATCAAGGATGTGAGCTGCACCTAATAATGCTGATGTCACAATGCTGAGTTTACACATTAAGCAAAATACCGCAAAATAACCTCTGTTTACAGCTTACTGACAGTAAATCTAAAAGAAATATGCAATTATTTTCCAAACAAATAAATACTATTGCACTTTTTTGAATCCCAGGGCCAACAATGAATAACATACGTGTAGATTTAAAAAATGTCAATTTTACAGCAAATGGATATCACAGACATCACTTTCAATTCATAGGTGTTGCTTCTAAAAGGAAGGTTGATTAATACTTATGCGAACAGAAATTTGCAAGCATTTATGGTCTAACTAATATTAAGAATAACACTGGGGTCTTAAATGCTATGAAAAGAACAAAACATAACAAATCATCTACAGAAAATAATGTTCTTCACACTATGATAAATTACAAGATTAGTATTTTGCCAACAAAAAGAAAATTCTGTAGTTAACCAAGTCTATGGCAAAACACAAAATAGTGCCAACATTTTTAGGGTCCAAAGTTTTGGTTGTTTTGTTTCATTGCTACAACTTGCTACCATGTTGTACACAGTTGACAGTATTCCAGACAATAAAATACGCACAATGGTTTTATCTGCACACAAAGAAGTTGGGTATAGCCTGTACTGGCCAGAATTTCTGCCAATTTGACAAATTTCTTGAGCAGTTTCACCTATACTAAATTATGCACGGTTATTTACACATAATCTAATGTAAATTCCAATTTCCTGAGATGCAATGCCAAATTAAATGCAATATTGAAGTTTCAATCATCATTCATGTCTAGAGGCAACTGCTTACATCAGTTTGAAAATATGATTTTTTTCACATGCAGACATGACATTTAGAAATTTTAAAATAAAACTTTTAAATGTTTCAAATGCAGGTAAAATTCTAATAAATTCTATTGAAAAAATATCTCTAAGCCTGAATTTTGCAAGCAAAGTTGGTACTAATTGCCCATCTTTCTATTCTTCAGGTTATAGTGTTAAGCCTTCTTGAACTGTTCCAATCTGTGTGGTGAAGGTGTGGAATAGTCCAATACTGCCCTTCAGTCGAGAGTGTGAGAATTTTAACACAGTAATAGATGTCAGGATGTTGTATGATCTGGAGGAAAACCTGGAGATTGAGATGTTCTGAAGTCACAGTCATAGAGCATGGAACATAGAGCATAGAGCAGTCCAACTAGTCCACACCAACCATATTCCCAAACTAAACTAGTTCCACTTGCCTCCACTTGGCCCATACCATTCCAAACCTTTTCTATTCATGTACTTATCCAAATGCCTTTTCAACGTTGTAGCTGTAACAGCATTCACCACTTCCTCCGGCAGTTCATTTCATACAAGAACCGCTCTGTAAAACAGTTGCTACTCATGTCCTTTTTGAAGCTTTCTCCAATCGCCTTAATAATATGCCCCCTTAATTATTTGACGTTCTAGCTAGTAGAGGTGACAGAAGGTGCTGGGAAAGCCACCTGGGCGAGTGCCTGCAGTACATCTTGTAGACTGCAGACACAGTACTTTTTGGTGCATTGAATGGATGAGCTGCCATCTCATCCTTTGCACTTGTGGTGGGGAATAAAGATGTTCACAAAATCTGCTATTATCTGAATTGAATTAACTGAAGTGAGCCAATTTCATGTCTCTATGTGTCTATTATGTCCCTAGTCTTGAATATTTAAAACACTTTTTCTATAATTTCATGAAAATATTACAGCAAAAGACCCTGACTGCAGTCAACATTCCTTGTGCTTATATGACAAAAGCTACAGTACTTGCCTGTTGTTGAGAATATTCCTCCAATAATTCCACATAACCTCACTAAGAATTGTCCTAAAGGCATGTGCTGCTCAGTCACAGTAACCATCAAGGAACTGATGTCGTATTTTATAAAAATACCTGAAACACCATGGCTGCCTGTTGCATGGTTTATTACACGTTCCTAGGAAACAGAAAAGCTCACAATGAATTCATACAATGTAGTGATATACAAAAATACATTTAAACTCTCTTTCCCATTCTGGTTATTTCAGATTATGGATACAGAAACCTTCTGTTAAGTATTCAACATTGCCACCTTCAGTTTCCTCTCAGAATTATGGCTGAAAAATACTGATCTTACTGGTCTTATCTGAGAATTATGTTAGGGCACATCTAATTGCACTTAATCAGAAGGAAAATCAGCCAGAACTGCCATTCTTAACTATTCCTAACTATTGTCTAATAATCAGGCAGCATTGGTCCTAATGGTCGTAATAGCAACAGTCACAGTCAAGGCTCTCAGATAAATGTTCACCAATTGAATGAGGTACCAGACCGTTATTGGTGTTGCAAAGTTGGGTACAGTATTTGTGGATTAGGAGGCAGGATGTTAGAATTTGGTGTTTGTAAAGTGCTGGGGTGGAAACCATTGCATGGTCCCTTTAAAAGACTGTGCTTTTTCTATGCTTGGAGATGTCTGTAAGCAGCTTGAAAATTTGCAAGTACAGAGAGCACCCGAACTGAAACAATTGCATTGAAAGGCCGTAACATTAGCAGGTCAAACAGCAGTTTTACCAAGAGAACAGGTTTTTGAATTTAGCCAATTTGAACCAGGCACTTAGATATCAAAAACCTATCAAATTTAAATCTGATGGTTTTGACAACATTGGACGAATCCTATTGTAAGAAATATTGACATGTTATCAAGGGTATAAAAGAAAGGGCAGTTGGGCAAAGAAAGGAGAGCGAATTGCCATCTGCCAGGGTTAACAGCTCTTGGAGAATTGCTAGCTCTCAGTCTTCTCTAAGTTTTAGAGAAAGCACAATCTAAATCAAAAGTTACTATGGCACAACTAGTTAATACTCCTGCCAGAACATTCGATGTGGAAAACTTCTTGGTTCTGAAATTCTCCCAGGCCTGGCACAGAACCCAACCAAAACCTGTCCTCTCACCTGCTACTCTAGTCCCTCACCCATTTACCTTGTACATTGACCTTTTTCTCTGTAGCTGGTAAAAGTCCTTTTGGGATCTTTAAACCTTGGAATATGACAGTTACTGCTGTAAATAAGGGCGCATAATTTGGCCTCCTGATCGTGATTTGCTCAATATTCCTCAAGAGGGCCACATCCGATGTTCAGGCCAGAAAGCTGAAGCTCTGGGGCAGGAACCTTAGGAATGAAATAAGCAAATGGCGATGTGACTGCAGTCACCATTCCTCTGAAGATTTAGCCCTATGCATCCCAGTCTGATCACATGAAGTTAGGTGGAAAAGCAAGCGGGAAGAAGCGTGCAAGGAGGACGCAAAAGATTTTACACAGTTAAGTCACTGGGTAAGATGAGATACAAAATATAACATGGAGAAATACGTGGTTATTACTTAAGGTAGAAAAAATGGGATGGGAATATTGGTATTCAGAGGGTCCAGGGTGTTCTTGTACAGGAATCATAGGAAGTCAACAGGAATAGCAAGCAATTAGGAACACAAATGGTATGTTAGTCTTTACTACAAAGATTCTAATACAAAGAAGCCTTACTGTAATTTTATATGGGTTTGTTGAGACTACGCCTACAATGATGCCTACAGATATGGTCTATTTACCCAATGTAGAGTATATTAGCGTTCAAAAGACTGAAGTTAGAAAAGCTGATTACTGCGACAAATGTTATACTCCAAAAGATAATTATTTAAACAGAAGTCAAGATAACACGTGTGTCAGACTTTATTTCAGTTAGCCACGCTACATAAAACTCATACCACTAGCTCCCCATAGTTGTCCAACCAACTCCTACCCCTATTGCTTTTGATCAATCACTTATTCCCTCGTTCAGTTCGGTCCCAGATATTCCTTCAGATCATATTAAATGACAACAACATGGGGATTATTCTGTGACAAGAGATTAGGCCTATAATTTCTGGAATTTAGGAGGAGATGATCTCTTTGATACAATGAATATTTCTAAATGGCTTGTGACAGTAGATGTTGGGAGTGGTTCCCCCTTGCTGGGGAGTCTAGAACTGAGGGTCACAGTCTCAGACTGTGGAATCAGACGACTAACAGTGAAATGAAAAGAAAGCTCTTTACTCAAAGTTGCAACTCCTTAGAATTTGTTATCTCCGAGCACTGAGCACGCTCAGTCACTGAGCACAGTCAACATGCAAATTGATCGATTTTTGACTATTAAAGGAAGCACAGCATACACTATAGCGTGGGAAGACAGCGTTGAGATAGAAGATTTTCTTTATTCCTTCATGGCATACAGGCATTATAGATGAATTTATGCATATGTGCATTTATTGTCCCAGAGAAGGTGTTGGTGAGCCACCTGCTTGAACATAAGTACAAGGAGCAGGAGTAGGCCATCTGGCTCTTCAAGCCTGCTCCACCATTCAATAAGATCATGGCTGATCTTTTCTTGGCCTAAGTTCCACTTACCCAACCTCTGACCATAATCCTTAACTCCTTTGATATTGAAAAAATTATCTCTGAACTTCTACAGCCTTCAGATGCTTACTTATGTACAGGATTTCCGAAGGGAGTTTCAGGAAATTGTTCCAGTGAAGAAGCAGTTTTAAGGTTCCAAGTTGGGATTGGGATGTAGCATAGAGGAGGACTCACAGGTGGCAATGCTCCCTTATAAACGCTGTTATCATCTTTCCAGGTGGTAGAGGTCACAGATTTTGATGGTGTTGTTGGAGGACCCTTCTGAGGAAGGGTCACTGAAACTGAAACAACTCGGCTTTCTGTCTCTGCATCTGTCGACACTGCCAAACTTGCTGAGTTTGTCTATCAATTTCTGCTTTTGTTTCAGATTTCCAGCATCAACAGTTCTTTTATTTAAAAAGTGTTTTAGTTTTGTTGTTTTACAAAGGAAAGGCATGTTTATCACCGCAACAGTAATGCTATTAAAAACATACTAAAGAAAAGCAGAGGGAACCTTAGGACAGCTAGAAACACACCACAGATTTCAGTCACTAAGGAGATGGAGAAGAGAAGTGAAATATGTGGGGAATTGCAGAGTGACAGCAAACCTCTTCCAGTTCAAGCCGAAGTAAAATAAACGTGCGTTTCAGAAAGGGAGCCTCAGTAAATTTGCAAGGAAGTAGAAAGGCTTCACAATACAACTGGCGAGATGACAGAGCACCATAATAAATCAGTGGAGCTACTGAAATTAGAATTCTCAAAAAAAACCCACGAAGTATGCATTATAACCAAATGTAACAAGTGATAAAAATTGAAAGAACTGCAGATGCTGTAAATCAGGAACAAAAACAGAAGTTGTTGGAAAAGCCCAGCAAGTCTGGCAGCATCTGTGAAGAACAAAAATCAGAATTAACGTTTCCGGCCCAGAACTGTTCTGAGGAAGGGTCACCATTCCCGAAAAGTTAACTCTGATTTTTTTCTTCACAGATGCTGCTTGACCTGCTGAGCTTTTCCAGCAACTTCTCTTTTTGTAACAGGTGATTATTGATCATCCCAGCATTGAATTTCCCATTAGACAATTTAATGGCAGTTCGTCTCTTAAAAGGAGCTGGCAAACTCTTAATCCTATTATTTTAAGTTCCATTAAAATACTGCTCTCACATTTGTTCTCCATGTAATAATGTCAACTGCACAATAATAATTAAGTATATACCTCAACAAAATGAACTCATGCCATAATCAGGAAAAATAGGAAACATTCACAATGTAGTGATTGCAAAGTGTTGAAACATGTATGGTCCAGCTTAAGTGGCATATCTGAATACTGTGATAATCAAACAACTTTATCGTTTGACTTACCCTTTCTGTGACTGAATACTGATGAGTGTCTGCTGAGAACTTGTAGGTATTAAGTTTTGTTGGCACAATTGTGATGAAGTATTGAAACATCTGATTATCTAAAATACACACAATACATTTGAAAGAAATGCATAAGAAAAAAAGTCATATGCCAAAAGATAACCATCAGAAAATTGAAGTAAAAATTTACATAAACAACACAGGAGAACAAAAGTTGATGCGTTCATTGTGACATACAATACTAATCTATACCTGATCAGTTAGAGATGCATGAAAATCAGTTTGGTTAATTTTCCTTAGAACTTTGCTTTCCTCGTGAGCAAAAATAGCAGCATTTCAACTACTGTAAATAGCAAAATTTGGCCTATGGTAAATTTTGTCGTCCTACTTTCTGGGATGGTGTGCTGAAACATTCATACTGTTACCAATCTGGCATATTAAATATCAAATTCCAGAACAGTGAAGCATGTGACAAGCTTTTGATCCTCAAGATTTCCAGGATGTGATTTATGCATGAGTTTGTGGACTTTGAGCAATAGAATGTTGAGCTCCAGCTGACCATAACAATTTGCATCATACAACTTATATTTAGTGTCTTTAATGTACTGAAGTATAAAAAGGCACTTCACCGACACATTATAAAACACAACATAGTCTCTTGTTTAAAAAAAGGGAATGAGGATAACCACGGAAATTACAGGCCAGTTAGTCTTACGTCAGTGGTGGGCAAATTATTGGAAAGGGTTCTGAGAGATAGGATTTATGATCACTTGGAAAGGCACAATTTGATTTGTGATAGTCAGCATGGATTTGTGAGGGATAGATCATGCCTCACAAACCTTACTGAATTCTTTGAAGAGGTGACCAAACATGTGGATGAAGGTGGAGCAGTGGATTTAAGTAAGGCTTTTGATAAGGTTCCCCATGGTAGGCTCACGCAGAAGATAAGGAGGCATGGGATAGGGGGAAATGTAGCAGATTGGATTCAGAACTGGCTGACCCTTAGAAGACAAAGGATGGTAGTGGACGGAAAATATTCAACATGGTGCTCAGTTATGAGTGGTGTACCACAAGGATCTGTTCTGGGTCCTCTTCTTTTTGTGATTTTTGTAAATTATTTGGATGAAGGAGTGGAAGGGTGGATTAGTAAGTTCACTGACAATACGAAGGTGTGTCGAGTTGTGGATAGTGCGGAGGGCTGTTCTAGGCTACAAAGGGACATTGATAGGATGCAGAGCTGGGCTGAGAAGTGGCAGATGGACTTTAACCCTGAAAAGTATGAGGTGATTCATTTTGGAAGGACAAACTTGAAAGCAGAATACAGGGTTAACGGAAAGATTCTTGGCAGTGTGGAGGAGCAGAGGGATCTTGGGGTTCATGTCCACAGTTCCCCGCAAGTTGCCACCCAGGTGGACAGAGTCGTTAAGAAGGCGTATGGTGTGTTAGCTTTCATTAATAGAGGGATCGAGTTCAAGAGCCGTGAAGTTATGTTCCAGCTATATTTAAGCCTGGTTCGGCCACATCTGGAGTTTTGTGTCCAGTTCCGGTTGCCTCATTACAGGAAAGATGTGGAAGCGTTGGGAAAGGTGCAGAGGAGATTTACCAGGATGTTGCCTGGAATGGAGGGAAGGTCTTACAAGGAAAGGTTGAGAGAGCTAGGGCTTTTCTCTTTAGAACAATGAAGGATGAGAGGGGACTTGGTAGACGTGTACAAAATGATCAGAGGTATAGATAGAGTAGACAGTCAGAGACTTTTTCCTAGGGTGAAGGTAGCTATTACGAGGGGGCATAGTTTTAAAGTGAGTGGAGGTAGATATAGGGGAGACGTCAGAGGTAGGTTCTTTACTCAGAGTGTTCGGGGCGTGGAATGCTTTGCCGGAGAGGGTAGTGGAGTTGGCCTCACTAGGGGCATTTAAGCAGCTATTAGATAGGCATATGGATGATGGTATAACGTAGGGGTGGAGGTTAGAGAGACCTTAGGATTAGGGTAGAAGTTCGGCACAGCATCGTGGGCCGAAGGGCCTGTACTATGCCGTGCAGTACTGTTCTATGTTCTAGTCTCACAATGAGATCTTAAGGCAGAGACCAAGATTTTGATATATACATATATAATCAAAGAGATAGATTTATGTTAAAAGCAGAAGCAGGTGCGAAGAGGTGAAGATGTTTAAAGAAGGAATCCAGAGTATGAGGCTAAGATAGCTGAAGGCACATCCAACAGTAGTAGGTAATTAAAATTGGAGATGCTCAAGAGGGCAGGCAAGGCTGGAGGAGATTACACAGGTAGGGAGGCCACAGAGGATTTCAGAACAAGGATGAGAATTTTAAAACTGAGGCACTGTTGAGTTGGAAGTCAGAATAGCTTCGTAAACATAGGGGTGATGGGTAAATGGGTGCGTCAGTTTGCAGACAGCAAAGTTTTGGATGGCCTCAAATGTATAGAAGGTAAAATGAGGGAAGCTGGCTAGGAGTGTATGACAAGAGTCAAATATGGGGGCAACTGGCATGCAAGAGGGTTTCAGAATAAAAGGTCAATGCAGGGGCAGAGTTAAGCACTGTTACATATGTAGAAACAGGATATCATAGTAATGCACATCTACATGGTTGGAAGTTCATATCAATATCAAATATGTTACTGAGGCAACGAGTAGTTTGGTTCAGCTAGAGTAAAAAATGGAGTCGGTGGCTAGGGAACAAGGATTATAGTGGAAGACAGAGACGTGGTTTTAGTCATCCCAATGTTTGTCTGCAGGATAGTTCTTCACATCTAATTCTGAATGCTGGTTAAACAATCTAACAAATAGAGGGGTCAAATGATGAAAATAAAATAGAAGCACGTCACCAGCACATGAGGAAACTGATTGTGACTACTTCACCAAGGGACAATACGTGGGTGACAAATAGGTTATGGTGGTAAAGGAAAGATGCACAGGAATGGGGAGAGAAACATTAATGGTACTTCTCTGGCAACTGTAAATTACCTAAATTATGGTTCCAGCTGAATACAGTCCCATCCAGTTGGATGGCAGAGGAGGATGGTGTGGTTAACTGTGTGAAAAGCTTCAGAGGTGAAGGAGGGCAAGAAAGTTTATCAGTACATGGATTGCCATTTGTGACTTTGTCAAGAACTGTTTTGTACTGTGGGAGGGTGGCGTTTTGAAAACAATGGGCACAGATTTAGGAGATGATAAAATATTTAACGGCTTTGCAGGCAGTTGAGTTTGAAGATGGTCTGGTAGTTTGTAAGGGTGGAGGGGTCAAAGGTTGACTTCTTGAAAGGGCTGATGACAGCAGATTTGAGAACGAGAGAATTGCTAACATTAGCTAACATGGGATACAGGATAGGAAGTTTGGTGTTCAGTAGTTTAATGGGAACAGGGTAGAGAAAGCAGGAAAGTTTTAGTCACAAGCAGAGCTCAGAAAAGGCATAAGGGGAGATAGGAGAGAAACTAGAGAAAGTTACAAGTATAACAATGGATGAAGAGGGTCCTTAAAGGACATTAGACCCAGTGGAAATAGTGAAAGGAAGATGGTGTCAGAGAGAGCTGATCAGATGGTCTTAATATTGATGACAAAGAAGTCTACGAGCTCCTCACACATTTTGGAGGTAAAGATGGAGGACACCAGGGAATCAGGATTTAAGATAGCTTGGAGTAGAGAATGCAAACCATAGTTGTTCTTCTATTTCAGGATTATCCAGGAATAATCAGTTGTTTTCACGACAGCAGGAACAAATGTCACTGGTGGTGAATGGCTAAATTAGTTATCCACCACAACCATTCAAATCTGCACCAATAGACTTAGGAAAGTGTCAGTGAGGGCTGTAACATGGCAAAGACCGAAGAAAGGAAGAATAAGCTGTGGAGTGGGGCACTGAAGGTGGAGGTGAAAGTGTAGTTAATCAGATTGGTAGCTGCAGAAATAATATGGCGAATGGAAGGCCAAAGGTTAGATGGTTGGGATTTTGAGAGTAGTTGAAAGTGAAATGGAGATTTGTTTTTTCTCCAGGGTTAGATACAGAAGGAAATAGGATTTAAGGGAATAGCGGATGTGAGTAGAGAGCGCCACACAGGAAATGTTAATGCTGGAAAAAAAATGACATTTGGTTCAAGATTTGCATCCTGCACTCATCAGGACATTCACAAGAATAAAGAGGAACAACCTTTTACACTAAGGATTTAGAGTAGATCTGTAGCTCGGGTTGTGGGTGTTGAGGTAGGTTGGCTCGCCGAGCTGGTTTGTTGTTCCGCAGATGTTTTCTTACCATGCTTGGTAACATTCTCAGTGCAGCCTCTGATGAAGCGTCGGTGTGTTTTCCTGTCTGGTTTTTAAACTCTGGGGCCCATTGCGATGGATTGCCTCACTTCTGGGTTTCCTCTGTAGTGGAATGTATATGGGATCGAGTTCAATGTGTTTATTAATAGCCTGCTTCATGGAGTGCCATGCTTCCAGGGATTCTCATGCTTGTCTCTGCCTAGCCTGTCCCAGGATCTTGGTGTTGTCCCAGTCGAAGTCGTGGTTCTCCTTGTCCATGTGGATTGAGATGAGTGAGTGTTGGTCGTGTCTTTTTGTAGCCAGTTGGTGTTCATGTACTCTTGTTGTTAGTTTCCTTCCTGTTTGTCTGATGTAGTGTTTCTCACAGTCTCTGCAGGGGATTTTGTAGATGACATTGGTCCTGTCCATGGCGGGGAGTGGGTCTTTTGTTCGAGTGAGCAGTTGTCGTAGGGTTGATGTGGGCTTGTGTGCCACTCTGATGCCCAGCGGTCGTAGGAGTCTTGTGGTGAGTTCCGACGTGTTCTGATGTAGGGTAGTGTGATTGTAGGCATCTTCTGACCCAGTTCTTTGGATATCCATTATCCTTGAACACTTGGAAGAGGTATTCCTCCTCCTCTTGGTGTAGTTCCGTGTTGCTGCAGTGTGTTGTTGCCCTTTTAAATAGTGTTTGCGTGCAGCTTCATTTGTGTGTGCTGGGATGGTTACTATTGAAGTTCAGTACCTGGTCTGTGTGTGTGGCTTTTCGGTGTACTTTCCTTTGCAGTTCCCCATTTATCTTGCGCTCTACCATGACGTCCAGGAATGGGAGTTGTTTGTTCTTCTCCTCCTCTCTGGTGAATTTTATTCCAGTGAGGGTGTTGTTTACGAGTTTGTGTGTCTCTTCTAATTTGGTCCGTTTAATGATGACAAAGGTGTCATCTACGTAGCGTACCCACAGTTTAGGTTGGATTTGTGGAAGGGCAGTCCTTTCCAGTCTTTGCATCACTGTGATGCAAAGAGGAGGAGCAATACCTCTTCCAAGTGCTCAAGGATAATGGTTATCCAAAGAACTGGGTCAAAGGATGCCTACAGGAACAGCATCAGAAAGATTCTACACGCCCCGACACACTCATCACACTACCCTACATCAGGAACACGTCGGAACTCACCACAAGACTCCTACGACCACAGGGCATCAGAGTGGCACACAAGCCCACATCAACCCTACGGCAACTGCTCACCCGAACTAAAGACCCACTCCATGTCATGGACAGGACCAATGTCATCTACAAAACCCCTGCAGAGACTGCGAGAAACACTACATCGGACAAACAGGAAGGAAACTAACCACACGAGTACATGAACACCAACTGGCTACAAAAAGACATGACCAATACTCACTCATCTCAATCCACATGGACAAGGAGAACCACGACTTTGACTGGGACAGGCTAGGCAGGGACAAGCACGAGAATCCCTGGAAGCACAGAACTCCATGAAGCATGCTATTAATAAACACATTGAACTTGACCCCATATACATTCCACTACGGAGGAAACCCAGAAGTGAGGCAATCCATTGCAACGGACCCCAGAGTTTAAAAACCAGGCGGGGAAACACACCGACGCTTCATCAGAGGCTGCACTGAGGATGTTACCAAGCATGGTAAGGAAACGTCTGCGGAACAACAAACCAGCTCGGCGAGCCAACCAACCTCAACAATCTTTTACACTGAATGAGGAGAAAATGCTCACAAGTGGGTTTTGTTGGTAGAGATGTTGTCATGTAGAATACATTAGTTAGACAAATAATCCTGTGTGTGTCGAGAGTTATGCTGATAATCGATTTAAGATAGTCAGTTGGGCTCGCAGTCTGGCAGATTTTCATATACTGGAAGCTACATATAACAAAATACATGGCCATCTTTTTTGCAGACAGAAGTAACAGTCATAATGTTACTGGACTAGTAATCCAGAGGCTCTGAGGCTTAAAGTGAAATCCCACCATGGCAGGTGGAATTTAAAGTCAACTATCAAATCTGGAATTAAACGTTGGTCTCCATTATAGTGACTATTACAACTATCGTTGATTGTCCAAATAAAACCCATCTGGTTTACTAATGCCCCTTAATCTGTCATCCTTACCTCGTATGGCTCCAGACCCACAGCTGTATGGTTGATTCTTAGCTGGAACCTGAAGTTGTCTAGCAAGCCATTCAGTTCAAGGACAACTGAGGAAGGGCAACAAATGCTGGCCTTGCCAGCAATGTCCATATCCCAAAAATAAACTTGAAAACACACTGTGCCCGTTTCAATGTAACAAAATAGCTGATAGCAATGTTCCAGCTCTCTCTTCAGGGCAGTTCCTTGACCACTCATCCTGCCCAATTTAAATCCAAAAATAGCTTGGTAGGTAGCCGTCAGTCATTAACTAATGGGTGAATTCTCCATGGCTACACCTCTACCAGGGTCGACATGCAAACCAGCCAGCCTTTTCATATTAATTTAGTATTCTTGCAAATGCCAAGGACTGCACGCTGAAAAGTTTTGTCAAAGTGGATCTTTTCTCAAGCAATACTCAAGGAAAGATTAATAGAATACATATTCCAGGAAGCAGTCACACCAGAACAGAGAGCTAGGATCAAGAACTTTGGGTGATCATGCATCAAAAATAGGAATAAAAGCAAAACAGCAGTAGAAAACCTGTGTATTTGAAACCACCCGACTCTGTTCTAAATGCTTATAATAAGGACATGAACGGAAATAAGAGAAAGAACAATAAGCATTATCACAGAACTCTGGAGCAAGGGGTTACTTAGGGAACAAAAACAAAGAGGAGACAAGGCATCATGCAAGGCATTCAATTAATAGATGGATAGAAAGCCTTCATTGTTGCTTTGAGCTCCATGCCCAAATGATGTGCTGTTTTTAGGACATAGTGGGGCAAGTGGATAAACTTTTGCAAAGGAAAAAAATCTGGAGGTCTTTCACAGGCAGTATGAAGAGTTTGGGTCAAGGCTTAAATGAAATCGGTAAAGCCAAGCAGCAACATCTCAAGGATAGTAAACAGAAAATTATTTGCTGTGGCACACCTTCAGCAGCTTAGGCAAAGTCCTATTAGATTTGAGAAATGATGCAGCAAGGAGGATTCTGAATCTGATTGCGATAACACTGGGACCCATTCTAGGATAAAGGGAAGTTGCACATCAACGACAGATTTCACACAGATCAGACAGGAACCAAAGCAAGTGAAAAAATGACTAATAAGACTGGTGAATGAATGAAAATTAGTCTCACCAATGTCCTATATAACTGAAGTATAACATCCTCATTTTTATATTCAATTTCTTTGCAGAGGAAATAAGTTACCTCATATAACAAAACACTCCATTAGCCTTCTAGCTACTTGCTTTCACTGCATAGCAACTTTATGCTTGATGAAACAGAACACTTGAATCCCTCTACATCTGGGAATTGTGCAGTTGTTTTCTTTTTAAGATTTTTTGAAAAAGAGGTGGTGAAGAATGAGATTCAAACAATTATCATTTTACAGTTTGGCTTCTAAACGAATGGCATAAGTTGGTTTAATTTTGTGAAGGGCTTTAAAAATTAATTAGATCAATCTTTCAGATGCATGATTTTAAACCAATATGTGCCTTCTGAGGTGTTAATGGAAGTTTGTTTACATAACGAAAATTACAAGTGGAGAGAGAAAATGTGAAACCATTAGCTTAGCAGAACTAGGATGAGCAAGTTTTTAAAACTATAGTTTCAAAGGTTTTGGGAAGTTCAACAGATTCATGACTGAAGACAAAAGCAAGTACAGTGTCTCCTACAAAAAAGGAGATTGTTCAGAACAGTTAAGGAAATAAGTTGCTTCAGTGGAAAGTTATGGTTTGTGAAACTTCTAGACCAAGAGTGATTGGTTGGAACTCTGCAGATTATTAAAATATCTAGAGTGTCTAAGCTGAGCGTGTGAATATTCAAGGAAAGGTTTCAAGAGATCAGAAGCTCAGGGCTGAGAAGCAGTTAATTCAAACTTACTGAGTTGCAACAGAAGGGAAATTTGTCTGCCTTTTTCTTGAGTAAGTGCAAAGTGATGGCATTGGGGAGTAGATGGGATTCTGTTTTGCTGCATCTTTTGAAAACTTCACATTTTTCATCTAACAGGTTTTTGCCAACATACACAACCTATCCATATCCATCTGCATCCTTCTTCAGAGCGTCCTTTCCCACCTATCTATGTTTCACCTGAAAAATTTAGATACCATTCCTTCACTCCTACATCAAAGTCATTGATATAAAAGTTCTTAAAAAAAAAAGTGGCCCCTGCATAGACTCTATTTGTCATAATCTACCAATGCTAAACACACTCATCTATACTGTTTCCTGCCAGCTAGCAAATATTCTATCCCTGCTAATCTTCTACCTTTGCACTGTAAGACTTCATGCGGCATCTTGTCAAATACTTTCTGGAAATCCAATTACAGCCAATTTAGCCACAGCACACACTCCTTCTAAAAAACTCTAATAAACTGGTTAAATAAGATTTGATTTTCACAAAATCACAATGACTCTCTGATTATCTTGAGTATTTCTAACTGCCCCACATAACCTCCTTAATGATCAATTCTAAGACCTTTTGCAAGACAGATGTCAAGCAAACTGGCCTACAGTTTCCGGTCTTATGCTTCCCTCCTTTTTTGAATAGGGAGGTTATACTTGTTACTTTCCAGTCTGATGGAACATTTCCAGAAACTAGCCAGCTTTGGAAAATAACACCACTGCATCTACAACCTTAAGAGCTATCTCTTTTAAGAGCCTTGGTCCTGGGATTTGTTCCATTAGTTTGCTCAGTACTTCTTCCCAAGTCAGCTCCTCTCTCTCTCTTCTATCTCCTGATTTACAGCTATTACTGGAATGTTTTTTGTATTCTCTATAGTGAAGTCACAGGTAAAATAACTGTTCATTTGCTTTTTCTCTATCATCTACTATTAACTCACTATACTCTCCAGAGGATCGAAACTCACTTTGACAGTATCTGCAAGAACTTTCTGTACCCACATTTTTCTAGTTAGCGTTCTGCCACACGAAATGTAACTGAAGAACACACCAAGAAGCTAAAAATGCCTGCAATGATGAATCATGAAAGAAAATAGCTGGAAACATAAAGCAGAACAACAAAGCATTCTTCACGTATGTTATGAATAAGCCACGGGTGCAAACCGGCATTGTCCTACTAAAAGGGACAAATGGATGTGGTCTGTCAAGACTAAAGTTGCTGAAATACTTGCCCATTATTTTTCAAGTGTTCACCAACAGAATGGAGGAAGAAATGGAAAATGGAACCAGAATGGAGAATGTCATTTATGGAAGAATATAAGAGCACAAGTGAGGACACACTGCGAAGTAGTGCTCAAAACACACTGGCGCAGGCGTCAACTATGCCCTGAAAAATCAATCTTTAGGTAACCAGAGAAAGGTCACCCCCATATGTAGCAGACACTATTCGTGAATGGGTGCTCCCCAAGTCACATACTATATCTCACTTGCTCATTGCTCCAAGACTAAATATAACATAATCTTCATCTTCAACTAGTTTGTTTTCTTAAAACCCACCTACTGTCAATCTGTGTTAATCAGACCTCAATTTGCATACACTTCATCCATTCCTCACACCTTGCAACACTGCTGCCAGCAATGGGGTTTCAAAGAAGTCTCACAGTGGAATTGAAAAATTAATTCTGTTTCTCTTTACACAGATGCTGTCAGATCTGCTGCGTTACTTACCACTTTCTGTTTTCATTTCAGGTTTCCAGCATTCACAGTATTTTGCTTTCAAAAGGTTACTTAACACCTGCCAGACTGCATCATGCTCCTAAATAGCACTGGCGACATCAAATCAGCATTACACCCTGATCTGCCTGTACTGCATTCAGTTGTACCAATATGCCGTTAATGTTTGGTAGTAAGTGCAGGAACTTTCTGGGACATGTACAATCATATTATAGCAGGTTTTCTGCTGACAGTGATACAGGACTGAATCTCTGAAAGAAGGCAAAGCCATGTGTAACACTGAAAATGCCTCTAACTGTACAGATTCAATAATTTTGTGTTGTTTTGTCTCAATGACTAAATTATGTTAAATACCTGGTTTGTCTTCAGCTTAGTCAAGCAGCTAAAATAGAATAAACTGAACTACTACAACACAAGAGGGACACCATTCAGACATGTACCCACACTGACTCTCTGCAAGGCCAACTGACTCATTCCTACCCTATCTTTTTCCCAAAGCCCTGCAGATCTTCAGATAATCACACAGTTCTATTTTAAATCATTTGATTCAATCTGCAGCCAACATATGTAGTGGATTCCTAACTGCATACTGTGTGGAAAAGGTCTTCTGAATACACTGTTGCTACTTTTGCCAATCTCCTTAAATCAGTGTCCTCTAATCTCTTGATTCCCATCAATGGGAACAGTTTCTCCTTATCTACTCAACCCCTCATCATTTTGGACAAGGCTATCAAATCTTCTCTTCTCCAAGGATATAGCCCCACCTTCTACAATCTATCATCTAATTGAAGGTTCTCAGCCTTGGGAACATTCTCGTAAATTTTCTTGTCATCCTTTCTCAAGCACTCAGATCCTTCCTAGTGTGGTGCCTAGGACAGGGCAAAATACTGTGGATGAGGACAAGAGTTTTATACACGTTTATCATAACTTCCTAGCTTTTGCACTTAATAACTTTCATTATAAAACCTAGGATCCTCTACGCTCTGTTAACCACTTTCTCAATCTGCCCAGCTATCTTCAACAATTCGCACACATTATGTTACATATCTCACGTACAGACTTGCCCACTTCCACCCTACTATTGTTTTTCTAAAGCCCTGCAAAATATTGCAGTCCTGCTGCTGTTACCTTCAGAATTATATCCTTCAGTTTATGTTACCTGTCCTCATTTTTTCCATAAGGAGAAATTTTGGTTATTTGGTGAAAAATTAGTTAGGTGTCACTGACTTCATGTTTTGTTTTGTGCTTTCATTTGCACTTAGTACTGATCAGTTATGATTTAAATGCTGTCATATAAAGATGAAATTTGAGTCGATCAAGCACATGCTGACAAATTGGATAGGCCAAAAGTACGCAGTAGAAGAAATTCCATATACAAGATGAGTTTGGGTGGCATTGCTGATGATGTGTTTCGGCAACCTATACACTCCTCTTCTTTCCATCCCACCATCCTATCAGCCACCATGCTCTGAACTCTCTCAAACTACCCCCAATCATTCCTGTTTCTCCACTTCACACTCTCCTATTTCCTATTTCTTTTACTAAGCTTTTGGTAATTCATTCTTTCTCCTCCTTTGCAATGGAATCCATTTTTGAAACAAAAAAAAGAAGCTCTTTAGGGTGTTTTTTAAACATCAAAAACCTTATATAACTACAATTTCTTGTTGTTACGTTGGCCAACACATCCTTCACTTATATGTCTCATTGTATTTGCTTTCCAGTTTCTCTTCAGTTCTCTGCTCCTACACATCTGTTTCTTCTTCTAATCATTGACATGCCTTTTTTTTTAAAGCATCTGTTCTTTCCTTTCAGATGAGATGAGGACTACATCAGAGAGGAGATCTCTCCGGTCTTTCTCGGGGTGATTCTCGGTATATGGAGTTTTTCTTTGTTTCGTTCTGTCTCGCTTTCATACCACCCATTTATTTATTTACACTGCCTTTGCTGTTAATCTTCTTTCTATAGCCCCCTGTCCACTTCTTCCCTTTCACTGCAGCGTGCCAACATTTCTCCTTTTATGGCACCCTACCCTGTAGCTTGTTGCCTCGTTATCATTTGTCGCAGCCATCATTTCAGCATCTGCTGTTCATGTTTTATCAGTCACCAGCTATATTGCTTTCCCTATTTCCAATGTTTTCTCTCATTAGCTTACATCGCCCTTATTCCAGCCATGTCTCCTCTCAATCATAGTTTTCTCTTCTCACCTCTTCCCTTTATTTCTTAGCTGTCTAAATTTCTGCAAGCATCTATATTCTGCCATGCTGTATATGGCTGGCTCGCAAAAGCTAGGGCCAGGCACTGAGGCCTGAATTAAATAAAAATGGCTTACAACAGTCTCCAGATACAATTAAGTTAAATTGCTTATTAGTAGAATATACTTGCCTCCAATTTATTGAATAAACAAACAGGGGCCTAAAAGAAGGTAAAGAAACCATTCAGAAATCCATTTTTAAGAACAGAAAATAGTTTGAAAAGAAACAAGAGCAGTTAATTCCAGAATATTGAACTTGAGGTGTTGCAGTGACACCTAATCAACTGGTTTGTCAAGCAAGTGTAGTGGCTAGAGTACACAGCAATTAAAACCTACCAAAGCTATCAAGCTACAACAGGTTTGTGACATACCAAGTAGTGGTATAAGATTGTTAGATAGAGACAGATATATGAACAGAAACATAATGCTTCAAAGTCAGGTGTCAGAATTATATTATCTGTCTATGATTATCTTTTAAATTTATTTTTAAATTGCTGAATTGGGCATTTCAGATTGCTTCAAGATAACTGAAGCACCTCAGCGCTCAGATAATTCAACTAACATGTGAATTCTACAGGTTCTACATAATCTTCAATCATCTTTCTCCATAGGGATCTAAATATTTTTCTTGATGGCTCTGTGATCGTTTTGACATCTACATTTGATTTTCAGGGTCTGCTTGTTTATTATCAACTCCTTTATTAAATGATGCAGTCACATAATGGCATTGTTTTCTATATTCATGTTTTAATTAAAGATTTGCTTCTTTAAATAGAAAAGGCAGCACCCAAAAAACTAAGACAGATGACTAGGAGACAGCAAGAACTACAGATGCTGGAGTCAGAGACAACACAAAATGGAGCTGGAGGAACACAGCAGGCCAGGCAACATCAGAGGAGCAGGCAAGTTAGTGTTTTGGGTTGGGACCCTTCTTCAGAAATGAGGGGAGGGAAAGGAGCTGGGAAATAAATAGAAGGAGGAGGGGTGGGGCTTGGGAAGGTAGGTGGAATGGTGATAGGTGAGTGCAGGTAGGGAGTGGTGGGGATTGGTCAATGGGATGTGTGGGACAGATTGGCGGAAGAGAAGGTGGACAGGTTGTGTCAGGTCAAGCAGGCAGGGATGGGAGGGAGGGTTAGAATTGGGATGGCGCTGGGGGTGGGGAGAAAAGGAACTGGTGATTTCCATGTTTAGGCCATTGGGCTGTAGGCTGTCGAGGTGGAATATGAGACGCTGCTCCTCCAGTTTGTGGCTGGTGTCACTGTGACACTGGAGGAGGCCCAGGATGGACATGTCACCCAGGGAGTGTGAGGGGGGAGTTAAAATGGTTGGTGATCAAAAGGTATTGTTGTTTATTGCGTACAGAGCACAGATGCTCCACGAAACCGTCTCAGAGTCTACACTTGGTCTCACCGAAGTAGAGGAGGCCACATCAGGAGCAGCGGATACAATAGACCAAGTTGACTGATGTGCAGGTGAACCCCTATGTGATACGGAAGGTTTGTTTTGTCCCTTGAATGGAGGTTGGTGGGGGGGGGGAGCTGTAGGGGCAGGTGTAGCACTTCCTGCGGTTGCAGGGAAAGGAACCAGGTGTGGTGGGGTTAGTGGGGAGTGTGGAGTGGACGAGGAAGTTGTGGAGAGAACGGTCCCTACAAAAGGCCGATAGGGGTGGGGATTGTAGGTGACGGAAGTGGCGGAGAATGATACGTTAGATGCAGAGGTTGGTGGGGTGATATGTGAGGACAACGGCAGAGGACAAGGAGGGAGGACAAATTAAGCTATTTCCGTTGTTTTGACAGAAGGATAAGAATTGGACAGGACACAGAGAAATTCTCGATTCTTCCTTGAAAATTGCCATTGGGCCAGTTAGGTCCATTTGGGAATGCAGATGAAGTTTTGGTGCAATAGCTCACTAGAAAACAGTTCTTCAAATGCTCCAATTACTTTGATGGCTGTTTTGATTCTTTGGAGCAGAAACAAATCAATATAATTCTGAAAACTTCCTTTATAATTTTAAAAATAAGAATATTTATTCTCAATTAAGGCATCGTCTTAACGCAATGAAGCCTCAGATGCATAGTATTAAACCTGTTAATTCGAGTGCTGCCAAATTATAATTCCAATGAGGATATATGCATACATTAGCTTGACTTTACAAATCCTGTATTATCCTAGCCTTAAAGTCCACGCAACAATCAAAGGTCTTCAAGCAGGATGTTAAGACATACCTACTCTCTCTATACCTATTTTAATTCCTCGTAGACTACCAGCTTCCCCTATTTTCTTTCTAGCCCTGTATGCTGGTTTCTTTTCCTGCAAAATACCAGGAATTTGTGTGATATGGAGTGTTACATTTAACATCTTCTTGTAGCTTTTATGCACAAGAACTTGCACTAAATGGACTAAAAGCATAAAATGGAGAAAAATTAGGTTTTGCATAATAATCAGATTCCATGGCCATCTGATCTGTATGTCAATGAAAACCTCAGATCTACAAGATTTATTTTCTTCTAATTTAACTTAGTCAATGCTTTAATCTAGTCCTGACGTTTTGTTCTATAGATACTGCAATATCAGTGTTAAATTACTTCTTCGGCACACGTAACACAGGTAATAGATGACGGCCAATAGCACCCAAAATGCTGGTGGGGACAGGAGCATGGGAAGAAGAATTTCAAGAAACCAAAGTAACATGAAAGATTGATATAACAAACCATTTTCCTTGCACATAAGTGAACTGTTCACAACTTCCACTTACAGCAATAACAGTCCTTTCACATTAAGTTTCAAATGTATACTGTGGGAAAACATTCTGTCATAATGAAAGAAAAGTGCATCTCTGCAAGTAACAGTTTCAAGGAATATTTTAGCCCTTCTTTCCAAAATAATAAAATATTCCTACAAAGAAAAGGTGAAATCCAGATTATCTGTGCACATAGCAGCAAATAGAGATATTAAAACGTAACACATAATTTAACTTTTCTCAACCAACTTGTAAAATCCTGTTCTGCTTTGGTTAAGGTCAATGACTGTCTTATCTTCCCAACAACTATTCAATAAATGGAGTACCAATCAACTTCCCATTTCATGTAAAAATAATGCTACACAAGTACGATATTTTCACCAAATGAGTACAACTGATATCACAGAAAGGTAAACTTTATGTTCAAACTGAGAGTTTTCAATTATCAACATGAACTCATCAGTTGAAATCATGATAACAGTGGAAGAAGAAACGGCTGAGAAAGAGTCAGGATAGAATAGTGGAGAGTGAACAAGCCAATAAAGGAATGGAAAATTCTTCTTACATGAAAGATAAAAACAAAAACAGAAAAAGCAGCTTACGATCTATGGCAATTTTTTCTGTTCCATCCAGTGGATTAATAAGTCCTGGAATTGGTTCTCCAAATGAGTAATGATCTATTCGGTGTGAAAAATTGTACACTAAAGATAAACACAGAAACTTCGCTGTCAGGCTGTACTTTATATCAATAAGCAACTTTTCAGAAATCCATTACTCTTGCTTTCCATACACAGACTGCTCTTCAAAAAGATTTATAACAATAACACAGATCAAGAAAGCAAATACTCAGTGCATTAAGAGGAAAATTAAATTAAAATTAAATTATATTTCAAAGTAAATAAAGCATTTGCTGCTCTTCTTTCCCAGCCCAACATGTAAGCTCAGAGTATTTTTCCCTTAAATCTAGTCAAAATCAACCTGAAAAATAATTTTGGTATGTCGCAAGTTTAGTTGCAACTTTAAACTCTTAAAAATATGATGGTGGACCAAAGCATCTGTAAAGTACATGCAGTATTTAGGCTAAAGAGCACCTCCATGTGGTTAAAAGCAGTATGTCAGTAAAATTTTCCTTTTTCTTTTTAAATAATTATATTCATCAGCCAAGAAACTTTAAATCCTGTATATCATAAAATAAGGAAAAAATAAATAGGAATTCCTTTTAAATGATTTAGATCAACAAAATTATAGCGCTGTACTATTAAAGAAGCCTTCCAACAAATAAAATTTACATGCTCAGAGCTCTCGTTTCTAAGACTAAGCTTTCAAATAGGGGGTCTATTTTACGAAATAACATTTCAGAGAGCTTGCAATCCACCCTCTCCCATTAACTTGCTAACATAGGGCTACTAGGTCCAGTTCAGTTCACCTACCCATTCGTCCCTAAAATGTAGTGTAAAAAGAGCCAACTTTTTTCATCAATAAGTTTTTCGTTATAAATAAATAATCTCAACGGAGACAAATTCTGTACACCTAATTTTATCAAATTTATCACAATAAAAGCCATTTATATAAGGCTTTGATACCATATGTTAACATGCAGATAGATACAAGGTGCTAAATAGCTGCCTTCAATTTTGTGCTATCAAGTAGATCTGCACCCGAGTGGAGTCTGATTTCATTGGCAAGCAGGTGGTAAGAGTTAAGTTTTTTGATCTCACGCGGAAGTTTTACATGGGACTGGTCATTACTTGAGTATATAAAGAGTAGCTCTCACTTTCATTCAAACTTTTGCTACAAAAACAGCAAAATGGTACTGAACCATACACAGCAGCAAAGACCCAGGCTTGATTATGCAGTGACAGATAACAGGATTATGGAGTGAACCAGTCTCAGCGGGTAAGCAATAGGGATGGATATTGGTCTTTGTGCCTTTCTGCAGCGCAAAGGTGAGAGAAAGGGAAAGCAAAGTTCCCATTTGAGATAGTTACTCAATAATTGTATGGATTCCACTGGTGTAGCTGTGTTGCTCCCCATGGTGAACAAATTTCTAGGTTCACGCAATCACTGTAATTAGCTTTGGGGAACAGTTAGCCGCAGTGCAACCACACCCAGACTGATCTTGTTCTTGAGAAGATAGATTTTAATATTTAAATAGTGTATTTCATGATCTCATGTAATCCCCACTTTACACCCAAGAACATTTTTGTTTTTAAGTGCAGTGGCATTATCAGAAGTACAGCAGCTAATTTATGCAGAAAAGGCTCCCAGAACCAGCTGTTGTATAAGAATAAGGTAATATGTTTTATTGAAGTTACTGGAGTGATTCTGTCCTTTTCAAGTGTTATTTTAAGTCGGTGGGGGAAGCCTCAGTTAACAATCCATCTAAAAAGTTATGATCCAAATGACGCTTCGCTCCTTCTGTAGTGCAATTAGAGTGTAGTTTAGATTTCATGTTTAAGTCTCTCAAAGGCTGCATGAACATACAATATTGGCTATGAAATGTGAGCGTTAATAACTGAACCAAAATTGAAAGGGGCAAAACGAATCTAGCAGCCCTATATTTCCTTTCATAAGCATTATGCATTTTGTCAAATTTATCTGAATGGCATAAATTCATCTACAACTTTGTTAATAATAATCTGCTAACACTTACCATCATGACTAATGAGAGCTGCCATATGTGCATGACCTCGAGGATGAGGAATCGCCCTAACAGCATCAAGAAAATTTCTAAAATAAGTTAGGAAACTTTTACAACAACCTGAGCATAAAGTAACATTGAATAAGATCCAATTCCTTCACCATTATAAAATATCTATCAAAATATTAACAATTATTTTTGACAGAACCAATAGCCAATAAGGATTCACTTTATATTTCCCATTCACATTAATGAATTTATTTAGATTGTCAGGGCACACTAGATACTGGACTGCAAAGTGGGGTGGCATGTAGAGGCAACAAGTGATCTCTATTTGGGACATGGAGGGAACACAGATAGGAAGACTGGATTGTGAGGAGGTGGTGGTGGGTGAGTGGATTTGGTCAGTAATACAAGTCAAGCCCCTGCTTCAACTGAAGTGAATCACATTCTCCCATTAAAACAAAGGTAAAAAGTGTTTCAGAAAAATCTGAAACAATACACTCTACAATTTTAAATACTTTATTAATTTTGTAGTTATTTACTCAGCCTGTCCCCAAATCTCTTGCTCGCATTTCCCTTTCCTAAAACCTTGCTGAAAGCAACTGAAAAAGCTGGACCACCTTTTTCCTCCGGAGCTCTCACAGCAAGGGTTCAGGAGAGTCAAGTGGTGAACGGGAAACATGAAAATGATTAGAACTGTGGCAGTTCAACACTTCTGCATTGTCAGAACCCACACATTCACAACTCTGGGGCTCTGGCTTCTGATCAGATCTGGGTCTGCCCCTTAAAACTGGAACACAGGCTCAGAAGAGGGAAATGGCATATAGGCAAGTTGGGAAGTGGGAAGTTTGATGAAACCAAGGATCAGTGACAGGATAAGTCAGGAAGCAGCAGAAACCACCAGTCACCAACTCCATCAAATTACCAACCAGATGTGAAGATAAATTGCATAACAGAAATTAAACTGTTATTGCACGTTGTACTTAATTCAAAACCACACCAACCTCAATCATAGAATTATACAGCATAGAAGAGGCCCTTTAGTCCATCCAGTCTGTACCAACCTATCCTATTTTCTAGTACTTGGCCCATAGACTTAAATGTTACGACATTTCAAGTGTTCACTCACGTACTTAAAAGGTATTTCTGACTTCATGAAATGATTTCATCATTTCTGACGAAGGGTCTAGGCCCGAAACGTCAAGCTTTCCTGCTCCTATGATGCTGCTTGGCCTGCTGTGTTCATCCAGCTCCACACCTTGTTATCTCGGATTCTCCAGCATCTGCAGTACCTATTATCTCTGATACTTTTAAAAGGTTGTTAGGTTTCCTGCCTCTACCGCCTTCCCAGTCGTTCAGTGAGTGTGCAAAGAATGCTCGTGCGCTTTCACTTCAACTGAGCATCAGACATTGTAAGCTCTTTCTCTGAAGCATGACAAAAATGGGACTTCCACTAAACATCTGGACAACTGAGGTCCTTTTCCAACCAGCTCCCATTGCATGACACAATTCCCTATCGATTACGATCAATATCAAAATCCTGGAAAAAAATAGGGACCACTTTCCATATCTTCTGGAAGAAGCAAGGTAAAGGAAGCAAAATTCATCACCGCTTTCAACTCAACCTTCCGACAGACAGTGGGGTAGGGGGCTGGGTCTGGGTGGGATGCTTTTCAGGGGGTCAGTGCAGACTTGATGGGTTGAATGGCCCCTTTCCACACTGTAGGGATTCTATGATTTTAAGGCTGCGACAAACCAGACTTTTGGTCCATTGGGAATCAAGGGATACAGGGAACGGTCAGGAAACTGAAATCAATGGAAAAGATCAGCCATTATCACATTGAACAGCAGAATGGATTCGAGTGGCTGCATGGTCTATTGTTTCTTTATGTTTTCATATAAGTATGTTACTAAGTCAAAATCCAGCCATTAGTTTTGATTAATGGGGCTAGTAATATGATGAATGCACATACTTGCCCACAGTTATATGAAAATTTCCTGCTACTTTGTTGACATACAAGTGTCCATGTATCCTGCAGGCATCAAGTGGATGAGATGATCTGTCTTCCCTGGAAAAAAAAGAATCAATCAATTGCTGTCTTGAGCCTGCATAATAATTGGGATACAGGATTTCAACAAGTCACTACTCTGAATAAAGAAATTCCTCTTCTTCTCAGTCTTAAATGGCCTCCCCCAAATTCTACAATAATGGCCTCTGGCTCCAGGATCTCCAGCCAAGGACAGCTTCCTTTCGATATTCAATCAGTCACACATAGAAGATCACAGAATCCTTACAGTGTGGAAACAGGCCATTCGGCCCACAGAGTTGACACAGACTCTCCGAAAAGCATCCCACCCAGAACCACACCCCCACCCCATCCCATCCCTGTAACACTGCATTTCCCATGGCTGATCCATCTAGCCTGCACATTCCTGGACACTATGGGCAATTTAGCAAGGTCAATCCACCTAACCTGCACATCTTTGGACTGGGGGAGGAAACCGGAGCACCGGGGGGAAATTGACGCAGATACGGGGAGAACGTGCAAACTCTACACAGGCAGTTGCCCGAGGTGAATTCAAACCTGGGTTCCTGGTGTTGTAAGGCAGCAATGCTAATCACTGAGCCACCATGCCTTGTAAGTTATACCTTATAAGTTTCAATGAGTTTCTTTCTTCGAAACTCCAGATCTAGTGAGATAACTGATGTGTTTTTAATTTTCCAAAACTTTTTTAGGTTTGGGGAAGGTTCCTCTAGATGGAAAATAGCTACTCTAACTCATTTATTCAAAAATGGAGGGAAGCAGAGAGCAGCAAACTACAGGCCAGTTAAGTTATCATCAGTCATAGGGAAAATGCTTGAAGTTACCATTAAAGATATTATAACAGGCACATGGATAAGTTCAAGGTAATCAGGCAGAGCCAAAATGGTTTTGTCAAAGTGAAATCATGTGTAACTAATTTATTGGAGTTCTTCAAAGAAATAACTAAAGGGGGACCCGTGAATGCACTGTAATTAGATTTCCAGAAGGCATTTGATAAGGTGCCACATTAAAGGCTATTGCGGAAGTTAAAAACATATATACTATAAGGGGTAACGTATTAGCACGAATAGAAGATTCGTTGGCTAGCAGCTAGCAGGAATAAATGGGTCTTTTTTAGGCTGGCAGAATGTCACGAGTGGTGTTCAATAAGGGTTGATGCTGGGAACTCAACTCTTTATAACTTACGTAAATGATTTGGATGAAAGGATTGAAGGTATGGTAGCTGATTTTTCTGATGACACAAAGATGGGGAGGAAAGTGAGTTGTGAAGTGGACATAATGATAGCAGGTAATCTGGAAAGAGAAGAAAATGTTACGTTTTATTGCGGGGGTTATTAAATGTAAGTGTAGGGAGATTCTGCTTCAGTTATAAAAAACAAAGAAAATTACAGCATTGGAACAGGCCCTTCGGCCTTCCAAGCCTGCGCCAATCCAGATCCGCTATCTAAACCTGTCACCTATTTTCCAAGGATCTGTATCCCTCTGCTCCCTGCCCATTCATGTATCTATCTAGATACATCTTAAATGACACTACTGTGCCCGCCTCTACCGGCAACACGTTCCAGGCACCCACCATCCTCTGCGTAAAGAACTTCCCACGCGTATCTCCCTTAAACTTTTCCCCTCTCACCTTGAAATCGTGACCCCTAGTAACTGAGTCCCCCACTCTGGGAAAAAGCTTTTTGCTATCCACCCTGTCTATACCTCTCATGATTTTGTAGACCTCAATCAGGTCCCCCCTCAACCTCCGTCTTTCTAATGTAAATAATCCTAATCTACTCAACCTCTCTTCATTGCTAGCACCCTCCACACCAGGCAACATCCTGGTGAACCTCCTCTGCAAAGCATTCGCATCCTTTTGGTAATGTGGCGACCAGAACTATACACAGTATTCCAAACGTGGTTGAACCAAAGTCCTATACAACTGTAACATGACCTGCCAACTCTTGTACTCAATACCCTGTCTGATGAACGAAAGCATGCTGTCTGCCTTCTTGACCACTCCATTCACCTGCGTTGCCACCTTCTGGGTACAATGGACCTGAACACCCAGATCTCTCTGTGCATCAATTTTCCCCAGGGCTTTTCCATTTACCACAGAGTTCGCTCTTGAATTGGATCTTCCAAATTGCATTACCTCGCATTTGCCTGGATTGAACGCCATCTGTCATTTCTCCGCCCAACTCTCCAATCTATCTATATTCTGCTGCATTCTCCGACAGTCCCCTTCACTATCTGCTACTCCACCAATCTTCGTGTCATCTGCAAACTTGCTAATCAGGCCATCTATACCTTCCTCCAGATCATTTATGTATATCACAAACAACAGTGGTCCCAACACAGATCCCTGTGGAAAACCACTGGTCACAGTTCTCTACTTTGAGAAACTCCCTTCCACTACAACTGTCTGTCTCCTGTTGCCCAGCCAGTTCTCTATCCATCTAGCTAGTACACCCTGGACCCCATGCGGATTCACTTTCTCCATCAGCTTACCCTGGGGAACCTTATCAAACGCCTTACTGAAGTCCATGTATACGACATCTACAGCCCTTCCCTCATCTATCAACTTTGTCACTCCCTCAAAGAATTCTATCAAGTTGGTAAGACATGACCTTCTCTGCACAAAACCATGCTGCCTATCGCTAATAAGCCCATTTTCTTCCAAACGCAAATAGATCCTATTCCTCAGTATCTTCTCCAGCAGCTTCCCCACCACTGATGTCAGGCTCACCAGTCTATAATTACCTGGATTATCCTTACTACCCTTCTTAAACAAGGGGATAACATTAGCAATTCTCCAGTCCTCCGGGACCTCACCAGTGCTCAAGGATGCTGCAAAGATATCTGTTAAGGCCCCAGCTATTTCCTCTCTCGCTTCCCTCAGTAACCTGGGATAGATCCCATCCAGATCTGGGGACTTATATAGTGCATTTGTGAGACTCCACTCCAGTGCTGTGCAAAAATGGTCACAATACTTTGGACAGATGTTACTTTGTTGCAAACAGTTCAGTGAAGGCTTATTAGCCTGATGCCTGAAATGAGTAGATTGTTCCGAGGAAAGGCCAGAGGGGCTTAGGCTTGTATCCTCTGGAGTTATAAAGATTCAGAGGTGCCTTAATTGAAATATACAAGATCCTGAGGGGACTTGACCATGTGATATTGAAAGATTGTTTCTTCTTGTGGGAGAATCTAGAACTGGGGGTCACAGTTTAAAGATAAGGGGTCGCCCATTAAAAACTGAGGTCAGGAAACTATTTTTTCTCTGAGCGTTGAGTGTCTTTGGAATTCCCTTTTTCAAAAGGCAATGGATGCAGAACCTTTAAATATTTTTAACGCACAGGTGGATACGTTCTTGATTACCAAGGGGATGAAATATTAACAGGGATATGCAGGAATATAGAAGTTAGGTCAAAATCAGATCAGCTATGATCTTTCTGAATGGCAGTGTGAAGGGCTGAGTGGCCCATTCTTGTTCTTTCTTCACACGTTCATATGTTAGATGTTGGGAGTTCTATTTGAAATACCATTCTACAGGCTAATGTACATTGTTATAGACTGACTATGCAACAGAAAGATGTTCAATATTTTGAGCAGGGTTTTTGAGTGTTTAGCTGCGTGGTCTACAGTGGACTTATGAGCTCCAGGTGCATTTGACAGATTATCCTCGACATCAATAATTGGGGCAGGACTGGCACCAGCAATATTACTTGGAGTGGATTTGAGATCAACATTCCCTGTCCCACTTCCTGGGCTTGGAACAAGTTACCAAAGAGACCAATTTCCCATAGATATCAGTCTATGTAATCAACCAAATTAAAGGGAGTCAAAGTTATAATTTGGCAGTTTACATACTCATTCTTATGCTGACACTCTTTACGCCACATATTTCATCAGGTTAGAATCTATAAAGAAAACCTATTCAATAATAGGTTCTGCAGAGTTCAGGACACAACGATTTCAGATTTTGTCAGATTAGATACCTGGGTGGCAATACAGTAGGGGATCCTTTAAAAGCACTTTTGAATAAAAGATCTTGAAGAGAATGTTCTTCTTGCACCTTTTTACGAATTGTTTGAAGTGTTCTAAAGAAAAAACAGGGAAAACAATGTACTCAGAAATCATTTCCATACCTACTGGTGACAACCCACTTTTTATTTTAAACAAGACATCGACAAAGAACCAACTAAATTCATCTGTTAATAGTTTCATTGTTCAGTAATTAATTTAATTAAATTAGATTCTAGTTCCCAAAATAGGGTGGAATACTCTAAATAAAGTTCACTGATATAAGTGGCATCAGTTAGTAATTAACATAATAATCTGACCCTTCCCACTTGGTGAACTGTCAATCTGATAAAGTCATCACGGTGAACTGATAGCATTGTATGCATGAGTAATCAGGTTTGACAAGATAACTTATGCTAAATTCTCCATTGGATGTTACAGTGAACCCATTTTTCCGAAATGAACTGTCAGGTGAACAGTCAATCTGATGAAAGTGCTTCCAATAAGGGAGAAAACAAAATGACAAAGCAATGGATGTTGTCTCATAACTACACAAGACAGACAGGACAGTAAAGGTGGCTTTGGTATTCTTGCCTTTATAGGTTAGTGTATTGAGGAGAGGAGTTGGGACGTCATGTTGCAGCTATACAGGACATTGGTTAGGCCACTTTGGGAATACTGCATGAAATTCCGGTCTCCCTGCTTTAGGAAGGATGTTGTGAAACTTGAAAGGGTTCAGAAAAGATTTACAAGGACGTTGTCAGCATTGGACGGTTTGAACTATAGAGAGAGACTGAATAGACTGGGGCTATTTTCCCAGCATCGTCGTAGGCGGAGGGGTGATTTTATAGAGGTTTATAACATCATGAGGGGCATAGATAGGGTGAATAGTCAAGGTCTTTTCCCTGGGGTTGGGGAGTCCAAAATTAGGGGGAATAGGTTTAAGGTGAGAGGGGCAAGATTTAAAAGGGACCTGAGGGGGAACCTTTTCCTGCAGAGGGTAATGCATGTACGGAATGAGCTGCCAGAGGAAGTAGTGGAAGCTGGTACAATTACAACACTTAAAATGGTATCTGGATGGGCCAAATGCAAATGGGACCAGTTTAATTTAGGATATCTGGTCGGCACGGACGAGTTGTTTCCATGCTGTACAGCTCTGACTCAGTTATAAACAGCTATTGACAAGACTTTCAAAGAGGTTTGACTTCTTACAAGATGGAACAAAAACTTTTGGTATGGTTTAAGTGAGAATCATACCCCATCAATTTATGGCAAGGCAAGAGCAGGCAGCTCTGATTAAGTTTGATATAAACTTGAAGGTATATTCTGGACTGGGATTGGAGGGGTGCTGGATGCAGTAATAAAAGGGAGCTTAGCACATATTCCAATGTTTTCTTTGTGGCAAATAAAATTGTAATGACCATCTTGACTGCAAGCATATAGCCATGTGATGCACACAGAAATAAATTAGTGTAGAAGTGGATTTTCATTTTAAAACTATATTGGAAATTTCCAGACATTTAACTCAAAAATTGCAGAGATCTAAAATCAAGGTTATGACGTGCAAAAGAAATCTAGTTCACACTTTATACGTTTTAAGTTATAAGTAGTTTTAGGAATTAACTATAGAAACTTGAGGACATCTGATCAAGAGATTAATAAGAAACCTTGAAGTAAATAAAATTCAAAACAAGCCTGGCATTCATTATATTAAAAAGATGGCATGGTTGGCCTGCAAGCTCTCAGTTAATAATGGAAAAATAGCAGCATGTGATCAGTTATATTCAATTATTATTCCTTTGGGCAACAGAATCAAAGAGATGTGTCGAAGGGAAAATAATTAGTTTAAATTTCTGCTTGAGTCATCTGAAAACATGCCATATTGCCACAGAGATATTGATTCAAAGTGGAGCCTTTGCTGGAATGCTCTTTTGTTCAAGTTATCTTTGTATGTTTGTTGACACAAGCAACCGGCTCAGTTTGAGAAGAGTCAGACACAGTTGCAGATTTAGCTATGTGTGGGCTGTAACTCAGAGTCAGGAATGCCACCACAAAATGATTGTTATTAGGTAGGCCTGCATTTCAAGCAAAGAAAATACTAACTTCATGATTCAGCATCTGAAATGCTGGTGGAGATTTGTCTCAATTTGAGAGAAAAGCAGCTGGAAAATCTTTTTCTAGCTTGTAGCTAGTGGAAGATATCTACAATGGCTCTCACAGACTCTTGTTGAAGAAAACAGAGTTAGTTTGGGAAGTTGTGGGAAGACAGTTATGTATCTGCCAACAATAAGGTCAATGAGTTGAAGAATCTAGTCTATAAGTGGAATTTGGAGTGTTATATTGCCAAAAGGCTAATTGAATAAACAGAGGAGAAATCAAAGTCACTTCAGACATAGCTTTGGGCTGGTTACAGGAAAGATGAATGAACTTTCAGGTTTCGTAAGACAAGTGAATTATTTGCGGGGGTGTGGGAAGTCGACAATAAATTATGCAACAATTATTTTACTACAAATTAAACACAATGAATAGATATCGGAAGTCTGTTAGAATGCAGATGTTGTCTTAAAAAATGAAACTGCACAATAGCTGGAATGATTGAATAAGAAAATTCATATTTTTAAATATTTTTAACTAGTAAAATAAAGGTATTTGAATAGATTCACTTCTTTTGGGAGCCAAGACCCAGGGAGGGACAAACAGGATGGAGCTTGTAGCACAAGTTGTTATAAAACATAGTGTCAAGGTAATTGTACTTGCATCGTTTGATTTCTTGCTTCACAAAATAAAATTTGCTTCTGATTAAAAATAACGTGAAATCTTGTGGTACAGTTTGTCAGTTAATGTCAACTTGGGGTGCTCAGACTTCTTCAAATTTTAACAGTCCCTCACAAGATCATTAAAAAGTGTGCTCCCTGGAACAGCAACAATGAAGCAAGAGATCTCAATCATATATTGAAATCACTAGCTGTGAAGAAGAGAGATTTTAAGATATCTATTGCTATGGATTGAAGAGTAACAATAAATACATCCTAGGTAGGCCTGTTGAGTTCAAATACTTAATAAAAACCTACAATCCTCAACTAGAGCATCAAACTGCCTGTTAAACATCTTCAGCGGTTTTGCTTCCACTGTCTTAGTTGTAAATATTACCAGTCTCTACCAATGTGCTCTTTTGACCTGTAGTCATGATTTGATCCTCTCTATTGAAACCTTTACAACTCCATAAAATTGTTTTCTGTCTTTCAAAGACAAAAGGATTAAGATTTCCGTGCTTTTCCTTATAACTAAGTCCCAACATTCCTGGCAAGATGTACCTGGCCACGCACTGGGAAAGCAAAACCCGTATGCCCCATGATCATTCGTGCACTGGACGGTCACTACTAAATGGCCAATGAAGGATTCCTCCCCAGATCTCCATGCTAGACATTCCCAACAGTTACGTACAGATGGCCCATGAATCCCAGGATCCTCCATGTGCCAGAACAAAGCCCATACCGTCAGAACTCAGCCATACGACTACTTCCAGCTCCAGACAAACTGTAAAAACTTGCAACTGCCAAATCGGGCTCTTGAAAGGTTAAGACGACAGGTCACATCACCTCCAGTTGGGAAGTTGAGTCGAAAGCTATAGGAATACGGTTGGGGAGTCGTGGAAAATTTAGTCTTTTCAGCAGGGAGCTAGAGGATCAGGCATCAGATCCAGGAAGCAGTCTGCTATTCCAGAAGGAAGCAACACATGATACAAGTAGGAAATTACATTTCTCACTCATATTTTGAAATTTTGTTTTCTTGATGAGTTTAAAATATGTTCAAAAGAAAAACAAATGAGTTTTCAAAAAATAAATCCTGTGCACATTGCAGAAGAGACAAAGTGAGGCCATCAAAATTTAACAGTGAAATGGATGATCCTAAAATGGTCGAAGTTACACGCTGTAAAGATAAATGCAGCCATGTGTAATGTTCAAAACATTAATGATCATGTGGCAAAGTACACAGAAGTTACCGAGAGCTGGAGCAGCAAGAATTATGCCTTCAAATGTGTACAATGTATTCGCTTCATCGTACAGATGTTCCCGGAGGAACTGTGCAAATTGAGTTTTCGTATACTGATAGTAATCGTGTACAGGCTGTTTAGTGCCAACTATGTTCATTTTGTATGCCAAATTTTGACCAGGTTCTGAACTTGCTTACAAGACTGCCTTTGCAGGAATCTTGAAGCTAACCGCATGCAACAGTGCCTCCATTGTGACAGCAACCAAGCAATTTCATGCCAACAATGACTTTGAATTACTGAAGACGGTGACACGTACTTCAGATGGAGCTTCTGTATGCTGGGAAAGAAAAATTGAGTAGCACAAGCTTGTGACATGAAATCAAATATTGTTGGAACAGCGCCGTGTTGCTCAAAGATATCTGGGAATGGATGATGATTGGACGCAGATGTCAATTGTGCAAGATATTAAAATGCCTCTAAGGATAGTGTGTATAACGGCCAACAAATCAACTGTTAAAAAGATTTTTCAAAGCTGGGGTCTGATACAGGGGCATTTGAACTTCTGAATGGAGAGAGATACCAGTCAAGACACTTCAAGTACTGCACACAGCTTGTGAATAAGTGTAACAATCCAATAAGCAAATACTGCCTGAAAATGCGCGCAGGCCTACAATATCGCCTTGCATTGACAGCTGCACATGACGTTCTTGAACTGCATCACTGTGCAAATTCTTCCAAAGAAGATATTTGACAACAATTCAAGCAATACAATTTGCAAAGGCCAAGATCAATAAAATAAAGTCTCAGCATTTAGGTGAGCATGTTTATTGAAATTACAAAGCTAAGCATGTTCTGATTGCTCTCAATAGTAACAGTGCTGCAATTCTTCAATTTATTCAATTGCTATGTGACCATCTAGAAAGCTGATTTCCAGAGAAGAAATTACGAGAGTGGCAAGCATTTGATCAGGATGCAGTTGCCAAGACAATGGATTAAAAATTTGGAAAAGACAGCATTATGCGACTGATATCAAAATATTCCATTTTTGTACCAAACTATAACAAAAGTTTGGCCATAAAGATACATTAGGAATATTGAAATTTACGGTTGTGGGGAAAAAGTCAAGCAATTTCAAGTCTGATTCCATTGAAGCATTCAGTGATTTTGTGGATCGTGCTCCAAGAGCTGGCTAGTTTCAAGAAATATCCAATCTTTTGGACATCTGTGCAACATTTCAGTCATCAAGTGCTGCCTGTGAGTGTGGATTTAGCTTCATGAACTTGACTAAGTGTAAGTCCAAAAACAGATCATAGGGACAACACAGCATGGAAACAGACCCTGCAGTCCAACTTGTCTGCACCAACCAGACATCCCAATCTGCCCTAGTCCCATTTGCCAACATTTGGCCCATATTCTTCGAAACCCTTTCCATTTATATACCCATCTTGATGCCTATTAATAGATGTAATTATACCGATCTCCATCACTTCCTCTGGCAGCTCGTTCCATACACACACCACCTTCTATGTGAAAAAGTTACTCCTCAGGTCCCTTTTAAATCTTTTCCTCTTTCACCTTAAACCTACGCACTCTAGTTTCGGACTCCCCCACCCTAGGAAAAGGACTTTAGTTGTTCACCCTATCCAATACTCCTCACGATTTTATAAAGCTCTATAAGGTCACTCCTCAGCCTCCAATGTTCCAGGGAGAAAAGACCCAGCCTATTCAGCCTCTCCCTATAACTCAAACCCTCCAGTCTCAGCAACAGCCTGGTAAATCTTTTCTGCGCCCTCTCAAGTTTAACAACATCCTTCCTATAGAAGGGCAACGGGAATTGTACACAGTATTCTACAAGTGGCCTCACCAATGCCCTGTACAGCTGCAACATGACATCTCAACTCCAATACTCAATGTTTTGACCAATGAAGGCGAATGTGTCAAATGCCTTCTTCACTGCGTCCACCTAGAACTCCACTTTCAAGGAACAGTGCACCTGCACCCGTAGGTCAATTGGACAACTTGATGCAAATAAGTTGTATATTTCACCTGAACAAAAGATCAACCTGAATGCAGTGTCCAAACATTGGGCAGTGAACAAAGATAGGAGCAAAAAGTTGCCAAAGGAGTGAATAAATTACTAATGTTCTCTTTTGGTCATGTAACATATGTGGTGTACATAGTGTCACTACTAAACGGGACTGCAGACATCTGAGCTGAACAAATAATTCTGTTTATTTTAGCAGGTAAAATACCTGCAGCTGTAAAATAATATAAATGCACACCTTTAATAGTGAACACTGTGAAAAGGATCACTGTATGCAGGTAGAGTGTCTGCAACTATAAAATAATATAAATGCGTACTTTTAATAGTTAGAAACAAACTGCAAAAAAATTGCAATATTTCTGCTCAGTGGATATAATATGCTACTCAGACTACTCTGGGTTCTTAGCAAGCCCGAGGAAAATTAGAGGGAGCACTAACAGGGACAGGATTAAACATGGTGAAATAATCCACTGACATTCATGAGCCAGATCTTGGTACTTGAAGAACAATACTTGAGCATTCCTCTAATTATTTTGATCTGAATAAAAACAAAAAGGTACATTGATTTTCACAGTAAAGTTTTTCTTACACCAACTTAAATTTAGCCTTTATTAAAAGTGCAGAGATTTGAAGTATATGGCTGTGGCTTGCTTATTATTGACCCATTACTATGTACTGATTTGGAGCTATTTAAATTGTCATAAGAATGATTACAAAATTGTCAAAGAATCTGAGCCATTTGTTAGCATTACAATTATGAAAGAAATTGCTCTAATTATACACATATCTCTTATATTGTTAATGCAGCTAGGGATATTACTTTCAAGTAAAACTATGCCAGATAAGGAAATCTTTAGAATCTGTATATCTTACCTTTGCCACATTCTTTGACGTGAAGATAATTCAAAAACAGTCTACAATATTTTTTTAAAAGAAAAACATAAAGCTGTCAATTATTTAGGTCTTCATAAAAGACTAGAAGTCTGAAATTCATAGACAAAGAATTTTTTGAAAGTTATTTCTTAAAGATTGCACAAAATAATTCTGATAATTGAGCCAGGATGAAAATAAAATTCATGCCACATGGAGTGAAAGCTCCTGTAACTTGGGCATACATAACAACAGACAGGTTGTAAATTGTAGCGTATATCGCCTGTCAAACAGCCCGACTGCAGTTTTGCCCAAAGCTTAGGTGAAAGTCAAATGTCCAAATTTTCAACTGAGGAACGAGTGTGCATCATTGTTTCAGGCTGCTTCCAAACAGCTTACACGGGTTCGTCGACACTAAGCTATTCTTGCACACCTAGGATACTTAAGATATTGTGTAATATGGGTACACATATGAATGAAAAAAAAATACACTGACTACATAGATATTATTACAACTGCATCCAAGAGAAAATCTAAGGCAAGAGCCTTAAAAGCAATGTGGCCAAAACACATTCATCTCTCTGCTATCTGAAGAGCAACTTTAAATAACTATACATACTGGTTCATATTTTAGCCCTTCTGAAGCTGCCACCATTGTTTCAGCTAAGTCTAGGACATCTGCGCCAATATCTGTTTAAAAACAAAGGTATTATTTCAGTTATGGTTGACAAAATGTAATGTTCAATCAAAAATACAACAAGCTTAATGAGACAGCTGAAGCAAGACGTTTCAATGTACCTGATGTCCTGAATACTGCAGCTTTGTCTGTACATTGTTAAAAGGCTGTAATGCTCACTTTTGATAACTTAAAAGTTTAGAATTAGGAGTTGATTTTTACATTTTTGTTTAGGACCTCAATGTCAGAGTAAAATATTGTTCATGACCCCAGTGTTGGGAAGAAATACTGACATAGATTTTGCCCACACAGAGGCCAGAGGCCAATTAGCAGCATGCTAACTGTCCAATTATAGATGACGGGTGGACTCTAGAAACTGGAGGGCCCCATGGACCAAGCTGCAACCTGCCATTACAGGTGACAGGGAGAGGGGATGGGGTATTTCAATCTTGAGGCACCCTTTCAGCATTTACAAGTAATGAAAAATTGACACACACTCCATAATGGAGGCCTAACAATCAAAGCTCTGGCTAGGAAATGGGAAAGCGGTGGCGGAAGAGGGAGGGTAGCCTTGAAGCCTTTCTGGAGCACTAACTTCCTCCAGTCTGCCACTGGGAGGCAACTCCTGTCAGCTTTTCTTGCTGCAGAGACTTGGAAAATTACAGTTAGCCTCTGAACAATGGACTTAATTGGCCTGTTGACCTGTTAAGTTACCACAAATGGCTATTCATTACTTTCAGGTGGACTGCCGATGCAGACTTTCCTAAAACAGCTTGACTACAGGAATGACACCAGCAAACCAGCCTCCCGTCGATCACTGATGTACATTAGCAAGAGCAAGGGCCTTATTTCTGAGTTCTGGGGAAAATCAATGTAAATATTCCTCCAGTCTGAAAAAAAAAAGCCAGTTCCCAAAGTTCTTTTCTAACCCTGAATCAATTTTGTTTCAATTTTCCCACAAGCCCAATATATCGTACTTCATTAAATGCCTTTTGGAAGTCTATACAAACAACATCAACTGTACTGCCCCCATGGCATCCCCTTTGTTTAAGTTTCTGCATGAAGTATTATTTGCCTTCAACAAACCTGTGTTGGATTTTCCTTATTAGTTTACCCAAGTTGAAAATTTTGTCAATTTTGTTTTGGTGCGTGTATGGAATGAGCTGCTAGAGGAAGTGGTGGAGGCTGGAACACTTTTCCATCTGCCCCATATTACTTGACTCTCTTGTCAATCAAGAAACATTCTATTCTGTCTTCAATATATTCATTGATCTAGCCTTCTCTGCTGTTTGAGGTAGTGGATTTCACAGACTGACAACACTTAGAGATAATGTCATCTTCATCTTAAATGAGAAAGATCTTATTGTAAACTGTGTCCTCTATTTCTAGCCTTGCCCAGAAGTGAAAACCTGCTACCAGGCATAATCTTGTAAGATCCTGAGGGGCCATGACATGTTTCAAAGCTTTTCCAAAGTTCAACTGACATTGATACAAACTGTTCAATATTTCCTCATAATGTTTCATTCCAGAAATCAATCGAGTGACTATCACTCCCCCTCCTCCCCATTACTACCAATACTTGTACAGAAGGTCTTTGGAGTCCCTTTTAACATTGACTGGAAAAGTATTAGATAGGGCTCCAATCATGTGGGGTGCTTTAGTCTAGATAGTGTCAAGATTATTGAATGTCGTTGCAGCTGTACTCATCCAGGCCCTTGTCAAACTCTGTGCTTCCTCCAAACGGTGTTCAATGTGGTGAGGACTGATTCATCAGCTTAATGAGAGGCTGTAATAAATAGGAGGTTTCCTTGCCCATGTGTGATCCGATGCCATGAGACTTCATGAAATCCAGAGTCAATGTTAAAGACTGCCAGGGCAACTCCAGTCTCAGTGGGCTTGACAGACTCGGGAATGGTAACAATGGTACCTGCAAGAAATGTTTCTGGGAGAACAACAGTGTCACTCTGTTGCTTGAATATCAGTGGGACAATACGCCAAATTTTGCCACAAGGGCTAGATGGAAGTGCGGAGGACTTTACAGAGTCAACAGAGCTGTATGCTACTGTAAATGCCAAGTGGCCTGTCCAGTTTCATTCCTTTTACCGGATTTTCTAGCAGTTAAATACAACTGACTGGTTTGTTAGGTTATTTCAGAGGGCACTTAAAAGACAACCATATTGCAGTGGATCTCAAGTCATTTGCAGGCTAGATGAGGATGGTTAATCTTCCTTCCTTAAAACAAATTAGTGCACCAGGATTTTTAATTAAATGACAATCAACAACATTTTCATGGACATCCTTAAACCAGCTTTTTCTTTCAATTCCAGTTTGTTTCATCAATGTAATTCAAATTCCACCATCTCTCCTGCTGAGGAAAGGTCACCCGAAATGAAACGTTAATTCTGATTTCTCTTCACAGATGCTGCCAGAACTGCTGAGCTTTTCTAGCAACTTCTGTTTTTGTTAGTAGTAAAAATACCACAGCACCATTGCCTCTCCCTATTTTCTTTTACTTCAAACCATTCAGGACGCTCTGGCTTTGAGGCCCCTACTTTCCGACTTTAAGATTACACATAACTTGTCTTCTCTTTAAAGATCAACCAATTCTCTTACAATTCTGCGTCTCAGCTTTTCACTGAAAATCACCAGATCTGTCAATTTGCTGAACTCAGTCCTCCCTACAATTAAATACTTTAATTCTTGGCTGCCTCTTGCTTTTCTGCATTACTAATCTAAATCCTAAGATTAAGCTCACTGTTTTGGAGATGCTCCTCCAATTGATCCAAGGCAGGTGGAGTTGATGAGTGAAAAAGAGGTGGCAGTTTGTTAAACTACTTGTCTTATCATTCTTCCTTAGATCAGTGTGTACTATCTGTAAGATACACAGCAAAACCTGCCATGAGTTCTTCAACAGTAGCATCAAAACACATTTTGCTAACAAGAAGGAAACTAACACCAGGCACCTGGGAACAACATCATATAATAACGATGAAACCAAGGGATGCAAGTCATAGAAATATTGACAATGGTAAGTACTTACAGTGACATTTCATTGAAACTGTAATATCTAAATTGATTCGCAGTTTGCTGGAAGATAAAAGATGAATTTGGAATTATTGCTTCAATAAAATTGTTGTCATTTTCAAAAATTAACTAACTTTTGGGGACCTTTTCTCTTAAAAAAAAACTTGAGCAATGCTTAGAAGATGCAGAAGTATAAATTAATAATTTTGTATTTCTAAGAGTGGAATGCTGTATGATTGCCATTTCCAAAAATACTGACTGAAATAACTTAACCACAAAGTATTGAATTGGTCATATAGTCAGCAGGGGTCATACTTCAAAAAGGCAAACAGAACCCAGCACTGTAAACATTCAATTCACATTTGATTTCTTAGCCTGCCCCAGAATCTTGTTTTAGAAAAGGTTGATTCCACACATCAGTTGTGTCCATATTTTCTATAGTTCCTAACCACTCAACTCCAATGACACCATCCTCCTGCCTCCTTAGTCACTTTGGGCTTAGTCGGCATCTCACTCAAGCTCTCTCAAACCCACCCTCTCTCGTTCAAGACCTGCAGAATATTCAACACATTGCAGATTGCTGCTATTCTACAGGAGGATTGAAAACCTGAAATGCATGCATATGGTCACCATTAGTAGGAAGTGATTTTCTAAAAGCAGATTATTTCTAAAAGCCAAAAATCAAAATTATTTTTTGCAGTTCCTGTAATTTTACAAATCTTTTGATTTGTTGATCAATTCCCACCCTGAGTCATGGAGTCAGTAAGGACTGCAGATGCTGCAAGGTACAGTCAACAAATGTGGGGCTGGAAAAGCACAAATCAGACAGCATCCGAGGAGCAGGAAAGTCAACATTTCAGGCCAAAACCCTTCGTTAAGAGTCTTGATGAAGGGTTTTGCCCAAAATGTTGACTTTCCTGCTCTTTGGTTGTTGCCTGATCTGCTGTGCTTTTCCAGCTCCACATTTATTGACCCCACCCTGAGTCATCCGTGTGGTCACTTAAAATTTGCACTCCTCAGCACTAGGGCTGTAAAATGAAACCACAGACAATTGACTAATTCCAGATATGTCTCCTGTGGAGTCACTGACCTCTGAGTACAGTTATTGGAAAATGGAACACATAAAAACTTTCAAAAATAAACAAGTCAAATAGTCACCTGGCAAAGTCTTTGTCTACTTCATAATCATACTTCATCCATGTGTCACAATACACAAAAAATTCCATAACAGACAATAGAGCAATGGTGGTAAAGGCAATTATAGAAACTGTAAAGAAATAATTATCACAGTTAATACATGTTAAGAATTAACATACAATGATACTCAATGTAAAATTAAATATGCTAGTTAGGATTCCAAACTGAAAGCACCTGTTCCACCACTTGTGGAAGTCTCAATATAACTTTCAGGAATCTTTGGGAAGGCATCAAGCTCCTTCACTAAATTCAATGCTCTCTTCTTATTTAACCGCCTCATCTTCAGATATACATTCAGGAGCCTTCACTTTCAGCTTCATAAATTCGATCTGCAAACATGTTAAATTTCATTAGTACAGGCTGAAAATAAGGCAATAATGTCAAAAATGTTAGGTAAAACTGCAAAATAAAAAAGCTATGCAAAACTACTTAATAGAATAAAATAGAATAAAATAGAATAAAAAGTAAGTTTCCCTGCACTGAAATACTGCGTGGCATTTTAAATTGTATATAGCCTATGATTTATTAGCTTGGATATTGCAATAGCTTCATGATCATTACCACCACCTTTCACTGTCAGTTAATTCATGGTTCCAGCTAGGTGCACTACTGATGACACCCCCATTGAAGGCAATCAAGTAGAAAACATTACACGCTGTTGAATGAAGTGTAACTAGGCTTTTATGGCATACTAAGTTCATAATTCTAAGCAACAGCAAATAATTTGAAAAACAAAATTTTGAATAGAATAGAATAGAATCCCTACAGTGTGGAAACAGGCCCTTCGGCCCAACAAGTCCACACCGAACCTCGGAGCATCCCACCCAGACCCATCCCCCTATAACCCACACAATTTACACCTCCCTGAACACTACGGGCAATTTAGCATGGCCAATCCACCTAACCTGCACATCTTTGGACCATGGGAGGAAACCGGAGCACCGGAGGAAACCCATGCAGACACGGGGAGAATGTGCAAACTCCACACAGACAGTCGCCCGAGGCTGGAATTGAACCCGGGTCCCTGGTGCTGTGAGGCAGCAGTGCTAACCACTGTGCCAATGTGCCACCCCTTTCATTTTTTAAACATAGCAAATTTCTCCATGACTAAAAAAAGGAAATTATTTTTAAATTTTAAGATAGTTCAGCTTCTACTCTAATCCGCGTGCATAATCCCAATCATTTATTTTGCTCTCTGTAAAATCTATTAAAAATGAATAATAATCAGTGTATTTTATTGCCTGGTTTCTTGTCTATGTGAATACTTTAATCTGACTGGCTCTGTTACTGCCACGTTCAAAGGGGTGAATAAATTCCTCTCTTTTCTCTCCCAAACTTGGAATAACAGTTCTGAATTTTTAGACAGATATTCTTTTCTCCAATTCAATGTGTAGTTGGACATGTATTAGAGTTAAGAGATAGATCTCATTAGGCTATCAAAATTAAGCATTTAACTTTATTGCAAACTCACTCAGTTATAAATATCATCATTACAAAAAGGTAGAACCCATCCTGAGTTTGACTACATACACACCCTAGAATGGAAATAAATACAACAAGGTATAAAGTGACGAGAGGTAGAATTGAAAAACAATTAGAGCTCTCACATTAAGGAATCATGTGTTCCAATGTTGATATCGAGTTTCTGTTCAAATGCTTAAATGGAGATAGTTTAGTTGTTCTGAATGTTGTTGTACAGGAGCAGATTTCTACGTTTTTAAAACTCTCAATTTGCAATCAGTTTGCAGTTGCTTTTGCTGAACCAGGCACACCACTTCCAAAGGTAGAGTCCTCCTTCTCGATGTTACACCTTCTGTAGCAAAAAGTGCACGCTTATAATCATGATTTCTCACAGGAGGAAGGCTTTGATGTGTGAACTCTGGCTGTTGGCCCACACTGGAATCAATTCATTTTTAACAGAGTTCTGAGGGTTCATTGTCAGATTTTCTCTGCTACCATTTGATATAGATAGGGTGATTTCTATTGTCTTTGCATAACGTGTTTCAGATTTAAGTCTTTGTTCCAGCAATATTTGTAGTTGAAAAGTTTTATTCCAGTAGAGTCATTTGAAAGTCTCACTCCAGATACCAAATTTTATTAGTCAAGTACCTTAGGATGCTTTTTCAGGAGGGGTGATAAACAGCTTCAGCAGTGTTATTCCTTTGTAAATTCCTGTTGAGCTTGGCTACAATTCAGGTCAGCTGTCTTTAGTGTTCCAGCTGATTTTTAATCGTTTCCTCTCAATCCAAAGTCCAAAGCTTTAAGTTACTCATTTAAAGTTCAATAGTCCATTTTTCATACTATCATGATAGACTTTACGATGCTGGATGACATCACTGTCTGGAAATCCCAGAATCAAACAAGCAATCAGAGGAGAGAAATTCATGCAAAGATAGCTAGATTTTCGCAGGAAGGTTCCTTTGAGATAAGTGGCAATTACAACCACTCCACTGATGCTGGTGAAATCTGGGCCAATGTTTTATACTGAACACCACTTACTAACCATTTTTCTCCACTAATGTAAAAGGACAGGTTTCTGCTATCTCCAAATGGATAAGAATGCTTACATTTTAAATTCAATGACTTAAATGCACAGGTATGATTGAAAAACATTGACTTAGCTAATAAAGTAAACCAAAACCTAGTGTGATCATGAACATGATAGAAATTTAAACAATTTACCTCTAATCCAGTTTATAATTGTGTTGTATGGACAAAACCTACTTCTAAAACAAAAATGAAATAAAAATTGTTGGAATTACACATGGAGTACTATGTTTTGATGCTTTCCCTGCAACCTTTAAAAACTCAAATGACACATCCAAGTTTCACACCAATGAAGAAAATTTGAGTCTACCAACTTATGCAACAAAAACTGTTCACAATAATTGCTCAGCAAATCAGAGAATCTTATCAGCAAAATTCCTCCATAATGCATCAAAAATAATTCTAAATAAATCTCTACTCTTATCTGTCGCAAATGCATTCTACAATCCTTCTAAATGTTACCCCTAGTATTGTTTATTCTTGGTTTTACATTCTGAAACTTGATTTATGAAACATTTTTTGCACCCCAAATCTTTTATTTCAACGTCAGCTGACTTCACCCGACCATCCCTCTGAGTCACCAGTTTCAACAGAGAATTCATGGAAATTACATCTGTTAAGTGAACAAATTTACAAATTTTATTTTCCCCTCAGTTAATGCATTCTCATTGTAGATATGTAACTCTGAACAGCAGAAATTGCAGTTTCTCCCCCCCAAAGCCATTTCTGGCTCTTTGCTCCATTATGTTTCCTGGACTAGTCCTCCGCCACAGCATCAGAGTCTGAAACCTTAGAGTTTTACATTCCCTTTCCCACGCCTCTTGAAAATTCTACTCCATTCCTTTCACTAGTTTCATTTCCCTCTTGATCCTGTTTCAACCGTTCCATTTTTTGGTTCTTTGATCCTGGATTCCATCCAGATGCCCAAACTTTGCTGCTCTGGACTATCTACTGCACTGCACTCCTAGAGTTGCCCTCTATCTTTCCATTCTATCCTGAAATTCCACTTCTTTTTCTGCCACTTGCAGTGAGTTCCAGGGTACTATCCTGAAATATATGCTTAGACCTTTGTGAGCAACTGCCAGAATACTCACTTCCACCATAGCGCACTATTCCTCTCCACCACTGCCTGCCAGTTATGCTCATTGCTCTGCACCCTCGTCCTGTCATCAATCAGTGGCTAGATTTTCAGGTTACAGGCTTCTGAAGACTGTCAAAGAACAACCAATGACAGGCTCTTTGGCTCACCAAGCCTGTGCCAACACACGATACCTTTCTAAACCAAAAAATGTTTGCCTCTGCATGGTTCTTATCCCTCTCTTCCTTGCCTATTCATATATTTGTCAAGATGCCTCTTAAACACTATGATTGTATCTGCCTCTACCATGTCCTCTGGCAGCACACTCCAAGCATTTACCACCTTCTGTGTAAATGACTTGTCTGTCACATCATCTTTAAATTTATCCCCTGTTACCTTAAACCTATATCCACTATTAACTGGCTATTCTACCCTGGGGAAAAATAATTAAAACGGAATCTTGATTAGATGGGGCAATGGGCTGAGGAGTGGCAGATGGAGTTTAATTTATATAAATGTGAGTTGCAGCATTTTGGAAAGGCAAATCAGAGCAGGATTTATACACTTAATGGTAAGACCCTGAGGGAGTGCTGCTGAACAAAGAGATCTTGGGGTGCAGGTTCATAGTTCCTTGAAAGTAGAGTCGTAGGTAGATAGGAAAGTGAAGGCATTGTCTGGTATGCTTGCCTTTATTGGCATGGAGTAAAGGAGTTGGGAGGTCATCCTGTGGCCATACAGGACATTGGTTAGGCTGCTTCTGGAACACTGCATTCAATTCTGGTCTCCCTCCTATAGGAAGGATGTTGTGAAACTTGAAAGGGTTCAGAAAAGATTTACAAGGATGTTGCTAGGGTTTGGTGAGAGAGAGTGAGAGAGTTGCCAGATTGTGGTGAGTATATGTAATGAACTGTCAGAGAAAGTGGTGGAGGCTGATACAATTACAACATTTAAAAGGCATCTGGATGGGTATATGAATAGAAGGGTTGAGGGAGATTTGGGCCAAATGCTGGCAAATGGGACTAGATTTATTTAGGATATCTGGTCAGCATGGGCGAGTTGAAGCAAAGGGTCTGCTTCTGTGCTGTACAGCTCTATGACGATCTTTGTCACTTCCTCAAAAAACTCAACCAAATTTGTGAGACACAAAGCTAGGTTGCCTATTCCTAATAAGTCCATATTTTTCCAAATGTGACTAATTCCTACCCCTAAGAATCGTCTCCAATAATTTCCCTACCACTGACATAAGACACACTGGCCTACTATTGTCTTTCTTAAAAAAATGAACCATGTTGACTATACTCTTGTCCTCTGGGACCTCTCCTGTGACTAATGAAGATACAAAGATTTTGTATGAGGCCCAGCAATTTCCTCATCGGGCTCCCTTGGCATTCTGGGACAGAGGGGGCTTGTCTACCTGAATGCTTTTCAAATACATCCAACGTATTTTTAACATTGACATGCCCCAGAATATCAACTTGTCTCCCAAGACTCACCATTCACCACGACCTTCTCCTTTGTAAATACTCATGCAAAGTATTCGTTAAGGACCTCACCCACTTCCTCTTGCGCCACACAAATTCCCTCCACTGTCCTCGAGAGGACTACCCTTTACCCAACTATCCTCTTGCTCCTTATACATGTACAAAATACCTTGCGATTTTCCTTAATCCTGTTTGCCAAGGACATCTCATGGCTCCTTTTAACTTTCCTAATCCTTGTATGAGTTCTTTCCTGCTATCTTAATATTCTTTGAGAGCTTTGTCTTCAGTTTCAGAAACGTTATGTATTTTTCTTTGACTAAGCTCTCAGTTTCTCTTGTCATTCAAGGTTCCCAAATCTTGCTATTCTTATCCTTCATTTTCACAGGAACATGCTGCCCCTGAACTCTGATCAGCTGGCCTTTAAAAGATTCCTACATATCAGATGAGAATTTACCCTCAAACAGCCACTCCTAATCTAAATTTCCCAGCTTCTGCCCAATATTGTGGTAGCTAGCCCTCCCCCAATTTACAATTTTCACCCAAGGATTACCCTTATCCTTATCCATAAGTAATTTAAAACTTACAGAATTAAGGATACTGTTCCTGAAAAGTTCCCGAACTGAAATTTAATCATCTGGCTGGGCTCATTCCCCAGTACCAGGTCTAGTATGGCCCTTCGCTAGTCAGACTATTTACATACAGTTTCAAAAAACCATCCTCAACACACCTAACAAATTCTCCCCATCCAAATCCCTGACATTAAGCAAGTCCCCGTCAGTATAGGGGAAGTTAAAATCATCCATCATAACAATCCTATTGTTTTTACAATTTTCCATAATCTGTCCACCTATCCGTTCCTCTATCACCCATTGGCTATTGGAAGGCCTGTAGTACAATCCCAAAGTGACCGCACTCTTCCTATTCCTGAGCTCTACCCTTATGGCCTCCCTGAATGTGCTCTCCAAGGCGGCCTCCTCACTACAGCTTTAATATATTCTCCCTTATCAATAATGCAACTCCCTTACCTCTTTTACATTTCTCTCTATCATGCCTGAAACATATAAATCCTGGAATGTTAAGCTGCCAGTCTTGTCCCTTTCTCAACCAAGTCTCTGTAATAGCTAAAACATGAAAAACCCTGATTACTTCCAGTTCCACATGCTAGTGAGGGTAAGAACTGGAGGATATGGCAGATGAATGTGTGGCTAAACAACTGGTGCAGGGATTCACATTCTTGGCTCATTGGGATCTTTTCTGGGGCAGAGGTGGTCTGTTCAAGACTGACAGATTGCACCTGAACTGGAGAGGGAACCAATATCCTGGTGGGCAGATTTGCTAGTGTTGCATGGGAGGGTTTAAACTAGATTAGCAGTGGGGTGGGATCCTTAACAGCAGAGAGGCAAGTGTGAGGCTGGAAGGGGATACGGTAATCAAAAATAGCAAGCTGAAGAGACAGGGCAGGCTGGAACAGGACAGGAAGCAAGGAATGCCTGTTGGATTAAATTGCATCTAATTCAGTGCAAGAGGGCTGGCAGGTAAGGTTGATGAACTCAGGGTGTGGATAGGTACGTGGGACTAGGATATTATAGCCACGACAGAAACATGGCTAAGGGAGGGGCAGGACCGGCAGCTTAATGTGCCAGGGTACAGGTACTTCCGGCTGGACAGAGGTAGAGGAAAGAGGGGAGGGGGAGTTGCATTTTTGATTATGGGGAGTATCACAGCAGTAGTCAGAGATAAAATAAGTGAGGGATCATCCAATGAGGCTTTGTGGTTAGGGCTAAGAAATAAAAAAGGGATGGTGACGCAATTGTGGTTGTAGTATAGGCCCCCAAGTAGTCAATGGGAATTTGAGCAACAAACATACAGGGAGATTGCAAAAACTTGCAGGAGAAGTAAGGTTGTCATCATGGGGGATTTTAATTTTCCTAACATAAGCTGGGACTGCCATAATGTTAAGGGCTTAGATGGGGTGGAATTTGTTAAGTGTGTTCAGGAAAGTTTCCTCAAACAGCATACAAAGGGTCCTACTCACGAAGGTGCAAAGCTCGACCTACTCTTGGGAAAGAGGGCAGGACAGGTGACAGTGGGAGCACTGTGGGACCAGCGGCCACAGTTCTATTCATTTTATAATAGTTATGGAGAAGGACAAAACTGATCCACAGGTTCAAGTTCTAAATTGGAGCAAGGCGAATTTTGTTGGAATTAGACAGGAGCCTGCAGTGGTTTATTGGAGTAGTTTGTTTGCAGGCAAAGGGACCTTTGTCAACTGGGAGGCCTTTAAAAGTGTGATAGCTAGAGTTCAAAGTCTGTATATTCCTGAGAGGATTAAGGTCAAGGGTGGCAGGAGTAGGGAACCCTGGATGACAAGAGATATTGAGGCTTTGATCACAAAAGAGGAGGAGGCATGGCACAGTTACAGACAGCTGGGATCAAGGGAATCCCTGGAAGTATATAGTGGGTACAGGAGTTCACTAAAGGAAATCAGGACAGCTAAAAGGGGACACGAGATAGCTTTGGCTGAGAAGATTAGGGTGAATGCAAAGAGATTCTTCAAGTATATTAAAGGAAAAAGAATAACAAGATTTAGAATAGAACCCAAGGACCAAAGTGGACATGTATGTGTGGAACCGCAGGAGATGGGCGAGGTCCTCAATGACTATTTCTCCTCTATGTTTACCGTGGAGAAAGACATGAAGACTTGGGAACTTGGGGAAGTTAGTGGCGATATCTTGGGAACAGTCCATATCCCAGTAGAAGTGGTGTTGGAAGTATTAGAATGTATGAAGGTGGCTAAATCTCCCGGTCCTGACCAGATATGTCCAAGAACCCTGCAAGAGGCTAGAGAAAAAATTGTGGGGGCCCTGGCTAATATATTTGCATCAATAGCCACCGATTAGGTCCCGGAAGACCGGAAGGTAGCGAATGTTGTCTCCTTGATCAAGAAGGAATGCAAAGAAAAACCTGGGAATTATAGACCCGTAAGCTTACGATCTGTGGTAGGTAAGCTATTTGAGAAGATTCTGAGGCATAAGATATACATGCATTTAGAAAGACAGGGTTTGATTAGGAGTAGTCAGCATGGCTTTGTGCACAGGAGATCATGTCTCACAAATTTGTCAGAGTTCTTTGATGAAGTGACCAGGAGAGTTGATGAGAGCAGGGCAGTAGACATGGCCTATATGCATTTCAGTAAGGCCTTTAATAAGGTTCCACATGGTAGGCTGCTCTGGAAGGTTAGATCGCACGGAATCCAGAGAAAGTTGGCAAATTGGATACACAGTTGGCTTGATGGTCGGAAGCAGAGAGTAATGATGAAAGGATGCTGGTCGGACTGGAGGCTTGTGACTAGTGATGTGCCTCAGGCGATAGCGCTGGGTCCGTTGCTGTTTGTTATCTATATCAATGATTTGTATGATAATCTACAAGGCATGATTAGTAAGTCTGTGGATAACACTAAAACAGGTTGTGCAGAGGACAGTGAGGAAGGTTATCAGAAACTGCAGCTGGGGAAGTGGGACGAGAAATGGCAAATGGAGTTTAATATAGATAAATGTAAGGTGTTGCATTTTCTCAAGTCAAATCAAGGTCGGAGTTTCATGGTGAATGGTAGGAACCTAAGGAATGTAGTGGAACAGAGGGAGCTTGGAGTTCAGGTGCATGGTTCTCTGAAAGTGGAGTCACAGGTAGACAGAGCAGTGAAGGAGGCTTTTGGAGCACTGGCCTTTATCAGCTAGGGCACGGAGTATAGAAGTTGGGAAGTTACGTTGCAGTCACGTTGCAGTCGTACAGGATGTTGGTGCGGCTGCACTTGGAGTATTGTGTTCAGTTTTGGTCACGTTGTCATAGGAAGGATGTTATTAAACTGGAAAGAGTGCTGAAGAAATTTACAAGGATGTTGCCAGGACTCAAAAGGTACTGAGTTATAGGCAGTGGTTGGACAAACTATGACTTTTTCTTTAGAACGTAGGAGACTGAGGAGGGAAATTAAAGAAATGTATAAGATCATGAGAGGCATGCTTAGGGTGAATGCACTCACACTTTTTCCCAGGGTTGGGGAATTGAGGACTAGAAGGCATCAGTTTAAGGTAAGAGGGGAAAGAATACATGCAAATCTGAGGGGCAACCTTTTGTTTTACAAGAGGGTGGTAAGCATACGGAATGAGTTACCAGTGGAAGTCGTTGACACAGGTACATTAACAACATTTAAAAGGCATTTAGACAAATACATGGATAGAAAAAGTTTAGAAGGATATGGGCCAAGTGCAGGGAAATGGAGTTATCACGGATGGACATTTTGGTCAGCATGGGCCAGTTTGGGCCATAGGGCCTGTCTCCATGTTGTAGGACCCTATGATAGTTATATGTAATAATCCAAGCTCTAGGTTCATCTACATTACCTGTCACACGCGTCACATTAAAAATAAATACACCTCAGACAGTCCGTCCTATTTGTATTCAGTAACCTCTCCCTGCTTGTTTTTGGTCTCAGTCTTACTGGCGTCAGTCTGACTCCTCCTTGGTCATTTTACTTGCTGACCTACTGCTCTGGTTCCCGCTCCACCAGCCACACTAGTTTAAACGCTCCAGAGTGGCACTAGCAAAACTTCCTGCCAGGATATTGGTGCTTGTCACATTTAGGTGCAACCCTCCTTTTTATGTAGATCCCACCTGGCCCGGAAGACATCCCAATGATTCACATATTGGATGCCCTCTCTCCTACACCAGCTCTTTAGCCATGTATTTAAATGTACTACCTTCCTATTCCTAGTCTGACATGTGGCACAGGAGGTAATCCTGAGTTTACACCCCTAGAGGCCTTTGCTCTGTTGCTGCTGCTATTGCTGCTTGCACTGACCAGTCATTGGAGATTGGGGGTTGGGGTAGTTTAGAAGCCTGCGTGGAAAGCTGTCAGTCAATGTGATTTTTCTTAGAATGGAAAATTAAATGACAGAGAATGCATTTTTCTTAAGCCTTCAAAGTTCTCAAGGCCTTCCTGTTTGAAAGCAACAGCAGGATGACATTTAAATGAAGGAGGGAGCGATATTGCACTGCCTATCCACCTCAATTTCTGTCAGAGACTGAAAGTCAACTCCCAGGTTTTTCAACAGCTCCCAAATTGTTATTTGTTGCTTTCCTTTCTGTTGTGGTTACTGTCTCTGCTTTCCTCCCACAGCAGTAGTTCCACAACATTGTCCCATAGTTTTTCATAAAAATGTATAACCTCCACTGTGGCAAAAACACCACAAATATATCGATTCCATCTACAGCTGGACACAATTTCTGGTTGTTTATAGAAACATAACAAAAAAAAAGTAACCAATAAAAGCAGAAACAAACATAAGCTACATGTACACTATACTTGAATTATTTTACAGACGCAAATGCTTTTGTCTAAATGTGGACTCAGTTAATGTTAACAGACATTCAGAAAAAGAATTACATATTGGGGAAGTGAAAAAGGTCAAACTTTTTTGGTTCAGTGAGTATTGTCACAGGAAATCAACTAATTATAACAAAATATACAGTAATTACTAGTTGACATTAGAAGCAAATCACTCTGATCAAAGTCAAGTTCTCCCTGTTCAGCTAAGCTCTGGTTAGTTTAACCTACAATGTTCCCCCACCATCTTTTTATTCTGTCCTTATTCACAGTTGAGGCAGGATTTCAAGTAAATCTCAGCACTTAATTGGCAAGTTAGATGGAAAGATTATGTATTTGGAGAAATTTCATGATCATTAACAAAGTAAATAATGATGCCACCAACAATATGAACAATAACCATGTGGAATAAGTGGGAATTATTTCCTACATATATCATCAAGTTTGCAATTGGTAACATTTTAAGAAGTCTGATTTAACTACAATAAAGAAAGTCTGGTTAAGCCTCAAAAAACGTTTGGCAAATCTATTGAGCTGGGATAGAAGATGTTAATTACTCTGTTATTTTATGCATCAAATTTATGTGAGCACCACCCATACACAGAAAATGGAGTTACCGACATGAAAGTTTAAACCCCAAAAGATGAAACAAATCAGAAGCGTCAACATGATTAGGTAAAAATAATTTAAACTTTGCACAATCTTGACTTCAGAACAGCAACTGCTGTTTGAGTGACAATTAATTTCCTACATAGGAAGCATTACAGGGGGGCAGTGAGAAACACATTGGAAAAATCAAGTTTGACGGTGACAAAAGTATGGTGGTTCTAACAGCTACAGATTGGTTGAAGCAGAGGTGGAGGCAGGCAATATTATTGGGCTGGAAACTTAGTAAGGGGTTCAATAAAATCTGGTTCAGCCTGTAACTGAATCAGAAAGAGGGATGAAACTGGTGGTAAGAGTAACTAAGTTGTACAGGATTCAAAGGCAATAATACTGGGGAAAATAACATCTCATTCAAACAAACTAGTGCCAAGCAATCCATATTGCATTGGCTAGCAGCAAGTAGCTATTTTTATCCACAGACCAGTGACCAGATATCTATGAAAAAGGCCTTCTCCACCTCCAAGCAATTAAGTAATTGGCTTCTAGGTAGCTGAACCTCTTGGAGGTGTGAATATTTGGGCCAGAAGCCACTGCATTTCTGCAAGAGCAGGAACTCTTTTCTTTGCCGTAAAAACCTGAAACCTGAAGAAAGCCAGTTTATCTTTTCCTCAGCAGTTGCTGTAAGCTGTGGCTCTTAACCAATTAGCCAGAGACTGTGTGTGAACTAGCCACCCTGTAAATATCTGGACAGGGAACCAAGGTGTAAGACATATTGACAATCCAAAAGATCCATCTCAATGAATCCTGTGAATAGGGACCATTGAATATCCTTCCCAATCTTCTCTCTGAGCGTCGTGCCTGTATTTTATCTTCCTGCATGTGTTGTTTCTGGGTGCAACTGCACTGGGTGGAGGAGTGTAATTTACGAGTGAGTTAGAGTATTATAGTTTTGACTAGTTGAGTTATGCAATGGTTAATAATTGTTTAGCTGTAACTGGAATTTACTTACTTGTAACAAATAGTCATTCCTCTATCCCCAAGCTTGTACTGATAAATGGCAAGTAATATTCATGCTACACAAGTGCCATGCAACGGCCATTTCCAACAAGTGAATCTAAGCATCACCACTTGATATTTAATGGCGTTACTATCACTGAATCCCTCACTATCATCCCCCTAGGGGTTACAATTAACCAGAAAATGAACTGAACTGAACTGAACTAGTCATAATTTCTGTGGCTACGAATAGGTCAGAGCTACGAATCCTGCGAGTAACTTAGCTCCCGATTTCCCAAAGCCTGCCCACCACCTTCAAGGCATAAGTCAGAAATGTAATGGAATACATTCCACAGGCTTGGATGAAAGCAGCTCCAATAATAGTCAAGAAGCTTGACATAATCCAGGACAAAAGCATTCCAGTTAATTGGCACCATATTCATAAATTCACTCCCTTCACCAGTGACACACAGTAACAGCAGCGTTTATTATCTGTAAAATGCATTCCAGTGGTTCACCATGGCTCCTCAGACAGCACTCTCCAAACACATGGCCACTACCATTGAGGCAGCAGATACATGGGAACACCATCACCAGCAAGTTCCTTTCCAAGCCACTCACCACGCTGACTTTGAAACATACTGCTGTTCCTTCACTTTTGCTGGATCAAGATCCTGGAACTCCCTTATTAAGAGCATTGTGGTTCTAACTATACAAAATGGTCTGCAGTGGTTAAAGAAGACAGCTTACCACGAATTTCTCAAAGGTAATTAGGGACGGGCAATCAATGCTAACTCAGGCAAGCAAGCCTACATCCGTTGAATTAAGAAAACAAAATTACTTTGATCAGAGACCTGTTTCTCCTCTGTTGTACTGTGTAAGCTTCCTGGCTCTAGCAGTGTCTAATATTTTAGTCTTGTTTAACAGCAAGTGAAGCATTAGCTTAATCTTTTGCTCATGGGGACTGGGCCTTTTCACAACATTGGCTTCCAAACGCTTGGAATTCTCTGGGCCTCAAGACTATTCTTTTACACTAGAGCACACCTCCAGAGAAGGAGCTGTCCTGCTGCTTAAAGTTTGAAGTAACTTGGATCAGTCTACACCCACTAGTGCTATTAAATGCCGAGTCTATGAATCAGTTTCTGGTTCTACAGGTTCAGCTACAATTTAGTTCCTGCTTAGAGCTTCACATTCCAAGGTTAAAGTATATTTTCCTGCATCTTATGGTGATCAAGAAATTTGTCACTGCTTTTTTTCCCCCTCTGCCCTACAACTAAGTGTACACACCTCTAGGCTCTTCATTCATGTGGAACTATGTTCATTAGTAAGTTTTCCAATGATCTATCCTTCAAACTGCTTTTACACTTAGTTCACCTTCCAAACCTGCCTTCCAGCTTGGCATATGGTTCACCAATGCTCCATAATGATGCCACAAGACTAATCCCACCAACATGGTACCTATAGAATCTATCATCTCCGCTCTCTTCCTTGTTTATGTCCAAGATATTGTTGCGATCCCAGACTAAACTGCTAACTTTATTTTGTGATCTGGTTAAGAACCAGTAAACTTTATTTTTAAAGTAGACAAAAGGGCGTGATCTAGAGGATTAAATAATAGAATAAAGCCGCTAGGTACTATGGCATTGAACAATAAACTCTACTTTCCAAACTAGAACAGTAAAACAATTTACATGTCCAGTTTATTTCTAATACTTTGAATTAATGTGGTAAACATGTTAGTACTCTGTGACTGAACACAGTGCACATCGTATAGAAAAAAGGATCAAGCCCTCCCATGGATTTCCCAGTATTCACCAGGTGTTAATAATACAATGGGTTACCAAATCTCATTAATCTTCACATGTATTTGATTCTTCACTTTTGCTCACGGCCTCGAAATTCACTTTCACAAATCATTTTGTCACGGACTGCTTCAAAGGCTGTTCTGGTTTTAGTCACTGTCCTGTCCTAGATTCACATTCCTCACAACACTGAAACTGTGTTCTAGTATATAATCACTGGCATAAATCCAGCTTCTCACCAACAGCTGGTCTCACGAAGCCATGTCCCTGGGCTTTTTTCTTAGCTTTAATCTCGCTAAGCTGTATGAAGCAAATAATGCTTCTGGGATTTTTCAAACCCCACTCTCTCTGTTACTCTGAACTATTACTGACCACAGAATTTTCCCAAGTGCCTCATTGCTTCCTCCAACAAAGAGGCAGAGACTTTCCTACATTCTCATACCCCAGAACTTGCAAGTCCTGACTCCAACTCTCAGTCACAAACTATTTCCAAGAACATGTTCCAAACAGCTTTGAGTGTGTTGAGTAACAGGCGGTGCCGAAGGTCTCCTGCTCAAATCAAGTTGACAATTTAAACAGCTTTCATCACATGAGAAAAGTTTATAACTTTACTTGCTAGTGCTTGTTCGTGGATTATACAGTGGTAATCAACTAAAATCAGGATCACTAGTGCAAAATGCAACAAAGCTGCATTTCTGCTAAGCACAGAACATAGAGCTGGACAGCACAGGAACGGGTCCTTTGGCCCACAGTGTTGTGCTGAACATGACGCCAAACGAAACCAATCCCTTCTGCTTGCCATTGATCCATATCCCTCCATTGCTTGCATATTCATGTGCTTATCCAGAAGTCCCTTAAATGCCTATATTATATCTGCCTCCACCACCACCTCTGGCAGTGCGTTCCAGACAAGGTGTAATAAACTTGCCTCTCACATCTCCTTTGAACATTCTCCCACTCACTTTAAATACATTCCCCTAGTATTAGACATTTCAACTTTTGGAAAAGATTCTGACTGTCAACCCTACCTACGCATCTCATAATTTTATAGACTTCTATCAAGTCTCCCCCGACTCGGCCTGTGTTGCTCAAGACAAAACAACCCGAGTTTTTCTAACCTCTCCTTATAGCTCATACCTTCTAATCCTGATAAATCTCTTCTGCACTCTTTCCAAAGCCTCCACATCCTTCCTGTAACGTGGCAACCAGAACTGAATGCAATACCATTAAGTGTGGCCTAACCGAAGTCTTAAGGTTGCAACTTGACATCCTGACTCTTTCACTCAATTCCCTAAGCAATAAAGGCAAGCATGCCCTACACCTCCTTTATCACCCTATCTACTTGTGTAGCTACTTTCAGGGAGCTATGGACTTGAACCTCAAGATCCTTCTGTACATCAATGCTGTTCAGAGTCCTGCCATTAACTGTTTATTTTTCCTTAACATTTGATCTCCCAAATTGCAGCACCTCACATTTACCCGGATTAAACTCCACCTGCCATTTCTCTGCCCACATCTGCAACTGATCTATATCCTGCTACATCTTTTGACAACCTTCTACACTATCCACAACTCCACCGATCTTTGTATCATCTGCAAACTTACAACCCACCCTTCTGCATTTTTATCTAAGTCATTTATATGTATCACAAACAGCAGAGGCCCCAGTACGGATCCCTGCAGAATACCACTAGTCACAGACTGCGAGCCCGAAAAACACCCTTCCACCACTACGCTGACTTCTATGGTAAACCCAATTCTGAACTCACACAGCCAAGTCACCGTGGATGCCATGCATCTTAATCTTCTGGACAAGTCTACCTTGAAGGAATCTTGTTGAAAGCCTTACTAAAATCCATTGCCATGCCCTCATTGAATTTTTCAAGGAGCTGATGAAGGTGATCAATCAAGTTAGTAAGACATAAGCCCTGCATAAAGCCATACTTTTCCAAATGTGCATAAATCCTAACTGGAAGAATTTTCTCCAATGCCTTCCCATGTACTGATGTGAGACTCACTAGTCTGTAGTTTCCTGGATTATCCCTATTTCCCTTCTTGAATGGAGGAACACCGTTAGCTACACTAAACATGGCTGGTGCATCCTCAGTTGTAATTGAAACCAGTTTGGTGATTGGAATGTTATTCTCAAGCAAGTGTCTTTTGAATTTATTCTTATTCTCACTTCTTGCTCTCATTAAGGGACAAAAGGGTGACAAGATCCTCTTCAGCTGTCCATAAAAACCATCCACACAAAAGCTCAGCTAGCTGTGTTGGTCGTATTAATAGATTCGTTCATTGACCTGCAATGAGAAGCATTCAGTCCTTCAGGTCCTGCTTTAGTTGCTGTAAGTTGTCTTCAGATAAAGATTCTACCTTGATTTGCTGCTGTGAAAACACCAACTGACATGGTCTGGATTGCTGTTAGTATGCTGTGTGTGTTCTTAAATTCTCTGAATGGTCTGCACCCACAGTCTTGCCTGTTTAAGTTCTTTGTTATCCGTACATGATTTCTTGTGTTTCGCAAGATGACAGCAAACACAAAATGACAGATCAATGCAGGTCTTACCTTTTGGTGCTGGTTTAGAAATAAAAACTGTTGAGCTTTCAAATTGGCCTTCAGCTCGTCAATAATATTTGTCCAAAAGAAAACGATTTAAATTTACAGTAAATCATTGTGGTATGATTCCAAATTCAGTTTTACTTTTCATTAGTTGTATTTTAGTTGTGAACAGAAATTCATTTTTCTATTCCACATGTAAGGTGTTCATTTTGGTTTCTTTATAGATGGCCCACGTTTATCATGCATCATTACTGCTTAACCTTACAGTTTGTGACGTCACTCTACCGGTGATCATGCTGCACCTCCATGCATCTGGAGTATCCAGAACGTTGCTGGGCTGCTTTCAAGTACAGAGATGTCAGAGGTCACTCTGTAGTCACTCTGTTTCCAGGCCTCTGATCAGCTTGCATTGCTCAGATACTGGATGTGGGGCATAGCAGTGTCTCCTGTAACTTTCCTCCATGTTGGATTGATTGATTAGATAAGCAGCTGAAGGAAAAAAAACTGCAGGTCTACAGAGAATGAGCAGAATAAGCTGCTCTTGCAAAGTTTGCACAGATATGATGGGCAGAATTGTGTATTATGTTTACAGTAGTGTAATATACTGGCTTCACACATCAGTTTCTAGCATATTTCTTATTTATTTGTTTGCATTTCTCCCACAGAAGTTACTTTACCTTACAACGGTAGTCCATCCGGACCAAACTGAAACACGGTGCAACGAGCTGGCAAAGCCTGTTCAGAACATGCACTTTTCTCAATCCCTGTGCCTTCACGGAAGTCACGCAGCAGCATGGCGATCGACGTGTGCGTGGCGAGGAAATGCAGGCAGGCAGTGAGATTCTGCAATTCACCAGTTGACTGTGATCTACACATTGGAGACCATAAAAAGTACACATTGCCTCCACTGTGTCAATGAATTCTCATAGTAGTGGAAAGAGTGCTTAACAAGCCAGTTGCTTTGTCATTGATGGTGTTAAGCTTCTTGATGGAGCTGCAGTATTATAGCCAAGTGGACTGTATTGTGCCACTCTCCTGATTTATATCTTGTGGATAGTGGACAGGCTTTGTAGTATCAGATGAGTTCCCAGCACAGGATTCCTTGCCTCTGTAGCACTCTTCTAGTCAAAATAATATATGACTAATGCAGTTCAGTTTCAGGTCAACGGTAACCCACAGGATGTTAAGAATGGAGGAATACAGCGATGATAATACAATTGAATGTCATGAAGAATGGAGAGATTCAGTCTTGTTGGAAATGGTCATTGCCTGGCATTTGTGTGGCATAAATGACACTGACTACCAGTGAAGCAGCTCAAAACCTTTAGGCATATGATACTACTCTTGAGGAAGTCCTACACCGCAACCAGAGAGTTTGACAATTGCCCTTTAACAATCATAGCCATCTTTCTTCATGCCAGATATGACTCGAAACATTTGTGAAATTCCACAACCCCTCACCAATTTCCATTGACTGCAATTATGTTCTGCTCATTGATGCCAGACAAAGTTAAAAGCTGTTTTGATGTAAAGAGCAATCACTCTTGTAGAGTAATGAAATAGAGGTGTGTAATACAAAAAAGCACTGACATAAGTTATCAAGTAAAGTATTCTGAAAAAAGAGAGAAGGAATAGCCTGCACAAGAGCCAAATACACTTCTCTAAAATATGGAAAGTATTACAGTGTAACAAAAGCAGTTTTGAGAAAACCTACCGGAGTCAGACCTTAATAGTTTGAGAGAAACTGTCCACACCAAGAATAAGCCACAAATATTATTCAAAATGGAATTAAGCTAAAATTCAATTCTCATCTGATTTCAAGTTCAGCCTTTGCCCACGTTCAGACCAAAGCAGTACTTAGGTCAGGAGGTGAGTTGCTGTGGCAGAATAGAAACTGAAAATCAGTATGCAAGTTATTGTCAAATAAGTACCATTTGTTAGCACTGATGGCACCCTTCCGTCATTTCATTGGTAATCAAGAGTAAACCGATGGGTCGGTAATGGGCTGGTTTCGAGTTATCCTGTTCTTTGAAGACATGCCTTAATACCTATCACTGACAACCATCTGACAAAGTATCTTCATAAAACCATAAGATGAAGAAGCGAAAGTAGCCATTTAGACCATCAAGTCCATTTGATGAGACTGTTCTGATAATCCTCAAATCTCCTTACATGGCTTGTCAAATTTTGTATAAGACTTATGTGGAACATTACAAAATTTAAATATGTTAAAGGAGGTCACATTGCTGTAGGGCATAAAACAATTTAATGCAATCAAATTATTTTATTAACAAATTCTCTGCACATTAACATTGCCAATGAAGCAAATATATACTCAAACATTCTACATTGCTCCCAAAGCTATTGTACTTTGTCTCTGATACTTTGAACACTCACGACTGAATAACTCAGAAACAGTTTTGCCCATTGAGTTATCAAGGGAGCAAAAGGCACACCTTCCATAATGTTTTCGTATAGTGAAGGCTAGAGGGGGAGAAAAGGCTTCAAAGGGAGAACTTAGGGACATGACTCATACCCAATACTGCATGTGAGGGCTATGTACGATTTTAATCACCAAGTTATTCAAGAATATATTCACAGAAACACCGAATGCAATAAAATGATGACAGATGGCGAACACTTCTCCTAAGTGTTCAAATATTGCCATGGATCGACACTCAATATACAAATGGAGGAAAGTATTTGAATGAACGTGTCCAGTGAAGAAAAGCGAGATATTTCATTTTAACACTATGTACGAGAGACAACGAACGGTTTGGGGAACTATTTTCACCAGCTCACTGTGTACTTAGACGTGGAAAAAAAATTGTTAAAACAGCCTGGTGACAACATGCAATATTTGCGTTTTCCCTTTTACAGTCAAGGGGGAACCTCGGCATTCATAAAGGAAACTGAAGAGGAAAATAATAGCATGGTCACACTCTGGTTTCAGCGAACGTAAGAAACGGGCGCTCAAACTGCAGAAGCAAAGACCCCACATGGAAACGAAAGCATTGTCAAGACTCAGTACCACCGGGAAATGCTATAACATGGATTGAAACTAGCGTTGACAACTGCAAGTTGATTTAAACGTATGTTCTGGCTGTTAGTTGCTCCGACCTGACCACCACCCTGCCCCGGGATAACCTGACACTAGGTTGGGATTTTATGGAGCATCACAGCTCCCTCCGGGTAAACGGGCACTTGCAGAGTGTGTGTAACTGGGAGACAGGGAAGGTACTTGATGCTTTCGGGTTCATAAAGCTGGCAGTGAGTTGGGATAAAGCAGTGGCTGGTACCTGTGCCGCTCGTTGCCTCCCCGGTTTCTCTCTCACAAGCAGAACCTATCAGTGGTCGCCATGTGTGCCATTCCCCAGTTGCTCAGCCTCCGGCTCTGAGAGCGCGTTCATATCCTGACCTTTCACCTCTGACCTCCGCGACCCCAGAGCGCTGCTGCTTCCGGGAAGGTAACTTCCGGCCGCCGGCTCGCTTGTTTCCATGGAGTTGAGGACGTCTCTCATTTAGAAAAGGAAGGAGAATCATAACTGGTCAAAGAAAAAAAACATAAGTTAGATTGATGCTTTGTCAAAGAGGTAGGGGTTTAAGCAGCACCTTAAAGGAAGTAAG
>JAHRHZ010000021.1:29435783-29476353 GCA_024137785.1 Ginglymostoma cirratum | reverse complement strand
GAGTCTTTGTCAAAGAGGTAGGGGTTTAAGCAGCACCTTAAAGGAAGGAAGAGTGCGCTTCAGCATCTGGCGATCAGAAACCATTGATGTATTATGGAATTGGACTCCAGCAATAGAGCAGGAGGTGTTAGCGATGAAACAACTATGGGACGGGTAAAGCCTTCGGCACTGGCAAGCTCCTGCGTGTGAGGATTTCAGCAAATAGCCCAGATTTTGTGGTCAGTATCAAAGCAGCAGAAAAAGATACCCTTTAAATATAGATAATGTTAATACTTAATGTACGTTATTAAAATTTATATAGCAATAGTGATCAAATTGTGTCCCAAAGCATTCGACACCCAATAACCTATTTTTAAATTGTAGTAACTTGCGAGGAAATTCAGCAGCCAATTTGCATCCAGCAATCTCGAGGGAGGTATGAGAATGTGGTGATCTGGTGATCGAGAAGGCCTTTGTAATGTTCTCGGACATAGTTTCCAATCCCACCGTGGGCAAATGGTGAAATTTGAATAAGGGGTTGTTATGGTGCTGTGGTAATGTCCCAATGACCCATGTAAGTCCCACCTGCTTCAGAATTATGCCATAATATGCCTGACCAGGTTATTTAAAAATATCTACAGCAAGCTCCCACTACCTTAGGTATCCACTGCCATGACAGTTCACAAATGTTTTTGTTGACGTTCGACTAGAGAATTGTGTCATGGGGCATTGACTTGTGATATGTGTGAGCAGGGGAAGGAACAGCCAATAAGATTGATGACACCTCAGTGACACTTGCATAGTGTAAACCACAAAGTATAATTAAGTTTTAAATCATATGCAGAAATCAGAGTAAAGATTGGGAATTAAATATGGGTTTGAAAAAGACACAAAACAATGAAATTTATAGCAGTGATTAAATTCTAAAGAAGCAAGAACGCCACACTTTTGAAATTAAATTTTCAGTGCCAAAGATGTTTTTAAGTATTTATGAATGATTGATCATGTCATTAAACGTTAATCTTAAATATGAATTCACCAGCCCTAACTTTCCTTGCATTGTTTAAAGGGCAGCTAATAGGTAAGTACAGAAAGTACTAGAGAAAATCAGCACATCATGGGTCTCTTCGTGGGATTTGAAACATTGACTCTGTTCCACTCCACAGATGCTGCCAGACCTGCTGGGTTTATCCATCGCTTTATTTTAATTTCACATCTTCAGGATGTGCATTATTTTGCTTTTAATTGTTAAGTACTGCAACTTTATGTGCTACATGAATTTCAACATTGAGTATATCAGAAAAATACAAGTACAGGACAGTCTGTGGAGAAGCAGAGTAACTCAGACCTCAGCTTCTGAATTTTCAAGTGTATGTGTGTACCCTTGGTTGCTGTCCAATTTACTTCATCATAATAATGTACGCTATTAGTTCCACTATTTTTCTTAATGCAAAATCCAGACCATTGCCTTTTATTGCTGTTCTGTTTACTCCTGAATAATTGTACTAGCTTGCTTCTCATCTCAACATACATGGATGTAGTGGTAGACAATTTAGTCTGTTGTCATTCAAACAGATCATTGTTAATCTGTTGCTAACCTAACTAATAGTACCCACCTTTGCCCTATCAGTCAATCTCCTTTTAAATTTAACAATTGACTCAACAGCATATGTGGTTTGTGGAAGACAGTTTCAGAAACCCTTTGTGTGAATAAGTATTTTCTTACACCACCCAAAAATATGAATATACAAATTAGGAGCAGGGTTAGCCCATTGAACCCCACTGCCATTTAATAAGTTCACAGCTCATCTGATGGTTCCGCATTCCCACCTACCCTTGATAACCTTTCATCCCATTGCTTCTCAAGAATTTATCTACTTCTGTCCACAAAAAAAGGACAGTCTATCCACCACATTTTGAGGCACAAGTGTTCCAAAGATTCGCGAACCTCTGCAAGGAGAAAAGTTCGCATCACTTTTTGACTCCTTGTTTTTAAATAGTGACCTCTGGTTATAGATTCTCACACAAGAAGAAACAAACACATCCATCCTGTCAAGATTCCTAAAGGCCTTCTATGTTTCAGTCAAGTCACCTGTTACCCTTATAAACCTGAAAAGTCTTGTTCTGACATTTATCCAATTCCTCCAGGTTTAGACTCCCAAACCTTTGAAAATAATTTATCTCTATCTACCCTATCTGTTCCCCCTAAAGCCTTCAATGAAATTCTAGAGTATATTACCCTAGGTTGTACAATCTCGCCATGTAATTAACCCTTTGATTTCATGTATCACTCTGGTAAATCTGTGCTGCACTCTTTGCAATACCAATATATCATTCCCAAGGTGTGCCAGAATATTCTGTTCACAATTCTCTGGGTCACCGAATCAGAATTTTGCATTGCTGGAGCATGACTTCTATTCACTTGTACTCTAATCCTAACAGTATAAAAGTTGTAATTCCATTTGTCTTTTTGATTATTTCCAGGATGTACATTTGCCTACATTGAAATCCATTTGTCTCAGTTTTATTCATTCACTTAACATATTAATACTTCTTGGTAAAATTATGCTTTCATCTACACTGCTTTCAGTGCCAATTCTCTTGTCACCTGGTTTTACTTCAATCCTAAGGCCCTCATGTACTACAAAGGTATAACCTGAAAGTGCATTCTGCAAGATCAAAAATTGGGATGTTTTTCTACAACACTTCTCCATAGGAAACCCTTGAAAAATATGTAAATGGAGAGATTACATGACAGGATTTGTACTTGACAAGAAATAGAAACAATAGAATCTGTTATTAAAATTGCTGTTTAGATTCTTTTAAAAAGCATTTCTTGCACTCTGTTTCCTCTTATATTTTTCACATGTCTACTTCGAAAATTTTAAGGTCAGCTTCTCCAATTTCCTGTGTTCACATTTGACATAAATGTTACAACTAAGTTACAGTTCTGAATTTTAAGGTATCAGTGGAATAATATTTAAATTTCTCCTTAAGGACTTTCCCGAGTATAGTCTTCTGGACAAGTATAATACAAATATTAAAAATAGAATGTAATCTTGCTCAGGCTTTGATATTGTCAAGGGATTGTTCTCAAATCTTGGTGTCACCAAAAAGGCAGCTTTGCATTACAGGACATTGTTTATTAAGGCTGACAATAACAAATGCTGGAGATCACAGCAGGTCAGGCAGCCACCATGGAGAGGGAGCAAGCTATCGTTTTGGGTCTGGATGACTCTTCATCAGAGCTGACATGAAGTTTGGAGAGGGCAGCATTTGTCACTTCACATCAGCTCTGATGAAGAGATATCTAGACTCGAAACATTAGTTTGTTCTCTCTCCATGGATGCTGCCTGACCCATTGTGAACCCCAGCATTTGTTGTTTTCAGTATAAATGCCTGCATCTGCAGTAATTTGCTCCTTCATTGTTTATTAAGGTTTTACTTCAGAAAAAAAAACCAGAACATTCAAATCTTCATAGTGATAATTTTGAAATTGTCTAAATGAAATGTTAAATAAAATCAGGAACAAAAACAGAAGTTGCTGGAAAAGCTCAGCAGGTCTGGCGGCATCTGTGAAGACAAAATCAGAGTTACTGTTTCGGGTCTGGTGGCCCTTCCTCAGAACTGATGGTAGCTGGGAAACGTTGGTTTATATGTAGAAAATAGGGAGGAGGATGGGATAGAGAGTAAGTGATAGGATAGAGCCTGAACAGAGAGAAGAGCAGTTGGATAGACAAAGGAGTTCATAACGATCTGGCTAGGAGGGTGAATAGCTGTTGATGGGGACTATTAGTGACTAACAATAGGTAGTGTGTAATGGCAGGCTTTGTGATAACAAGGCCTGGTGTGTGGGGTAGGTGGCTAGGACACGGGAGAGTTTAGGCCCTAAAATTATTGATATTGAGTCCGGAGGGCTGCATGGTCCCCAAGCGAGAAGTGAGGTGTTGTTCTTCCAGCTTGCATTGAGCTTTGCTGGAACACTGCAGCAAGCCAGAGACAGAGATGTTGGCCATGGAAAAGGGTGGTGTGTTAAAGTGGTAGGCAACAGATAGCTCAGGGGCTTTTTTTGTTTGTTCCAGTCCAATTCTGGACCCCATCCACAACTCTTTTTTTTCCAATATATCGATGATATCATTGGTGCTGCTTCCCTTTCTTGTCCTGAATTGGAAAAGTTAATCAATTTCGCTTCCAATTTCCACCCTGCCCTCACTTTCACCTGGTCTATCTCAGACTCCTCCCTTCCCATCTGTTTCCATTTCTGGAGTAGACTGGCTACTAATATCCACTATAAACCCACTGACTCCCAAAGCTATCTGGACTATACATTCTCACACCCTGCTTCCTGTAAAGACTACATCCCATTCTCTCAGTTCCTCTGTCTCCATCGCATATGTTCAGATGAGGCCACCTTCGACAAGGGAGCCTCTGAAATGTCTACCTTCTTCCTCAACCGAGGATTCCCCAGCGCCATTGTTGACAGAAGTCTCAACCGGTTCCGACCCATCTCCCGAACTTCTGCCCTCACCCCTTCTCTTCCCCCCCCACAACAGTGATAGGGTTCCCCTTGTCCTTACCTACCATCCCACCAGTATCCTCATTCAGAAGATCATCGGACATCATTTCTGCCACCTCCAGCGAGATGCCACCACCAGACGCATATTCTCCTCCCCTCCCTTGTCCTCCTTCAGTATGGACCGTTCCCTCCAGGACAACCTTGTCCACTCTCCCTTCACCCCAACAACCCCCCACCCCCCAGGCATCACGGCACCTTTCCCTGCAACCAGCGAAACTGCAACACCTGCCCATTTACCTCCTCCCTCCCCAGTATCCAAAGGCCCAAACATACCTTCCAGGTGAAGCAACGCATCACCTGCACTTCCCAGAATCTAGTCTACTGCATTCGCTGCTCAAAATGTGGTCTCCTCTACATTGGGGAAACGAAACCTAGACTGGGTGACAGCTTCACAGAACATCCAGGTTCTACTCACAAAAAAGACCCCGAGCTATCTGTTGCCTGCCACTTTAACACACCACCCTGTTCCTTGGCCAACATCTCGGTCTCTGACTTGCTGCAGTGTATCAGTGAAGCTCAACGCAAGCTGGAAGAATAGCACCACCTCATCTTGCTCTTGGGGACCCTGCAGCCCTGCGGACTCAATATCGAGTTCAATAATGGAATTAGCTCCCTAGCCCATACACCAGGCCTTGTTATCGCATAACCTATCACTTACACACTACCTATTGTTAGTTACTAACAGTCCCCATTAACAGCTATTCACCCTCCATAGCCACATTGTTATCAACTCCTTCGTCTATCTAACTGCTGTTCTCTCTCTCTTTGGGCTCTATCCTATCGCTTACTCCATATCTCATCCCCCTCCCTATTTTCTGCACATAAACCAACATTTTCCCAGCTGCCATCTGTTCTGAGACAGGGTCACTGGATCCGAAATATTAAGTCTGATTTTGTCTTCACGGGTGCTGCCAGACCTGCTGAGCTTTTCCAGCAGCTTCTGTTTTTGTTCCTAAATGAAATGTTACTGATGCTAAATTGTTTAATTTTTAAATAATTTCTTTGGTCACTTACGCTAATTCCTTATCCTTTTCTTTTCAATTCATGCACAAATATAAACGTCATGTATTTCTATGCTTCCGTTCTAATTGTGTACAAATTACGATTATACTGTTGTAATTATATAATTTTATATATGTGTATACATTGGTCTACTGCACTTGATAGAATCCTTTCTGTAGACTGTTTCAAGAGCTTATTTTTACAACTTATTATTGTACTTTGTTCCATATTTTATACAGCTGTCTCATTTAAAAATAAACACTGTACTTTAAATCTGCAATAAATACCAACAAACTTTCATTTAACTGACAAATTATACTGCTGTACATTTTTTTGTGGCTACAATGTGATTTACAAGGCTAAAGAGAAACATCTGGTCTATTATTAATTGTTGTTTAGCTTAGATAGCTAGTGTGAAGTTCAGAATAGCACTAATGAAATGGATTAAATTCCCATTCTAGCTGAGGTAGACTTGGGACCTGTCTCCCCACCCTGCCACTGACAGTAGAAGGTAATGGTAAACCAGTATTGACAAAAACTGTCGAGAAAGCAGCTCATCATGAAGCATCAGTAGGTAATGAGTCAAGGACCTACCCTTGGGCAGAGGACTCATGTTTACGAAAGGTATGTGCCTTTTTGGTTGGAGTGTTCAGTTGAAAATGTGATTTTATTGGATTATTTTATGTTATTTGTTTCACCTAATGTAACAGGATATATCACCAGTATTATTTTAATACTCGGTAAATTTTTCTCCATCTCTCCTCTCTGCATTTCACATAATGAGTTTCTCATAAGTTAAGGTTCCAGGGGTGGATTTTAGTACTTCACTTAATTGGTTGTATAGCAGGTCTGTTTTGTTCCGTTTGCTGGACCAGATTCACTATTGCCAAATGTTGCAGGAGCAACCAGTTTAAAATTAACTTATTCAGCGTGGACCAGGAATCAAACCTGATGCCTTCCTAGATTGAAATAAAACATAAGATCCTGGATACACATTAGATAAGTCAATAACTGTAAAAGAGAGTTGCTGACATTTAGATGTGGGACCATTCATTACTCAATGATCAGAGGCAAAAAACTGCAAATGCTGGAATCCAAGGTAGATAAACAGGAGGCCAGAAGAACACAGCAAGCCAGGCAGCATCTGGAGGAAAGGAGAAGCCAACATTTCGGGTATTACCCTTCTTCAGGACTGGATGTGGGGGTAGGGGGCGCTGCAGATAAAGGGAGAGTAGTGGGAGGAGGGTAGTGGTGATAGGTGGATACCGGTAGTAGGTACAACCTAGTAGATCGGTGGGAGGGATGAATTTGGTTCGTACCTGGAAGGGAGGTTCAGTACTTGGAATGGAAGGGAGGAAGCAGGGCTGGAAAGGGAGCCAGGGGTTGGGTGGGAAGGTTATTTGAAATTAGATTCCTCTGTGTTGAGTCCCCTGGGCAGTAGGGTGCCCAGGCAGAAGATAAGGTGCTGTTCCTCAGATTTGCATTCTGAATCACTGTGACACTGGAGGAGGCCGAGGACAGACATGCTGTAGGGGGAGTGAGATGGGAGTCTTGAAATGGGCGGTGACCAGGAGGTTAGGCTGGCCGTTACGGGCCAGGTGAAGATGCTCAGTGGAACGGTCACCTAGTCTACATTTGGTTTCACCGATGTCGTCTTGTTATAATACTACATGATTGCTTTGGCTTCACTTACATTAAAGATCTCAAAAATATCCACTGCATTTTCATCATGGAACATAATAACAGGCTAAAATTTACATCATGGATAGTTCTCTGACTGATGGAGGTCCATGCAGTTACAAAACATCAAATAGCATCTTTGGTACCAAGGCTGATCCTGTATTGAGAAATCGTAAGAACTGCAGATGCTGGAGTCAGAGATAGCACAGTGTGGAGCTGGAGGAACACAGCAGGCCAGGCAGCTTCAGAGGAACAGGAAGGTTGACGTTTCAGGTCGGGACCCTTCTTCAGAAATGGCAGAGGGGAAGAAATAAATAGAGAGAGGTCAGTGAGGTGGGAGGAGCAGATAGGTGGGAGAGAAGATGGACAGGTTGTGTCAGGTCAAGGAGGTGGGGATGAGGGGAGGGTTGGTCATGGGATGAGGCTGGGGATGAGAAGATTTGAAACTGGTAAAATCCACATTTAGGCCATCAGGCTGTAGGCTCCCCAGGCAGAAAATGAGGTGCTGCTCCTCCAGTTTGCAGGTGGCGTAACCTTCCACATTAGACAGAGGTTCACCTGCACATCTGTTAGTGTGGTCTGTTGCATCCGCTGCCCCTGATGTGGCCTCCTCTACATCGAAGAGATCAAGTGGAGGCTCGGAGACCACTTTGTAGAACACCTGTGCTCTGTTTGTGACAAACAACACCTTCTGGTCGCAAACCATTTCAATTCCCACTCCCTGGGTGACTTGTCCATCCTGCGCCTCCTTCAGTGTCACAATGAGGCCACCCACAAACTGGAGGAGCAGCACTCATATTCTGCCTCAGGATCCTACAGCCTAAAGGCATAAATGTGGATTTTACCAGTTTCAAAATCTCCTCATCCCATGACCAACCTTCCTTCTCGTCCCCGCCTCCTTGACCTTACACAACCTGTCCATCTTCTCTCCTACCTATCCACTCCTCCCACCTCACTGACCAATCCCCACCACTCTGTACCTACACTCATCTATCAACATCCCAACCCTGCCCCTCCTCTATTTATTTCTGAACTCCCTTTCACACCTCCCCCCCCTGCGCCCCCCCGCCAACCGCCCATTTCTGAAGGAGGGACCCAACCTGAAACATGAACTTTCCTGCTCCTCTGATGCTGCCAGGCCTGCTGTGTTCCTCTAGCTCCACACTGTGTTGATCCTGTGTTGACTTCTCATTAATTTGAGAATGCCCTGTCCATTGGCTGAATTACAGATGTGCACCTTGAGATCAATACGTAGGGAAAACAGCGTCAGCATGTAACTGTTTTACAAGTGGATGAGTTGAACAGTTAACAAAAAAGAAGCACAGTCTTGCAGTCCACAACCAACCCAACCTTTCAACAGGTGAAAAAGCCTTAGAGACAAAATGGTTATGGAACCAGTCACTCACAACCTCTTGGGTGACGCACTGGCATAATTTTCATCCCTTTAACAGCATTAGGTTTAGGACTTCCACCGACAAACAAGAGATTATACTTTCTTCGACTTTTTGCAACTGTGCGCCACCTTCTCTACTATGTCACCAATTGCATACCATATCAAACACCCATCCAGTCTGCATTATATAGTTGTTCAAGACTAGTTCATCATCATTACTAAACCTTGCACATTTGGTTATGTAACATTTGACAACCTCTCAGCCAAAGTTTGTTCACCAGTAGCCTTTGAATGATGAATCCTATGCATACAGTTAAACATGTGCAAGCACTTTGAGGAAACTCTCACTCACAACTAATTTTAAAGTCCTTATGAAATTCTTTTCCATAAGCATTGTCCCCAACATAGGGAACTCCCTCATTACGACATTGTCAGAACCATTCATACAGCAAATTGTCATGGTCAGCATACTTAGTACCGTATAGTGTTTTACACTGACCAATTCCTTTAATAGTGTCACTTTCTGCATAGAATACAAATAGTTATTCTCACTGCTTCTTGATGTCATAACCCGTTGAGCCATCCATACCATATGCCACACACATTTTTTTCACTGAAGCATTTTTGTATAGTTTCTTTATGATTTGTACCTTTTGCAAGAATGTAAGCACAACATACTCACGTTTTGTTGCACTTTTCACGGATATTGTTTAAAAAAAATTAGTCTACCCTGAGAATGCTTGGGTCTGTCCAAAAGTACTGCTGCAAAAGGAAGGATGGTAGAAAATAACATGTAATGGAGAGGATGTGATGATTGTGTAGTGTGCAAAAACACAACACAAGGTTACAAAGCCATTCAACGCATGAAGACTTGTGCATCTATAGATCAGGTAAATCCATGTCTTCATGATTTAAGGCAGTGCTTGAACAACTGAATGGCGTGTTGATCATTTGCTTGGTCCTGCTCAAAATGTTTCTGAACAACTGGTGATCTTGAACAATAGAATTCCCTGCTGGAGAGGTTCCAGTGTAATATCACAGAATCTTTTACATCCACCTGAGAGTGCAGACAGAACGTCAGTTGAATGTTTTATTCAAAATATACATCAGTGCTGCACTGAAGGTAGGGCCTACGTTAAGCGTACAAGTCTCTGAAATGGGGCTGGAATCCAAAATCTTCTGACTCAGTGGTAAAATTTCTACCAGCATGCCAAAGAATAGCAATTACTACATTGTTGAGAGAAGGAAGTTTAATTATTAATTACAGTAGTTATTACTTACAATTTTGAATGATAAGGAAATTCCAAATCTAGTATACATTATAGACATGGTATATCTAATAATGATCAGAAATCAGTTCACTGCTTTTCATTTTTAAATTCACATTCAACCAACTGACATTTGAGAACTTAAGATAATCTTTTAAACCAGTAAAATAATAATTTACTAGTTGCTTTAACAATGTTACACACGCAATACTGTGTTAGGTTCATCAGCTGTTGATAACTTGTATATTTTAACTCATGAGACAAACCTTCTGATGTATAAAGTTTTGCCCAAGTCTATTGTTGAGTTTTCCTTCGACAATGGCACTGCTTAGTGGTCAGTCAGCAAAACAATTCAGATGGCCAATTAATTAGTGTGATAAAGCCTAATGACCTTTAAACATTTGACAAAAATCTCATGATCTTTCAGCCTTAGCCTTGTGATCTTAGATGAACCATGATTTTTCTATTAATTTTCCTTAGTTTATCGGGTTGAAGATTCAAAGGATCTTCTAAATTGTGTACAAGAACTTGTATTTATACAGCATCTTTTAGACAGGAAACATTTCAAGTATTTCACAGAAGAAAAGGTAAATATAGGGGTGAAAGAATAAATAACTGGCTCTGGTGCGTTAGTTAAGCAAAATTACAGATGATCTGTCCAGAAACAGGAATTTTGAGGATAGTTTCCAAATAGAAGAGTGTAATGGAGAGGTTTAGAAGCAATTATCATGGAGAGGGTTGAGATGATTGGAAGTTTGCTACTATTAGTGGAACAAAAAAATGATGAGATGAACAGAAGACCAACACTGTAGGGGCTAAAGAATGCAGCATGAAACATTAAGCAGAAAGTAAAAATATAGAAAAAAAGTGGGTGAAGCCATGGAAAGGGAATGGTGAGACTTATGCAGCACAAATGTAGAAGTAGGAGGGCAGTATTTATGGAGAGAAAAGCAGAGTTAACATTTCAGATGGATGACCTTTCATCACCAGGGCTTCTTAGCTCATGAGGATGATAGTCTGATAAGGGAAATGTTAGAGAAATTGTGTCTAAAGGTGAGACAGGGTTTTAGCAGCAGTGGGAATGATGTATGAGAAGTTGCAGGTCCTACTGAGAGATAGAAATTAGTGGCTTCCTAAACAGGTAGGATATTGCATTTGAAGCCAGCTTTAGAAAAAAAAATTCCAAGGATTTACAAGGTATAATTAACCCAAAGAAACTGATACAACTTGAGGGTTACATGGATGGATGGAGGAAAAGTGTCTGTTGAAGGACAGAAGAAAGATATGCATTCATTCAGTGCTTTTTTACAAACTCAGGCCCTCCCAAAGCACTTATAGCTAATGAAGTACCTTTGAAATATTACCATTGTAAAACAAGAAATGCGGCATGAAGTTGCAGACAGCAATATCTTACAAATAGCAAATGGCTAGGTGAGCAGATGTTTTGCTGGTATCGGTTAAAGAATAAATATTGACCAGTACAAGGGAGTGAATTCAGACATAGCCAAAAAAAATTTTCCTCAGAACCACAGACTTGTTACAGTTGCAGAAGGTGGCCATTCAGCCCATCATGTCTGCAATGGCTGTCAAGTGAGAATCGTGACTTAGTGCACTCGGCCTTTTTCCCACACCCTTGCATAGTGTTTCTATTCAACTAATCATTTAATATTCTTTAGAATGCCTCAATTGAACATGCCTCCACCACACTCCCAGGCAGTGCATGCCAGACACCCAAACCACTTGTGTGATTTTTTTTAACATCACATTTGCTTCTTTTGGAAATCCCTCTACATCTGTGCCTTCTCATTTTTGACGGTTTTATGCATGAGAACAGTTTTTTTCCTATGTACTCAATACAAATCTTCCATAATTTTGAAAACTTCTGTTCAAGGAGAACCATCCCAAGATCTCTAAAATATCCTCATGACTGAAGTTTCTCAAAACTTTTCTTCCTTTAAATGCCTTGAGATTACATTTAGTGGGCAAAGAAGTGGCAGATAGAATACAATCTGGGAAAGAGTGAGGTTATGCACTTTGGTTAAGTAGAACAGAGGTGTAGACTATTTTCTAAATGGGGAAAGGCTTTAGAAAGCTGAAGCATAAAGGGATTTAGAAGACCCAGTTCAGGATTTTCTTAAGGTTAACATGCAGGTTCAGTTGGCAGTTAGGAAGGCAAATGCAATGTTAGCATTCATTCTGAAAGGTTAGAATACAAATAATGCTGAGGCTGTATGGGCTCTGGTCACATCGCATTCAGAATATTGAGTAGTTTTGGGCTCCTATCAAAGGAAGGATGTGCTGACTTTGGAGGGAGTCCAGAGGAGGTTTACAAGAACGATGCTGGGAATGAAGGTTTGTCATATAAGGAGCAGTTGAGGACTCTGGATCTGTACTCAATGGAGTTTAGAAGGATGAGGGGCGATCCCATTGAAACTTAGAGAAACTGAGAGGCCTGGATAGAGTGGACATGGAGAAGATGTTTCCACTAGTAGGAAAGACTAAGACCACAGCTTCAGAGTGAAGGCATGACCTTTTAGAACTGAGATAAGGAGGAATTTCTTCAGCCGGAGAGTGGCAAACCTGTGTAACTCTTAGCCACAGAAAGCTATGGAATCCAAGTAACTAAATGTATTTAAAACAGAGCTAGATATGATCTTGATTAATAAGAGGATCAAGGGTCATGGGAGGAAGCAGGAGAATAGGGTTGAGAAACATATCAGCCGTGATTGAATGGTGGAGCAGACCGATGGGCTGAATGGCCTAATGCTGTTCCTATATCTTACGGTATTATGGGTTTGAATCGCACCGTGGCAGATGAAATATTAATTTGAGTTCAAGTTTTTAAAAAAAACGATGGGATCAACAAGCAAGCCCAGTGGCAACCATGTAATCGTTGTCTATTGTCAAAAAAAAACAAAATCACGTTCACTAATATCCTTTAGGGAAGGAAACCTGCCATCTTTACCTGATCTGGCCTATGTGTGACACCAGATCTAGCGAGAAGATTGACTCAACTGCTCTCTGGGCAGTTAGGAAAGGGCAACAAATGCTGGCCTAACCAGTGACACCCACATCCAATAAACTAAAGGATCAGCAACAAATGCTGGCCATGCCATGAAAGAATAAAAGAGATGTTAGAATGAAATGGTGTGGGTCATAAAACAACAGGAGATCTTACTTAGACAAATGGAGGCTGGAAGAACACAGCAAGTCAGGCAGCATCTGGAGGAAAGGAGCAGTCAACGTTTCAGGTATTACCCTTCTTCAGGACTCCCAGCCCTGAAGAAAGGGAATACCCGAAACATTGACAGCTCCTTTCCTCCAGATGCTGCCTAGCATGCTGTGTTCTTCCAGCATCTTGTTTGTCCACCTTGGATTCCAGCATCTGCAGGAGATCTTACTTGACTAAGTCAGAAGTCACACAACACCAGGTTATAATCCAACAGGTTTATTTGAAATCACGAGCTTTCAGACTGCTGCTCCTTTGTCAGGTAAAGTCACTTCAGTTCTGGGGATGAATGTGATTGTAGTACAAAACCATTGAAGCAGTGTATTATAAATCAAGATGGCAGGCCTTAAAACATCAGAAAACATAGGAGTTGCAGGGAGGTCTGGAGGTTAAAAGCAATTTAGAGGGTTTCTTAGCCAAATATGAATGAAAGGAGCTCATGAAATATTTTACCTTAGAGAATAGCTGGAACACTGAAGAGAAAACTAAGTGAATTCTAGAGGGTTGATATATACATTTGTTTGCTCACAGGAAAAATTAATAAACATTCAAGATTTTACGAGTTAAGGAAATTCGTGCAGGAGGAACTGAAAAATAGTTTAAAGAAAAGTCTTTATAAGCTGTCATGTTGTATTAGTAGTGTTTACTTTGTTTAATTCTTTTAGATATACAACCGAGTTTATTTTTGCTTAAAAACAAGAAATCTTGTGTAGTTCTGTGGTTAATTGGTGGGCATTCATGTTTCTCCTTTCAACTTTAATAGTCACTAACACGATCATAAAATCGAGAAGGACTTCATGATGATTACCTTAAAGTTTTGTTAGCATTACATTAGTTATTGGTCATCATTTATACCTTTGATTGTTTCTGCAAATCAAACTCCTTATTGAGTAATCCAAGTAACAGCAAGTTCCAGAATTATTTCGAAGATTGTGGAAGGTACTACATTTTTAAAGGTAGGTTTTTGCTGTCCAGAAGAGCACAATGCCCATGATAAGAATTTTCCTTAATTATAATCAAATATTACATTTATTGTAACACTGTTAACTCAAATGTTGTCAAAGAGTTGTCCATAACCTTCATTTTTCCTTCGGAAGTAAGGTCCTGTTTTCTCAGATGCTCGATCAGCTGTTCCATTTTTTTAAGCTTTGCTGCAGTTCCCTGCTCTTGTTGCTGAAGTTTTTTTATCTTCTCTTGTAATCTGAAAATCTTTTCCCAGAGTTGGGCCTTACCAGTATCCTGTCTACAATATGAATGCTCAACTTGTAGAACATTTTCAGGGACTATGGGTTGCTGATCACTAAACAGTTGGTTTGTTTCAAGCTCTTTTATTGTTGTGAAGGGTTCAGTTGATGTGATGTTGAAAGGTTGTTCTGGATTTCCAAGTGACTCAGATGCAGTGTTAACTTCTGAATTCCTTTGGGATTGCTCATCATGCTCTGCACTACAAACTGATGATTCTAGTCTTTCTTTGGTTGGTTTTTCATCTCTTGCAGTAGGACCAAAGATTTGCGGGTTTGTTTCTGATGCTTCTTTTGGAAAATTATTTTTCCTACGAATATATCGAGAACACAGTTTTTTCTTCTGAAAGATAAAGTTTTGGGCTTTTTATTTGATAAAGTGGACATTTGTTGCATTATAATGTCCCCAACCCCACTTCAAAGTCAGAGCTAATCTTACCTGCTGATGATTTGGAAATGAGAAAACAGTTGGTATAGCTTGCGGCTTCAAATAACGGATACCCCAGCGCCATTCAAATGAATCTGCAGTAAAATGTTCACTACATATGCATTGATGCTTAGTGGGGAACCAGTTGTCACGTTTCATATTTTTGATCCATTTGTTAAGTCTTTCTTTGTTTTGCAACGGAAACCTTTTTTTAAAGAGAAAACAAAATACATTTGTTACGTTAAAGGTTTATACATATTGTATTGTGAAGTTTATTCTTGAGCTGCTTAGTATTAAGTTAGGCTTAATATTAAGCAGTATTTAGATACATATTCCTAAGCCTGCTCATTAATCTCTCTTCTACATACTCTGAGGCAGCATTAGGGTGGTAAATTTATATTTGTAAAAGATTAACTTTCTAAATTAGTATAACTGAAATACAAATTCTGTCTTTAATGTGTATGAATTCAAGGCTGTGTAAATATGTTAGCATTGTTGTTGGTTGTAACATATTCCTGTGAATCAAAACCTAAGCGGCTGGGTAATAGGAATGTCCTTTTTGAAATATTTAATAAATCAGTTGGATTGTATCCTCATGCAAAATGAAGCCGACTTAAATAATGGGAAAAGTCTGAAGAAGGGTCTAGGACCGAAACGTCAGCCTTCCTGCTCCTCTGATGCTGCTTGGCCTGCTGTGTTCATCCAGCTCTATACTTTGTATATCTCAGATTCTCCAGCATCTGCAGTTCCTACTATCTCCGACTTAACAAGTTTTAAGAAATATTATTTATCATAAATACACACATTTCTTAATAAAATCTTTTACTTTTGTGATGCCAGTTACATAGTTTTTATTTTCCAAATGGGTGGTACTTGATTCCAGGAGTCTCTGACATTTCAGTCTATGTGGATTGACTTATGGCATACCGTGGTGCTTGAACATGACATGGAACAACTTAATTGATATGCTATGGTCTGCTTGTGCCATGGCAGTGCTGTGCCCTGTTGACCATCACAGTCAAATCTAATGTTACATTTTCCATTTACTGTCAATTACTGTCCAGTTTCAATCTTCAAAGTAACAATATAGTCTGTTGACAGTCATGTATGTGCATGAAGGTCAGAATAAGATCACTTGCTTTTCTTTCTGGTCTAACTGGAAGAAAGCTTGATCATCCAGTAAGATACAAAAAAGCTGCCAACATCTGTGTAACATTACTCCAGTGTGAGCTACTGCTTTTTGTAAATGGGGATAGAGATTAAAATGACAAGTGATGTACATGTGGAACATTACAGAGTCATAGTCGTAGAGATGTACAGCATGAAAACAGGCCCTTCGGCCACGGGGACTAGATATCCTTAATTAATCAAGTCCCATTTGCCAGCATTTAGCCCCTATCCATCTAAACCCTTCCCATTCATATATCCATCCAGATGTCTCTTAAATGTTGTAATTGTACCAGCCTCCACTACTTCCTCTAGCAGCTTGTTCCATACTTGCAGCACCCTCAGCTTGAAAAGATTGCCTCTTGAGTCCCTTTTAAATCTTTCCCCTCTCGTCTTAAATCTATGCCATCTAGTTTTGGACTCCCCTACCCTGGGTCGAAGACCATGGCTGCTCACCCAATCCATGCCCCTCACGATTTTATAAAGTTCTATAACGTCACCCCTCAGCGTCCGATGCTCCAGGGAAAATAGCTCCAGTCTATTCAGCCTCTCCCTGTAGCTCAAACCCTCTGACCCTGGCAATATCCTTGTAAATCTTTTCTTAACCCTTTCGAATTTCACAACATCTTTTCCTATAGTGATCCAAGATGGAGGACGGGAGAAAATTGTGGCTGTTAAGTGCTGCTCCTTTTTTCAGTTGTTTTCAGTGTTGAGCTCATTTCCTCAAATTCTTGGAACACTAATTACTGTTTTATAAGCTGTTGCATTGTTTTGTAACTTTGGGAAAAAAATTCAAATCAAAGGTACTTTTTAAAGTGGGATGAAGTGAGACAGCAGGTACCATGTGGGAGGTGAAAAAAGGAGCAGTGAACTTGCACAGCTGCCTATGCTGTTTAGTAACAAATATCCCTGGATCATCAGAGTTTGGACTAAGAGAAAAATTAGCTTTTACTACAAAATGTGCGGTTTTCTTTTTAATTTCAATGAATCATGGCAATAAGATCCCAATTCTTTCCACCCATTTTCTATTACAAGGTATCTTTGATTTATGTTTTTTGACATAGAAGATTAAAGTCTGCTTCAACACTGGAGTCCCCCAAGGATGCATCCTCTGCCCACTGCTTTACTCCCTTTACATCTATGACTGTGTTGACAAATTCCAAATGAACGCTATCTACAAGTTCGCTGACGACACCACCATAATGGGGTGGATATCTAACAATGAAGAGTCAAACTACAGAAGGGAGATACAGGGCTTGGTGACACGGTGCAATGAAAACAATCTGTCTGTCAACGTCGGCAAAACTTGACATTGACTTCAGAAAGAAAGGAGAATATGCCCCCCTATACATTAACAGAACAGAAGTTGAGAGGGTGAAGAGCATGAAGTTCCTTGGAGTGACGATAACTGAAACCTGTCCTGGACTTCCCACGTAGATGCGACAGTCAAGGAGGCACAACAACACCTCTTCTTCCTCAGGCAGCTCAGGAAATTTGGCGTGTCCATAAGGTCCCTCAACAACTTCTACAAATTCACCATTGAAAGCATACTGTCTAGGTACATAATGGCCTGGTATAGCAACTGCTCTGCCCAGGACTGTAAGAAACTACAGAAGATTGTGTGCACAGCCCAGACCAACATGGAAGCCAACCTTCCATCCATGGACTCCATTTACACAGCTCGCTGCCACGGAAAGGCTACCAACATCATCAAAGAGCCATCGCACCCCGGTAATGATCTCCTACAACCTCTTCCATCAGGCATAAGATAAAGAAGCCTGAACCCACGCATGAGCAAGTTCAGGAACAGCTTCTTCCCGGCTGTTACCAGACGATGAACGGACTCTATAGCCTCAAATAATGCTGATCTTGCTAATGTTGATCTCGCCTAGCGCACGCGCTGTGCAATGTAACCTGTGTGCCTCTGTCTAAGTCTTTATGATCTGTATATCCTTTGCTTACTGTGATCTTCCTGTACCACTTGTAAACAAAGCTTTTCACTGTATTTTGGTACATGTGACAATAAATAAATCAATCAATCAATACTTATACAGTGACTAAACAGCAGCAGTCAGAACAAACAATGAACACAGAGAATGGATAGCTAAAAGTTGGACAAGGTTGTTTTCTGTTTCCAGAACTTTCCAGTCTTTATAGTGAAATTTGGAACAATGTTGACCCCATTACTTGAGAAGGGATGTAGTTGCATTGAAGGCAGTTCAGAGGAGATTGATGAAACTGAATCCACAGATGGGGGAGTTTATCTTATGAAGACAGATTGAGCATTCGGGCCTATATTCTCTGGAGTTTAGAAGAATGAGAAGAGATCTAACTGAGGGATATAAGATGCTATAGAGGATCTACAAAGTGGATATAGAAAGGATGTTTCTTCGTGTGAGCAATCAAGAACAAGATGTTATATTTTAGGATAAGGGATTGTTGATTTAAAACAGATGAGGAGAAATTACTTCTCTAAGGGTCATATATTTGTGACCCTAAATTGTGGCTAGGACATTGAGTAAATTTAAGGAGAATGTACCAGATTTTTAATCAGTAATGTGTTGAAGGGTGATGGAGAGTGGGCAGGAAAGTGGAGTTGAGGCCAAGATGAGATCAGCCACGATCGAATTAAATGGCACATCAGGCTCGAAGGGCTGAATTGCCAACTCCTGCTTCTAGTTGTTAAAGTCTTATGAAATGACTACACAGCATCTATAGGAGTTCTTAAAATTTATTTATGGGAAGTGGATGTCATTGGCTGGGCCAGCATTTATTGCCCATCACTAATTGCCATTGAAAGATTAAAGGTGAACAGTCTTCTTAAATGCCGCAGTCTGTTTGGTGTAGGTAAACCAACAATGCAATTAAGGAGAGAATTCCAAGATTTTGACCCAGGTTATCACCAGGAATTTCAATAATTGGAACAAATGTAAATAATCTGAGATAAGCAGATTACACAATAATTGTAGCAGATATGAAGGAAAGTCTACAGACTTCTAGATGCAATTGTAATAGTAACAGATATGGATTGTCATTAATCTATGAAAAAAGGATTATTTCTAAATGCAAAATATTAGTGAAATCAAAATAAGTGAAACACGTGGAATTTTTGTTCTATTTGGGTGGCTTAATTTTGATGGGAAAAGGGATGAAGACATCGGGAAGCATATAACGTTTGCAAAACAAAAATGAGACCTCCTAGAATATGAGCACCTCCATAGAAAAATGAGATGGCCAAGATGCTTCACGTGTGTAATGTTTTCATATGGATTTGAAATTGAAATATAAACAATAGAATGGATTCGGTTCTGAGATATTTAAGAATTACTTGGACCACACACAGGTAATGAGGAACCTTTGAGGAAAAGCAGGCACATAAGAAGAACTTTTGTAGATGATCACCAAAGGACAATTACAATTGTTTGAGTACATATTTAGGAGAGAGAAACTGGAACATCTGGGAGTAAGCAACAGAATTAATGTTCCATCATGCTGCTGTGCTGCTCGTATCAGATTTCATGTGGCAGCACTGTGTGCATGCCATGCATGTGTGCATTGGTTGTACACAGGAGTCAATGGCTCATGGATAGCTCTTATTATCTAGCAGCCACCCTTTGGTTTTAGATGTTGGCTCAATGCAACAAGCACAGCAAACCGATGCAGAATAAAGATCTCTTAGCCACTGCCAGACTATCAAAGTTGACCTGAATGTTACACTGCCTATGTATGATCACATACTTGACAGTCATTGAGGTTGTGTAATTTATTATTATTCCAGTATAGGGCAAAGTTGACGTGCTGTGTCCACAAAGTGCTGTGCTTTCTTTAAGTGGCACCCTGCATCATGGTGAAGCCTATAATCCTAACAAACCATGATGCTTGCCTTTGGCAAAACGGAATGAAACATATTTATTTAGCTGTCATTAAATTGACAGTCTCAGTGATTTCCCTTACGCAACAGTGGATACCAAACTGTAGGATGCCATATCTTTACTATTAGCCTGAAGGGAGTCAGATGCATTAAAGCTTCTCACGAAGATCACCTTCATTGCCACTGACAATGTATTCTTTGTCCTGGTCTGAGGTTGTAGTTGTGAATGCAGCACATGACAAATTTCAGTGAGAACATCTTTTCTTCTGCTGGTCAAATATTGAACTACGAGAAGTTGACTGGGGCATTAATCTTCAAACTGTTGCATGCTGTTTGACATCATAATTTCTCTGACTTGCACAATTATAGCAGTTATTGCCTGCATGTAAGCTAACTTTTACACCAGTACAGTATCTGTCATAATGCTGTGGAGGCCATAGTGGAGCCTTGAGGGCACATAGCACATGTGTAAAAGACAAATCTAATTCTTACAGTTTCATTTTTCAATTTATGGCAGTTGACTATGAAGTGAATGAGGATCTAAGTGACATTGGTAGGATTTTCACTATGGGATATTGTTAGTATGTCCTGCAGCAGCTTATCTTACACTGTTGGCTCTTCTAGTTATGCCAGCATTGCAGCCAGCACAAACAACTTCAGAACATAGTTCAAAACTTATCATTTTATATTCCTTCTGATTTCTATGATCTGGCCTCTGGATCTGCTATTTCTTTGTTCTGCCACTTTGCTTAGGATTTCACACCTTATTCTGATTATGACACACTTCTCATCTCTGTCCATCACTGCCTCTGTTAGCAATGAACTTTTGAGCTGTCCTCTTTGCAATTTGTCTTGGCTATATATCTCTTCCATCACAACTCCTACATTTCCTCAACCTACTGGATTTTGATTCTCAGTCAGCCAATCAACTGGGCCATCTGCTCCCCATGTCCTGACCAGAAACGACCCCTTTCTACCATCTTTTCCCACTCCTGATTTGCAAGAATGTATATGTTGTATGATTTTGCTAATGTTTTGGCTGTGATATTATTACCTCTAGAATCAACTACTGCAATACACATTGGGCAGCTTCCTATATTCTACTCATCTTAAACTTGACATAATCCAACAATTTCTTCTTGAGCGCTGATTCTTACTAAATCCCATTCATCCATCAACTCTTTATTACTCAACTACACTGGTGCTTGTTTAAGCAATGCCTTGATTTTAAATGTCTCAATACTTCTTTTCAAAGCCTCCATGCCTTGAGGTCAACCTTTTCTCTAACATCTCACCTCCAAGATGTTTGTCTTTCTCCAAATCTGACCTCTTGAGCATTCCACATTCACCAGAGGCACACTGACGATGTTACCTAAGCAGGGTGATGAAACATTTGCAACCAAACCCACCAGCTCTGTGAGCATGTCGACAACCTCATTTGTGGCTATATCTTCAGCTGCCACGGCCTTAAGCTCAGGAATTCCTCAATAAACCTCTCTATTGTCCTTCAAGGTATATCTTACAGCTATCTCTTTGATTAGACTGTTTGTTATCTATCTGACATATGGCTTGGTGTGAAATTTTGTTCATGTTCTTGAGAATATATTGCATCTATGATGAAGAATAAGTACAAGCTACTGTTATATACTGGGAAAGTTAGTTGGATCAAAAACAAAGTTGCTGGAAAAGCTCAGCAGGTCTGGCAGCATCTGTGGAGGAGAAAACAGAGTTAACATTTCGGGTCCGGTGACCCTTCCTCAGAAAGTTAGTTGGAATTTGGAGCATGAATTCTGTTCCCAGATGATATACTTTCTTCTGCTACCACCTTTGTCTGCTCTCTTGCTGTTCCCTATACCTTGCATCCTCACCTCTTTTGTGCTTGTACTTTACTGTGTTCTTCTGCATTTTTTTTTGCTGTTCCTACCTCTAACCCTTGTTCCTTCATATGGTGCTATCTGACTAACTTCCCTGCTATTGCCGTGAATGCCCACTCCTCCTCATATAAACATTCACGTGTATATCTCCAGCCCCCAAATCCCACCAATACTCAATAATAAACAATTGACATATGTTGTTCAGATTATTGATAATATTATTCATTACAAAGCAAGGGACAATGACTGTGGCATTGCTGACTAGGCAATCTGCTAATGCATGGATTATTTTGGATTGAATGCAGATCTGGAATTTGGATTAACCTTGTAATTCCTACATTTTCAGTGCATGCATTACTCGAAAAGTGTTAGCTTTCTTTCCTTTTAGACTTTAATAAAACAAAGTTGCCGTATCTTAATTACTGCTTCTTAATTGTTCTTCTGAAGCTTGGTGTTATTATGTGCGTTGGACGTTAGGATTCTTGATTTTCAGTGGCAGCCTTTTTCTACTTACGGGTAGAAGCCCAACTTCTGATTATCAGATGACAACTGGCCACTTCGATTAGAGCAGCAGGCAACCGCGCAATACCTAGGCATTTCTTTGCGACAGAACCAAGGTAGCGGCGACCAGCGGAACGCGCAGGAACCCTGAATGCGGAAGTGAGATCACATAGAACGCTGTATCGAGCTGGATCAGTGACGTGACGTGGAGGCAGCCAATAAGCGAGTGATTCGTGGTGGAAGGGGTTCTAGAACGCAGTGTAACAGTTCAGGGTGTTTCCTGCTGCTGTGTGCGATCGGGGAAAGGCTGCTACCGGTGAGTGCTTCTGGCAAATAGACTAGGCCTTATTCCAGATTTCCCCGTACAGTCGATCCTGCTGCTATCTAACTGTAATCAAAATCGGTTTCGCTTTCTTTGTATTTCCCTTCAGGTTTTTATTTTAAATGTGTTTTACTGCTTTCATATTTATGAGTCGTACAAGTGTTCGCTTTCGTGTGCTTTCCCTCCTATGCGTAAGACTGTTGTAAGAAAGCCCTGGTAATGGAGGGGTAATGGATAGTGGCGAATTTGCGCGGCTGGCATCAGGCTTGTAGTCAGGTTGAGTGTGCGGCCACATCAGCTGAGTAATAAAGCAGGTTCCGTGGCATCGTCAAGTTGTGCTGCTGAAAAGTGCAGCTTTTCTGTTTGCCAGTCATTTCGCGACATCGCGGCCTGAAATGTGAAGAAAATTAATTCTAAAAACACTTTCTGTCTCCTACTTTGGTTAAAATCTTTGTTTCTGAAGGTAATGGGAGTTATTGCCAAATTTCACACTATACTTCTGCAAAGAAATTCCAAAGAAATTAACTCACCTTAACCGAAGCCCCAAACAAAACGTGTGGAGCGCCCACTGACCTTTGGTTCTTTGCAAAAAAAATCAGATTTCAATCAATGTATGGATGTCATATTGTATTCGACGGCCTTCGCTTGCAACAGACTCGATTCTGTCAATACAATGATCAGTTACAAAACAGGTTGAGATTTTGGCACTACACAATTTGTTTTAAATTGTACTCTTTGTATAGTCGTCAAAATGTTACCGAGGTCGCCAATGCAGACTACTGAAACCAATTAGATTGAGTTGCCAGTGATTTATTCAGGGTGTAGGTGAAAGTTTTGAGAGGTAGATGTGTAACTGACAGAATACTGGAACAAATGTGAACAACGTTTTTTTTTAAATAAAATACTGTCTGGGAGCTTTTTACTGTCCAATGATACAAAAGCATCATCAGGCCCAGCAGAGCCTTTTTGGGATAAGTAGGGATATGCAATGACTTGTAGCCTTATCGGTATTTCCTGAAACCAGTTGGAGAGTGCAAAGCAGAAAAATCAACGAAATCGCTTTCCCCTTATTGAGAAGAGACACCGCATTGTTATTCAATAGAACTATGTATGCCGTGCAGTCTGTCATAAGAGCATTTCACTTTGAATTATACTAGTCAGTACCAACCCTAGTAAAAAAAAATACTGCTGTACCGGAGGTTGCTACAAAAATGCTAAAAATTGAACTAAAAAAGTTTTCTAGGACAAGTGGTAAAGCACGAAAGTTCTTTCACAGACAATGTACTTAGCACTATTGAATATTATTTCTGTGATTGGGCTAGTGATTGTTTTTTGGAATTCTGTAGGTTAATGATGTATGTGGCTTACTTTAAAGTAGATGCTGTATTCGGCATAGTTAATCTTGCAGTCAAGATCATTCTGACTTTTACACAAATGAATGTGTACAAGGAAATGTACAAGTGGATGTTGCATTTCTATTTATGACATTTGGGAATTTCTTGGAAATAGGTAGTACAAGTGATATCTTTGGAAGGTAACTTGCCAGTAACTGATATCTGCTGAAATATTGGTATTTGTGAATTTCCTTTAATAAATTGAAAACTTCCAAGGTGCATTCTGTCAAAGCCCTTGGGCACTTGTTAACACAGCTTCGTCCCTCCCTTGCATAAGTGTACTACATAAAAATCTGAACTGTAGATGCTGGAAATTAGAAACAAAAACAGAAATTGCTGAGAAAACTCAGCAGGTCTGACAGCACCTGAAGAATTGTCGCTGGACCTGAAATGTTGACTCTCATTTTTCTCCACATGTAGACTAGTACTGGATTGACATAAATTTAGGCTTTAAAAATGTAGGGCAAGGTCCCCTGATATTGCAGTTTTGAGAGTCCGAAAGCAATTTTCATTTAAAAAATTTTTTTTTACAAGAGAAATCTGCACAATACTTAACCAGGGTGGTCAGATGCTGCCGTGTACTTCCCCTCCCACTGTTACCTTATTTCATGCTTTTGTTTAATTTTCCAAATGCAAATGAGTCTCCCAAGAAATTTAACATATATATTCAGATTGGTATGGAAGGCAATATAAATGAGATTGTGGAAATTCTAAGCCTTACTGAAGAGGATCTCTGCTGTACTGAAGTTTGGAATATTTGAGATACGCATACTTACAGCATAGTGTTAATGTATATCTTTGTATTTTCTAGGAAATATTGACAATGGCAGCAGCACACTCTGTTTTTGCTTTTGCTGTCTGTTTTCTAATGATATCTGAATTTATATTGGCAAAGAAGGATTATTATGAAATTTTGGGTGTGCCAAAAAATTCATCTGACCGTCAAATAAAGAAAGCATTTCACAAGCTTGCAATGAAATACCATCCAGATAAAAATAAAAGTCCAGATGCAGAGACAAAGTTCAGAGAAATTGCTGAAGGTAAGTGCGTTAGACTTCTGAGATTATTCTGATTGGTCTGTCTATATTTCTATAGTTTCAGATTATTGGGAAGACTACAGCTATTTTCTTTAGCTCCTCCCATAAATATTACCTTTTAGCAGTTCAACAATTCTTCTTTTCTGCCACTATCTCAAGCTGCACCAGACTTTTCAAGATTTTGGCATCTTACTTAATAGTGAATCGAGCATCTGACTTTGACAGGAGCGGGTGGTGGGAAAGCTTATGTGTACCACTGTAATTTACCACATTATCTACCTCTTCCTGAACCCTTTTTCCATGTCTTTAGTCATCTCCAAGCGTGAAATCTCTAATGATCTTCTTACCGGTTTTTGCATCGTCCTCCTCTTCATAAGCTACAGTTCATATCCTGCTGTATTTGTCCCGTTCTAGGACCTGCTTCCTTTTCTTGTCCTTATTGATCTACTTCAGCTACTAGTTCCCCGATGCATCCATTTAAAAATGATTGTCCTTGTATCTGAGTTTGAATCTTTTAGTAGCTTTATTCATATCGTTTGTAACCTGTCAGCTAACCCTCACCTCCCCGACATGCACATGCACACGCACACGCACACATCCCACCTAAACATGATTTCTTCGAGTCATTTCAACTCACTGTCGTTGGCTGTGCCTTTGGCAGCTTAATCTCATGCTATGAAATTCTCTTGCTCAGTAACTTTTTTTGTTTTTGTCTTCCCTTTTAACACCTTCCTTCAAATCTATGTCTTTCAGCAATAATTTGGTCACCTTTAAAATTGCTTTCTTTGGTACATTGCTGTTTGTTATTGTGACGTCTGCTTTAGATAAGACTAGCATTTTGTTTTACAGCATATGAAGTCCTTTCGGATGAGAAGAAAAGGAAAGAATACGATCACATGGGTCATCAATTTTTTAATGCAGGCAATGGTGCCCAACATGCCCATTCTTTCAATTTTAACTTTGATGACTTCCTTAAAGATTTTGACTTTGATTTAGGCCACAGAACACATCACAAAAAACATTTTGATAGTCACTTCAGGGCACAGCAGGAGGGCCACAATGCACACAGATTTGCCTTTGGAGATAGGCAGTTTCCTTTTGGAGGTGGATTGTTCGATGATGTATTTGAAGACATGGAGAAGATGTTCTCATTCAGCAGTTTTGGCAGCACACACAAACACACAGTGAGAACTGAGAAGTTCCAAAGTTCTAGCAAGCAGCACTGCAAGACTGTTACACAGCGCAGAGGAAACATGGTGACCACATACACAGACTGTTCAGTGCCATAAACTTGCTAAATGTACATAATCAAATCAGCATGGTTTGCTTGACATCTTTGTCAGAAGTGTCAAGAAAGGCAATATGAGTTGAGTTGCACAAAAAAAGCTTTCCTCTCCGTCTTTGTAAACCTTCCAGACATTTATTGGGTGCAGTGGGCTAATTACAGCTAGAAACTGTATTTAGCCTTTACAGTCACCATTTTCTAGCTTAGTAATTTCAAGCATATGTTTAATAAATACAAAGCAATAGTAACGATGTATGAGCTAGCACAGGAGGTAAACCAACAGGTTTGGATAAAATAATGGTGAAACAGATTATTCTGTAACATGTTATGCTTTACGCAGTTTATGCATTTGTTTAATCCTAATGTTCAAAATTTGTTTAACTTCATTTGAGGACAGATCTTGCATCTTGCCGTGGCTAATGAAGGCAGAATGCTGTACTCTGATAGCTAATCTTACAAGATTAGCTATCAATTTCCTTAATACAATCTACATGGTATCCTACAATTCATCGTAATTCAATTTCAACAGTATGAGTGATAAGTCCATGCCTTATTTATTGCTTTGGTTTTTCTTTGTGGTTGGCTTTGTGGTTGAATAAGATGTTGGACTTTGGTTTAAAAGAAGGTTGTGAAAAGCACACTTAACAAGGATTAGCTCCAAGTTTAAACCAGAATTGTAACATTGTATATTTTGTGTTGGTGTGGAGATTCTCAAAATTTAATTAAAGTTTATTAACTTCTGTGTAGATATTGTGATATATAGTTGAAGATAAATATTTAAAAGCTTAATTCCTGCAAAATTTATCAAAATGCAGGATTCATAATTCTATTTGGTGCTACGTAAGGTTGCTTTATTAATCTAGTGCTTTGAATTATTTTTGAACTGTCCCGAAACCACCTTGGGTTAAGTGATAAAAGCATTTTTTAGATTCTTTACAACTATAAAAATCTACTTTTGAAATATGATACATGAGAAAAGCACCAGACCTTAGTTCCTTTTGGATTTCTGTAACATTCAGCAACTAACATTGCAAGACTAACAGAATTAAATGTTTTCTAAACAATAATGATTAATTATTCTCCACTAACCTATACTCTGGGTATTCCACAAATTTGTATCTTTCATATTCCACATAATTCCTTTTTTGTTATATTCTGATCACTTGTTTATCTTGCCATATGTCTCTCTCCTGTCTTTTGAATATTGTAAAGTTTGTAAGATCTGATTACCTCATTTCATTGTCTTAAAATTGCAGGTATAGCACTGCATACTGTCATATGTGCAATATTATTATACAGACTTGTTTTTGCATTGCGGATGTGTAGACTCCGTTAGTTTATTAAAATTTGTGAAACCTGTGTCCAGAATGACTTGCACTTTTCCAAAAAGCATTTGTTAAATAAATTCAGTCGCTAAAACCTCATTGTTTAAAATAAACGCTTTGCCGTTAGTCAGTTTTTTTTTAGAATTAATTCTAAACACGAATAGTGGAATTTGACTCTTTATTTTCATAGCTACTTCTATACTATTCAGTTATAGATCATTGAACAGTTGAATGACAGAAGAACATTCTGCGCAAGGGCCAGCTTTCTGCAAGAACAATTGAGTTCCGTTCCCGAAAGCCTTACACATCTTTCTCCTCAGATGGTTATCTACTTCCCTTTTGAAAGACACAATTGAATTTGGCTCCTCCACTTTCAGGCATTTAAATTTGAAATCCTGAATTCCTGGTGCATTTTAAAAAAAACCTGTTGTCATTACTTTTGACACTTTAAACATCTTAACTTGATGACCAGTTGGCTTGACCCTTTCACACCATCTATTATCTAGATTGCTTATGTCATCTCTTAACCTCTTTATGAAGGAGAACAAACATAGTATCTCTAATTTCCTTATGTAACTGGAGATCCTTCCCTAGAACAGTTTTTTATTATCTTTTTCTGCAGTCTGTCCAAGGCCTTCACATCCTTCCTAAAACTGTGAATGCCTAAAATTGGAGACATACTCTGCATGAGACCAAAAGAAAAGTATTTTATAAAGATGCTTCGTAACTTTGTTTCATATGAACTCAAATGCCTTTTTGAATACCTACACTGTTTTTTCAACATTATTCCAGCTCTGTCCTTGTGTAGCCTTTAAAATTGTACCTTTCCTTGACCTTCCTACCAAAATGTTATCACTTTACACTTCACTGTATGAAATTTCATTTGTCACAGATTTTTGTCACCCATTTCACCAAACTACATATTCTTGCAGGTATTGGTTATCCGTACAAAACTTGGAAGTATTGTAAACTTTATCTCTTGTAAATTTTGAAGTTGTGCCTTGTCTACATCACTTATAATGACCAAAGTTGCAGTCCTAGTACCGACCCCTGAAAAACCCCACTGTATAATCACCTGGTCTGGCTAAACAACCAACCATTGTCACTGTTTCTTGACATTCAGCCAACTTTTTATCTGTGCTCTTTTTAACCCTAAGTTCCTCTTTATCAAACCCATGTTTTTGGAGTTTGTGTATGCTACATCAGCCTCATTATCCTTTTCAATCCTGTTTCCTTGTTCCTTTTTAAAATAAAACTCAATCGGGTTAAACAAGATTTACTTTTAACAAATCTGCTTGATTCCTCAATGCAAGTAACTTAATTTTGTCCTGGATTATTACTTCTAAAAGTGTTTCCGCAACTGCAATTAAAGTGACTAATCTATAGTTGCTGTGCTTATCCTTGCACCATTTCCTTGTCCTCTTGTGTGACCCCTGTATCTAAAGAGGGTTGGAAGATTTATGGGCCAATACCGTTGCAATTTCCTTACTTAATTCTGAGTTTTCTCCAATGCATTCCATGTAGTCCTAAGGACTTATCAACTTTAAATAGTGACTTTGTTTTCTCTAATATTCTGTATTGATCTTTAGATCATTCAATATCTCAACTACCTTTTTTTTTCAACGTGACTTTGGCAGCATCATGATCTCTGGTAAAGATGGATGCAAATATTAATTCAGTCATTTAACTAGCCATGTTCTGCCTTGAAATGTGGATCCTCATTTGGTCTATCTACTCTTTTTATAAGCTTATGGAAAACTGTTTGTAGAATCATACAGCACAGAGAGGCCCTTCAAGCCCATGAAGTTTGTACTGCCAGAAGTATTTACTGTTACCGATACTGGGTCCTACTTTCTTGCACCGGGTACGTGGCCTTGAATCTCATAACACTTCCCAGTGCTCACTCTGGTAATTTTTTAAAGGTTGAGGTTTCCCACCACAACTACCCTCCCAGGTAATGCATTCCAGACACCCACCACCCTCTGAATGAAAGGAATTTCCTCCTATCTCCTCTCAACCTCCTGCCTTTCTCTTTTAAAATGATGCTGTCTTGATATTGACCCTTCAACTAAGGGGAACAGATGCTTTCTATTCACCATGTCCATGCCCCTCATAATCTTTTTATATCTGCCAGGTTCCCCTATCAACCTCTCTGCTCCAAAGAAAACAACATAAGTTTATACAGCCTCTCTTAATATCTGAAATGTTCCATCCCAGGCAACATCCTGGTGAATATCCTTTGCACACACTCCACTGCAATCACATCCTTCCTATAGTGTGTTGACCAGAACTGCACACAGTACTCCAGCTGTTGCGTTGCTGAAGTTCTGTACAGCCCAGCATGACCACCTTACTCCTATAATCTATGCCACCACTGATAGTAAAGCATTTGGGATGCTTTACTATAACTACCCTATTAACTATCCTGACACCTTGAAGGATGTTTTGGTCAAGCAACCCAAGACCATAAAAGAGCAGAATTAGACCATTTGACCCAGTGAATCTGCTCTGTTGTTTGATCATGGTTGATATGTTTCTCAACTTATTCTCCTGCCTTCTCCCCATAACCCTTAATCTCTTACCAATCAAGAACTTATCTATCTCTTAAATACACAGTGACTTGGCCTCCACAGTCCTGTATCGCCATGAATTGCATAGATTAACCACCCTCTGCCTGAAAATATTCCTCCTCATCTCAGTTCTGAAGGGTCATCCCTTTACTCTGAGACTGTGCGCCTTCAGGTCCTAATCTTTCCTACTAGTGGAAATATCATCCCCATGTCCAATATATCCAGGCCTCTCTGTATTCTATAAGTTTTAACCCCAAGATTTCTGTTCCTCTGAGCTTCCCAGTATCTTGCCATTCACTGTGTACTCCCTTGTTTCATCTCACATTTCTCTGAGTTAAATTCCATCTGTAACTGATCTGTCCATCTGATCAATCCACTCATCCTCCTGTAACCTAATCCCTTCCTCCTCACTGGGTGGTTGACAGTCAGGGGCAGCATGGTGATTTGGTGGTTAGCACTGCTGTGTCACAGCATCAGGTTTGATTCCAACCTTGGGTGACTGTCAGCATGGATTTCTGTCGAGTGCTCGTTTCCTCCCACAGTCTAAACATGTGCAAGTTTGGTGGATTGGCTATGGTAAATGCTCTGTAGCATCCAGGGATATGCAGGCTAGGTGGATTAACCATGTTATATATAGGCTTACTGGGATAGGATGGGGGACTTGTTCTGGTGGGATGCTCTTTGGAGGGTCAGTGTTGACTCTGGACTGAATGGCTTCTTTCTACACTAGGGATTTTAGTCCATGATTCAACCTTTGTGTTACCTGCAAACTTGCTTATCTACTCCCTCACATTCTCATCTACATTGTTTATGAATATCACAATAGGAGACCTGGCACTGATCCCCATAGTATGACTTATTTTTAAACCTTTGGTTGCTTCTTGACTGGTTCTATAATTATAAATGTACATATATATGTTCCTGGTGCAGTCTCTTGACTGTTTGGTTACGGATATTTGACTCACTTTTTGCCCCAGAGCCAGATTTAGCAATGCTTCCTTGCTAATTGGGTTACTCAAGAAAATTCTGTTGAACCAGAAAGCATAAATTTAAGGTGAGGAACAAGTGGTTTAGGGAAGATATGAGAATTTTCTTTTTATCACCCAGAGGGTGGTAGATTTATGGCAAATGCTGCCTGAAAGGGTGGTGGAGGCATGTATTCTCACACATTTAAAAAGTATCTGGGTGAATACTTAAAATGGCAGTTTATATTAGGCAGGCAAACGGGATTAGTGTAATTTGGAGTTTGTTGGTCGACATAAATGTGTTGGGCTGAAGGGCATCTTTCTATGCTTTATATTTAGAAACTCTTCCCTTTTCTTCCAACTAATACTGTCATAGTCTATCTGAAGATAATTTGAATCCTTTGTTATCATTACATATCAGTAATGATACCATTGCTTCTCAATTCTGACCTTGATCGCTACAGAATGTCATCTGCCTCCAACATTCTGATATTTTCTGTAATTGCAATGCAACAGTCTCTCTTTGGGAAGCTCCTTGTATTACTCTTTTGAGGATTGCTTTGACAAGAGTCACAGTCCCCACATGTTCTAAAGCTGGTTCCCTAGCTTACCCTATGCTGCCCGATGTGGGTAACCTATTGAACCCCATGATATGGATTGGGAATTGCAATTATTTCCCATGAATGACGAATTCCCAGTCAGTGTGGGTCATAAGCTCATGTTGATTTAGTCCCTGCCATTTGTACACATCGTGCAACTGCAGGAGGTGCTATGCTTCCACTCTCACGTCCGTCCGAGGTCCTGAATGATCCTTCCAAATCTGGCAGAGATTCACCTGCACTTTGTCTAACCTCATCTACTGTATCTGTAGGACCCACAGTGGCCCCTTCTAGAGTGGGGAGACCAAACACAGACTTGGGAACCAGTTTGCAGAAGCATCTGCACTCTTTTCGCACAAACCAACCCAACCTTCTGGTTGCCATCCACTTTAATTGCCCATTCCATGCCCCTGGTGACATGTCCATCCTTGGCCGCCTCCATTGTTAGAGTGAGGCCAAGTGTAAACTGGAGGAACAACACCTGATACTTTGCCTTGGGAGCTTACAGTCCAATGGCCTAAATATTGACTTCATTCGCTTCAAAATCTCTCCTGCCACCACCTGTCCATCCTTTGACTCACCCATCTGTTCCAACCTTCCCAGTGACCAACCACAATAACCCCATACTGTCTACTTATCTCCATCTGACCCACCCTCCCTTCCCAGTCCTGATAAAAGGCTTAGGCCCAAAACGTTGGCTTTCCTGCTCCTTTAACGCTGTCTGACCAGCTGTGCTTTTCTAGCCCCACGTTTATTGGCCCTAGCTTCCAGCATCTGCAGTCCTTACCGTTTCCTAGCTTTGATATTATTTCTACTCAGACCTATCCCTCTACTCTTTCCCTGTAACCCTGCATTTCCCATGGCTGGCACACCTAATCTACACATCCCTGAACACTATGGGCAATTTAGCATGGCCGATCCTCCTAGCCTGCGCGTCTTGGGGGTGTAGTAAGAAACCCGAGCAGACACGGGGAGTGCAAACTTCACACAGACAGTCGGAATTGAACCCCGGTCACTGGTGCTGTGAGGTAGCAATGCTGACCACTGAGCCATGGGTCGGTGTTGGTCCAAATGGCCTGTTTCCATATGGTACAGACTCTATAATACTGCAGAACTTGCAAGAATTCCTCAATAAACACAAAAATTGTCTCAAATTTCCGGAGTGTTTTTCTCGCTTAATCTTCTTTTACATGGTTATAGTTCCTTGAAAACGCTACTTCAGTTACAGCCAATAAAAGCCCTTCATTTCAACTGTGGATTCCTCCCGATGCTGCTGTATATCAGCCAGGACAAAATATGTTATCGTATATAACGCATCTGATTCTGCAATATCAAACTGTTAGAACCCCTTCCTATTGAAACTGCATCCAGGCTTGATATTGTGGGTAATGGGCTACAGCAGACACTGGTGCATTAGTAGACATCTATCTGCAACTGTTCCTTCAACAGTCTCCAGTGAGAGAAACAGACAGGATAAACCTCCACCAATAAAGATGTGACAGTCCCCACCTCACCGTAATCTTATTGGCTGTAGCTGGCTGCGTCACTGTAAGGGGGCCGGGCGATCAGTAATCGGTAAGAATTCATTGGTCGCTGAAAACCACATGACCCTCCGTTCTCGCCTCTGAAGGCCGTGGTTGGTTCACGACCTTCCGACGAGTAAGTTTTGATTGGCCCGCGCCAGCCGCCATTCAATTGTCACAGCTCCCTGACGTTTGGCCCCGCCTAACGAGAATACCGGGGAACAAAGGGACTGAGAACCTCGGTTTTTATTGGACTGTGATCGCTGCAGCTCATTGGTTCTTTATAAGCAGCTGCTGTGGTCCTAAGGCAATGTCAGTTGGTGGGGCTATGTGAGCCGGTGGGGCTATGTGAATGGTAGGTAGTGATAGCTGGTTGGGCAATGTCAGCTAGTAGGGCAATTTCATCACTCCATCATAGACTGGCTCAGTGACTGGTACTGCTGCCTCGCAGTGCCAGGGACCTGGGTTTGATTCGAGCAATGGGTGTCTGTGTGGAGTTTGCACATTCTTCTGATTTCCTCAGGGTGCTCAGGTTTTATCCTATAATCCAAAGATGTGCAGGTTGGGTGGATTACCCAGGCTAAATTGCCCATAGTGTTCAGGAATGTGCAGGCTGAGTGGATTACCTGGTGCTCACCTGATGAAGGAGTGGTGCTGGGAAAGCTTGTGATTTCAAATAAACCTGTTGGACTTTAACCTGATTTTGTGTGAATTCTGACTTACAAAAGTGCCCCCTACTTTTGGAATTCCTCATCCTAAGGAAAAAACAACTACTATTAACTCTATCCATACCCCTTGCTTTTTTATAAACTTCTGTTAGGTTGCCTCTCAACCTCCTATAATCCAGTGAAAAAAGGCTCAGCCTATCCAGCTTTTTTCAATAACAGACCTTCTATATGTGGCAACATTCTGGTAAATCTCTTCTGAACTCTCTCCAGTTCAATAATATCCTTGCTACAACTGGGCGACCAGAACTGAACACAGTATTCCGAAAGAGGATTTACCAATGGCCTGTACAGCCTCAATATGACTTCCCAACTCCTGTAGTCAAAGGATTGAGTAATGAAGTCAAGCGTACCAAACACCATTTTAACCACCCTGTTGACACAAACTTTAAAGAGTTATGGATGTGCACCCCGTGGCTTTGTGTTCTACAACACTACCCAAGGCCCAACTATTAACTGTATAAGCCCTAACATTATTTGTTGCGCCAAAATGCAGTTCCTCATATTTATCCGGATTGAACTTCATCTGCCATTTTTCAGCCCATTAAAAATGATGGGCCGAATGGCCTGCTTCTGTAATTAGGGATTCAAGGATTCTATCTAGACATCTAAATCTCTTTGTCACTCCAACTTTCCCCCATTAAGTCGCTCTTTTAAAATCTTTTTTTAAAAATCCCATTTTTTTTATTAATATATTTTTGTATGGCTTGATGTGATAGTCATGGAAGTGTCGTTGGTAGTTTTATAGATGCTACGTATAAGTAAATTATCATTATTGTAGCGGGTATTATTGATTCTTTTACATGTAAAAGGTAGAACAGAAACATAGAAATTGTTACAGGAAGGTGGATCCTGCACATTTATACCATGTGGGAAAACCTATGCTTTTAAGTTTATGTTTTTGAGGCAGACTTTACCTCAAAACTGAAATTAAATTGAAAATGAAACTGAAGGGGAAACAGAAACGGTAAACCTAGCAATGAAACTGAACAATCAGTTCCTAAGGAGACTAAAAACAAACTGAGGTTGGGAAATTGAAACCGAAATGTTGCTGAAAATGTTCTCCCCAGTAAAGGCGTGTCCTCTTCAAAACTTCAAAAATATACTGTGTTCCACTATAAGCCTCTGGAGCTGACATTTTATTTCTCAAAATGTACTAACACAAGATGGCTGCCATGTGGTCAGGCAAACTTTTTGACTTCAACATAACCTGTCTCAAACTTTCAGAAAGTTCCTAGTTGAGTCATCTTGAGTAGGGGGCAGCCCCTTGAATAGACATGCCTGGACTGTGCCTCACACAACTGCCATTGTTTGAAGCTTTCTGAAATCCGCCTCTGGACTGTATGACTCCAATTTGGGGCAACTGATCTAAAAGAGCCAACAACACCAGTTATTCACATGCTAAGTGTGAAAGATCACCATCTATCTCCTGTTGTATAGTGATACTCTTAGACTTCCAAATCATTCTGGTTACATATGAATGTCATTGGTCATGTGACTGAAGGCTTTTGGTGATAAAGGGTTTTGATTCAAAAGGCCAGGTCAGACCTGGGCAAAATGCAGAAAACGCTTTTTTAAAAATGCTACCTTTTAAGAATGTATAGGCTGTAAAGTCTTAAAACTCTCCCAGCATTTGTTTTCAAGTCCAAATTTGCCAGTAAAGAAACTAGACTTCCTGATACAAAAGCCAGAAGAATCTACACTCCTTCCTTTCCAAAAAAAAAAGAACACTGACTATTGGCATTAAGTGAGAGCAATTGAGGGTTTCAGAGGGGTTTCAGATCATCTACCCTCCTCTGCCTGGAACAAAATGTGTAAATGACACAAGCAGTGCAGTTGTTCAATCCATTGGTGCAGCACAAGAAAGCTGAACAAGATTGAAGTAGAGGGTCCCAAGGCTGTCAGACAATGATAATAAATTTCTGAAGCTATTTCCATCCCTGAAAGCTAACTTTAGTGGGTCTAGCCCATTCAGGTTGAGTTGAGAAATTTCTGCAGATATGTTCCATTTGTGCTAAGGCCATGCCTTTGGAACTCTAATTGGTTGTGCTGTTGTTGACTGGAGAGCTGACTAGCTCTGAGAAGTGCATGGCTGAAGTTCCTTATGAGGAAGGACTTGAAAGTGGTGAAATCATGTGGCTTCATTCTCTTGCAAACTAACCAGAATTTCAAATTTTGTTTACTTTGATAAAAATACGGATCTGTATCTCTACTGAGGTTGTAACAATCATACCTTTTATTTTATAGCTGATGAAGTCCTTTAGGAAGTGTGGTCACAATTATATTGTTGTAATTGTGATGTGTGTAATTGCCCAACATGAAAAAAATGTTTGTTCATGATCATACAGAAGAAGCATGTGGACTGAGTATGACGTAAAGGAGATCTAATAAGAGTGGAGTCAATGGGAACTAGGGCAAACTGTCCGCTGATTAGAGCCATATCTGGCACATAGCAAGATGGTTATGGTTGCTGGAGGTCAGTCATCTCAGTTCCAGAACATCTCTGTAAGAGTTCCTCAGTTCCAGGCCCAAACATCTTCAGCTACTTCATCAATGACCTTCCCTCCATCATAAGATCAGAAGTAAGGATGTTTGCTGATGATTGCACAATGGTCGTCACCATTTGTGACTCCTCAGATACTGAAGTAGTCCATCTTCAAATGCGGCAAGACCTAGACAATGAGCAGGCTTGGGTTGAAAAATGGCAAGTAACAGCCACATAAACACCCAGCTATGACCATCTCCATCAAGAGAGAATGTAATCATCAGCACTTGACATTCAATGGTATTACCATCAACAAATCCCCTACTATCAACATCCTGGGGGTTACAATTGAACAGAAGCTGAACTCGTCTAGCCATTGAAATATAATGGCTGTAAAAGCGGTTCAGAGGCTAGGAATCCTGCAATGAGTAACTCAACTCCTGACTCTCCAAAGTCTGTCTACCATCTACAAGGCACAAGTCAGGTATTCCCCACCTGTTTGGATGAGTGCAGCTTCAACAATACTCAAGAAGCTTGAGACCATCCAAAACAAAGCAGCCTGCTAGTTGGTACCATATCCAGAAATATCCACTCCCTCCACCATTGATGTTCAGTAGCAGCAGTGTGTACCATCTCTAAGGTGTGCTGCAGAAATTAAAACCCACAACCACTAACATCTAAAGAGACAAAGGCAGCTGGTACATGGGATCAACATCACCAGCAATTTCACCTCCAATCCAGTCACCATTTTAACTTGGAAATATATTGCCAATCCTTCAATGTCATAGGGTCAAAATCCTTACTTGCATTGTAGGTCTACCTACAATACATTGACTGCAGATCGAGAAGGCAGCTTACCATCACCTTCTCAAGGGCAGCCGAGGATGTGCTGGTGTCCTCATCCCCTAAGTGAACTAAAAGAAAAGTGGCTATCTGTAGCTACTGTAACATGAAATTGGCTAGATAAGCACACACATATTCCAATGTAATTTTATTGTGAGATAACAAGGTGCAGAGCTGCATGAACACAGCAGGCCAAGCAATATCAGAGGGGCAGGAAAGCTGACGTTTCGGGCCTAGAACCTTCTTCAGAAATGGGGGATGGAAAGGGGGTTCCGAAATAAACAGGGAAAGAGGGGGAGGCGGATAGAAAATGGATAGAAGAGAAGATAGGTGGAGAGGAGACAGACAGGTCAAAGAGACAGGGATGGAGCCAGTAAAGGTGAGCGTAGGTGGGGAGCTAGGGAGGGGATAGGTCAGTCCAGGGAGGACGGACAGGTCAAGGGGGCAGGATGAGGTTAGTAGGTAGGGGTTGGGGTTGGAGTTGGGGCTTGAGGTGGGAGGAGGGGATAGGTGGGAGGAAGGACAGGTTAGGGAAGGAGAGACAAGCTGGGCTGGGATGCGGTTGGGGGAGGGGAGATTTTGAAGCTTGTGAAGTCTACATTGATACCATTGGGCTGCAGGGTTCCCAAGCGAAATATGAGGTACTGTTCCTGCAATCTTCGGGTGGCATCATTGTGGCACTGCAGGAGGCCCAAGATGGACATGTCGTCTGAGGAATGGGAGGGGGTGTTGAAATGGTTCATGACTGGGAGGTGGAGTTGTTTAGTGCGAACCGAGCGTAGGTGTTCTGCAAAGCGGTCTCCAAGCCACCACTTGGTTTCCCCGATGTAGAGGAGGCCACAACGGGAACAGCGGATACATATACCACATTAGCAGATGTGCAGGTGAACATCTGCTTGATGTGGAAAGTCTTCTTGGGGCCTGGGATGGGGGTGAGGGGGGAGGTGTAGGGGCAGGTGTAGTACTTCCTGCGGTTGCTGGGAAAATTGCCGGGTGTGATGGGGCTGGAGGGGAGTGTGGAGGGGACAAGGGAGTCATGGAGAGAGTGGTCTCTCCGGAAAGCAGATAAGGATGGGGAGGGCAAAATATGTTTGGTGGTGGGGTCGGATTGCAGATGGCGGAAGTGTTGGAGGATGACGCGTTGGATCCAGAGGTTGGTGGGGTGGTACATGAGGACGAGGGGGATTCTGTTTTGGTGCAAAACACTTTTCCCTGCAACCGCAGGACATGCTACACCTGCCCCTACACCTCCCCCCTCACCCCCATCCCAGGCCCCAAGAAGACTTTCCACATCAAGCAGATGTTCACCTGCACATCTGCTAATGTGATATACTGTATCTGCTGTTCCCGTTGTGGCCTCCTCTACATCAGGGAAACCAAGCGGAGGCTTGGGGACTGCTTGGCGGAACACCTACGCTCGGTTCGCACTAAACAACTCCACTTCCCAGTTGCGAACCATTTCAACGCCCCCTCCCATTCCTCAGACGACGTGTCCATCCTGGGCCTCCTGCAGTGCCACAACAATGCCACCTGAAGGTTGCAGGAACAGTACCTCATATTTCGCTTGGGAACCCTGCAGCCCAATGGTATCAATGTGGATTTCACAAGCTTCAAAATCTCCCCTCCCCCTACCGCATCCCAAAACCAGCCCAGCTCGTCCCCGCCTCCCTAACCTGTCCTTCCTCCCACCTATCCCCTCCTCCCACCTCAAGCCCCAACCCCATCTCCTACCTACTAGCCTCATCCCGCCCCCTTGACCTGTCCGTCCTCCCTGGACTGACCTATCCCCTCCCTAACTCCCCACCTATGCTCATCTTTACTGGCTCCATCCCCGTCTCTTTGACCTGTCTGTCTCCTCTCCACCTATCTTCTCCTCTATCCATCTTCCTTCTGCCTCCCCCTCTCTCCCTATTTATTTCAGAACCCCCTTCCCCTCCCCCATTTCTGAAGAAGGGTCTAGGCCTGAAAGGTTAGCTTTCCTGCTCCTCTGATGCTGCTTGGCCTGCTGTGTTCATCCAGCTCTACACCTTGTTATCTCAGATTGTCCAGGATCTGCAGTTCCTACTATCTCTGAAATAATTTTATTGTGGTTGGTTGGCTCGCCAAGCTGGTTTGTTGTTCCGCAGTCTGCAGAACAACGAACAAGCTTGGCGAGCCAACCAACCACAACACCCACAACCGAGCTACAAATCTATTCCAAAACCTTAATGTAATTTTATTCCAAATAATGTCAAGAAGGCATTGTAGAGAAGGCATTGAAGGAGAAGGTTGTACATTTCTTGTCTGTCTTGTGAAGGTGAAACAGCATCAAGTCTCTTGGGCATGATGACGTACATGTGGAGGAATCATGAGGTAGTGGCAGAATGGCTGAGGCTAAATTAGGTCAATATTTGTACATCAGAAACTGAGGCATCCAGTGGAGCCAGAACTGGGAAGGAATGCCTATACTTAACTCTTTGTATGTTGTTTTTAAATGCATTCAAGAATAATGAAGGAGACATCATTGCCAGTAAAAAAAAAATCCAAAAGTGACACTGAACCAAAGGACTAAATGATAAAAATCCAGCTGGGAGTTCTACATTTTAAATGGATGAATTATTTAAAAATCATATTATGTCCTAATTTTTTTCACAGTCTTAATGAGGTCTTCCATTTTCATGTCAGGGTATATCACTTAATTACTAATTGTTAAGAATACATTGCTCTGTTCAGAAGGGAAGGAGATAATCAAGTGTCAACAAACACACCTTCTACAGTACAGACATGTGGCTCCTTAAAATATATTGGATAATGAGTACATGCTGGAATTTGTGAAGTATATACACTCAAAATAATGAAAATAACTATTACAACAGGAAATCTATCTTTTCATTGAGGAATATAGTAAGGATGCATGGATCAAATGGAATCTGTCCATTGTGAAGTGTCTAAAACAGAGAACAAATAACAATACAGCACAGGAACAGGCCCTTCAGCCCTCCAAGCCTGTGCCAACATATCTTGCCCTTCCATACTAAAACTGTCTTCACTTACGAGGGTCCATATCCCTCTATTCCCTTCCCATTCATGTATTCGTCCAGGTGCTTCTCGAATGCTGCTACTGTGTCTGCTTCCACCACCTCCTCTGGCAGTGTGTTCATGGGACTCGCCATCCTTTAAGTGAAAAACTTGCCTTGCACATTTCTTTTTAAACTGCTGTCCCCACGTCCCCCAACTGCACCCCCCGCCCCAGAACACACACATACACACACCACACACACACACACACACACACACACACACACACACA
>JAHRHZ010000021.1:29344365-29435773 GCA_024137785.1 Ginglymostoma cirratum | reverse complement strand
CACACACACACACACACACACACACACACACACACACATTGAACCTGTGTGCCTCATAATTGACCCTTCTACCCTGGGAAAAAGCCTCAAACTTTCTATTCTATTCATGCCATTCACAATCTTATAAAATTCTATTAGGTCACCCCTCAACCTCCTGCATTCCAGTGAAACCCAATCCATCCAACCTTTCTTCATAGCTAAAATCTCCCATACCAAGCAACATCCTGGTAAACCTTTTCTGTACCCTCTCCAAAGCATCCACATCGTTCTGGTAGTGTGGCGACCAGAAATGTACACAATATTGCAAGTGTGGCCTAACTAAACTTTTATAAAGCTGTGGCGTAATTTGTCTAATCTTATACTCAATACTCCTTCCAATGAAGACTAGCATGCCATTGGCCTTTTTTACTACCTTATCTACCTTATCTACCTGTGCTCCACTTTCAGTGGACTGCACATCCAGATCCCTCTGCAAATTAATACTCCTAAGGTGCTGCCATTCACTGTATAATTTCCATCAGTACTTCACCTTCCAAAATGCATCACCTCATATTTGTCCGGATTAAGCTCCATCTGCCATTTTTCTGTCCATGCCTCCAACTGATCTATGTCCTGCTGTATCCTCTGACACTCCTCCTCACAATCCGCAACCTATCTTTGTATCATTCAGAAACTTAAGAATTAGACCAGCCTCATTTTCCTCCAAATCATTTATGTAGACCATGAACAGCAGAGGTCCCAGCACAGATCCCTGTGGAACACCACTAGTCACAACCCTCCATTCTGAAAAACATCCTTCTACTGCTATCCTCCATCTCCTATGACTAAGCCAGTTCTGTATTCATTTTGCCAGCTTACCGCTGATACCATGTGATTTCACCTTTTGTACCAATCTGCCATGAGGGACCTTGTCAAAGGCTCTACTGAAGTCCATGTAGATAACATCAACCACTTTTCCCTCATCAATTTTCTTTGTCACCTCCCCAAAAAATTCGATCAAGTTATTGAGGCACGACCCCCCCACACAAAACCATCCTGTCTATTGCTAATAAGCCCATTTGCTTCTAAATGCATATAGATCTTTCCTGAGAATCTTTTCCAATCATTTCCCTACAACCAATGTGAGACTCACAGGCCTGTAATATCCTGGATTATCCCTGCTACCCTTAAACAATGGGACAACATTGGCTATTCTCCAGTCCTCTGGAACCTCACCTGTGGCTAAAGAGGGTACAAAGAAGTCTGCCAAAGCTCTAGCAGTTAGTTCCCTTGCCTCCCTCAATATTGTGGGATAGATCCCATCAGGACCCAGGGACATACCTACCTTAATATTTTTTAAGACACACAACACCTCTTCCCTTTTAGTAGAAACTTGGCTTAAAAATTTGATGCTCCCTTCCCTGAGATCATTCTCCACTAATTCCTTTTTGCATTAGTTTAGGATGTTACCTGCCTCTTCTGGCTCCACACATAGATTCTCTCCTTTGTCCATGAGTGGGCCAACCCTTTCCCTGGATATCCTGTTGCTTTTTATATATGTATAAAATGCCTTGGGATTCTCCTTAAATTCTGTTTGCTAGCGACTTTTCATGACCTATTTTAGCCCTTCTAATTCCTTGTTTAATTTCTTTCCTACTTTCCTTATATACTTCAAGGGCTTCATTAGTTCCCATCCTCTTAGACTTTACATATCCTTCCTTTTTCTTTTTGACCAAGGTCATAACATCCCTGGTTATCAAAGGGTCATGTAACTTGCCAAACCTTAATTCTTTCAGGAGCATGCTACTCCTGAATTCTTATCAACTGCCATAGAGTCATACAGCATGGAAATAGACCCTTCCGTCCAATCAGTTCGTGCCGAACATAATCCCAAACTAACTAGTCCCACCTGCTTGGTCCTGGCCCATATCCCTCCAAAGCTTTCCTATTCATTTACTAACCCAAATGTCTTTTAAATGTTGTAACTGTACCACATCCACCACTTCCTCATGAAGGTCATTCCACCTGTGAACCACCCTCTGTGTAAAAAAATTGCCCATTATGTCTTTTTTTAAATCTTTCTCCTCTCACCTTAAAAATGTGCCCCCTGGTCTTGAAATCGCTCATCCTAAAGAAACGATAACTACCATTAACTATCTATACCCGTCATTATTTTATAAACTTCTATAAGGATGCCTGTCAACCTCCCATGCTCCTGTGAAAAATGTCCCAGCCTATACAGACTTTCTTTATAACTCAAACCTTCCATGCTCGGCAACATCCTGGTAAATCTCTTCTTAACCATTTCCAGCTTAATAATATCCTTCCTATAACTGGGTGACCAGACTGGACACAGTATTCCAGAAGAGACCTCACCAATGTCCTGTACAACCTCAACATGACTTCTCAACTATCCTCAAAGGATAGTAAGCATGCCAAATGCCTTTTTAACTATCCTGTCAATACGTGATGCAAACGTCAAAGAATTGTGTACATGCACCCCTAGGCCTGTCTGTTCTACAACACTACCCAAGGCCCTACCATTAGTTGTATGACTCCTACTCTTGTTTGTTGTACCAAAGTGCAATACCTCGCATTTATTCAGTTTGAAATCCATCTGACATTTTTTAGCCCATTAACTCATTTGATCAAGATCCCTTTGTAATTTTAGAAAACCTTCTTCACTGTCTACTATATCACCAATTTTGGTGTCATCCACAAATTTACTAACCATGCCTTCTATATTCTCATCTGAATTGTTTATATAAATGACAAACAAAGGAGGACCCACAACCAATCCTTGTGGAGCACAGCTGGTGACAGGCGACCAGTCTGAAGAGCCACCCTCCACCACCACACTCTGTTTCCTGTCGTTAAGCCAATTATGTATCCAATTGGCAAGCTCACCCTGAATCCCATGTGACCTAACTTTACTAATTAGTCTACCATGAAGAACATTGTCAAAGGCTTTACTAAAATCCAAGTAAACAATGTTTACTGCTCTGCCCTCATCAATCTTTTTGATAACTTTCTCAAAAAAGTCAATCAAGTTTGTGGGACACGATCTTCCTCACACAAAACCATGCTGACTATCCCTAATCAATGTTTGCCTCTCTAGATGTCCATAAATCCTATTTTTTATAATCACCTCCAACAATTTACCCACATCAAGGTCAGACTCGCAGGTCTATAGTTCATGGTTTCTCCTTACAACCTTTCTTACACAAAGGTATGACATTAGCCACCCTCCAGTCATCAAGCACCTCACCCATAGTTATAGATGATGCAAATATTTCTGCAAGGGGTGCTCACTTAGTTCCCATAATGTTCTGGGATACATTTGATCAAGTCCTGGAGATTTATCCGCCTTTATATTCTCTAAGACCTCCTGAACCTCCTCTCTGTAATGTTAACTACTTCTAAAACATCAAAATTTATTTATCTGCATTCTCTAGATTCCATTTCTTTCGCCACAGTGAAAGCTGATGTGAAATATTCATTTAGTATCTCTCCAATCTCCTGGGGTTCAACACAAAGATGACTTCCTTGATCTCTAAGGGGCCCTATCCTCTCTCTGTTTATCCTCTTGCTCTTAATGTATTCGTGGAATCTTTTTGGATTACCCTTAACCTTATCTGGCAATGCTATCACATATCCCCTATTTGCCTTTCTGATTTCTTTCTTAAGAATACCTCTACACTCTTTATATTGATTAAGAAATTCAAATGAACCAAGTTGTCTGTATCTAAAATAAGACTCTCTTTTACTCTTGACTAGAACCTCAATATCTTTATTTATCCATTGTTCTTTAATTTTACCAGCCTTACTCTTCACTCTTAGAGGAACATAATGCCTTTGAACTCTTGTCATCACACTCTTGAAAGCCTCCCACTTGTCAGGTATCCCTTTACCTGTGAACAGTTTACTCCAGTCAAATTTTGAAAGCCATTTGAATTACTCCCACATATCCGATGTGGATTTACCCTCAAACAGCCACCTCCAATCAAAATTCTTCAGTTTCTGCCCAGTATTGTCATAGCTTTCCTTCCCTAAATTTAACAGGTTCGCCTGAGGATTGCTGTTATGTCTATCCACGAGTATCTTAAAACTCACAGTATTATGGTCACTACTTCCAAAATACTCCCCCACTGAAATTTCACTGACATGGCCGGCTCATTTCCCAAAATCAGGTCCAGTATAACCCCCGGTCCAGTATAACCCTTTCCTTGGTTGGATAATGTCTTTGATCTCTTAAAGTACTATTCTGTTTAAAATGTGGACAGCACTTTTATAGTTTACCACAAGATGGCAGTCATATATCGTAGAACCGAACATTCATTAGTGCCTATGTAAGGAAGCAAATGTGATGTGCTGATTTTTTTGTTAACCACTGATTTTCTCTTTTTTAATTTCTAGCAAACAATAGCGCAAATAATGAACACCAAGAAGTTAATCAGTAGAACACTCTGGCCAGCCACTTGATCCATCTTCAGATTGTGGCTTCATTAAGATTTGGGTGAGCCATAAATGCCAAATCGGTGAACTGGTGCAGGCTGTTTGTTGTCTTTGGGTCAATGCAATATCAGGCAGTCTAGATATCAGCTTAGAAAAAGGCAGGCAAGTAGATGGTCCAGGGATATATTTAATAAAGGACAACAGCAGTGTCACACATTCTACTTTTCGGGCCTGGAGGACCACTCCTCCTCTTCAAGACCCATCAAAAAACTAATAAGCTAGTTCCTGAGAAATGTCACGTTGGACTCAATGTTAACTATGTTTCTCTCTACACAGTTGCTGCCAGGCTTGCTGAGTCACTCTAGCAATTTCTGCTTCCAATTCAGAATTCCAGCATCCACAGTATTTTGCATTTGGCTGTATTTTGCAGGAATGCCACCAATATGTAGCGTAACGAGCACCCAGGCACAGAACCTCTGTTTGGGACTGCTATGTCTCTGTCAAGCTAAGGATATAATTGCCTTCCAACTGGATTAAGACAGCCCCTGGGTATTCAGAGAAATAGGGGAAAGCTTTTGGCACTGTCAGCATTCTCCTAAGTCCAAATTTAGCTGGAGCCACTATTTCTCCCTCATTGCCTGATGGAATGATGGTGCTACTTTGTGATGTTTATTCCCAATCCTGGTCTTTGCCATCAGAATTCAGTTACTACAACACCCAACAAATTCACATTGGAAAGCAACTATAAAACATGAATCAGGTGATCAATCTTCCATCATTTTAATTCTGCCATTGCCCACTTTATACAGGGCAAAGAGAATGTTATAATCTCCTTCAGCGTGAATATCAAAAAGGACTAACCTTTTATGTTATCCAGTTGCTCATTCTTTCCTTATAAGGCTTGATGTAAGGCATGGGCAATTTAAATGGTCATGTGGTTGGGGAATCATAACCGACATCCACAGTTTCTAGCAGAAGTCACTGGATAGCCCTGTCTTTTAACATATAAAGGATATTGTTGATGAGCAAAAAAATAGGTTAAAGACATGATATGTTCTAGGACTTTGGCTGCTTTTTTGCTGAAAAGATACTTCCCCATAGAACGGCCAGTATTGCAATCTTTACACACCAAAGAATTGGTTACAGAGCAACATCAATACTGGAAAGGCCTATATGTGGCTTATCAAGTTGCTCTATTTTGGTCAGATAGAAGAGAGTAAAATAAACAAATTGAATAGGATTGGATTAGATAATGAAAATGTTAATAAATAGACATTTTCAGCTAATTAATTTGGTATTAAAAGCATAACATATACAATAGGTAAATTTTTAAAAATTTATTTAACATAACCATTTCATAAAATATCACCAAGCCAAGAATGAAGACTCTCTTCATACACGAAACTGGAAGAGAAACTAAAATTTAGTTCTTATACTGGATTTGTAAACATTCAAACTTTTTAGGGAAATCTTGTTCGTGTCTCTACTGTTAGAATAATAGCTGTAGCATTTTGTTTGATTGAATTAAGAGTGAATTTTAAATTGCTTCTGTTTGTAAGAAAACAATCATTGCATATTAGCCCGAGTTCCAATTTTGTTAATATCAGCTGGTGTAAAGTAATATCACAGGACTCTGTTAATCACAGCAGAGGCTTCTGAAATTAGTCTAAAATCAATGGGAAATTCAGAGAGCATCTAGTTTCACAGATAATAACTTAAGATGAGGACTCCTGAATGTATTTTATTTTATGATATAAAAATGATAATGAAAAAAAATGTTCAAATGACACTAGCTCGCAACCCGGGATAATTTAAAAATATTGTGGTCACAAAAGAAGAAAATTTACAGTTTTCTTGTCAAAATATGTATTTCATTTTAAGCCAAATATTTCCTTTAAATTGATAAATATTTTAATCAAATATTTTAATTTATTTTAACACACTGAAACCATCCATTCCTGTTTGTTGCTAAGTGTCAGTGACAGAACAAAATATTGCTGAAGAGATCTTGACACTTTAAGTGAATGGATAAAAACCTGACAAATGTAATGTCATTGTACTGGGATATGACAGAGTACTTTATAAGTGGTGAAAACCTGGAAAAATTGGAAGTCCAAAAAACTTTGGAAGTCCAAGTGCAGAGATTATTAAAATGTCTATTATAAAGGAAGTGTTAAGAATAGCACATCTGGAAAATCATATTATGATCAGATAGCATCAACATGGCTTTATGAAAGGATAATTATGTTTGATAAGTTTATTGTTGTTATTTGAAAAAAGGTACTAACAACTAAATAAGCTATTCTGTCACATTAATTGAGGGAAGAATAGTGGCCAGGACACTGGGGATAGCACTTTTTGAAAGTAGTACCATGGGATCTATTACATCCAGGGCCAAACATACAGGGCCTTGGTTTCACATTTCATCTAAAAGCTGTCATCCTGAACAGTTTAGCACTCCATTACTACTGCAATGGAGTACCAACTTGAATTTCTTTTCCTTGTGCTTAAACCCTACAATAGGACTTTTGCCCAAAGGCTGTCAACTAAGTCACGGCTGACATGATTATCCACAACCAACATGATTAACACATAAAATAAGGACACAAGGAATTGGAGAGTAATCTATGGGCATGGATGGAGAATTAATAAATTGACTGATTGCAAAAAGTAAGGATGAATGGGATACATTGAAGTTGGCAGGCTGTAACTAATGGAGTTCTTCAAGGATGAATGCTTAGTCCTCTGCTGTGTTGATATAATTTATGGAGGCCAAGTCACTGAGTATATTTAAGAAAGAAATAGATAGTTTTGTAGACTAATGGAATGGGGAAAGATGTGTGGTGTTGAGATAAAGGATCAGCCATAATCATATTGCATGGCAGAATAGACTTGATGGGCCGAATGGCCTCCTGCTCCTAGCAGATCAAGCGACTGAGGGTAACTTACCTAAGTTTGCTAACAGTAGATGCAAAGCCATATGGATTGAGGATTGTCTGGTCAGCCACAAAGAGGCTGAAAATCGATATAGACTGAGTAAGAGAGTGAGCAACAAATTGGCAGATGGAGTATGATGCGGGCAAGTGTGAGGCTATTTGCTGCAGTGAGAGTCGAAATCTGTTTTTTTTAAATTTGTAACTTTAAAAAAAAGCAAAAACTGTAGATGCAGGACATCTGAAAGAAGAAAACAAAATGTTCGAGATACTAAGCGGGTTTGGCAGCATCTGTGAAGAGAGAAAGAATTAATGTCTGAGTTCAGTATAACTCTTCTTGCAGGCATTCCAGTTTACATTCACTTCCCTCATCCAATTCATCATTATATATATTTAAATGATGTGTTGATCCGTTTGATCCTACTGATTCCTTTGGCACTCCACTAGTTACATGTTGCCATCCTGAAAATGTTCCCCTTTGTCCTAATGATGTCTTCTATTAGTTAACCAATCATTTATTCACTCTCAAACTGAAAGCTAAATTCTACCATGTTATGGTCACTGTTTTTTGAGTCATCTTTTACTCTATGTTTATTTATTAATCCTGCATCATGACACATTGCCAGAAACTAAAATAGCTTGAATGCATAGCATATTCTTCTAGGTAACTATCCCAAATACAGTCTATGATTTTCTTCTCATGGCTAATCAGTTTGATCTTCTCCACTCTACATGAATATTAAAGTTGCTTATGTTTCATGCGTTGCCTTTTGTACATGCCTTCATTTTCTCCTGATCTATTCTCTGTCCTGCAGTGTAGGAGAAGAAGAAGAATATTCTTTATTGTCATGTGTATTCAAGTACGGAAGTACAGGAGTACAGTGAAAGATTTTACAATGTCACCTCCTATAGCACTATATTAGGTATAAGTACCTAGGTATGAATCTTAGATACAAGAGAAGAATAAAAAGAAAAGTATTTGTATTTGTTAGAGGGCTTACGGAAAACTTGCACCAATGTCTTCTTCCTCTTGTTATTTCCTGCCTTCACCCATATGGATTCCACATCTTCCAATCCAAGATCATTTCTTGATATCGGACTTATTCCATCTTGTACTAATAAAGCTGCCTCACCATCTTTTCCTTCCTATCTGTCCTTTTGAGAAGTCACATACCTCTGGACATTTTATCCCCAGCATTGATCTTCTTGTAACCATGTCTCTGTACTGGCCAAAAGATCATATCCACTAACCTCTATTTGTTCTGTTAATTGATATATCTTGTTCCAAAATATTCCATGTGTTTAAGTAAAGAGCCATTAAATTTGCCTTTCTAATATTTATCTCCCTCTGACCATTATTACTGCTTTATTTTTATAAGTTTGTACACTGTAATCCTTCCTGTCATACTCTGAGTATCATTGTCAATACAGATACCTTACCAATGCTGCTATATCCCTTTACTTTGTAAGTCTGTGTTACAAATATCATGAATATGTCTTCTGCTGTGATTTGGCTGAATCATCCAGTATTTAACTCCCCTTTGATCATTGGTTTATTCTGTGGCCAGGTCTAGACTGAATTGTATGGATATAATCTTGTTTTCTTAACAGAAAGCCACACAATCACTGGTCTATAATGGAGATACTTGGATCTGGGATTGATGGATTTGTGAATGCTCGTTCTGTACCATTGTTTATAATAATGCCCCTTACAGACTCTTAATTGTATTAGTCAATGATAATTACGTTGTATCATTGTCTGTGACAATGTTAATCAATCTTTTGATGACCCACAGTTCAGTTGCCTCACACTTTTGTAAGATCACAGTTCACCCCTTCGTATCGCTATCGTTCATCTCTGTATATTGTGTTGAGGTTTGGCCTTCATATTTTATAGTTCAAGGTTACATCCTTGGGTTTTGGTGTTTTTATGATTTTGCAGTTCAGGGGAGGTCATGCCTCTCACCTCCTAAATGGTTACCTTTGCTCACTGCTCTAGTAAAATGCAGTCACCATCTCAATGCCAATCGACAGACCAGTAGCTCCTGAGCCTCAGCAGCCACATTGAGACAAGTGAGTGCTGCCAAGGCATGGCCAAAGACTGCCAGAAAACCTAAACACAGAGGAACTTTTGGAGGCATAAAATTAGAACTAAGTAATTCTGAGAGTGAAACTATTATGTACTTGGAGCCATGATGTGGAGGTGCCGATGTTGGACTGGGGTGGACAAGGTCAGAAGTCACATGACACCAGGTTCTAGTCCATTTGAAATCACAAGCTTTCGGAGTGTTGCTCATTTGTCAGGTGGACATCAGTACTTGGAGCACTGGGATAACACCTCTGAAGGTTGTAAAATGTGACCTTGAATATATTATCGGCTTTTAAGAATATGATATGCATGGCACAAGGCCACCTCGGAAGAGAAACTATTTTCTTTCTCACTCTGGAAGTACATATTAATAGTCCCTGCCATGAAGTTGGCTTGGTTCGGACTCCCTAAAATCGGTAGGATGATGCCTTGTATAACCTTTCATCTACAGAAGTGTAAATAAGGGAGGTGTTAGTGATGTGGGAGTGTCACTGGGTCAGTAATCCAGAGACCCAAGCTCCTGGTCTAAGGAACAGGGTTCAAATTCCACCATAACTGTTAGTGAAATTTGAATTCTTTTAATAGAAAATCTGGAATTAAAAGCTAGTCTAATGGTAACTGTGAAATAATTGTTGATTGTTGTGAAAAGCAATGTCCTTTAGTGAAATAAATCAATGCCTGGTCTAGCCTGCTAGTAATGCCAGACTCACAGCAATGTGGTTGACTCTTAACCACCCTCTGAAAAGGTCCAGCTGGCATTCAGTTGTTTCAAACCACTACAAAGCCTAAGAAAGGAATGAGACCAGATGGACTACTGAGCAAAATCCTAAGTATTGAAAATGAGAATGGCAAACCCAGCCCTGTTAACCTTACATAGTCCTTCTTTCTAACACCTAGGACAAATGTTTGTAAGCTGTTCCCCACACACAAGTTCACAGCCTAAATTAGTCAAAATCACGGAATCATACTTAAGAGGCAATGTCTCAATACCACCAACATCATCTGTGGGGTGGCACAACAACATATAGTTAAGAAAGAATTGTCCTGGGAGGACTGAACATTGACTCTGGGCCTCATGGCATCTGGTCAAACATGAGCAAGGGAAAACTCTGGCTGACTACCATTTATCACACCATCCTTGGCTAATGAATCAGGATTCTTTTATGGTGAAGACCATTTGGAAGAACCACTGAGGACGACAAATATAGAGAATGCAGTGCAGTTGAGGGACTTAAAAGTGCATCAGCATGAGTAATTCGGTAGAACAGCAGCTAACCAAACTTACCAAGTCCTAATGGCTATAGCTTCTCGACAGAATCTGCAACAGAAAGTAAAACGTACAAACAGAAATCTACTTGCCCTCATTTGTCGATAACAATATTGGTAGGACAATCTTTGTGGAGACTAAGTCCTGCCTTCATGTTGGGGGATACCCTCCATCATGTGTGTGGCATTAACCATCATACTGAATAGGATAGATTTTGAACAGATCTACCAACTTAGAACTAGACATTCATGAGGCACAATGGTCCATCCACACCCAGAGTTGTATTCAACCTCAATCTGTAGCCTCATGGTCTGGTATGTCTTCACTCTACCATTAATATGGTCCCGACCATCTTCACCTGCTTCTTCAATGACCTTTCCTCAATTGTAAAGTCAGAATGAAGATATTTGTGGACAATTATCAAATTTTCAGCACCTTGCATGACTCCTTAGATAACAATACAGCTGTTGTTCTTATGCAACAAACGCTTGACAACATTCAGACTTAGGCTGACACTGGCAAGTAACTCTTAGACCACACAAGTGACAGGCAAAAACCATCTTCCATGTGAGGTTCTAACCATCTCAACCGGACATTTAATAGAATTGCCATTGCTGAATCTTCCACCATCAACATCATGGTATTTGTCATTGATCTGAAACTGATCTGAAGCAACCAAATATACATTATGGCTTCAAAAGCAGGAATTGTGCTGCATGTAACTCACCTCTTGACTCCCCAAAACCTGATCAGCATCAAGACAAACCATTAATGTCAAGACACTCTGCCAACCATCCATATGTCTTCTTGTTTCAATAAAACACACTCATCTGTTGCAGGTTGTACACTTTTGCTATCTATTTGGGTAATCTGTCATAGCCAATCTGCTGCTAATAAAGTTAATCAACCTACTACATAAAAACATACAAATTAACCTTGGTTTAAGTTCTACTTTGGCCACTCAGCTCCGGACCTCATTGTAACCTTGGTTCAAAATGGACTAAGAGCTTATAAAGATCACATCTTTTTATTTTGCCTTTGCCTTGATTTTCAGCCTGCAGATGAAATAAAGGAAGGTAAGCGCTTTAACCAAGGAGACCATAAAGAGATGGCTTAAGTTTTAGAAATCATGTTTAATGGAACACCTTGTGAGTTTCTTACAATAATCCATTAATTCCTAAAACAGTTAGGGCAAAGTAGACACCATGGACCAAATGAGGTCTGAATTAAACTGCTTGACAACAATGTTCTGATTGGTTTCTGACCAGGTGACAATTGCTTTTGTGGGACAATGCAGAGGAGAACCACCTGGCCTGCAAAGAGAAAGCATTTTAAAAAATCGGCGTCTGTCTTTCAATTGTTGATGAACGGGAAAGTCTGCAGTAACAGCTATCTGTTTTCCATTCATGTTTCACCGCAAATCTTCTCTTGAAGGAGGAATGAAATACCTTCAATGACAGGAAAAAGACGTATTCTGGAATACTGAATAAAAGAGAGTATTGGTGTGCCAACAACTTTGTGTCAACAGCAAAGAATTAAAAGGGAATGGAAGAATCAAAAAAAAATCGTCATCCAATTCATCAAACGACTCATCCAGTAGTCCAGTCTGGTAGTTCACTGATCTTTATCTTTTTTTCCATCCTTAATATCATATCTTGACTGCCTATGTGTGGTTTGTGTGTTTGTGAAGGAAGGAATATAAAAGGGGTAGAGTTAATTTATAGAAACTTGGTGAATGTTTTCTTTCAATCTGAATTTGTCAGTCAGGTAACTTGGAATCTTTGGATAGTTTGACTAAACCTTTTCACATTTGTAATGATTCCAGGAATAAAGTCAGTGTTGTACAGCATTGAATCAGACCCTTTGGTCCAATTCATCCATGCTGACCGGATAGCCTAAATTAAGCTAGTCCCATTTGCCAACATTTGGCCCATATCCCTCTAAACACTTCCTATTCATGTACTCATCTAGATGCCTTTTAAATGATATAATTGTACTAGCCTCAACAACTTATTTCGGCAGCTCGTTCCATCTGTGCACCACCCTCTGCATGAAAACATTGCTCCTTAGGTCCCTTTTAAACCTTTCCTCTCTCACCTTAAACCTATGCCCTCCAGTTTTGAACTCCCCAATCCTGGGTTATTCACCCTATCCATGCCCCTTATGATTTAATAAACCTGTATAAGGTCACCCCTCAGCCTCTGACGCTTCAGGGAAAATAGCCTTAGCCGATTCAGCCTCTCCCTATAGCTCAAACCCTCTAAACCTAGCAACATCCTTGCAAATCTTTTCTGAACCCTTTCAAGTTTTACAATATCTTTCCTGTATAATGGGCCTTAATTCCAATGTACTAGCCCAGAGATTATGACAAGTTGAACTCCAGAGTGACTGCCATTGACATCAAGGTGGCATTTGGCTGAGTATGGCATCAAGAAGACCTAACAAACTGGAGTCAATGATAGAACTACCTCTTAAGAGTGCTAAGGAAATCTGGCATGTTTACAATCACTCAGTATTTATAGATGCACTATAGAAAGCATTATATCCGGATGCATCATGCTTGGTATGGCAACGGCTCTGCCTGACCATAGGAAATTACAGAGAGTTGTAAATGCAGCCCAGCCCATCATGAAAACCAGCCTTCCTCCCATTGACTCTGTCTACACTTCCTGCTGCCTCGAGAAAGCAGCCAACGTAATCAAAGCCCACCCTCACCCTGTTCATACTGTCTTTTACCCTATTGCATCGGGCAGAAGATATAAAATTTGAAAACACATACTAACAGATTCAAGAAGAGCTTCTTCCCTGCTGTTATCAGACTTATGAATGAACCTTTCATATATTAGAGTTGATCTTTCTCTGAACCTTCTCTGTAGCTGGAACATTATATCCTGCATTCTGTTCTATGAACCTGATGTACTTACGATTTGTCTGGATAGCATGCAAAACAATGCTTTTTGTTGTATCTCAGTGCATGTGACAATAATAAATCAAATCAAATTTAAAAAATGGCAAATAATCTTCATTAGCCAGGAGACATACCTGGCACAAAGAAGGATAGTTGGGGTTGTTAAAGATCAATTATCTCTGTCCCAGGATCTTTCTGCAGGAGTTCCTGAGAATATTGTCTAAGTCACAACCGTCTTTAGCAGCTTCATTAATGACCTTTCATCAATCATAATGTCAGAAGTGAGGATGTTTGTGATGATTGAACAATGTTCAGCATTAACACCTTCTCAGATACTGGAGCAGTCCATTTCCATATGATATAAGACGAAGACAACATTCAGGCTTTGGCAAATTACTTTCAGACCATAAAAGTGACAGGCAATGACCATTATTGTTAGGCAATGACCAACAAGAGACAAAGAGACTGCCACCTCTTGATTTCAATGGCATTACCAACATTGAATTCCCCAGTTTAAACATCCAAGGGGTTACTATTGACAAGAAACGTAAATGGTCCACCAACATAAATACTATATCTACAAGAGTTAGTCAGAGGCTAACAAAGCCTGTCCAGTATCTACAAGGTACAAGTCAGGAATGTAATTTAATACTCTCCACTGTACTTAATGTAAATACAGCTCCAACAAATGCAAGTTCAACGATTTCCAGTACGGAGCATCCATTTGATTGGTAGCCCACTCACCACCTTAAAAATCCACCTGTGAATAAAGTATGAACTATTCACAAGATTCATTGCAGCAATTCACCAGCTTTTCTTCAACAACACCTTCCAAACATGCAACTTCCACTATATATGTGGACAAAAGCAGTAGATTCATGGGAACACCACCACCCACAAGTTCCTCTCCAAGTCACCCACCATCCTGACTTAGAACCACATTGCTGCCCCTTCAGTATCACAGGTTCAAATCCTAAAACTCCTTTCACAATAGCACTGTGATGTACTTGGAGCACATGGACTACAGTGTTGCAAGAAGGCAGCTCACCAAATTATATTTCAAAAGGAAATTAGGAATGAAGCCTTGCCAACAATGCTCATATCCTATGAACAAACTAAAATTAAAACATTGAGCCATTTCGTTTAATTTAGATGGCAGCTTGTGTTATGAAACCGGTTGATGTTATTACCGGATAAGTCAGATCCTAGCCTGAAATCAGGCTTGATCAATAATATTTTGTTTTGTTTTGATCACTAACGAAACACAAGCATGTAGTATTGCAGATTCGGTTTTAACAATAAATCAGAAGTTTATTAAACAAAAGAAATGAAGATAAAATGGAATAAGCCAGCCTATTTATTTAATACAAACTTAAATTTTTTAAAATACGCAGTAACATACAGTCATATTCATCCCCAAAAAAATCTGCTTTAGAAATCGCCATACAGTACCAAAAACCACCCCTTGTATATATTCACACCGGGAAATAAGTTCTTTTTTTCCCTAACAGCTCAACTGCATAAGTTAACAGTGACTTCAACTCCTGGTCTGGAAAGTGAGATGGCTTTTTCCTGGAATCTCCATACATTTGGCGTTAAAAATTCTCAGCTTCAAATAACCCCTTCAAGGTTTTATCCAAGTACTTCTGATCTAAGACTATCACTTAACTCCTTACTCTAAGGTAGTTTATTTTTTATCTTATCCTTTTTTCAATAACTCTGATTTATACATCCATATTCATCCAAGCACTTCTGCAGAATTGCCCCAAAATGAAAAAAAAGGAATTTTCTCTTAAGCTAGAATAAATTCCTAAATTTTTAACAGTAACTGCAACGTACAATTGTTTACATGTTCAATCAAGAGTATTCCTAATGTACACAAAAATCCATTAGTTCTGAAAGCTTACTCCCTCAAGCTGTTTTAAAAGAATTCAGCATGGCTGTAGAAATACCTGTAAGTTAATCATTAAACTCTTCACAAAAAATGCAAAAAGTCACTCAAAATTTTAAAAAATTCCAACTTAATATAAATGGTGTTAAAAATGTATAAAAATTACACAGTCTGCATCAGACTTGTTGAAATTATTTCATTTATTTGCTGGCTATACAATCAGATTAAACAGGGCTAAATTTGTGTGATGGATTTCTTAGGCTTCAGCTAATGTAGCAAGTCAGCAGAAAAAGAACTATGTTCAAAGAACCTCTAGTTATGAAGGTCAATAACCTTGTCCTTTTGTGAGTTATGGAACATTTTTAATTTTGCTAGTCCAGGTGTCTAAATAGAAAGCTTGCTTCTTATCTGCTCCCTTTGCAATTAATTAGTTTATGAAGTCCTGGTGTCATTAATGAGCAGAACTGCCTGAGGGATAAGGCAAAGAGATCTTTAGAAACTCGTTGGCCTTAGAATTTGGCCTGGGGGGTGCGGTTTGTCAGTGCTGCTCACTGGCGTATCTGTGTTTTTGAATATTGTAGTCACCTTATAATCACCTTCTATAGAACAATAGAGTCACAGGAGAAAGTTACAAGCCTGCAATACAAATAAGTGTATTCATGCAATATATAAGTTGCACATTTTAAAGTCATTTTGACATTGTTGATTAAGGATGAAAATTTTGCTGCAGAAATGTGAAAGCAATTTACTCATTCTGCAACATGTTGGTTAAATTACCATAGGATGCAGTTAAGGAACTAAATTGTTGGATATTTTGACTCAGTTACCTTTTTTTTAACATCTAGTGTTTGGGATAAGTATAGTAAATGAAGGTGTTAGAAGATGCATTTCATAATCTGGCTATTTTGTACTAATGTCTCAAATCTGGCAATAGCATTGTACTTTTAGCTCTGAAGAAGATTGGGTTTAGAATGGCAGAAAATAGTAAGCCTACTTCAGGCTGGAAATTAAATACTACATTTAACGATCTGCCTACAAGCAGTATTTTGATAAAGTCATTAACTTAGAAACGCACAGAGTCAAAAGATACCATCATGGCTTATCTGACCAGTTTCACGACATTGTTAAAAGAGAGCACTAGTATGCTAAGCTAATCAAAACATTAACATAGTGCTTGAAGTCATTTAAACTCAATAAAGTGCTGTGAAATATTCTTGTGAGACTGCTATAAATAATGCTTGCAGCTCGATAAGTATCCCCAAGCTTTCCAAATAAGCTATTGTTATTTCCATAAAGTGCAATATTTCTGTTAATGTTTGACCCTGACTGTCATTGGTGGCTCAGTGGAATGCTGCACTAGTACAAAAACAGTTCATCTAAGATGCCACAAAGGTGGCAAGAGAGGGCCTCATTTATGTAAAAGCTATCTATAGGCCTAATGAGGCACACTGGGCCATGTAGTAAGGGGATGTGTGCTGGGATTTGTTGGGAATGATTAGAGGTCCGGTGGCCAAGTTAATGGTCCCCAATGACATGATTCTACACTCTGATTGATTTCTGAGACGTGAGTGTTTAATGGTAAAGTGGTCTCTTGTACTGCAATCTGATTAGTCAAGTAATCTATTACATTCCAGAACTCAGTGTTACAGTCACACAAATTGCAGGTGTTGATATAGGTACATTGTTTAATTATATGTTACTCATTCCATAGAAGGTTTTAAAATTGTCACGATTTTATACTTAGTAATAAGAAATCACTTCATTCCAAGTTACAATTACATTACCTACTTCATCCTTTTACCTTATCCAGTTGTGTCAGTCGAGAACTCGTGGAGTTCAAATAAGTAAATGTAGCAATTGATTTTATTGATTAAGCAGTTAATGCACTAATTGCTTTGAATGTGTTTCAGTGACTCTCTGCAAACTGGCCTACATCAAATGGTTTATTTTTGCATAGATTAACCAATGCTTCTTACCTCTAATGAAAATGCTATCCTTTTGATTTTTTTTTGTCCACAGTACTTGTATTCCAAAAATACCAGGGGTGGGTAAGTGATTGGTTCGCACAGATGGCTAGATAGTCAATGAGTAATGCTGATATTGTGGGCTCAGTTGCCACAGCAGCCAACGTTACTACAAAGGACTCTCCTTCTCAATTGTTCCTCTTGCTTGAGGTGTGGTGACTCTCAGGCTAAACCACCGCTAGGGTCATGTCTCTGTCTCAAATAAGAGAGCAGCCCAATGATCTGGTAGGACTGGGGCAACTTTACTTTTTTTATTCCAAAGATATAGGGCCGCATGTTCCCACATTTTGGCTAAATGTCAATTGCGGGATGTTCCATGGAGGGTTTCACTCTGTGAGCCCTGTTGGTTTTTTACAGTGCAATTCTTGCTGTTCACCTCATTAATTATGCATTTTTGCGCCCAGCAATAGCAGAAGTGCTCGCTGATGCCAAGACCTTACGGCATTTGTGCAGCAGATGCCATTTTTAAACCCCAGCTGCTGGCAGCCTGCTCTGAAGTAACAATCCATTTCAATGCAGGTCCCTGGCCCAGAGGAATGCTTAGAAATGCTGTAAGATAGTTAATGACTTTTGCAATCTGCAAGCTTTGGGAGAAAGGCATCCACGAGGGAAGGGGTCCATTGTAAGTCAGTCTTGTTGAGACTATCTGAGGAGGAGATCATCACTCCGCACCCAGGCGCTTGACAGTTTGGAGCGTCCTAGCTGGGATTGTAATTATAGTAAAATAAATATCCTTGCCTGGGCTTCCTTATTCTGAAACTATGAACCTGATATTTTTAAAGGTGCTAGAAATGGAGGAGGCAGGTGCTAAAAATAGTGGCACTGGTCAGTCGGTTTCTCATCACAGTTCCTGCAATTGGTGACTTTCATCAAGTTAGGAACTCCGACCCTTCCACTTGGAAACCTACCCAGCGATTATTCAATTAAGCCAATTAGGAGTTCATTGGGAGCACATATTCGGTCAATTTATGATTTGGTGGGAGCGCCTGGGTTGCACCCTAAACCAAGGGAGACCAGTTGAATAGAGTTAATAAAAACAGCAGGGACCCAGTCCTGGCCACCCAAGAGTTAGACGGGCTCATTAAAAGGACCTCTCCAGTGAAAGATACACAGTCACTGGCCTAGACATGCCAATATGTGCAACTTGTGAGAAAAGTGTTGAAAATGCATTGGGCTATGCAGGAAGTAGGTACCATTCGGGTATCAGAGGAGGGGAGAAGACTTCCACACATTATTAGGAATCTAAAAAATCATTGCCAATCTAGCTGTGTGAGACCCCTTGGGGAAGATCAACCATAACATGATAAAATTTTTTATCAAGGTGGAGAGTGAGGGTGTCGATTTGGAGGCTAGGGTGCTGAACCTTAATAAAGGAACCTACAAGGATATGAGGTGTGAGTTGGCCTTGATAGATTGGGAAGGGTTACTTAAAGGGATGACAGTGGATAGGTAAAGGCAAACATTCGAGGAATGCATGGGGGAGCTGCAACAGCTGTTTATTCCTGTCTGTCACAAAGCAAAATGGTTAAGAGGCCTAATCCATGGCTTACAAAGGAAATAAGAGAGAGTATCCAATCCAAGGAAGAAACATACAGATTGGCCAAGAAAAATAATAAATCTGAGGATTGGTGGCAGTTTAGAATTCAGCAAAGAAGGACCAAGGGATTGATTAAAAAGGGGAAAATAGAGTATAAAAGTAAGCTTGCAGGGAAGATAAAGACTGACACTAAGAGTTTCTATAGGTACATGAAAAGAGAGAGATTGGGAAGGACAAATGTAGGTCCCTTACAGACTGAAATGGGGGAATGTACAATAGGCAACAAACAGATTGCTGAGGAACTGAATACATTGGTTCTGTCTTCACAAAAAAGGACACAAATCAAGTACCAGAATTGTTGGAAGATGCAAGATTTAGTGAGGGGGAAGAGCTGAGGGAGATCAATATTAGTAACGAAATGGTGCTGGGAAAATTGCTGGGAATGAAGGCTGACAAATCCCCATGGCCTGATAATCTATACCCCAGAGTACTTAAGGAAATAGCTCTAGAAATAATGGATGCATTGGTGATCACCTTCCAGGATTCTATAGACACTGGAACAGTCTCTGCGGATTTGAGGGTGGCTAATGTCACTCCAACCTGGGTGTTGTTGTGCACCAGTCGCTGAAGGTAAGCATGCAGGTGCAGCAGGCAGTAAAGAAGGCAAATGGTATATTGGCTTCATTGTGAGAGGTTTTGAGTACAGGAGCAGGGATTGTTGTAGTTATACAAGGCCTTAGTGAGGCCACACCTAGGACATTGTGAGCAATTTTGGTCTTCTTTTCTGAGGAAGGATGCTTTTGCTCTTGAGGGAGTGCAGCGAAGGTATACCGGACTGGTTCTGGGGATTGGAGGTCTGACTTATGAGGAGAGATTGACTAGGTTGGGATTGTTTTCACTAGAGTTCAGATGAATGAGAGGGAATCCATAGAGACTAATAAAATTCTAACAAGACTGGACATGGTAGACGCAGGGCTCATGTTCCTGATGGTGAGTGAGTCCAGAACCAGGGGTCAAAGTGTGAGAATTCGGGGTAGACAATTTAGGACTGAGATGAGGAGACATTTCTTTACCCAAGGAGTGGTGACCCTATGGAATTCATTACCAGAGGAAATAGCTGATGTCAAACATTGAATGCATTCAGAAGGGGACTAGATATAGCACCTGGGGAGAGTGGGATCAAAGGTTATGGGAAGAAAGCATGATTAGGCTACTAAGTCTCCTCCTCCTTCTATGTTTCTATGAATGTTAAGACAAAAAGGATGGAACTATTGTTGAAAATGGAACAGTCTGCACCTCTCAAGTCAGTTGGAAACAGTGATTTATAACCTTCGGGTGGAAGACGACGCATATATAGGTTCTGCTCACTAGTCTCATTCAGTAGCCATCAAAATCACTGTTGACCATGTTCTTTACCTCTGCCTCTTTCCAAGGATCAGGTGTGGACCTTGGTGGCATCTTGAATATGACAGCACACCACTGGAGCTCACAGATCACTGCTATTCTTTTATCAAGAGCTGGATAGTGCATTTGATTGCAGAGAGGTAAGGCCTCGTAGCCACAAAGGACAGTGAATTTCACCTCCATCACTGATTCATGCAGCTGCAGGGCACAATCAACTGCACTCACGTGACTATAAGGGCATCAGTTACAGGACAGTGAAATTCATGAAAAGGAATATTCTTCCTCCTCAATGTTCAACTAGATTGCAGTCACAGCAAGATTATCCTCAGTTATGTTGTTCACTTTAATGGCAGCTGCCACAATCCTTCATAACACAGATATGACAAAAAAAGTACATTTGCTCACAAGGATGACCACTGAGAAGGCCATTTTGAAGATAGGGTTCTGATGTTTGGGTCAGTCAGGTCACACCTGGCAAGGTCTCACAAATTGCACTGGTCTGCTGTGCTTTCCAAAACATGGTCTCCCTGAGACCTATGGACCTCGAAGAGGGTGAAGATCCACAACAACACAGCTCATCAAAGGAGGAGGAAGAAGCAGAACACCATGGTAACTTGGCTGTAGAGGGAGGTGAATAGAGCTATTCCAGGATTTTAGTGTTTCCCCAGGGTACTATCAATGTCAACTGAGCCCTTCTAAACCAGAAGAATGTCATCCTCTGGAAATCACTTTAAGCAGATTTCTTTTTCTTTAATTTGTTCATGGGATGTGGGCATCAATGGCAAGGCTAGTATTAGTTACCCATCCCTAGGTGCCACTTAGCTTGTTAGGCCATTTCAGAGAGCAAGTAAGACTGACCCTGGCAATCTCCATAGCTTTCTTCTCCGTGATGGTCATGCTGTACAGACAGGAAGCTCTGCTGTTAGCATACCTTCTCAGGTCTTATGAGTCCTTTCTTTTGGAAGGTCAAAAGATAACAATGTAAGATACACTTAGTCTATATGGCCAATGCCAATAGCTTATAGAGATCGAAAGCAGTAGGTATCAGAGTTAGCAAGTCCTCAGCTGCACTACACTTCTGAGCCTTGTTGAAGGTTCAGTGAGATCCTAGTCACATATGACTCCTATGTTGAGGAGCAGCCTGAACCTTCAGGCTCTTTAGCAGCAGTGTCTGCTGGAGGTTGAATACCCAGATGTCTGTCATCAGAAATTATGGGAGGCAATGGCCTGGTGGTATTATTGTTGGACTATTAATCCGCAGCATCAATTAATGTTTTGTCGACATGAGTTCGAATTCCATCATGGCAGATGGTGAAATTTGAATTTAATTTACAAAATGTATGTGGAGTTAAAAATCTATTGATGCAACCAATGTTGATGGGAGAACCCCCTTCTGGCTCTATAGGGAAGGAACTCTGCCATCTTGACCCGGTTTGGCCTACATGTGATTTCAGACCCATAGCAGTGTGGTTGACTCTTGAACTGCCCTAGGGCAGTTAGGGATAGGCAATGAATGCTGGCCTAGCCAGTGATACCTTCATCCTGTGAATGAATAACAATAACTCAATCCTGTTCCTGTGCAACCAGGACATGATTGGACCCAGAACTGGTACCAACATCTATTTCTTAGCCAAAGGGGAAATCAGTCTCCGCAATCCTAGTTCCAGACTCCACTAAACAAATCTCAAGGACGGTGGAAATATGAACAGCAGTAGTCCCTATTAGCCCTTGAACCTGCCCTGCCATCCAGAACAAAGCAGTTCACTTTCTGGCGCACCCTTCACCAACCTAAGCATTCACTCCCTCCAGCACAAAGTGTGGATGAAAATGACTAAGCTGTGTAACATTTATAAGGTGTACTACTAAAACTTGCCAAGGCTTTTTTGACAGCACCTCACAAATCCGTAACTTCCACCACCCAGAGAAACAGAAATGAAAAATAAACAAAAATAATTTCCCACAATATTTTGTTGTCTGTAGGACTGAGACGTCACAGTTTAAATTGTTGTCTTTCTGGCCCGTACACATTCAGAGGCTTTACAGGCACACTCCTGAACATGGTAGGAACACTGCACTGGAAATCAAGCTCCTCTATTCCAACAGTCACCACAAAGACCCAACATGACCAACTCAGTCTCTTGGATAGTTGTTCTCTGGCTGACTACTGTCTAAAATAAAAGATACACCAGATTCCATTATGGACAAGAAAATAAAAGCTTATGTATTACAATAAACTTATCCTCTAACATGTGGCTAAAACCGATGATTAATTATTAACATATAAACTTAAGTTGTACCCTCTTTGAATACAAACATGCACCGATTCATTCATAAAATAGGACAGACAAGCCAAACAATACAAACAGTTTTTTAAGGTATCGTGGGTGGTAAATATAGGGATAAAGGAACAAAACAAGTGGTTCAAATCAAAAGGGGAAATAAGGTGATTTTCTCCAGTTTCTTGGGTTTTGACAACTGTATCATTATGTTGTCAGCTAAGGCAATGCTCAATTTTGCATCTAGTCAGTTGGGCCCAGATCTTGGCTTGAATTAGGCTCTTTCTTTGCAGGGACTTTCAGTGTTATTTCTTTCCTACTTATAGTGTGACAGAGACAGAAAGAATCTTGCTTGCTTGAATCTTTTGAGGTTCTGAGTCCCAAATACCTGTTCTCCTCTCAGTTCTGTGACAAATTGCTACTTAGAACCAATCCAAAAACTGTTGCTGGACAGTTTTTTTTCCAACCCAAAGATACCTGATTCCAGTTTGTCTCACAGAAGTATCAAATCCAATTTCTGCAAAAGTTGTATGCCCTTGTGTAACCAATGATGAACACCACACAGTTCAAAAAGCAACTGGTTCTTTCCCCGTAACACAATTGTCCAAATCTCCATTTTCCAATTTATATTTCAAATTAAGTATATTTTATCCCTACAGAACAAAGATCTCCTCATTTAAGAGGTACACTTGCTGTTCATTACCTAGCCTAACTTACTGTGACATGTTCATTGATGCACAAATGAACAAATTTAAATTCATGGTGAGGTTGAGAGACAGCTGCATTTTTTGGAAGTCCAACAGTAGAAATACATGAATCATCAATCAACTTGTGCTAATTCACAAGAGATGGGATAATTGTTTCTCACTACAAGTCGTTGAATGATTGACACAATAATAAAGGCAGGTGCCATTTATCTGTCCATTGTTTTGGGAGTAAAGTCTAGCCAACAAATGTGTCAACTTCCAGCTATTCTCTTTGAACATTTGCAAGAGCAGCAAACAGTTTCTTGATTGATCTTGGTGGGGAGGTGGCAGGGCTTTGGAGTTGGTGATCTAGGTGAGAGAATGTAATTAAAGGTCTGGTTTGGTGGTGGCTTTGAAGCCCTATGGAGTACATTGCAATATGGCTGAGGTCGGGGCAGGGGACATAATGGTACTTGTGTCTTGCGAAGTAGGAATTATAGACTGGAAGGGGACTGAAGAGCTGTAAGGAGGGATGGGGAGAGGATTGAAGGACTTAGAAGGAATCTGGAGGACTGGCATTGACAAATTTAGGAACCTTGGAGAGAAAGTCATTGTCATAGATAGAGTCATAGGATTTACAGCATGGAAAGAGGCTTTTTGGCCCATTGTGTTACACCAAATGCTCATTTTTCTAATCCCATTTTCCAGCACTTGGCTCATGGTATGCTATGGTGTTTCAAGTGTTTTTCTAAATACTTCTTAAATGTTTTGAAGGTTGCCGCTTATACCATCCTTTAAAACAATGAGTTTCTGATACCCACAACCCTCTAGCTGAAAAAAATCCCCAAATTCTCTTTAAACATTCTGCTTTACCTTAAAACTGTACCCCTGATTATTGAAGCCTTAACTAAGGGGAAAAGTTTCTTCCTATCTACCCTGTCTATGCCCCTCAGACTTTGTAAACCTTAATCAGATCTTCCTGCGTTTGTTTTCTCTGCTCTACGGAAAACAACCCCAGCTTTTCTAATTTCTCTTCATAGCTGAATCACTCCAGGCCGGGTAACATTATGGCCAACCTCTTCTGCAGTATTTCTAGTGTAAACACATCCTTTGCAACCAGAACTGCACACAATATGCCATCTGTGGTCTAACTAAAATTATCTACAGCTTCATCATTGCCTCCTTGCTCTAGTATTCAATGCCTTGACTAACAAAGGCAAGAATCCCATAGGCCTTCTTAACTAACTTATTTATCTGTCATGCTGTCTTCAAGGATCTGTGGACATGTAGACCAATGTGCCTTTGAATTGCTGTAGTTCCTAATATCCTGTTATGGACAAGACCGAAACCCCACAAGACACATCAAGGATATAGCCTGGATCCTAACTTCCATCTTATTTAAAGGCAAGTGAATGGCACTGTGTTCCAGATGTAATTCATTTGAACAAACTACTAGGCTTTAAGCAAAACATACTTTATTTTTACACCACAGTTAAAATACAAACAAAAAACAGAATTAGCATAACTAACTCTATCGAAATACTTAACAAAATGATGTATTATTTAACTACTGCTTATCAACTGTTTCAATATAGCAGCATCCCATAAACACACCCTTGATAAAGGTGAATTCAGTAAAAGTGATTTCCCTCATTTGCCATCTTGTCCAGTCCTAGAAGGAACATTGACAGAATGAATCTAGCAGCAGAGAGAGAACTCAAACTTTTGCAGCAGCAGACAGAGAGCTGTATCAAGCAGTTTCAACTCCATAACCCCAACTTCAACAACTGAAAGCAAAACCAAAACCCTGAGTCTGTGTGAGCCCGACTCCACCGACTTATACTTCTTTTGTCTACTTGAAAAAAAACCCAAAGCTATTTACTCTGCTTTCATGGAGCAGACAACTCATCACCAGGTTTCAACCTCCTCTTCAAGAGAAATAGGGCAGAACAAATCCCTCTTAAAGGCACATATCATCACACTACCATTCAAAATGTTTTCTCTTGCCTTGTTAATTCTCTCAAAGCATAATCTCACACTTTTTAGCATTAAATTCCATTTGCCATTGTTCAGTCTATTTGACCTGCCTGTTTATATCAGCCTACAGTCAAAGGTCTTCTTCCTCACATTTTACCACACCATCACTTTTCATGTCATTGGGTTTGGTTCCTGCCCAAGCTCCAGTAACCTAGCTATCATTTCCAACCCTGCCAACTATCTAAAACTGAGTTAGATGTTCGCAACATTGATATTGTTTTTGACCCCGTTTATGATCTTCTGTCCATATATCCACTCTATCACCAAGTCTACCTGACTCCACCTCTATAATATTTTTCAAGTTTGATCCTGCACAGCTCATCAGCTGCTAAAATTGTCATTCATGCATTTGTTACTTCTAGGACTGATTAGTTTGATGCTCTCTTGTCAATCACCCATCGCTAAATTTGTGTTCATCCAAATTTTGCTTCCCAATTCTCAACACCCCAACTGGTGAATTTTATATGCCACTTGCAGGCAAAGAAATGGGTGCTGGACCTATAAATTAGGATACCATGCCATTGGCAGCATACTCTCTGGTGGTACATCTGTCTTCATCCCTCCACAATATTTCAGGTGGCCGGGGAGGCATAGGTGGGTCACTGAACCTCCTTGGCCTACCCACTGTACCAGAAGTGGCCACTGCTCTTGCTTGGCAATGCTGGTGTGCAGGGCAATTGGTCTCTGATTGATCATCATCTCTAAAAGGTAGGAGGTCCTTCTTTGTAAATGTACAGATGCTAATTAAAGAGTTGTTATCTGAAAGTCTATTGTCGGATGATTTGGCTAAGCAGAGGCAAATTTGTCCCTGAAACTATGCTGAGTTGCAGATGCCTTTCAGAATAAACCAAGCCCCAGATTTTGTTCACACATTGCCTCTTTGCTAATGAACCTATAGTCACTCCCAATCTGAAAAAGCTTCAATTTCAAACTCCTCACCCTTGTTTTTGACTTATTTCATGGCCTCACCCCTCTGTAACCTACTACAACCCTACAAGCCTTTGAGAGCTCTGTGCTCCTTCAATTCTGGGACATGAGCATGTCATATTTCAATTGCAGCACCATTGGCATGCATTCAGCTGTCTTGGCCCTGAGAGCTGGAATTACCACCCTAAACCTCTTTGTCTATCTAGCTCTCTTCTTTATGATATTCCTCGAGGCTTCTCTTTGAAAAAGGTTTTGTTTATCTGCCTTGCTATATCTTTCTGTGTCTTGAGTATCAAAAATGTTTATTGATATTATTCTTATTCACCCTCTTGAGATGTCTTGCTACAGTAAAAACATTTTGGAAGTACAAGTTGTTACAGTTAAAATTCCTCCCTCAAATATTAATTAGTATCATCAAAAATAATTAAAATATAATTATTTTATAATCATAGTTGTTTGCAGGAAAAGAATGACTGCCACATGTCTATATCTGACAATAATTATTCTTCAAGAGTTAGTGTAAAATTTTAGTGTAATAAACTAGTTTATAAATTTAGATGTTATTTGTAAACAACTGAACAATTCAAACATTTTCCCTGATAGTTTAGTCAATACTGTAATTCATAACTTTGACAGATAGTGAGCTAGGAATAAAAACAATAAACCGTTGTTGGATAATGTTTATCTTCTATCAAGTTGATTACTGAAGCATTCTTGTACTAAAATATTCTGATTTTCAATTTTTAAAACATACACATTCACATTAGTATGTCCTTTTGTCATTCAGGGATGGCATTATTGATTTCTCAATAGTTCATGGGGCGTATCTTTACATCGCAGGTTAGTGTCATTGGTTGATATGGATAGGCTAATCACAGATATGAATGTTTTATGCATGTCCTGCCTCTCAACCACTCCTCTCACCTGAGGTGTGGTGATCCTTGCGTTAAAATTACAATCACAGAGTCATACAGATTGGAAATAGGCCCTTCAGTTCAACCAGTCCACGCTGACCCACCTGCGTGCGCTTGGCTGATATCCCTCTAAACTTTTTCTGTTCATAAACTTATCCGAATGTCTTTTAAATATTTTAAGTGTACCTGCATCCATCACTTTCTCTAGATGTTCATTCCCCATACGAACCATCCTCTGTGTAATAATGTTGCCCCTCATGTTCTTTCGAAATCTTTCTCCTCTCAACTTAAAAATATGCCCCCAAGTTTTGAAGTCTCCCAACCAAGGGGAAAGACCCTTGTCATTCACCTTATCCCTGCACATTGCATCACCTCTTCAGCCATTGATTTATCTCTGCTATCCTTTTACTCCTTCCCTCATCAGAACTTGGCACCAGAAGTAAACCAGAGATCACTACTCTTTTTTAACCTTCTACCTAATCTCTTACATTCACTCTGCAAAGCCTCAACTCTTTCCCTAACTGTGTCATTCCTACCCACATGTACAACAACTTCTGGCTTTTCACTCTCCTCTTTGACAATATGCTTCAAATTTTTCAAGACATCCTTAACTTTGGTACCAGGAAAGTAGCATTCTATCTTAGATTCACACTCACTGCCACAGAATCTCCTGTTTGTGCCCCTGATAGAAAGTAGCCTATAACAATTACTCTTTTAAATCTTGACAAAAACTGTTTAACATAAGATTCATTTTTACTGCCCAAAATCTGACTACCACTTTTATTTTCCTCTGAGAGTCTTTCTCTTTCAACAGTACACAAAATGGAATACCTGTTTGAGAGAAGAATTGCCGCAGGAGACTTCTGAACTACCTTCTTATCTTTACTGATGGTCAATTAAAAGGAGGGACTATGGTGCCTTTTATTTGTATAGTTTTAGCAAGACCTCCATATTTTTATGCTCCATTTCATTTGAAATAAATTCTATTTACCCTCCTTATTCATTGCTGAGCTTGATTGTTAGCATTTTGACATTTATTCATGAGGATTCTCAAATTCGTCTATGCTGTAGCTTTCTGCAGTCTCTCTCCTTTTAAATAGTATTCGGCTCCTCTATTCTTCCTGCCAAAGTGCCTAACCTCACATGTTCCCACATTATATTCCATCTGCCAAATTTTTGCCATTTTGCCTAACAATCTGTAGACTCTCTGCGTCATCCTCAGCACTTGCCTTCCCACCTATTTTCATGTCATCTACAAACTTACCTATAGCACATTCATTTCCCTCAACCAAATCATTAATATATATTGTAAATGATTATGGCTCCAGTACTAAACCCTATGGCACCCCACTCATTACAAGTTGCCAACTTGAAAATGTCCCATTTGACCCAACTCTCTGTCTTCTCTTAATGAACCAATCATCTTTCCACACTAATATATTATCTCCAATGCCATGGGCTCTTTTCTTATTAAGTAGCTGACTTGTGATACCTTATCAAACACCTTCTGAAAATCCAAATATATTACATCACTGTTTCCCTTTTATCTATCCGGCTTGTTACTTCCTCAAAGAATTGTCATAAATTTATCAGGCATAATTTCCTTATTATGAAGCCAGACTGACTTTATTTGATCATATTATGCAATCTTAAATGCTCTGTTATTACTTCCTTTATATTAGACACAAATATTTTCCTGATAAGAGACATTAACTATAGTTACCTGTTTTGTCTTTCCATTTTTTAAAATCAACTTATTCCATTGGTAGTTTTACAGTCCACTCAAGCTAGTTCTGCCCTCATTCCTTTGTAATTACCCTTATTTAAGCTCACACAGTTGTTTCCAGCCCAAGTTCCTCCTTCTCAAACTGAATGCTTATTTTACCATGTTAGGGTTACTGTTTCCTAGGGGATTAGTTATACTGAGATTCTTTATTAAACTTGACTCATTGAATATCATCAGTTCTAGGATTTTAATTGTGAGATTCAGCAGCAATGGACATTGAGCTGGGAGATTATCCCAAACTTGAGAAACTTAGAGCGTAAAGGGACTTTATAAGTGAAATGATATTTAGAGAGAAAACTAAAAGCCTTTGTTCAACATTTTTGTGAGAATACTTTTGAGAGAGAGAGATAGGCAATGCCTAAGGCAAGAGAGCCATTCAAGATGTCAGTTAATTTAGGATTCAGAAGGGGGAATTGAGTGTTCAGGAGTTGAATGGGGAGGGCACTGTTGGAGCGGTGGATGGATCTTATGGATGAGATCAAATGGAGGGGTGGAAGTGTGAGGAGGTGAGACACTTAGGAACTTCTGGTAGCAGAGACAATTTTGTGGATTTTCATTATTTTATTGATAAAAGATTGTGAGCTCCTTGTATGCAGTGTTTCAAATTAATGTAGACAGAGTGACATTTTAGTAAGATGAAGATTTTCAAGGCAACGTTCCTTCAACTAACCATCTCTGCTAGGCTCTCCAGGACAAGCCAATTTATTTTGTTACAAGGCTCTTGTAATCCATCCTCCTCCTCAGAATTTCAAGGATGCCCTGAGGGAAATTGGGAGTAGCCTTGTGGGTAATCGCTTCTTTGATCATAAATTTTGTCTGAAATGCAAACTTCCTAAAAAGGTGCATCCTATCTTTAAATAGATCTCTGAAGATTGAGTGGAAATCTGACTTTCAACTGGGCAGACCTCTTTCACATTGCAGGCTGCCAGTTTAACAATCGTGTAAAAGAAACACAGGAATTAAAATATTTTGATATTTAGCCTATTTCAGCCTGCCCTAAACCTACCCTCAATTAACATCCCATTAGTTTTATGTGGGAATCATGTCATGGTGTTAAGATATGAGTGAGGCCACGTACAATGCTTCTTCAGCAAAAACGAGTGTACAATGTGAAACGTTCAGAAAACATTGCTTCAATATTGTATCAGGGAATACCCATTATTACATTGTATTTTAATATTCTTCCTTGTTACTCAGCTGTAGCTCACCTTTGCTGACCTTATGACTTCTTTATGCTACTTCTGAAATTGTAAAAGAGCCCAGTAGTGATTGAGATACCACTCAATTCCTATCCTGCTGTTGCATTTTATGCAGCTTCTCAACTTTTCAAGTGATTGCATGCCTTCAAGGTCTTATTTTTGATTGTAAAATGTCAGTACCACACTCAGAAAGCTTTGCTGCATGTATTTTTCCTTTGGTTGTGTGCCTCTTACCAGAATCTTCTCACATCTTTATATTGAATGGTGCCTTTAAATCATGAAAAGGAGCCTTGGTTTTGAAATTTTGTGCCGCTCATGGAGAACATTTTGCAGGTGCACTGACGCCGAAATTTCCTGGTCTCAGGAATTTTGGGGCCTATGTATTTGATATAAAGCCTAACAACAATTCTAACTCCTACTAATGATTATCTGCACTTTGCTTTTTTTCCCCATCTTCTAATTTTGCACTTGATAATATTTCATAGTTCTGAAAAAGAGAAAAATATACCATATCATGCATTCAACACACTAGGCCATTCAACTCATCTTGCCCCCTTGTCAAGTCTCTGAAAGAACTATTCAATTATTTCCCCTTCCCTGCTCTTGACCTATACCCCTGTGTTTTTAAGAACTGCTGCTAAATTTTTTACTAGAAGATAAATAGGTGTATTTGGAAGTGAATGCACTTCCACTTCGTGTTTCACTGTTGAATCTGTGCCTATTCATCAGGGACAACCTTTCAGAATGCAAACAACTTGAATATATGCATCAATCACTGATTCTAACCTTCTTACCATTTTTACATACACAGCACATAGACAGGGGACTGTACATTGTAGACTCGTATTAGTGATTGTTGAACACTGCACAGAGCTGTCATCGCATTTAAGTATCAATATAATTATGTGAATTGTCTTAGAGCATTTCATAGAGAAGATTCTTCAATGACTGTGACTTTAAAGCATTTTGACATCTGTGCAATTTCACTCCCTATAAGCCAAATTTAAAAAAAATTACCTTCTCCTAAGAATATTTTTAAATGTTGCATGACATATAAAAGAATGAACTTTCAGGTCTCTTGCTGATTGGTAGAATCAGGGTAGCAGTATCCTGAAAGTTGGAGATAATGACTTACCTGATGTTAAATTCTATGGTGCTGCAGCTATGTTTCCCCAGGCCTATAATTTGGTGACTTTTGGACAGAGCTGTGAAGATTATTTGATATGCTTCCTCCAATCAGTATTAAGACTGGAAACTTCTGGTACAACAAGGAGTAGGCGTTAGTTCAACAGCAATCTTAATCTGACCTTGATAGATTTTTCTCGCAAGGTTGTTAAGGGATACTGGATGTCAAATAAGGTGAGTGGAATAAGGATACAGATTACCCATCTCCTTAAAAAGCAGAATAATCTTAAAATGGGGCTCATGGGTGACAAGAGTGACAGCTACCCCTACTGTCACATTGCTATTAAGAGTAATTTAGCAAGAAAGGATGCAAAAAGAGAGTCCCTCTTCATTCTTGTGTAAATAGGAAGAGTAGACATGTTTTTCTGCAACTGCTCCACCCTCTTGCCTAATCCCTCTGCAGATTGAGAGCCAATCTGAGGAAAGCCATCCTGACCAGATGCCTGTCTGTGCCCCATGCCCGAAACTAGTATGGGAATCTGCCCTTGACTAACCATTCTGCACACTGCACTGAGCACAGTAGCCGCACAGGGAGAGATACTTGGTTCACAGAGTGGACCAGGCTGGTGACCAGGGCTGCCTCCTTGTTCACTCAGTGGGCATTCACCTGGTGCATACTGGCATGCCTGCAGCATGCATGCTTTGCTCTACCATTGCTTTCACTGACAATTGGCATTGCCACACAACCAAGCAGGTGGCCATGCTATGCAGCATGGCACAATTGCAGATACCTATGTGCTCTCATACATCAGTGAGCAATGTCATATTATCATCTGTATCATGTGACAGCAGCATTTGTGTCAAACTCTGTGCACCTGTAGCAAGCAGCAGGAGAGCCAATGGATGTTATCTCCCTGGACTTCAAGAAGTCCTTTGATAAGGTGCAACACACGAGGCTGCTGAGTAAGATAAAGTCCCATGGTGTTAGAGGCAAGGTGCTAGCATGGATAGAAGATTGGCTGCCTGGCAGAAAGCAGAGAGTGGGGATAAAGGGGTCTTTCTCAGGATTACAGCTGGTGACAAGTGGTGTTCCACAAGGGTCAATGTTGGGACCACAGCTTTTCACTTTATACGTTAATGATCTAGATGAAGGAACTGTGGGCATTCTGACTAAGTTTGCAGATGATACAAAGGTAAGTGGAGGGACCAGTAGCATTGAGGAGGTGGCAAAGCTGCAGAAGGATTTGGACAAGTTAGGAGAGTGGGCAAAGAAGTGGCAGATGGAGTACAATGTGGGAAAGTGTGAGGTCATGCACTTTGGTAAGAAGAATAAAAGCATGGACTATTTTCTAAATGGGGAGAAAATTCAGAAGTCTGAAGTGCAAAGAGACTTGAGAGTTCCAGTGCAGGATTCTCTCAAGGTAAACTTGCAGGTTGAGTCAGTAGTCAGGAAGGCAAATGCAATGTTGGCACTTATTTTAAGAAGACCTGAATATAAAAGCAGGGATGTACTACTGAGGCTTTATAAGGCTCTGGTCAGGCCACATTTGGAGTGTTGTGTACAGTTTTGGGCCCCATATCTCAGGAAGGATGTACTGGCCCTGGAGTGGGTTCAGAGGATGGTCCTAGGAGTGGAAAGCTTAACATATGAGGAAATTTTGTGGTCTCTGGGACTATAGTCATTGGAGTTTAGAAGGATGAGGGGGGATCTCATTGAAACTTACAGAATACTGAATGGCCTGGACAGAGTGGATGTTGGGAAGATGCTTCCATTGGTAGGAGAGACAAGGACTCAAGGGGTCCTTGATATACTAATCAGAGTAAAGGGAAGATCTTTTAGAACAGAGATAAGGAGCAACTTCTTCAGCCAGAGAGAGTGGTGAATCTATTTAATTCACCACCACAGAAGGCTATGGAGGTCAGGTCATTGAGTACATTTAAGACTGAGATAGATAGGTTCTTGATTATCAAGGAGATCAAGGGTTACAGGGAGAAAGCAGGAGAATGGGGTTGAGGAACTTATCAGCCATGATTGAATGGCGGAGCAGACTCGATGGACCGAATGGCCTAATTTCTGCTCCTATGTCTTATGGTCTTATGACTTGTCTGTCCACTTTGAGAAGTGACCTGCACCCAACTCTATGGGGGTACCCACCAATCAGGGATGTAGAGGCTGGTTATTCAAGGGTAGCCTCCCATACCAGTCCTGGGCATTAGCTGCAGAGAGGTATCTGGTTAAGTGGCTTTGCACAGTGAATCTGCATCTTTTTGCTTCAGGGTGTAGGTCATAGTCAGTCCTTGGCCTCCATAGGGCCAGGCCAGTGGGCAGATCTGTCACAGTCAGGGAAATGTGTGGCCACTAGTCAGAGTCTTTGCAGCTGTCTTTCGGGGTTATCTAGTCAAGTTGCCCAAAAGGATGGGCACAGTTGTCCCATTGCCACCAATCATGAGTTAAAGAGGAGGAAGGGGGAAGAGGATGAGGGTGGTGGCGTGTGTTGGGGGTGGGTCACTGGTAAAGTGAGGCAGGTATTTGTGCATTTACCTGACTTGGGTGGTGATCTGGGGAAGTATTCATCCTGTGGGACTGATGAAATAGAGAGGAGAACAGGATGTTAGTGAACTCTGTTATTTCTAAGGCTGAAAACCCGTAGCTGAGGATGCTTGCAGTTGTTTTAATCTTGAAGCATATGGACATGGAGCATTGTCAAGGAGGATGGCCGCAAAGGCACTTGCAATGGGAAAGGAAACAGGAGTGAGGGAGGGAGCTGCACTGGTTGCTCGCCATTCACAGGGGAAGAACATTGATGTTGCATACATGAGATGTTGACAACACTTAAGAGAACGGGCTGGGATAGAAACTCCTACGCACACAGCCAGCTGAATAGGGGACAGTGTCAAAGGCCAGAGAGAGCCAGTGCCATGTACATACATTGCTACCCTTGCTCCCATATGATGACACTAGCACAACCTTTGGGACCAAGGAGTGATGCTGCAGGGTGCAATGGGGCAGCTAGGCTCTACATGGAGACACGTACAATCACATGAATGTTGAAAAACAAACTTTTTTTGTGAGGTGTTCAGTAGCCACCCATCCCATATCCCTTTATTGATCAGGGCCAGAGATGTTTTGGCGTCACTGCTGTTGGGTAATCCAGTGGATAGTATCGTCAATAGTTCCTCCAGGTCCTGAACAGTCTCCTCCTCTGAGGTTGAGGAGGTGTCCTCCGGGGGAGACAGCAGATTCTCAGCCGAATTTCTTGACACAGCGGCAGCAGCTATAGGACGCAAAAGGCAGAAGGCATCACAGCCTGGTGAATGGCAGCATTTCAGGACCACTACAAGTGGTACTCTGGGGCCAGGATTCTCTGCATCTCTGTAGGAGCTGCTCCTGTCCTCTCCAGTCAGCCTGACATTCTGGACATGGGGTGCAGGGGTAACACTGACATGTGGAAACCTCCTACACTGGTTCGTCTTCACCCTGCCCTGTTGCGGGATTTCTTTTCCTGTAAGAACTTAAAGAAGGTGAATAGGTTAAATGCAAGTAGGTGGCGTTGCTGTTAGTGCTGGTCTGTGTGGGGAAAAGGTGTTGAAGTGTTCTAAAGGAGTGAGGAGGTAGTGCAGAGGGTATGCAGGGTTAGTGATGTGGAGTATAGGGGTTAAGGGGTGTGAGTGAGGGAAGAATATCAAAGACTCTGCTGGCCGTTATACAGATGAATGAATTGGCCCTGGAGAGAAATTCACCCCTTATCTCACTACCACAGCAACTAAATTCTCGATGAGAAGGCCCATAGGTGCCCTTCAAAACCCACTACCAATTAAGGACATTAAAAGGTCAATTGATGATAACTAAAGGGCCTGAACTCGGCACCTCCCCGATATCTATCCCCCAGAGTATTATGTCTGTCACCAAGTAACACACTTTAAATAACATTGGAACGTTTTGCTCATATAGTCAATTTCTAAACATTCAGCTGTGTTTGATGCATATATATATGCATCCCATCAGTTAGTTTACTGATTGAATTTATTATCAAGAAGAAACAGTGAAGGTTTGACTATAATTCAAATCTGCTAGAGGCCTAATACTGTCCCTGAATCCCCAACAAATTCAGATATAGTTCACACCTCCATCATTTGACTGAGCCTTCATTTTCATAAAATTTTCCTTAGATTGGAAGGCTTGCATTAGGGAATTGTGTAAAAGAGGTTTGAAATCTCCACTCATGAATATAATTTTATGTGAGAAATTCTTCAATTACTACACCAGGCCAGCTCTTGCAATCAAAAGCGAAAGAATATGCTCCTCACAGGTCTTAGGTTAAACCACCAAAGATCTATTCTTTGTTTCACTGCTTCTAAATGTTACCAGTTTGTAATCTCAGTAGGACAGGGTGTAATATAACTAAAAGCAGAGTGTGATTGATATACTAAAGCAAGATAATAGAATCAAATAATGTGCTTCATGAAGTGGCACTGATTTTTACCAATATCCCCCATGGAGTAAACCTGAAATAAGAAATAAGATTGTGTGGTCAACAGGATAATTTTATTTTATTTACTTTTCTCCCCCGTGAGAGGTGTAGGACAGACATCAGCCAATAACATTAAGTGTTTTAAGGGCTGATGATCAGGAGATAGGCAAGTGAAGGCTAGGAGCAGCCGATAGTTTTATACACCAGTAGAAACACTTCAAATTCTCTACCTTTTGTAGAAATGCTAATGAAAAACAAAGCTCTCTTCTTCAATATTGTTGTAGGCTTTGAAAAACTGAGTAGAGTAAGCACCCAACCACTGCCAATTTTAGCATTGATGTCCTGAATCTGGAGTTTGGTCTTCCAATAAGCCAGTTATAGCAGATGGCAAAGGTGCTTTTAAGTTAGTGATTCCCAAATTAGTGCTAGCTATAAATGAGAGACTGTACCAGGAAATTGATCATCCATGTGCATTTAGTGTCTTTGAAACACGAGAACCCTCTTCCCCTCCCCCATTTCTGATGAAGGGTCTAGGCCCGAAACATCAAGCTTTCCTGCTCCTATGATGCTGCTTGGCCTGCTGTGTTCATCCAGCTCCACACCTTGTTATCTCTCTCCAATCTCTCCTCCAATTTCTTTTAGGTCAATGGTTGGTTTTATTCCTGTGTGAATTTGTTCAACATAAAAGAATTCTTATAACTAGCTGCTGTGAAATTACATTAAATATTCAATTCTAAAATGGTCATGACATTGGCTGGCATTTTATGTCGAGGCAGTGACCCCATTCCCCGTCTGAACAGTCAGGGTGAGTCCAACTGCCTTGAGCCCATCTTACGTTCATTAGGCCTCTGATTGACTTTGCCTTCTGTTTTCATTGGGAGGAAAACTGACTTCTAAGAGTTGCCAACTAATTAGGCAGACAGCAGTTCCGTAATCCAAGTGACAACCATCAATGGAGTCATATTAGCTTCCAGTTTAGGATTTGCAGGCCCTGGTGAATGGGATGGAGAATCGTTGAGAGTGTTGCAGTTATGTACTGTTCAGGCGTTGGCAATGGCAGCTGGGTTTCACTTGCTGGCCTGCTTACATGCATGGGCTTCTCACACTGTTTCTTCTTATAAAGTGTTCATACATATCTTCATGTCCCAATAAAGGCCATGTCTAAACTACTAATGCTTTCTTTTCTTTTTGCCACATTTTCCATTTTTGAGATTGCCACCATCTTCAGTTATTTTTTATTATTTTGTTACCAATCACAGGGTTAGTTGGAAGGAGTGAATTTCTACTGAATAGCCAGGGAATTTCCATGACACTGCACCCATTCTTCCTCACTAAAGTCACAGTGAACAAAACCCAACTGGGAGGCAAGCAATAGCTTGGAATAGGACATGTAAGGACTGTCTGCTAGGCACATTGCTAGCTGTATAGATTCTTGATTGACAAGAAAGGCAAATGATGTAGAGGATAGCCAAGGAAGTGGAGTTGAAGTCTCAATTAGATCAGCCATGTTCTAATGAAATAATGGGGTAGGTTTGAAGGACTGTATAACTACACCTGCTCCTAATTGTATGCTTGTATTTAGCTGTAATTGAATGTCAGAGATACAGATGGGTAATTGCAATTTATGCCACAGATGATATAGATCCACCATGATCCCTAAGGAACAAGGAACCTGCTCCTGTTTCTAATTTATATGCTATGACTTCTGAGATTTATTAACCCAGAGAGAGCAATGGGCCCCTCATGTGATGCAGTGGTAGTGTCCCTACCATTGGACTGAGAGACAGGGGTTCAAGTCCTATCTGCCCCAGAAGTGTGTAATAACATTTCTGAACAGGTTGAGCAAGAAAAAAAAAAAGGTTCCAAGATTCTGTTATTGCAATTGATGACTGAAAGTAAGTAGCTTTTACACAATCTATAAGTGTTTTCTTTGTTAGTTTTTGCGAAAAGCATTAAATTTAATATGTGTAGTCTCAAAATATTAGATATTCAACGGAGACAAAATAAAAGTAAATTGGGCACAGTCTTACCAATCCATAGGGCTACTCCCTCACTAGAGAGAGAGATGACTGCTGGTGGTTTAGCCTGAAGATAACTACACCTTAGGCTGGGGTGAAGATTGAGAAGGGGAGTTCTTCATGGTACCTGCAGTTAGTGCAGGAATTGAACCCATGTTGTTAGCATCACCCCCAGGAAAAATAAAGCTGGAATCTCATTAGGAAAATACCAAATTGCGCAAGTGTGAACTAAAAACTCAAAGTAATCTTCTCTCAGCTGTGCCCAGGAGACGGATTTCAATTCCTGAAGATGCCCAGGCAATCTAGGTTGGTTGAAAACGCAATGTTAGTTCCATGTGGGAGATCACCTTTTCAAGCTAATTTACCCAAAAATGTCACATCCCAATGTTTTGGGTGACAATTTGTCTTGCACGGCACTGGCCTTGCACAGCTCTGCCCATGAACTTTGCAAAACCACTGCTGCCCATGCAGTGTTCTGCCAAGATGTGGGCACACGAAGGTGCATTGCCTGCATCTGCAGAAGGCTTTTAATGCCATCTTGCCAACATACATTCAAACAACTGATGTGACACAAGAACCAAATTGGACTTTGCATGTTTTGGATATTTCTCAGATGGAGCTTCTTTATTAGTGCCGTACTATTGGTCAGGCTTCTTCTTGTGGGGTTGCTATGACTGGAAAAGTAGCAGCTTTCTGAAAGCAGAAGCTGAGAAGAGGATTTTCTTTTTAAATGCATTAATTGGATGTAGGTGTTTCTGCTTAGGCTGGTATTTATTGCCCATTCAGCAATTGAGATTCAACTAGATTAGTGTGTTCAGGATCACATGGTCAGACTAGGTAAGGAGAGATTTCATTCCCAGATAAATTTTTATAAGCATAACCTGATTTTTATTTAATTCAAATTTCACCATCAGCCATGGTGGGATGTAAGAAGTTCATAGTCAGACCTTCAGCAGCTTGGTCTTCATGCCACATAGCAGAATGTGGATGTCATGGACAAAGCACTCAGAAACAACAAATCCGTTTGTCCCATTACAAGTGATCCCATGATAGAGAGAAGCATCTCCTCCTTAGGGCTTCTTAGATGCAGATCCAGCAGTTTTACACCCTTCCCTTTTACTGTGTGCCACCTTGTCTTGCAACAGGTAAATACCACTGGTTGTCTTTGGACAACGTGCTTGCCATAGCTAATTAACTAGAAGCACATGGGAATTGTGAGATGTACCCATCTGATAGATGGCATTAGTTTGTGTGTGAGGTTGAGACTGAGTGCCTAGATGTTACATGTGAGTCCTGGGTTCCAGTGAGTATTTCTAATGAATGAAAGTTTATGGTATAATGAACAGTAGGAGAGACTGGTGGCTGGAAGGTGTCATGTGACGTGCACTAATTGATCATTAACACAACCTGAGGTCATTAGATCTCCATTGAACTGCTGCCAGATTCCTGGGTCCCAAATCAGTAACTGACTTCCCTGGTCACATGTTCCCACTCCCTACTGAGCGTGATCCTTTAGAGTGGCTTTCAGCACTCCCCATCACATACACACACCCCATGACGCTGGGTCCCTTCCCATACCTGTGAATGAGGCACCCTCACTACAAGGCTGCATGTGAAACTGACTGGGCTTGCTAAGCAGCCTTTGGGAGCTATGGAAAAAAACTGTTTCAGTTCCATTAAATTCATGAACCACTAAATTCCAGTCAGCTCAGAGATAATTGGCATTAGGTATACTATTAAGCCTAATTGTCATCCACTCAGATAACAGACAAGGCGGTTACGTTTGACTCTTCATGCTGTCATCTTAACTGGGGACTGTTTTACTGATATAACAAGCCTGGGGCTGGATGAACACAGCAGGCCAAGCAGCATCATAGGAGCAGGAAAACTTGACGTTTCGGGCCTAAACCCTTCATCAGAAATGACTGATGTTGGGAATCTGATGCAGGTACTCCTGACCTCGCTCAGTCTGACCCCCTCTATTATATCCAGCCCATTATTAAAAACTTTTTAAAAACACTTCAAAAAACTGTGGATTTTTAAACAATCAAAATGGAGAAATTTGACATTCCAGAAGTATATAACAAGGAGCATCACATTGCTGGAGATCAGTGGGCACGGGGATGGCGGAGGTGGTGGAATCAAGTTTGTTGCAGGTTAGGATACAGGAAGGACAATATTGGATGAGCTTAAACTTATGAAGAATGGAAGATTGCATGTTGATTAGGAAAGTATAGTTGATACTGCAGATAACAGGGCAGTAGATGAATGTTTGAACAACAGGTAAGCTGACAGATGGAGAGGTCGACAATGGAACCAGGGTGGAAGTACGTGGCCTTTGTGATGGATAGAATACAGTGTCAAAAGCTCGGTTATGGGTCAAATTGGCCGCTGAGGTTGCTAACTTATCTGCCATAGCCTATGGGAAATGTTATATGGTGTACTGCTTCTTTAATGTTTGCAACAGACTGATGAAATCAGTTTAGTTTCCTTCCCCAGTTGAAAAATTGCATGCAGTCTAATTTCAATAACGTAGGAGAATTTCTGATGCAATCAACTTGTGAATAAATGCAAAATCATACTGGGAAAGCAATGAGTCCAAATGTCCTCTGTGGAAATATTGTGTTTATGTATTTTACACCCCCTCAAAATCAAAGGAATTCTTTTAAAAATACAGCCAATTGCAGTTATTTCAAAAGACCTCTCATTTTATAGATTTTTTTGACTTGAGAAGTGACGATGGTTTGGATTTGGAATTCTGCAGCTCATTTGCCAAAATTTCCATCTGTGATGCAGTTCCAGTAATATTATTCTGTTTGGTAGTTTTGAATCTCTCAAATTGCTACTGAAGCATTCAAAATTATTTTGAAAGGGTTACGAGCAGCAGCACCTTTTTTTCCAAAATAGGTAATTCTATCACAATTATTTAATCACAAGAGATTAATGCAGAACTTCCCATCTGCATCAAGCATGATCTGAGCCAGTAATCCAATAAAACCTTTCAAAATAAAAATGAACAGTTAAGTAGTTTGATTTTTACATGTCACGATATCTTCCCTCCTGATCATTCATCATTATAAAAGGAAGTTTCTGGAGGTAATTCATCCATGAATAACTGTTGAAAGGGAAAAGAAAAATCAATGTTTTAGTGATGTATGATGCATTCAGGCCTAATATTTTCCTGAATACTAATACTTTGCACATATTTCTGTATTTGAAAATTTGTTAGATGGAGAATGTGGAGAAATGTAAGGTTTGTTTTTATAATGGCAGGACGAATAGAAAAACAGAATATTGTTTAAATTGAGAGAGACTGTACTTTGGGGGCATTACGAAGGGAGCTGGATTCCCTTGCAAAGAAATCATAAAAAGTCAATATGTGGGGATAGGAAAATAATTAGGAAGAAAAATGGAATATCAGTCTTTATTGCAAGGAACATGGGGTATAAAGGTAGGAAAATTTTGCAACAAGTGTAGAGGGCATTACTGTATTGTGTAAAGTTTTGATCACCTTATGTAAGAAGGAACATTACATTGGAGGCAGTTCAGAGAGGATGCACTCAGCTGAATCCTGGCATAAGGATTTTTTTCTTCTGAAGAAAGGTTAAGCATTTTAGTTTATGGTCGTTAGAGTTCAGAAGATTGAAAGACGATTTCATTGAAATAGATGATATTCTGACAGAGTTTGGTCAAGGTAGATGCTGAGAGGATATTTGTCATGGGGGTATCTAGAACTAGGGGCCACAATTTCAAAATAAGGAATCTTCCATTTAAGACAGAGATGAAGAGGAATTTGTGCTCTGATGGGGTTGTTACTGTTTAGAATTCTCTTCTACAGAGAGCAATTCAGTGTTGCTGCTGTACCGCAACAGCTTGGTATGGGTATTGCTCGTTCTATAACACAAGTCTTCAGAACTTTTGCTGGAATATTGTCATGGTCCATATCCTTAAAAGTATGCAGTGCCTTAAGTCTCCTCTTAATATTACACAGAGCGAATCTTTGATGCTGGGGACTTCAGGGGGAGGCCAAGATGGATCATCCAATTGGTACCTCTGATGGAAGATGGTTGTAAATGCTTCAGCCTTGTCTTTTGTACTAGGCTAATGCAGCATTCATGGATCTTCCTTCTTCTGTTAGTTGTTTAATTGTTCATCATAATTCAAGACTGCATGTAAATGGAATGCAGTGCTTTGATCTTATCCATTTTATCATTTAGCTCTGTTTATCACATGCTGTTTCTTCTGTTTGGCGCACAAGTAATCCTATGTTGTATCTTCCAGTGCTTCCCCTGACATACCCTTCTACACTCGTCATTGAACCATGGTTGATTGCTAGCTTGATGGTACAGGTAGTGGGTGATATGCCAGGCTGTGAGCTTACAGATTGTGGTTGACTCCAAATCTGATTCTGCTGATGGCCTTCAGCACAGCATGTATGCTCATTTTCTATTTGTAATGCATCCATCCCACTTAGCAACATGGTAGTGTCAGACGTGATCGGGTTTATCCTCAATGTAAAGTTGTATCTTTGTCTCCACAGGATTGTCTAGTGATCACTCCTACCAATACTGCAATGGGCAGATCCATCTGCAACAGGCAGATTGGTGAGGAGAAGTTCAAGAACATTTTTCTCTCTCACTAATTGTCTTAGTGTTTGCCGCAGACTCATCTAGCAACTATGCCCTTTAGGTCTCAGCTAGTTTAGTCGGTAGTGGTACTACTGAACCACACATGGTGATGGACATTGAAGCTACCCACAGTATATTCTGTACCCTTGCTGCCATCAGTGCTTCTTCTGAATGGTCCTCAACATGGAGAAGAACTGTTTCATAAGCAGAGAGTTGGCAGGAGATGGTAATCAGCAGGAGGTTTCCTTATCTAAGTTTAACTTGATGTTATAAGAATTCTTGAAGTTGGAGTCATTGTTGAGGACTTCAAAGGCAACTCCCTCCTGTCAGTATTACACTGTGCAGTCACCCCTGGTGGATCTGTCCTTCTAGAGGGACAAGGCATACCCAGGATTGATAATGGATGTGGCTGGGACATTTCCTATTAGGTATGATTCAGTGAATATGAAATATCAGTCTGTTGCCTGATTAGTCATCAGGACGACTCTCCCAATTTTTGTCAAAAAAGGAGGACTTTGAAGAGTTAACTGGGCTTGGTTTGCCATTGGCAATTCTGTGAATCCATTTGGGTACATTCCATTCCTTAGGCTTCATGGCAATTTACTAGGCCATTTAAGAGGATGCTTAAGAATTAATCGCACTGCTGTAGGTCTGGTTTTGTACGTAGTGAACAATAAAGATTTCATCGCCATCATTAGACCAAGTTTTAATTCCAGGCTTTTAATTGAAATTTCACCAGCTGTCATCCAGGATTTGAACACATGTTCTGAGAGCATTAACCTGGATTCTGGGGTTACTATCCTGTGCCATGACCACTATGTCACAATTTTCATTTACTCTACCCATCATCCATGCCAGATCTTTTGAGCAATCCAGTCAGTCTCATTGGTTTACTCTATCTCTGTAGCCTTGCAAGTTTATTTCTCAAAAAAAAATCCAGTTTCCTTCTGAATCATTACCATCTCTGCATTCAACATCCTCAAAGGCTGTGAGTTCCAGATCATTACCACTTGCTGCATGAACAAGTTCTTTCACACATTTCTCTCCATCTGTTACCCAAAACCTTAAAAGCAGTGTTTCTAGTCCATGTATATTCAAACGTGGGCCACAGTGTGAGGTGCCAACATCGAAGCACTTATTTCAGGATGTATTTCCCATCAACACCCTGTGCTGCTCACCAGCTGAAATGTTACGGCCATATTCTCTATGTGGTTCATAAATTGCTTTTTGTTAATAGTAGATTTCATTTTAGCCATAGGCAATTTGGCAATAGTGTCTATTATACTTCAAAGCATTATCAATTGTGACATCCAGTAACCACTTAAAGGTAAGGATGACGTTTTTTTCAAACTGTGTCCCACACTTTTCCCCTTCTAAATGACATTATAAATCATTCAGGCAGATTAGCAATTCCTAATGTCTGACATTAGGATAACATATATATAAAAAGTAAAAGAACATTAAAAAAGGAGCAATATACTTATGTTGATTATATTTACTTGTTGTGAAATTTGTTTTAATATTTCTAAAATTGATTTTTTTCATCACAGCAGTAACTTAATTACATTATATATGACATCTTCATAGAATAAAAAAAAAGATAGGTGGTGGTATAATGAAGCAACCTTTAAATACTCAGGCAAAGACAAAAAGAATCAAAACAGAAAGTGCTGGAGAAACTCGGTATTTGTGGACAGAGAAAACCAGAGTTAATATTTTGAATCTAGAATGACTGTTCTTCAGATTCTTATCAAAATCAAAATATTTACTGTTTGTCTCTCCTTAGATGCTGTCAATTCTACTGACTTTCTTCAGCACTTCGTTTAATTTCAGATTTCCAGCATTCACACAGTTTTACTTTTATTACAAAAAATGTTCAAACTTGACTATCCTACAAAATGTATTTTTAACCAAAGGGGACTGCAAAAAGGCTAATTCATTAAGGAATCCAGTCTGGATTTAATTTCAGTTTCAGGGATAAATTTCCATCTTTCTTGTATCAATTGTAATCTCATAGAGCAGATTACTCACTCATAATACAACAGGCCTTTTTTCATTTCATTTGAGTTCAGTTGAATGAAGATAGGACAGCACGTTGTAAGGAATGGAAAATCTAGTTTACCAGATGATTGCCCATGTGGTGACCATGAAATTTTAATCAGTGTCATGAGTGGCCCAACCTGAGCCATGGTTCTGATTTTGGCCATGTCAGCATTTCTGACAGTTGGGGAATGGGGTGTGGGATGGGAAGATATGACTGGAAAACCCAGAAGTATTATGTACACCTACTTTTTCCAATAGTTTTCCCACTTGGCTGATTGATAGGTTTTGCTCCCTGCTGAGCAGCAAATATTCCAGAGAAGGCCGGTAGCGGGTTTGGGAACTTGTCACGTGTCGGGATGAGAATAGAGGTGTGTTGAAATTTTGGAGTGGGGTGCTTCAATCCTGGAGAGGGTAAGGCAGGTTGGTTCTGATCTTGGTGGTAGGTCTGAGGAGGAACTGATTTTCGGAGGGGTTGTGATCCTGGGGTGGGACTTGACCCTAGGGTCTGATGCTGACAGGAGGTCTGTGATCCTGAGTGGGGTGTTTATTTGATTCTGAGTAGGAAAAAGGAAGCACTCCTACTCCACTTGACTCGCAAGGAATCCTGGGAAGACCTCACTTCCCACTAACTGCCCAGTTTCCTGATCCTGGAAAACCCAGGGTAAATTTAAATTCGTGATAAAATCTGACACATTGAATTGCATGAATATATTTAAATGATTACCTTCTGTTGTTTGCTGTACCAACTTATCCCACTTTAACTGGCAGTGTGGGGATGTGTGGTTTCGATGTAGATTGGATTTGGGGTTGTGAAGTTTTATACATTCATAGCCCACATTCCCATCTGTTTTGGGGAGTTGAAATTCCCTCTGTTAACTCTCTCAACAGATACTGCCTAAGCTGTTTGTTTTTCTGATGGCACGTTCTGTTTTTATTTCAGATTTACAACTTCAGCAGTTTTTTGCGTAAGTGAAACTTGATGCTCCGGCTTCTCCTCAGTTCTTAGCAGCTTACGTTAATTTGATGTTATGATTAGTCCCACCATCCGTGGTCATGACTGGGTGTCACAAAGAAGTAATGCTTGTGATAAGCTCTCTCAATATTTGTCAGTTTGTGGGTGTTAGGATAACATTGGTGAATCATCAAACAGCAGCAATTCCACTTAGTAGATAAAGTACCTTTTATGCAGAAGTAAGTTTCAATGTAGATGTAATGGGAACCATCAGAGAACAAAAAAAAAGTAACAATGCTTGTTAAGAGGTGGAATATAGTACACTTTTGTTACAGAATCTTGTATGGGAGAAGGAAATAGATCCTACTGGAGTCATTCCAAATGCATGGTTGATCATGGGAACAATCAGAGACTTAGAATATTGATCAAATGCAGATGTGAAACAAACTGAATGGATTGAATCTTAGGTTTTTCTTAAGCTAAGTGCAAATTGCGTCAAGTTTTTTGGAGGGATTTCTGCGACAAATCTCTTGTGAGATTTCTCGCTGTTATCTTCCCAAACTGGTCTCTTTGACCCACTACCCTGTCCCTTTGCCATACCTCACAGCCAATTCCAGCCCCATCTTACTACACACTGTTCCAGAACAACTCACCACTCAGCACATCTGCCAAAACACTGGCATCCGCTGTGTCCATGACATCTCTTAAAAGGCTGCTGTGCACATGGACAAGCATTGGCGTTCTGAAGCTGCCATGCTTCTTTAAGGATATTTCCAGAAGATGTTAGAGAGGGAGAAAATGGTACTGGGATTCTTCGGCAGCGACCTAGCGATGAGGCATCCACTTCCTAGAGGAACAATAGAGTACATTATGCCTCCAGACCCTGGCAGCCTGCTCCAAAATCACCTCCAGGGTCTCCACAGTGTGGAAGGGTAAGTGTCAATTCTGCTCTATGCTCCCTCACAGTTACTCAATCTCTGCTACTGCACCCACTGCTCACGCTGTGCCACTCTCACCATGGCCTGCAGCACCTTCCCTCACTTGCTATCATCCATCATCAGTATCCCAACCTCTGACACCGCGAAAACTGCATTCCCTTCGTGCAACCTACTCATTCACTTATAACACCTCACAAAAAAACACTTTGCCCACCTGCACTTGATAACAATTGCACCACTCACTTTCATCTCGGTCTTCTTTTCATTCATTCAGGGATGAGGGCATCACTGGCTAGGCCAGTATTTATTGCCCATCCCTAATTGCCCAGAGGGCAGTGAAGAATCAACCACATTGCTGTGACTCTGGAGTCACATGTTGGTCAGACCAGGTAAGAATGGCAGTTTCCTTCCCTAAAGGTCATTAGTGAACCATATAGGTTTTCCCTGACAGTCAATAATGGTCATCATTGGACTCTTATTTCAGTTTTTAATTGGATTCAACATCCACCATTTGCTATGGGTGGAATTTGAAACCAGGTTCAATCCAGCAATAATACCGCTAGGCCATTGCCCTTGTTTCTGTCCACCCACCTTTCCCTTGTTTTCCGTAGTCAGACCTAACAGACTGACTGTGACCCAACTCCTTTTGGGGATACAAATGAATAGTCCCAGATGAGAAGGATGTAATTGGATAGCTCCAGGTGAGACTCCCCAAACTCTTGACTGGTGGCTGTGTTAGCCCTCCCAGGGGACTGGCCTCGATAGATCTACAGACGTGACCATTACCCCACCCTCCGAGCTGTAGAGGCACTGACCTTTTACCAAGAACACCCTAAGCAGATGTCAGACCATGACCAGTAGGGAAGCTGTGCTTGACTTTCTTTGCCGAGACCCCCTGATTGACAGGTGCCTCCATGGTCCTTATTGAGGACTATTCCTCTTCGAGTCAGATACATGGCTGCTTGCTTGCTGCAAATGCATTCTGTTTGCTGCATAAGCTGCTGGCAAATGGTACCAGTATAAGATGCACAGCAAAAGGCACACCCTCTTGACTGAGGACTGCTGCCAGCAAGACAAGCTGCTTCATCCTGTAACTGAACTAATTGGCAATGCACGGTATGGATGTGAGCATGCAGGTAGTCTCTCAGTGAGTGATGCTAAGAGAGGAAGTGAACAGCCTGGAGGTGGTTCTAAGATAGCATTTGGGTCAGAGGTCTGCGTGCTGGCTCTTGCCTGAGGTGCGTGAGCTTTCTTTCTTTTACCTTTTAACATCTGCTCTCGTTTGCTTTCTTTTCTTTCATTTTGCTTTTGTTTGGCAGGTGAGTCTGTGGCAATGGCATGGCAGTGAATGTGGGTCGTGCATGGTGTGGTGGCAGCTCCCTGGCAGTTGGAGGGGGTGATGGACGCAGCAGTAATGACATCTTCCCATATTTGGGGCCGGAGGTGGGGGCAGCAGCGGCAAAGCTCCTTCAGCGATGAGAGGCAGTAGCAGACTCTTCAAGATGATGGTGCTGGCATGGCAACATCTGATAGGAGGGCGACTGGAGTAGGACAGTTGACGCAGCTGTGGCCTGACATGGCAGCAGAGCCAGGGACTCATGGTTGAAGGCTCAGAGTGGTAGCTATAGTGATGGCAGTGTGGCATGCCCATAATGGGGTCTTCTGGCATCATCAAAGTGGCAGCGGAGTCAGGGACCCCAGGTTGCCTTTGGTGTAGGCCCAGAGTGGGGACTCCTGGTTATCAGCGAGGTGGCGGCAGCAGCGGAGCTGGGGTCTCCTGGTTGCTGGGATAGCATGAGTTTATCTTGAGACTAAGTGTCAGCGAGGTGGGCCCAGCAGCAAAGAAATGGCACCTAAAGAGTGGTGACTCCTACAATGGTGGGTCCAGCACCGATAGCGGTGGAGGAGGGTTGGCAGCGCATGTGTTGCTGGTGAGCCAGCTCAGGGCTCATGGAGGTGGAAGAACAATGGTAGACTCTCTTTCAGTTGTATGTTAAACTATTCAAAATGGTGCTGGTTTTCGCTGTGTATTACTGTATTACTCACTGCAAAATTTAAGTGATAATGAATCATTCATGCATTCGAAGATGCAGCCTGATCCAATCCATGAGCTGTTCTCTGCCCTTGCATGCAGTGTGTTCTGCCCGCAGCTTTTCAATGCAATTCTGTGCTTCCTGACTAGCCTGCCAGTGTATAAGAGAGGTGCAACAATGGTCATGAGAGAAAGGGGATTGTTTGGGCTGCCTATGATTGAGCAGCACATAAATGGCCAACGGCTGCCCATGGCTAATGCAGCAGAACATGGTAATTAGAAGGCTTGAGAAAATATTTGCTTATGTAATCTTCACAAGTAGAATAACAGTAGCTTCATAGACTCAAGGTAACAGAACTGAGATAGAATAAGTAGATGCAGTTGTTTATTCATAAGACATAAATAAGAATTAATAGTAGGTTTTAGTTAAGATCCTTCAAATAATTGTAGATTCCAAAGTAGTTATAGATCCTTCTATATACAAAAAAAAATCACTAAAACATTAGTGGAAAAGATTCAAATAAAATGATGAGACCAAACCAGTCTCGGACAGTAAAAGCAGCCCCCATATCATTACAGGAGCACTGAATCATAGGTACAGAAACTAGCAGACATTGGAATGTGGGATGAGTGAACACATTGTAAGACACCCAAGGATGTAGGTAGGGGTGTCTAGTAAATCACAACTTGTTAGTGAAAGAATTCTCATATAACTTTGTTGGACTTTATTTCCTGTAATGAGGTTAATAAGGAATTTAAAGGGTCCTTGAGTGATAGGCAAGTATCCAATTAATTGGCAGTTAACATGGTGCAGTTGGCAAATGCTTGGGAAGAAATGTACTTAAATACAGTATAAACTGTGTATGAACAAAACAATCCAATCAGGACACAACAGCAAGTAAATTGCTGACATAAAATGCTATACCAAAGATCCAATCACAGTTGGATAACTCAGCTCTACTGACCAATAGTATACAAGGGTGGGGGGAAGTGTGTGGTGTTGTGCGCTATGAGTTTGAGCAGTATAAAATAAGCTCATTAGAAACATTTTGCACGCCTTTTTGCTATGAAGACCTGAAGCTATTACGAAGTTGTACTGCAATAAAAGTTGCCCAAAACTGCTTGGACAGTTACTGAAGACTACAGAATCTTACAGAAGGATTGGCAAATGTTGGGTTTCAATGTTGATAGACGAGGGGTGTGAGCAGCTGCTGCTGTGAATTATAATGCGGTTTGGTCATAAGCAACATAGCAGTCCTTCACAGCAAGCAGTGAGCTGAAGTCACCAGATATCTGCTCTGATTTCAATGTTGAGTTTTCTCAATGCCTAACTTGTTCAGTACATTTGGTCAGATAGAATGCTGAACATTAATGAGGTGAGTAGGGCCATTAAGGCGTTTGACAAGTAATAATCTCCCTTAATTGGCAACTTTCACTGCTTTGTGAGAAACAGATCTCGCTGCTTGTCAGAAACATAAAAGATGGAACATTATGCCCTCGATGCTGAGATTAAACCTTCCTGGAACTCTCTTCCAATTCTGTCACCATAGTACGTGTTGCTCAGACTCCCTAAGATTCCACCCAATGAGCCTCTTTTTCTGCATCTTAACAATAGAAAGGCAGGAATTAGGTGAGAAATATGAAATATTCGACCACTCTGAAAACAGATGAGCTGATAATAAACATTCTAATTGATTACTTCAAATATTTACATGGAAAGAAAAACTCTATGTCCTCCCCAAACAGTGAGACTGAGACAATTAGTGGCTTCAGTATAAATAATGTAGAAATCCTTGACAGTGCGAAAGCGCTCACCACAAATAGGATGAATATTACCAACCCTGGGGATCTATTAGGTAAGACAAACCATCACTGAGGTTGTTAGAAGGGAGTCATGGGGCATTGCACTAGAAACAGGCTTGTGCTGTGCCTATTTTCAAAAGGGAAGTAAATATAAGTAGTTCTGCTATAACATTAATAATGTTTCATTAATGCAAATTGGCTGTAATGTGATTGGTGAATAGTGGATGCTGTTTGGATAATGCTGCACTTTCTGCACAGGTAGAGCTATTCTTATGGCGAATTCCCTATAGCGTGATTTTCTATTGTATGACGTCACAAGAATGCAACTATTGTGTTGTAGGAGAGCTACCTATATACTGCACCAGTTATGGACTCATATGTTTCAAAAATTGCTGAAAACAAAGGTTATTAGCAAAGTATGTTTTATAGACTGTAGTGATGTAAACACTGATGTTCCAGTGCCACTGTTCAGTCCAATGGTCTCAAGATATGCACATTATCTTGACATAAAAATAAACATCATGATTAACGATGAAGAGGACTCTAAGATATCATGAGAACATGGACATGTTAGTAATTTGGGCTGACATGTTGATGAAATCCAATTTGAAGAAACTAAATTGGATGCATATAGGATGATTATGCAATGCTCTATGCTAGTCCCATATTCTTGCCAAAGTTGAAAGTTTTGCCCATTGACTCTACCATATGATCAAAACAATCTTGAAAACAATGATCAAATGTTTTTATAATGATTACAAAACCATCATTGCATAAAATTATATCACATGGTTTTATAAAAATGTTTGTTTTTTTTCTATTTATACATGTTTGCCTGCTAACAAGTAGTAGTATAGATGCAAAGTAATTAGGAGATCAAGGAGACAGGACAGCAAAGATCACTTTGACATATCAATTCCCAAGGACTAACGTATAACTGTTTAATACATTTGGTGGAAATATTACCCATTCCAAATCATTTGTGAGAAGCAAACAAATCTTCCTGTTGAATGCTTGATGGTTTGCAGAGAGGGCCTTTAGCATTGGGAACTAAGTATAAACTGTTGGGTGTTGTCAATTTTAATTAAAACCAGTTTTAAGTTAACATGTTTTCTGAAAAAATGGTGCCAATATTTAAGTGAGAACAAAAGAGAGAGTACAGTCTATTGTTTAAAGTTCAGAGGCTCCAATGCTTGAGTTTTTAGATAGATGGTAGTTAATTTTGCTGTATTCTGAAGCATAATCACAATCTGAGAAATGAATGAATGTACAGTTTGTGTTATATTACATTATTGCTTAAAAAAAAGACACTAAAGCTCATCAAAGGCTTTTGACTTATAGTCATCAGGACAATTTTCAAGAAGAACCAATGTAAAGGAAAACAATTAATATTGTATGTCATGACCGTGCTGTCTGCCTGGCAAATAGTCTTTGATAGGTAGGGGTGCTACTATGGAGAATACACCAGCTAATAATGGCGGATAGTTAATTGCAAAGCTTTGTTTAAACTTTTAAACCAAGCAAATTGACTTAAATTAGTCAAAACATTGTCCTGAAAAATGAACCAGAGAATGACTGTTACCTATATTGTTGAAGAGAATCAGGCCCAGTGTTTATACATTTTCTTTCTGTCTGCAAAGGACAGGGCACTGTGTATTCATATAAGTAGCTTCCAGATTGTGAAAATGCAACACACGGCGAATCAGACTGACTCAATCCACTCAATTCAGTGTTGGCAATTGGGCAGCTATTCCATTGTCAATTTCTCAGGGCACAGCCTGACCAATCAGAGTCAACTTGCCTGGTTTAAAGTTTAAACAAAGCTTGGTACTTAACTGTCAGTCAGTTTTAGCTTGTGCATTCCTCCTAAGCATTGCCTCTACCAATTAGAGCTACTTGTCAACCAATCAGCATTCTCCTCTCAGACAACATAAATGTTCGTTTTTCTTTTTATTGGCACTTCTTGTAAACTGTCCTGATGAATAAAAGACAAAAATCTGTCATAAAATACATCATTTTTCAGCAGTACTCAAGTCCTATATGATCGAATGACAATTCATATCACACTTTATTTCCCAGAAGAATGGTGCTTAAAATTAACCGCTGTACACTGCCCTCCGACATCTATTCTTTTCCTCATGCTCTGTATTGCTTGACTTGGAGATCTATTATTTTTATTGTGGAATTAAAGGTAATCCCATTCTCAATGTTTAAGTCTAAAAGAAGGCTTATGGAATACATTTAATTTTTGGGTCTCCAATTTAGTTTGTGTTGCACACTCATGTTACTTTATAAAATGAAGAACAATAGACATTGGAGATCCAAAACAAACAGAAACAGAAATTGCTGGAGAAACTCAGTAGGCCTGACAGCATCTATGGAGAGAAAACAGAGTTAATGTCTGTGTTTGTTTGTTCCAATGAGGTATAGCCATTTTAAGGTAGCTTGAAAATTCTTACAAGTTGCTGGATGATTGCAATTGGTTATCCTTGAATAAATGCTGAACTACATCAATTACATTGTATTTAATAGTCTTTAAATCATAAAGAATGGAATTGTTGTAGGTATGTTCTTGTGGTTGTAATTCCTTCAGATGATTATGCATTTACAAAAGGTGATACTGCAATACTTTACCAAGCTATAAAAATATTTTATTGTTGTCTCCTTTAATACCAAAACAATTTATCTGTCAAGTGCGCATTTTCACTTTGAACCACTGAAAGTCTCATAGGCATATTCTTCATGCGCATCAAATTTCTGCCTTTACAGCCTCATAAGTCATACAAACTTATTTCTTGTATTTAGTACCTTCCTGTGTGGGACATCAAAACTGATTACTTTTTATGTTACCATTTCTTGTTTAATTTAAACCTGATTGATATTTTATCTAATTCATACAACCCTCCATATTATTTAGTCAGAATTCAACTCCAGATGGTATTCAGCTCAATACGATAATTCTTACAATAAACAATCTGTTAAATGAAGGTGATGAAAAAGAGGTGAGGAGGTACCTGGGCTGAGAAGACAGAATAAGGACAGATGGGTAGAGTAACTTTGTGGTTATAGTGCTATGTTAGGAACCCCGGGGTTATGAATCCAAATTCTGCAAGGTAAGTTTATGAATTTGATTTTTTTTTTCTTTGAAGAAAGTGGCAGAAAATGTTCATAATTACTACTAAATTGCTGTAAAACAAGTACAAATTCACTAAATTCTTAAAGGTAGGCAACCTCCCATAGTCTTGCAAGTTGTCAGATTTGATGCTGGACCATCTCCCATATTCGATCAATATAGCTTAAGTCGTAATAAGTTGAACAAAGATGGAACCATGATGAAGCATTTAATAATGTTCAAGAAGTGCGTATGTCTGTAGCACTGTCCTTCTGACCTTTACATTGCAATAATAGTAAGGTGATGATGGGAAATTTCAAGTATTATATATTCTGTGTTTTAACAACAAGTTATTTTAGGCATTATAACCCAACTGTACTAGTGTGTAGACATAGCAAGAACTGCAGATGCTGGAGTCAAAGATTACAAAGTGTGGAGCTGGAGGAACACAGCAGGCCAGACAGCATCAGAGGAACAGGAAAGCTGATGTTTTGGATCGGGACTCTTCTTCATTTTTTTATTTTAGGGACTGGACGTCGCTCTGAAACGTCAGCTTTCCTGTTGCTCTGATGCTGCCTGACCTGCTGTGTTCCTCCAGTTCCACACTTTGTTACTACTAGTGTGTACCTGTCTTCAGATCACACCTGTGTAAACCCAACATCACAAAGAGTTATTTGGAGAAATAAAAATATCATTCATGCTCTTCAGAGTATGTATTATAACTGAAAATTAACAATCCCTTTCTCATTAATGAATGCAATGGGAACTAATAGTGAAACTGTCTACAATGAAAAATTCAAAAATTCCAATTCATTTACTTTGTAACAGATGGAATAGGAATCCTATTACTATGTAATGAATATCTATTTATAGTGAGGAGTTTAAGCACTGTTTATGCATATCTGAACTGAGCACATTTCATAGACCAGTGGAAACCAATGCCTGTAGTTGTGAAGCATTTAATTTCTTTTTACTAATCTAAGTTTCTTAATCATTTTTGCCTAAAAGAAATGTATATTCCAGCTTAGTTACAGGAAATCATCTCAGGGTTACAATCCCTTAGAACAAAGAATGCAGCCTTTATAGCTGCAACTTATAATGTAGCTCCTTACTGTTCACAACACCTACTTTACAGTGCAGCAGTGGTAACAGCCTCAAAATGGCATCAGAAGACAACCTAGCCCATAACAGTAACAATACAACTGCCAATATTTTTACAGGGACCTTCTGATGATGCCATGATCACGATTGGTATTATGACTGCATGGTTCAGATCCCAGACTGAAATCTGGCTTGGTGGATCAAATTTTGCTTTGGCTTTATATAACAAAGTGATTTTCCCCTGAAACACAGGCACACAATTCTGCAGATTTTGTTTCAACAATAAAACAGAATGTTGTTATGCAAAAGAAAAGAAGATTACATAAAATGAACAAAGTTATTTAGATATGAAGCAATTTTAAAGATTTTTCCTGACAGTAAACTAAAACCAGAATATCTTCCCATGTCTATCACATCAAAGGGTTTTACTTCATTGTTGTTTTTAATTCTTGTCTTGAAATTTTGATAGCCTCTTTCTTGAGTATTCACACAACTAAGCATAGTCTTTCTCAGCTTTGAATAACCCCTTCAGGGTCTAACTAAACACTTCTGATCTGGAACTTTAACACTAACCCACACTGAAGTAATCTATTACCTTACAGTTCTAACCTATCTCTGTTCTTCAAAAGAAACTGCTTTAAATGCATAACTTCCACCAAGGTTTCAATAAACTGAAATCAAAAGACGTTCCAAGCTGTTTGCTCTTCCCTAAACAAAAAAAAGGGTCTGGATACTTCTAACTGAAACCCTAATGTACTTCTTTATTTACTCTGTTCACTCCTAAAACTTTCCCAATGCAAACAGAGTCCTATCATACTCCAAAAAAGATTTATCTCATGCTGTTTTTGTTTTAAAGAGCCATGGCTCCATTAAAGCCTGAAATGTTAATCAATAATCCTTTCATATACACAGACCAAAATCCACATGGCGATAGTTCAAAGTTCAAACTCTGAATGAAATAACATTAAAATATATCTAAATCAAACACCTTACATCACATTGGGTGTCTGAAGGGCCTGCCTGTGATCATCCTTTCAAGATACAAATCATAGTTTGGTGATATGCAGAGAAATGCAGTTGTCCTTTTGAGAGGGAACTGGTTGGAGTTTTTGCTGCCATGCATGTTCCATTCTGTTTTATGTGATACAGGTCAACATCCAAAAAAATGTATGTTTTACACTATATTTGTGGGCCTAGAGGTGCTAAAGATATGTCAATGATTTGCCTGAGAAAAACTGAGCACTGTGAAAAACAAAATGGTTGATGGGAGAGGATCCTGGTTGTAAACGCTGCTGTTTTTATTGAGGTCTTTTCAGTGCTGGAGCTGATTTCCTCACTGTCTTGGAGCAGTAATTACGTAATTTTTATATGTTTTGTATTGTTTTTGGAACTTTTTAAATAAACCAAAAACGCAAAAATTTAAACTGGAGGAAAAAGAGAGAGCGGGAGATGAAGTTTTGGGATCAACAAGAGCAGATCAGAAGAATCAATCAGCTGACTGACTGTGAGATTACAAACATCGCTGGAGATAGGTCAAAGAAAACCAAACAGTGCAGTGCAGTTTCACAGCTGACCTCAGGAGACCTCTTAATCTGAACTACACGCAGTGGCTGGGGTGATCAGTGATTTTAGATCCTGATCAGTTAAGTGTTTGATTTTAAGACTTATAATAACTTGTAAAAGAAACATGGTGGGCAAGGTTTTCATGCAGAGGGTGGTGCATGTATGGAACGAGCTGCCAGAGGAAGTGGTGGAGGCGGATACAATTACAACCTTTGAGAGGCACCAGGATGGGTACATGAATAATAAAGGTTTAGAGGGATATGGGTCAAATATTGGCAAATGGGACTAGATCAGTTTAGGACATCTGATTTGTATAGGTGAGTTGGACTAAAGAGTTGTTTACCATGCTGTATACCTTTATGACTATGACCCTAAATAAATACTTACACTGGAATCAATCTAGAACCTTGCAATAGCCATTTGGAAAGGCATTATTTATGTAGAAATGCAGGGTTATTTAGCTTGGGCAAACATTGGTTGTGCTTGCAGGAAATACGGAGTGTCTCTTCTCTTATCCTTGAATCATTACCCCTCCCACATTTCTCTTAAAGTGAGCTTTGCAGAAAATGGGGAGTAATATGTTGGAAAATATTAAAATGGTCAGTGCATTTAAGAGCTGAATTGTAGTTTTCTCTACTAAAGGGGACACTGATTTCAATTGATAACCATTAACAGAATAAAGAAAATCTCTAAGGTTTTGGAGTAGATTTGTAGCTCGGGTTGTGGATGCTATGGTCGGTTGGCTCGCCGAGCTGGCTCGTTGTTCAACAGACGTTTCATTACCCTGCTGGGTAACATCATCAGTGTAGCCTCCGATAAAATGCCGGTGTGTTTTCCCGCCTGGTTTTTAAACTCTGAAGAATGTTGAGCTGGATTGCCTCACTTCCGGTTTTCCTTCGTAGTGGAGTATATAAGGGGTCAAGTTCTACGTGTTTATTGATGGCTTTCTTCGTGGAGTACCAGGCTTCTAGGAATTCCCGTGCCTGTCTCTGCTTAGCCTGTCCCAAGATTTTGGTGTTGTCCCAGTCGAATTGGTGGTCCTCCTTATCCATGTGGATTGAGATGAGTGAGTATTGGTTGTGTCTTTTTGTAGCCAGTTGGTGTTCGTGTACCCTTGTTGTTAGTTTCCTTCCTGTTTGTCCAATTTGTAGTGTTTTTCACGTCTCTGCTGGGGATCTTATAGATGACACTGGTCCTGAGCATGGTGGGGAGTGGGTCTTTAGTTCGGGTGAGCAGTTGTCGTAGGGTTGATGTGGGCTTGTGTGCCACTCTGATGCCCAGCGGTCGTAGGAGTCTTGTGGTTAGTTCCGATGTGTTCCTGATGTAGGGTAGTGTGATGAGTATGTCGGGGTGTGTATTATCTTCCTGATGTTGTTCATGTAGGCATCTTTTTTGGATATCCGTTATCCTTGAAAACCTGGAAGAGGTATTCTTCTTCCTCTTGGTGTAGTTCTGTGTTGCTGCAGTGTGTTGTTGCTATTTTAAACAGTGTTCGCACACAGCTTCGTTTGTGTGTGTTGGGATAGTTACTGTTGAAGTTCAGTACCTGGTCAGTGTGTGTGGCTTTTCTGTGCACTTTTGTTTGGAGTTTCCCATTTCCCAAACTGCTCCCATTCCTGGACGTCATGGTAGAGCACAAGACAAATGGTGAACTCCAAACGACTGGGACAATACCAAAATCCTGGGACAAGCTAAGCAGGGACAGGCATGGGAATTCCTAGAAGCCTGGTACTCCACAAAGAAAGCCATCAATAAACACACAGAACTCAACCCCATATACACCCCACTACGAAGGAAAACTGGAAATGAGGCAATGCAGCTCAATGGACTCCTGAGTTTAAAAACCAGGTGGGAAAACACCGGCGCTTCATGGGAGGCTGCACTGATGATGTTACCCAGCAGGATAATGAAATGTCTGCGGAACAACAAGCCAGCTCGGTGAGCCAACCAAGCTCAATAAAGAAAATCTTTAGAAACAAGAAGGGTGAATGATATTTAAAATTTCTTTGCATTTGTACTTGCGTATGACATACAACATGTCCTCTAAGCATGCATTAGTGCAATTGCTTCATGGCAGTGTATTGTTATTTGGTATATCTACATTTTCTAGGCTGTGGTGAGAAAATCACAATGTTCTGCATGGATGAATTTCAGATATACTTTGCTTGATTTTGTGTGTGTGTGTGTTTGTGTGTGTCAAAGGAGGATAAAATATATAAAAGCAAGGATCATGATCTTACTTTGCTGGAGTACTGTTGAAAGAATGTGTTTTATTGGCAAAGTATTTAAAATAACTTCTTCTGAACCACTATCTTCGAACAGCAATAATTTCACTTTCCTACCGCAAATGACCTGCTGAGCAATTCCAACATGATTATATTGCAAAATGACACTCAAGTAAAATATAATTCTCACGCATTTTTATTTCATGGTTAGTGATCAAAGCTTACTAATAACCCAGATCCCTCAGCCTGTCCTTGCAAGAAAATAACCTCTACATATTCCTGCAATTTTGCTTATCAGCAACGGAGGTTGAAGTTATTGAATTTTAAATCCTTCTGAAAAAAAAGACATTGGAATGTTATGTAGTTGAGCTTTTAATGCTATGTGCTGCTGTCACGACAATTTTAATTGATGCGAGATTCTTAGAGTCCTTAAATCTCCAAATTAATTTAATTTTATTCCCACATCTTTCCCTCAAGTTTATTATCAGAGGCATTCCAATAAATGGACATGCTCTGTGAACCAACTTAGATCTAAAATGTACAGTATCTGGTTTTGTAGTAAGCCCAAGAGTCAAGAAATCTTAGCTATTTGACAGGTCACATATACATTTATGTTATTCCTGATTTTCGAAGGAAGTAGAATAAGAAGTTAGAATGTCACTCCTGTCCTTTTTGAAACACATTTATTGTAATATCCTGACACCTTCAATTTAAAATAATTGTCCTTGTGTTGAAATCCCCAGCCTTAGGCTTTATTTCTTTATATCTCCATCACCTTCTCTTGGTGAACGGTGCTCTGAGCTTGTTTAGCACCCCACCCCCTCTGCTTAGTCTGCTAATTTAAAGGTGAGATAAGTGAAATGTATTGTTGTGTTGATTGAACTATTTTGTTTCGATGATATTGCTTAACTCTCCTATGTTCCACAAAGAAGAGCAATCAAAAGTAATAAATGCTGTACAAATAATAGAAAGAGTCATACTTCAGAGGCAAGATTCTGTTTTGCAATTATTATAGACATGGACTAAGTAATTTATTTTCTTAAAATTAATGCTAAATGACACTTTAGTAAAGCAAAAGAGACTTTGAAATGATTATAAATGTGTACTTGTATGTGTGGCATTCCACTGTTTGCCAAACTAACATGCATTAAAGTAAATGGGATAATGTTTCAGTGAATGTAACATAGGAACATCATTCATACATAAAACATCTGCTAATTTCTTAAAAAAAGGATTGTCAATTTTATGTTTAGCTTTTAATGAATTAAACATGTAAAATGTTTAACCCAAATGCTTCTCACAGCATTTCCATTTTCCATGTTGCTGCTAGATTCTGCAACTAAACTGCGATCAGTTTCAGTATCTGAATAAATAATTCCAGTCACTCAAAATGATCATTGTAGCTATGATCAAAGAAGACATTGGGTGCAATGTAATGTGGGCTTTGGCAAGATTTGTGGCAGAATTGTGTGAGAGGAGGCTAGGCCTATCATGAAGTCGGAGCAAATCACTGTATTTTTTATGCATTTACTGAATAACGATGCAAGTTTCTTGCAAGGCAGCAGTGAATTGCTTATAAAGGGGAATTATTGCTTGTTAAACACCATATTAATATACAGGCCATCTTATTAATATTCAGCTTCCTATTTTACCGAACTTGCCAAGAAGCTAGATGTCAAGAATTTTCCACATGGAAGTCAGAGCTAGAACCTGGAAATTTCAGCCCATTTCTGATGAAGGGTCTAGGCCCGAAACGTCAAGCTTTCCTGCTCCTATGATGCTGCTTGGTCTGCTGTGTTCATCCAGCTCCACATCTTACTATCTCTTAATTTCAGCTTGCTGTTTGCTCCAGAAGATGACCACGTTGGAGATGGGCATCATTAACTCAGGGCATGCTGTATGGGCACCCCATGTCCGTGAAGTTTAGTACCCAACATGTGCCAACCTCTAAGGACCCTCATGTCATCTCTCTGATCCACTTAGAGTGTGCTCCGGCACTTCAAAGCATATTCATGCAAATATTATAATGCAGCTACAAAGACACTGTGTGCTCGGGGACTTGCACCCAGCTCATGGTCTGGACCAGGCTGCATCTCGAGCCTGTTTGCTTCCTGTCATAGTGTTCACTTACTTTGAGCTTGGATGTTCACAGCATCCCTGTCTTGCATTGCCTTTTTGCATTTTGCCCCTCAGCCAGAGATACCAGGCTCATGGTGCTGCTCTATATCCATGCTGTATAGTGCAAACTAGGAAGCTTGTCATTGGTTGTCAGCTGCCCTGAGTTAAATCAAGGGAGTTAACATATGGTGCAAGGGTTCTTGTGGTGCAGTGGCAGTGACCCTACTGCTGAGATACAGGGCCTGAGTTCAAGTTGCACCTGCTCCAGAGGTGTGTCATAATGGCTCTGTACAAGTTGATTTGAAAGATATCTAACCTATGCTCAAGGTCTGCAAAGGTAGACTCCCTTGGACTGAGAGGTGCAGGTGCAAGTCCCACCTGCTGCAGAGGTGTGTAACAGCATCTCCAATCAGGTTGATTAGAAAAATTTAGTTCAGTGACAAAATTTGACCTGTGCTCCAAAGGGGCCCTCTTGTGGTAGTGTCCCTACCCCTAGACAAGGGATGCCCAGTTTTAAGCTCCACCTGCTCCAGAGGTATGTATTAATATCTCTGAACAGGTTGATTAGAAAAATAGGTTAAATGAAAAAATCGAAAAAGAGAAAGAGGGGGTAAAAAAACACCCTATACCCTAAAGGGGCCCTCTTTTGGTGCAGTGGTAGTGTCCCTGGCCCTGACTGAGAGACCTGGGTTCAAGTCCCACAAGCTCCAGAGGTGTGTAATAACATCTCTGAACAGGTTGATTAAAAATCTCTAACCTATGCTCCAGGGGTCCCAATACAATAAGTCAAGGGCAGCCTCTGATACCAGTTCAGAAGCTTGGACACAGTCAATTACTCAAAGCAGACAGTGTCAGCATGGTCTCCACTTAAGGGTGGAGAGCCGACTGACAGGAACCCACAAACCACTTTGATACTTTCTGCTCTAGTGTAGACGGTTACCTTACTGGAATGAGAAAGAGGCAGACATTGAGGGAGATGAAAGTGGTTGGCACAGCTGCTAGGTTTGGAGCGGGTGGGCTGAGTGAGAGAACAGGCAGTGCAGAGGGGATTCAGGGCTACTGAAGTCAGGACATGGGGTGGGTCACAGCAGGTGACAGAAGATGTTGCAGACAATTGTGAGAGTGACAACCTTGTTGAAAGGTGGAGGCAGTAGCAGAGACAGAGTATGTGTCTGGTATCAGGGAGAAAATTGTGGCACTTGTGCTGTTGCAGTAGAGAATATCACTGATCTTCTTTTTACATTGCTGTGCATTCCTCCAGATGGTGAGACAATGCTGACCCAGCTGACAAGCTTGGACGAGGCTGGTCCTGGGAGAAGAGGAAATCCCACCTGTATAGCACCCCATCTAGCAGGGCTGCTCCAGACTGACAGTGTTTATGTGGGGGCACAATGGCCTTTTAAAGACAGTGCTGACATCAGGGATACCGATCAATATTCCTGCAGTGCTGGATCATTCTGGGAAAGGTGTGTGGTAAGATGGAGCTAGAATCAGATGAGATGGATGCAATAGAGGGAGGTTGGCATTTAATGAAATGAGAATGGTAAGATTTGGCAAGTAAACCCACTGGGCTTCATGGTGAAAAACCTTCCAAAAAATCAACCATGTGGCACTTAGCCGAAAAATTGTAAGATTGAGCCCCCGATTCCAATATGATGATTTACTACATCCAGTGAGCAATCTAACCTGGAAAAGTCACACATGCTTTCAGGATCAATGGGATTTGGAAAGCTGAAACACCTTAAGAAATAAGTATAAAATGACTTGGTTTTGTTTTGTTTCAAACTCCCAACAATATTCAACACATACATTAAGAATGAAAGACATGAAATAGAAACAGATCATGAAAAATATGTAGCATGTTTAGAAGTATCTGTGCAGAAAGAAAGTTAGATTTTTAGATTTCAGAAAGCTACTTTCAACAAAGAAATGATTCAGATTTTCCAGCTATTTTAGCCATGACCCAGATAAAGTATGATCTTTCTATTAAATTGTAATTAAACAATAACATATAATGGTGCTTTAACTAATTCTGAGATTTGCTAAGTATATCAGTTAAAACAAAATGTGTTGAGTTAGTTGATCCTAGTCAGGGCAGTAATTGGATCACTGCACTTGAATATATCACTCCAGGATGAAGGTGTGAAGAAATCATCAATGTTTTCTATTCTAAATATGAACCTCAGGTTCTGCTACCTTGCATATGGGTCATGGTAGCAGTTACATCTGTCATTGGTTGAATAGCATATTGATATTCATTGTCTGGGCTCACACATAAATATGGCTAACTGCACCACCAAAATAGTCAGCACCCATCAAATTGGATAGCAGCAAATGTCTCTGCAGCAGAGAAAAGTGGGGGGTAGAGGGTACAAGAAGAATCTTAACAGATCATATGTAGTGCAGAAACAATGAAAGCCATCTTGGTCTTTGAACAAATTTATCAATATGTCACTTCAACGTGGTGGTGAGTATACATCTCATGAATTCTAAGAGATCAAATCATGGTAGGACCTCAGGGCATTCCCCTCCCCTTACTTTCATATCTATGATGTGGGATGGACAAGGTCAGAAATCACACAACACCAGATTATAATTTAGGAACAGGAGTAAGATCAATCAGCATCTTGAGTGTAACTTTCCAAATGGATTGAGACAGATTTGTATCTTACAGCTATTTACCTGTCGTCAATTTATAATTAGTTTCCTTGTCGAATTAAAAAAAACCAATTACAGTTTTGAAATTTTCAATTGATTACCAACACCACAGCATTTTGGGAGAAAATATTCCAGCTTTCCATGACACTTTGTGAAGAAAAATGTATTGACATCACACCTGAATGACCTAGCTCTGATTCTGTGGTTATCCCATTACTCATGTTGTGAATCCCCCTCCTTGAAGCTACCATTGAGTTGTAGAATTATGTTTCACTTAACAATTTAAAAAGAACAGAAATTGCTGGAGGTACTCAGCAGGTCTGATAGCGTCTAGGAAGAGAAAGCAGAGTTAATCTTTCGAGTCCAGTGACCCTTCTTCAGAACTGATTGTAGTTAATGTGGGTGGATCTGGTTAGATTAAAAATATTAGTTAGAAGTAATGTTCATCTGGACCTTGCAAATGCGTTTGCTACAAAAGTACAGCAGTAATGGACTGATTAAATAATACATTTCTGCTTAATACAATTCTGCATTTCATAAAAAATTGCAAATAATTTACTTTGAATTGGGATATATTTATTTTAACAGCCCAAAAACTTAAGAACAAAACTTCAAGTTCATCTGGTGGGTGAATAAGAAAATATTTACTTTTTGATATTGACTTAATTTTAAATACTTAAACTGGATAGGATGTTGGTACAGTTTAAAAAAATCATACTGATGTATTTTTTTTAGAATGTTTGACTTTAGTGTTTGCAGTTTATGTCCTCTAGGAGGTGTTGGTACCCCAGCAGTGAGAACAGGAGGAAATATCTTCAAGCTGAAATTTGTTTCCCGTTCTGTTGGTGAATCTTTTGTAATGTGGTTTTACAACCATATCTAAGAGTTTGCGTTCAAGACAGATTGGTCATGGAGAAGACAAGGAACTATCTTCAGGCTTAGGCTTCTATAGAACTCTGTTTATTGAATATACTTAAATACACCTACTCTTGGTAAACTGAGATATACCTGGCTGTAATCTTGTTGTTACATTATTCTCTATATGTATTTCCCTCTGTCAATCTACTCCAATTTTATCTATTTATCAATCACTGCAACTAGCTCCACCTACACTGTACTTCTCAAGCCCAGTGAGGAGCAGCTCCTGACATCATCACAAGATTTCTTCAGGTTATATCCATTAAACAACAATTCATCTTTTGGAATTTGGTGTTCATCACTAATACATGGACAGCTATTTATTTGTTCTGTATGCAAGATATGCTCTTTTTATAGTAGAAAATGTGATATTCCCTTGTGAGGTACTTAGTGATTGAAACTTTGAGAATTTAAATCACAAGCTGAAGAAAGACTGGGTTAAATTTCTGAAATAGTTAATTAATTACATTATTACAGTGCGAATTATGAAATTGTCCAATGTCCACATAAGCTCCAGAATGCTTATTAAGTAAGAACATTTCTTCTGCTTTGTTTCCTACCTAGTGGTGCATGAGGCAGACAATAATGTTTACAACTTGTTTCATAGCCTGTTGTCAGAGACTGTAGTTTAGTGGTCACCACTCTGCATCAATAGTGGGTGACCAGGACATTCTTCTCCTATAGTTAGCACTACTATAGGATAAGGTTCTAAAAGTTGATAATCAACCTGTTTAGCCATATTGCAAATTCATCTTCTAAGATAATAAAGTCCTGGAATGGGTCTTGATCCAAGTGCTTCTGGTTCAGAAGCAAGGGCCTTACTACTATACCACCATGTCTGCTATAGCAAGAATGGTCAGGATGAGGCTGAGATGGATCACCCCCTCAATACTTCTGGCTGAAGATTGTTGCGAATGCTTCAGCTTTACATTTTGCACTAAATTGCTGGAATCCCCCACCATTGAGGATGGGGATATTTGTGGAGCTTCCTTCTCCAGTGGGTTATTTAATTGTCCACCACCATTCACAACTGGATGTGGCAGGAGTACAGAGTTTAGATCTGATCGGTTGGTTATGGTATCATTTAGCTTTATTATTTATCTCCTATGCTGTTTGGCATAGGAGTACTCCTGTTGTGTAGCTTCACCAGGTTGACATCTCATTTTTAGGTATGCCTGGTGCTGCCCTCCTGCATTCCCTATTGAACCAGCATTGATTCCTGGGCTCGATAGAGTCAGGATATACTGGCCCATGAGATTGCAGATTGTATTGGTATATGATTCTGCTGCTACTGATGACCCATAGTGCCTCATGTTCAAAATCTGTTCCAATTGGCACAGTAACAGTGCACCACAACATGATGTAAGGTATTCTCAATGTGAAGGCAGGACTTTGTCTCCACAAGAACTTTGTGGTGATTCTTATGAAGGGCCTGCCAGGAGCAGCGCCAGGCACATTCTAAAAATGAAGTGTCAATATGGTAAAGCTATGAAACAGGATCACCTGTGTGCCAAATGGCACAAGCAGCGAGTGATAGACAGAGCTAAGTGATTCCAAAGTGAATACATCAGATCTAAGTTCTGCAGTCCTGCCACATCCAGTTGTGAATGATGGTGAACAATTAAACAACTCACTGAAAGAGGAGGCTACATAAATATCCCTGGGAAAGTGGAAGCACATTACTACAAAAGATAAACCTGAGGCATTTGCTTCCCTTATGTTGGAACCAATGGCCTACTGGTATTATCACTGGGCTGTTAATCAGGGTAATGGTCTGGGACCAGGTTTGAATCCTATCATGGAAGATGGTGAAATTTGAATTCACAAAAACCAGGAATTAGGAATTCAATGAAGACCATGAATCAATTGTCAAAAAACCCATCTGGTTCACTAATGCACTTCAGGCAAGGAAACTGCCATCCACATCTAGCTTGGCCTACATGTGACTCCAGACTGACAGCAATGTGATTGACTCTTATGTCCTATGGGCAATAAATGCTGGCCTAGCAGTGCCCTCATCTCATGAATTAATAAAAAAAAAAATCTTCACCCGGAAGTGTCTCCTCCAATGATTGCCTACAATCACACGTCTTCAGTTAATTCAATTCACTCCCCATAATATCAAAAAACAGTAGGAGACACTGGATACTGCAAAGGCTCAGGTCTCAACAACGTTCTGGGAATAACACTTAAGACGTGCTCCAGAACTTGTTGCACCCTAGCCAAGCTGTTCCAGTACTGTTAAAACATTGGCATCTACCTGACAATGTGGCAACTTGTCCAAGTATGTCCTGTACACAAAATGCAGGACAAATCCAACTTGGTCAATTACCTCATTAGTCTATTCCCGATAATCAATAAAGTGATGGAAGGTATCATCAACAGTGCTATCAAGCAACATTGGTCCAGTAGTAACCAGCTCCCTGACAACAAACTTGGGTTCCACCAGGGCCACTCAGCTACTGATCTCATTATAGCATTTGTCCAAGCATAGACAAAAGAAGTGGATTCCAGAGGTAAGATGAGAGTGACAACCCTTGACATCAAGGCTGCTTTTGACTGAGTGTAGCATCAGGGAACCCCAGCAAAACTGAAGTCATATGATGGGGAAATCACAGGGGGAAAATCAGATTGGAGGCATACCTGGTACGTAGGAAGGTGATTGTGGTTGTTGGAGGTCAGTCATCTGAGCTCTAGGACACCTCGGCAGCAATTCCTCAGGATGGTGTCTTTGGCTGACCTTCCTTCCATCATAAGATCAGAAAGGGGTACGTTGGTTGAGGACTGCACAATGTTTAGCACCTTGCACAACTCCTCAAATACTGGAGCAGACCCTGTTCAAAGTCAGCACGACCTGGACAATGTCCAGACTTCAACTGAAATGTGACAAGTTAATTTGTGCCAAACAAATGTTAGGCAACAACCATCTCCAACAAAAGGGAATCTAACCACTGTTCCTTGACATTCAACGGCATTACCTTCGCTAAAATCCCCACTATCAATATCCAGGGGTTACCAGTGATCAGGAACTGAACTGACTAGCCGTATAAATGCCCACTTGATTAACATCACATTCACTCCCATCAGCAACAACACTCACTTGCAACAGTGTGCACTATCTGGAAGATGCAGAAATTTACCAATGCTCCTTCAGCAGCAGCATCCAAATGTACAACCACTTCCTTCCAGCAGCAGATACACGGGAACACCACCGCTTACACGTTCCCCTCCAAGCCACTCACCATCCTGACTTGGAAATATATCACTGTTCCTTCAGTGTCAGTGACTCAAAATCCTGGAATTCCGCCCCCCCACCAAGGGCATTGTGGGCCAAACCGCAGCACATAGACTGCAGCAGTTCATGAAGACAGCTCACCACCACCTTCTCAACGGTAGCTAGATATGGGCAATAAATGCTGACCAGCCAGCGATGCCCACATCCCATGACTGAATTAAGGAAAAACAATATTTAACTAAATCAAACACCTTATGCTTTCAATGAACATTAGCATGTAGACTCTGGGACTGCTTTATACAAAGGTTATGTGGTGCAGTTCATAAATATACTTCTGACTGATTAAAAAAAATTAATTCTGACGATGGACAAAGTTCTGAGGATAAAATTAATTGAGGTATTTTGATCACTGAGAGAAACATAATGAACAGCAAACGGTGTTGCTGCTGGGTGTTTAAAAAAGAAAATTCCATTTAAAAAGCACCTTTTATGGCCTCATCACATTCCAGAAAAGTTCCACTGCTCTATAATATTAACTGGGGTAAAAATAGGGCCAAGTCACCATGGTATCAGTCCACAGCTCTTTCTTTGCTTTGGTGCCCCTACAGGATTTTTAATGTGTACAATGAGGACAGAAGGAGCCCCAGTGCATTGTTTATCTGACATAGGAATGTAGAAATCAGACTAGACCATTTACCAGAAGGTCCTGTTCTGTGCATCAATGTGATAATTGCTGATCTGCAACCGAACACCAGATACCTGCCTTTACTTGTTACCTTTGGTTTACAAAATATGTGATTCACAGATTTAAAATTAACAATTGATTGAGAATCAATTGCCATTTGCAGAATGGAGTTTTAAACTACTACCACCCTTTGTGTTTAAAAGAGATTTCTAATTTCATTCATGGAAGTCTAGCACTAGTTTCTACACCTCGCTAGTCCTGGACTCTCCAACCAACAGACGTAGTTTCTCTCCATCTACCATATATGTTTATTTTAATATTTTAATAACTTCAATCAAACCATCTCTTAACCATTTAAATTCCAGGGATACCACACTAATTTATGTGATCTTTCCTGTTTATCAATTAGAACATATTTTCCTCTATCCTTTTTAAGTCCAAAGTAGATCACCGCAAATTTGCTTGTCTTGAAATCCATTTGCCTTAGTTTTGACTATTTACTTGAAGTATTAATGCCTTTTGGTAATTTTATGCTTTCATCTAAGTACCTTCAATGCCAATTCTTATGCCATCATGCATTGTCATCCTAATGCCCTCATCATCTGTAAAGGTACAGTTTGAAGTCACCTAGTATAGAATTAAAAATGTGGAGGTTTTTTTGTCACATTTCTCCATTGATGACCATTGAAAAGTATGATTGGTCCAATTTCCATACAATATTTTTACTTTGCAAGAGATAAAACAGAAAAATGTTATTAAAATTGCTATTTATGTTCTTTACTGAATATTATATGCCAGCAGTTTGCTTATTCTTATTTTTAGTGAAATCCAGTGTACATGGGGTGGCCCAGTGACACAGTGGTTAGCACTACCACCTCACAGCACCATGGACCCAGTTTCAATTCCAGCCTCAGGCAACTGTCTGCATGGAGTTTGCACTTTCTCCCTGTGTCTGTGTGGGTTTCCTCTGGGTGCTCTGGTTCCCTCTCACAGTCCAAAGATATGCAGGCTAGGTGGATTGGCCATGCATAATGCAGAGTTACAGGGTAGGGGGATGGGTGGGATGCTCTGAGGGTTGGTGTGTACCCAATGGGCCAAATGGCCTGCTTCCACCCTATAGGGTCTGCTTTATTTTTAAGTGTGAAATTTTAAGGTTTTAAGGTTAGCTTACCTTAAAGTCCCATCTCCAGCTTTGAAATAGATGTTACCACCAAACCACATTTCTGAATGCTAAAGTTTCAGAATAAAGAATATTTTGGTTTCCCCTTAAGGACCTTCTTGGGGACATGCATGAAGATATTTGTACAGGCAATCCCCAGGAGGTGAATGGGTTCTGTTCTAGAGTCTGTTCACAAGTTGATTTACTCACAATGCCGGGCAATGGAAAGCAGCTGTTTGTAAGTATAGGAAATGTTTGATGTTGGATCTTTAAATTTTAAAACCGTGTATGGGATCACATTCATAAATACTAGCAATTGTAATTCAGACATTTGTAAATCAGGGACCCCTGTAACAGCATTTTGTCCATTCAATTCATCCACCAATATTCCTTTAAAATTTTAGGCTAAAATTGGTTCCTTCTATTTTCAAGTGCACTGCTCAGAATGTGCGATCCGCTGGTATTTTGTCCTTTATGGCAGAAACACACAAATGTTTTGTTGCCTCTTCATTGAAATGATTGTACTTTAAGCGTATGACAAGAATGACAACTAATGGTTTGCATTGCTAGCAGCTGTTCTGGGGAGCCTGCAACTCTCAAAGGGCATATGTAAAATAAAAACAAAATAGAAAAGGGCATATGCATACATTAGAAGCAAGTTGCTGTTCACTGCCTGTCCAATTGGCTGTAAGCAGAAGCAAAGCAAATGTAGCATCAGAGAAGAGAGAGAGGAATTCTACGTTCATATCAATGATATTCGTTGGAGACTTTAGTGTTGGGGGTTGACAGGATAGATGTTTCTGTGGAGGACAGAAGGGCCCCATGAAACGTTCTCTTGAGGGGAATAGGAGCAGCAGACAATGGAAGTCAGTGCGTCTGACCCTGAGCAGCTGGCAGCAGTGCCACAAGACTTTTAATGACCTCACATGATGGTCAAGATTAGTGAATTGATCTTCACAGGACATTTCGTACCCAATGCATCACCAAATTCTACGCTCAACGCACCACATCCCACACACTCACCCATTGACACTTACTAGCAGTCAGGACTCAGGCCTAACGTTCAAACTCTTCCTTTCTCCCCTAAACTTTTCAATAATATCAGTTTCACACTAACCTCTCGCAGATCACATACTTCCAGCTTTTCACATCACCTAATCACAGTATGACAAAATCACCGACATACTTTCCTCACTCGTTTTCTGGATATATTTGTGCATATTCACAGGGAACAGAACAGAGAAGAATCAGTGGGGTTTCAGACATGCCCACTTCTAATGACCTTGAGATAGGAGATGCCACTGTGCATCAGCAGTCCAGTTGTGAAAGAGCTCAGTGCATCCAGCATCACCGAAGATGATGGGATGCCCCTATTTTATGGTCTTTCTCAACTCCCACTTCACCATCATTCTGCTATCTGGTACCGACTGTAAGATGCAGATGCTGTGAGCAATCCTACTCTCTTTTTTTCCTTACCTCAACCCATTCGATTCTCCTCTTTTGCTTTCAGTTACCCAAGACCTCTTGTCTGTCCAGCCATAGCAGTCTCAGGACAAAAAGCAAGAGCAACACCAAAGCACTGGTAAGGAAGTGCCATTTGTTCACAGGATACTCACCAACTCAGATACTGGTACAGTGAGAGTTTAAAGGGTACTGTAGAGTCAGGATTTGCACGTAGTGAGCATTACCTGAATGGCCTGCAGCAGGGCTGAGGAGTAAGGTAGTTACCATGCCAGTTTACCACAGGGTGAAGTCATTCAAAAGTTCTGTTTCAGGACATTCAGATGAAAACTTTGAGGTATTGTGTAGGACAATGCTGATGTGTTTGCATGCTGAGATATTTGGTTCATTGACCACAGGCCTGTCAGACTGTGTCTCGTCACTGTCAAGGAGCATGGAGGTATACAGTTCAGTCATACTCAGCTTGGAGCCAATACTTCCTTTGGAAATGATGGCCAACTCAATGACATCACCACTGGACCAGTCATGATGCAGGATCTTCTGATCAATGTCTGAGCCTTTATAGCCATTCAAAGTCTCTATGCTGTGACAGAAGCTCAGACTGAGGTCAGGAAATTCATTCTCGTTCAGACTGCTACCATTGTAGTTGGTTCGGATATCAGCGAAAGAGGCTTTTGTAAGTTCTCACAGCAGACCAACAATTTGTCCTCAGAGATTACTAGGAATACTGAGAGGCCATTATACAACCACAATCCACCTTTGATTAGCTGGTTGAGGGTATATTTCTTGTCTCTAACTAGTCAGCCTCTGATACATTACTGGGGTCCAAAGAAGGTGAGAATGGACAATATCTTCAGGATGAAAGCATTGCGCTACTGCCAGGAAACTGGATCTTCACCAACATGATGACTCAGACCTGGCTGCTCACCAATGATACACTAAAGAGTTGCAGTCCCTCCATCCAGTCACGTTGACATATGGGAGCCACAGTTACATGTGCATAACTGCTGGTTCCTGGCACCATTGTGAATGCTGTTACTTGACAAAACCATTTACCTGACAACCCAGCTTCACTCTGATTAGAGAGAAAACAATAAATTTTCTTCTTCTACAGTATCTCAATCATTTTCCATGGCAGCAATACTCACATTCTTTCCTACTTCCACTTGAATGAACTGGTCGTGTAGAAATTATGAAAAAGAGGGTGACATTGATAGCCTTTGACAACATCATCCTCATCCTGCTGTGAGGCTGCAGGTCCAGCTGAAGATAGAGACACTATTCCGTGACCATTTCCTTGACAAATCCACATCGCTCCTGGCTTTAGTTCATTTAGGAGGAGTACCTCCTTAAAATATGTAATGCATTGGATCTTTTTTGTACAGCCCTCCTCTTCTTCAATCTGGGCACTGCTTCTACACTTTGAGCTTCATTTTCCTGTTACATTACAGTATCAGATGCGTTATGACATGGCACCTTTGCGCTCCCCAGGAGGATGCAGCAGCACTGTCTGCCAAATTCAGGTGCATGTTGCATTTGTAAAAACGCTCTACAATATGTCCAAAAAGAATTCCTGCAGCTGCAGGTTGGAGTTTTAAATACATCAGTGGGAGTTTCACATGCAACTGAGTGACTGATTAATAGTGCTCATTCAAGATTTGAAAATGTGCAGCAGGTCAACTGAAACAGCTGTTTTCACTGTTACACTGTGCATGGCAAAAGGCTCCAGCACTTAGATGATATACTCGCAATAGTACTCTTTCTAGCATTGAATACTGCGTTGAGCATAATAAAAGTTGCTAAAAGTACTGACTTTGGTGCTTCTACAACATCAGACAAACCCAATTTCACTGCCTTTATGTTTCTTTCGCTAGTGCTTACAACATCACCCATTTCTGTGTAGGATATAAATTTGGATATGTGGCTTTCCATCCTATCATTTAAGTCATTATTGAAGACAATGAATAGTTGAGGCCAGATCCTTGTGGAGAGCACTAGTCATATCAGATGGAGCTTGATCGTCTCTCTTGAAGTGAGTTTAGAGATTAGTATGACATTTAATTGTGGGGGAGGATCCTAGATGTAGTGCCTGCTACCCTTCTGACACTGTCCCAAGTGAAGTGTTGGGTTTGCTTTGTTCCAGGGGAGAAGGTTATGGGGTTAGATGTTCAAGAACACAGCACCTGATTGAGGTACCCAGCAATAGGAAAGGTGTCGCCTGACTGGATCCACTCCCCTTTCCTCATTTCCCCTCAGGCCCACATCCCTTTCCTCGGGACCCTAGCTGCAGTCCTTAGTCACTTGTGAACTGGATCCCTTGTTGATCCTGTTTGCATTGGTGGGTGCATTGTTGCCTCAGCACCACAATGTTGACAAATAGCTGCCAGCCTCTTCAGTACATTATTTTCTTCATTACTACTGCTTTGTTTGATATGACCTAACTGGAGAGAACGTGTTAATAGTCATGCCTTACTTTTCCACAAGCCATCCCAAATGTAGAAGACGCTAATTAACCCACCATGATGACCAATGTGCCTAACTGACAGGGCAAAAGCAGATCACACCAGGTTTCATCGTTGACAGAAAATAACTCCACTTATTATAACACACAACATTAACTAAAGAAAAATGAAAGAAAGGATTTTTAATCTGCTGCTATGCAAGTTAAAATTTACTCCTTCAAAAACCCCAAACATGCACATGATTCATGATTAAGATTCATAAAAGACACATGGTTTGGCCACTAAAATGATCATAAACATGTAAGAGACTCTATATTTTTCTCTTTTTGGACTGTAAGCTGAAATGGAAATTGAATTGCTGAAATACCAAAAGAATTTTGCAACTTGAAGATCAAGTGCTGTATACTTTTGAACTGCACAGTAGTGTTATTTATTGAAGCAGTGAGGAGGAGCATTTCAGACAGAGTGAGAGGTGAGCCAAAGGTGGAAAAACACTGGACCAGATAAACAAAATCCAGAAGTTCAAAATCTGGATTTCAAGGATTGGCTAGTACCCACACAGTTGCCTATAGGGAAAGAGAGAAATGGAGAAAGAGAGACAGACAGACACACAGAGACACAGACAGAGATGAGAGAGAGAGAGAGAGAGGGAGAAAGAACACAACTATAACAGATGTCGCAAATTTACTTGACAGTATTCAACATTTAATCACCAACCACCTCCATATAAAGAATTTTAGCTCCTTCTTCTTTCATGGTTTAGCCTGATCCCTAGTCAACAGGAGCGCAAAGCCATCTGGATCGAGGGCACACTCATCTTGAACACAATGCTGTGCAAGTGATTCAAAGGCATTCCCATACAATGTGGATTCATGGTTGAAGAGATTGATAGTATTCTTCCCAATGAGGAAGCATCTCAAGACTGTTCTATACGAGCTGCTTGTTGTCTGCTGTTGGGCCTACATATCTCTATTTATGACCATGTGAAAAACTGAAGATATTGTACTGTTTGGATACTTCATAGATTAAATAGGTTTACCAATGAATGAAGTCAACAATTTAATATGGACTCTATATCACCTGCTGATTACAGAACGTCAATTGACTTTGGGAAAACTGCAGTTTCCAAAATGTCAGTTTTTACTAGGCAGTTGTTTCTTCTGAGCGAGTAATCATTTGGGTGGGAAGTTGGCCACTGACATTAATGAGGCCTGCGTAATTATTAAACTTAACTGTGTGAAAAGCAGAGAGCCAGTTGTGTTCACAAGCCCTGAGATGTGGAGCTGAATTTTGTGACAATTTTTCACTGTGCAGTCAGAAAATCCCAGGAGCAAGATGTCACAGGAAAGATAAGTTGCGTTGTATATCATTATTGTTGTTTTGAAAGCACAGCCAGTGATAGTTTTGTTCTTTTCAAGGTTAACAAAGAAAATGCTTTAAGTGACAGTGCATATGTTCCAGACAATAATTAGTAAGCAATGATTCTACTCATTGCAGTGTTCAAATATTTTGACTATCAAGCAAAATGTAATTAAATTGAAATTGATGGACAACGAATGGAAAGAGGTTCTATCAATCTGCTGTTCTAACTAAATAAATATTAATCATAATGTCTGCCTTATTGGATCTGAAGTTTGAAAATTACATGATACAATTTATTTGCTTATACCTGGTGACTTATAAAACTTTTCGATATCTTTTTAAATTGCTAAATAAATTCCTATTCTATAAATTGTTATTTATTATTCATATAATTTATATAGTACATCATATTTCTGAGAACAGTCATGTCTAAAACACTCAAGATAGGAATGAAGACTAAAACATACATCAATATGAAAAATATTGATATTGTCCTCATGGTCATAAAGACACTGTTTCTTGTGACTATTAACTATGTTTCTTAATATCACCAACCTGTTCATACCCAATATTATGCTTCCAGTATTTGTTTACCTCTGGCAGTAAGTTAAATTATTCGCTGGAAAGTACAGTAAACCAGTTCAAATTTGTTGCGTTACCATGTAGTAACTGAACCTTTTATACTGTTATGACCAGGTGAGGAAGGGTGAACTGACTTCCCTCTTTTTCACTTCTCATTCAAACACATCAATAACCTATAATTCCTTTTGGTACAGAGCTATATCACCCTTCACTTAAAATGTAGTCATAGTGAAAATTGAGGACCAATTACAAAGTTTTCTTGAGTGAAGAAAGAGGAATTTTATCACTTACTCACCCAAAGAAAATGAATAAAACACAACATCAAGCATGCACTCAATCACAGGTATAAAGTTAAAGAAGGGGAGAGTGTTTATGACAAAAAGGAAGATCAAGTGTAAGTAGTTTGAAGAGTCCTTAGAGTCCTTCAGGCATTAAATTTTAACCAGACCGCGGCATTATGATTGAGGTGTTATATGTTCAGTATTGGAAACATCTGTAATTTTCCTGGAGTTTTTGGGTGAATTGATACTTTTTTTAAAATCACTGATCATTGTTCATTTGACAGCCTGAGAAAAAGAGAGAGTGAAAGCTTTTCAGTTCTGCTGTTACAAATCCATAGTGTTCTTTCTGCTTTGGTACCAATTTATTTGCTTTATACATATTCTCATTTCTTGATTTGTTGCTTTTCCCAAATTGGATAATCTACAGGTGACTTTGATCCCAAAATGTGAAACTTCCAGAGAGACTTAAATCAAACAAGAGATACATGTCTAAATGACTGGTTTCAATTATTTTGATGGTTGATATTAGTTCAGTCTGGATCTTGTGAATTGTACGTCATGAGATGGTTCAACTGTGTTTGGTGCCCACTGAGACTGTATTAAGTCAATAATTTTCTTTCCTTATTTTAAAAAAAAGCTATTTTAGTCCATCAAAAATGTGTGACAATAAAATCAGATCATGAAAGTCCAAAATTAATAGTCTGTTTTACTATTACCATAACAATAACATATCATACTGGAGTGTCAATTACAAGCATGCAAGTTGTGAGTTGATTTAATCCCTGCCTTGCATAATTTTGTTTTTTAAAGAGATTGTGTATGCTTAAAAATACCTATATTAGTACCTACTAGCAAGCTTACACAGAAATGTGTTTTTTCCTGTGCTTCACTTCACATACACATTACAATAATAATGGTAATCACAGTCATGTTTTAGAGTAGATCCATGTTATGTTTTCTTTTACAGGCTTCCATGGTCTGTTTTGTGCCATTGTCCAATAGGCTACAGAGATTAAAACGACCCTTATACTTAATTCATCTATAGTGAGACAAATGATTTCCTGAATTTCTGAGTACATTGTCATTGTTTTTTATTATTCATTTATGGGATATGAGTGTCATTGACTGGGCTATCATTTGTTGTACGTCTCTTATTGTATTGGGAGGGTGGCGGTGATCTGCCTTCTTGAATTGCCACAATATATGTAATAAAAGTACAAACATGGTATTGTTAGGGAGGGAGTTCCAGGATATTGTCTCAGCAATGCTGATGGAACAGCAATATAGTTCCAAGTTAGGATGGTGTTTTGCTTGGAGGGGAACTTGCAGGTGGTGGTATGCCCATTCATCTGCTGCCCTTCCAGGTGGCAGAGATCATGGGCTTGGAAGTTTGGCAGAAGATGTCCAAAGACCCTTGATAAGTTGTTGCAGTGGATCTTGGACACGGCACGTGCTGTTGCCATTGTGTCTTGGCGGTGGTGGTGGAGGAAGTGTTGAAGATGTTGGATAAAGTGTCAATCAACTGAGTAATTTGTGCCTTGGATGGCCTCACCATTCCCAGGTGTTTATGGAGCTGCATGATGGATGGAGAATATGACATCACATTTCCTGACCTGTAGATGGAAAACAACTTTGAGGCATTGGGAAGTGAGTTATTCACTGCAGAATTCCCAACCGCCATTCTGCTTGAGTCAGAGCATTTATATATCTGATCCAGGTTAGCTTCTGGTTACTGGCAACATCCAGGGTGTGTACACTCAGTATGTCTGAGATCATGAGCAGGCACGCTCTTTTGATTACACACGCAGAAGGAACTTATACCCAGTTATTTTAAATTTGTGAATGGAATATATCTATACATTTGTTAGAAAATACAAACAAATGTAATTTGTATAAATGTTCTAGAAGCTGATCCTCATGTAATTGGAATGATCATATCATTACTACAGTCTTACAACCAGAGGACCTGCAAGAGGAGCTCAGCAATCTGTGCTCATACAGGTTATGTGAGTGCATAATGTTAGATTGTTTGCGCTTAAACAAATATCCAGTGGTGTGATATACATTCTAGAAAGTGCTGCTCAAGTTTATACTGGCTTAAATACATCATGCAAATAAAAGTCATCAAGTATTAAACCATTATGAATAGTCACCCAATGTCAAAAGGGACAGAACACATCAAGCAAGTTATAAAAGCACTGGGAAATGGGAAAAAACATTAGGCATTTTGAAGTCAATCATGGCACATTGATCTCCAACAATGTTTAGCTTTTATTAAATGGCCTTTGACAATGCACTTCAGTTCCAGAATCACTGAACAGCCAAACTCTCGTCTTGAGAGGTAATAAATTGTGACAAATTGAGTTTAACATGATTTTATGTCAGGTAAATGGTTTTCTCCAAAAATCATACTGCATGTCACAGTTCTAAATAAAGGTAAGTTGAAACGTCAGCACTTTCTGAGAGAACTCCCAGTTCGAACTTGTGCAGTGCTGTAGTTTTAAAAGTCACCCCAACAAGCATGAGTATCCTGCAGAGGGGAAAAGGTGAGATTGAGGAAAAAGATGTGTCAGATACATGAAGGTGAGATCAATAATAAAAGATCACCCAAAAAGTCAAGCTAAAGCAACTTCAATAAGCTAAAAATGTTTGGCAAAGTGTAAATTACCAACTATAAAATAATTACCATTATAGACAATAAGCAGTGCTTACTGGTTTACACTACTGGAGTATAGTGAACAAAACATATGATAAACTTAGTACAGAGACAGATACGTGAGACTTAATTTCCAGCCACATTCAGGTTTGGAATGGAGACAGATGAACCAAAAAAAAATTACAAGGTCAGTAGGCATACAGTTTCCCAACCCTGTTCCCAGCATCAGCAATGGGATCTGGCAATCCATCTGGCCCACAAGGTAAGCATGCAGCTAGTACATTTGTCAGCTTGTTAATGATATGTAGTGGAGGCCGACTGGAGCTTTGCATTTGGCCTCCAGTTTTCATGGTAGGGATACAGGTGAAGTCTATTTAGAAGGGCACTCATTTGCAGGCTGAGGTTTCTGCACTCCTTTTCACCCATTTTGCCTGCCTGGATCAAGGTGCAACTGAAGCAGGCTTGACATAAAGGTGGCCTGCAGCCACAGTGTATCCCCCTGAGGTGATCTGCAAGTTTCACCAAGCCATGATTCAGAATACAGATGAATGTAATTGAATGATTTTGCAAGGAATTGCTCCTCCTATCCTCAATAATGAGCTTATCAGTAGTGTAGTGATTGGAACAAGTTTGCCCATGTGGATCTCATTGAGTATAAGATCCCAGGTTGGGGCTGTTATCCTGGGCCAATCAGGGAGTCCTGGCTGATAGATATAAACAGGAGTCTCAGGGATTCCCCACACTCTAAGGACTGTCTCCAGCTAGCTGGTTAGAGTTGGTGCACTGCGCACCAATTGTGGTGAGCAATGCAATGTGCCTGGTTTAGGCCTGGGGCTGTGGTGGTGACTCTGAAGAATGAGGATTGGGAATGTTTAACAGAATTGTTGAAATGTTACAAAGAGGCCATTCAGTCCCATCATGTCTGCATCAGCTTTTCTGAGCATCATGACCTAGATCTACTCTCCTGCCTTTATCCCCATACCCTTGCATTTTGTTTCTATTTAACTAATATTCCAATATCCTTTTGAACCTACCACTTCGTGACAATGCATTGTAGACCTGAACAACTTGTGTGAAAGTGTTTTTTTTTTCCGATCACATTTCCTTCTCTTGTAAATCCCTTTAAATTTGTGCCCTCTCATTCCTGATATTTGAGGAAATAGTTCTTCACTATGTATTCTTTCATGATTTTGCAAACTTCTATTGCTTAGACTTCTATCCAAGGGTAACAGTTCCAAACACTTTGCAATCTGTTCTCATAAGTAACATTTTTCATTCCTGCAAATGTCATCCGCTTTCTCTGTAATATGTTCGTATCCTTTTGATAGTACAGCATTCTGAGCTCTACACAATAGTCCAGCCAAGATCTAACAAGTATCTTATGCAAGTTCACCAAAGCTTCACTGCTCTTGTACTCTATCCTTTCAGTAGTAAAGTTCAGGATACTTGGCTTTATTAACTGTTCTCTCTACCTGTCCTGCCACCTTCTTCAATGACCTGTGCACATACGCATACATCAGTCCCTCTGCTCCTGTACATGCCCTCCTCACTTAGAATTGTATGTCCTAGTTTATAATGTCTACCCATGTTCTTCCTACCAAAATATATCACCTCACACTTCTTTGCTCTGAGCCTCATCTGACACCTATTTGCCCACTTCACCAATTTACCCATGTCCTTTTAAAAGTTCTCCTCCATGTTTACAATGTTTGCAAGTTTTGTATCCATTGCAAACTTTGAAATTGTTCTCTGCACACCAAGAAATTATTAGAAAAAATTAAAATCCCAAAACAACTCTTGGAAAACTGCACTGCAACCTATCCCTCGCCTTGAAAAACATTCATTGACCATTACTCTTTGCTTCTTGTTACACAGCCAAATTTGTATCAATGTTATTTTCCCTTTCATTCCACAAACCATAACTTTTCTGAAGTTTGATCTGTGACACTGTATTGAACACCATCCCGAAGTCCATGTACCAACTGTCTTAACTGCATTACCCTCATTAATCCTTTCTGTTACCTCTTCAAAAAACTCCCTGCCAGTTAAACAGGACTTTTCCTTTATAAATCAATCCTGGCTCTTCCTGAACAACCTATCTTTTTCCATGTGACAAATAATTCAGATCATTCAGTTAACACACAACACATGCATGCACACATATCCATCATTACATAAAGGAAGATAACAAAATATGCAATTTAAAGTCCTCAGGGTGTCCTGGAGGTGTAGGGAATTAACTTGAGATCACAGCTGTGTCCTGGATCAGCAATCGTGTGTATTGCAGTTATCCTTGTTCTCTGCATTCATATGTTTTCCAATTTTTTTTCTCTCTGAGATTGCTTTGCACTTCCTAAGTGAGAACAGACAGACGAGAGAAAGAATCTTCCTGTCTTGATGTTAAAAATCCATCTTCATTGCTTGAACTACAACTCATTTTTATATTCTCATGCCTGTGTTCATTGTTTCCAACCTGGTTAGCTGTAGGTGTATATTTCATTTGCAATATCTGAAACTTATTATACATGTGGAAATTTACAAATAAAAAGATGAGACTATCTTCACACCTGACTAGTTTTTGTTTCCTTTAAATTCAGGTCAGATTACATCTTCTTTATTCTACATTTATTTCCTGGACCTTGGCTCAGTCCATGACCATTTGATTACTATGTCTGTTTCCAATTCAGTGCTATTCCTTTTTGAAACCATTTCAATACGTGCAAGTCCCAAATATTAAAGTCACATAATAAGTCAACAATTAATAGCCATATTTTACCCCTATCATGACAAAAGCAACTAACTTGAGATATGAATATTTATTTATTCACTATCATTTATAAAGTGACCTGCCTCTGAATTAAGGGCTCAAGATGTCCTTAGAATGTATTCAGAACCACAAAATAACTAGTTCAATTTAAATATTTCAAAAAAAATCAATCTCAGTGAAGACCTGAGCTTTGTAAGAATAAAGCACAATGTGTTTCTTTCAAATCATTTTGTATAAATGGATCAATTTAATGCTGTTAAGTGCACCAAACATGACAAAATAAAAGCCTTATATTGCCCTGGTACAGGCAACTGCCTGCAATCACATCAACTGACAAGATAATGTTCAGCAGACCAATTTTCATCTTGACTAGATGAATTGTTCCTGAAAGGATGAAAGACTGACAATTATCTTGTCATTGTGATGTCAGATTTACCTAGCACTGAAAGAACAACATAACTTTGTTGTAAAGTTCTGCTGTAATCCACCATTTGTTATCAACTGAAATTAAAAATAGTGCAGTCCACATAAGATGCAATATTGAATCTTGACAGTAGCTAATATTTGTGCAAGAATTACTTCAGGTTATTGACCCTAAAACATTATAGAAAATAGAAATAATAATGGATTTCTGGAGTCAGCAGCAGGGTGATCAATAAGTTCAGATGCCCCAAAAATCAGGACTAATTCATATCTTGTTGTTTGAACCTCAGATTAGTCTAGATTTGAAATAGCTCTGGAGTTTTTGCATTGCATTTCTAGTGTGCTTTGATTTTTTTTGTGATGTGGAGGTGCTGGTATTGGACTAGGGTGCACAGTGTCAGAGGTCACACGACACCTAGTTATAGTCCAACAGGTTTATTGGAAATTGCAAATTTTTGGAATGCTGCTCCTTCATCAGGTAAAGTAATTTCACTTGACAAAGGAGCAGTGCTGCGAAAAGTTGTGATTTTAAATTAACCTGCTGGACTATAACCTGGTGTCGTGTGACTTCTGACTTTGGCTTTTTTGTGTAATTGAGTATTTTCTTTTGTATGCAGTGTGGAAGTTAGTTGCCGATATGTAATTGGTTACTGATCTATACCATCAACATCACTTAATGATTAAACGATGCTGCAGTTTTTACCAATATTTTTATCCTCCTCTCAATCTGGGCAACAAGAGGCAAGTATCTCTGGAAACTCACCCAAGTGAACATTCTTTAAGAATGAACCCAAACAATGTGTGTTGCCAGATCAATCTTCTGTTCCCAAATTCAAGAGACTCAATGCCCATTTTCAAAGAACAAACATGATAAATATGACAAAGATTAGATAGAGTCATCGCACAGTTGGGAAAGAAGGCATACCCCAGACTCGAGCAAGATTTCGGGCAGTGTTTTAACCACAGTGTGCTGCTCCTGATGGCAGAGTCACAAGTGGGCAGCTCTTCTGCTCTCTTCCTTTTTGGCTGTTCCCATGTGATTCAATGCCAGAGTTTTAAGTACTGGAGACGTGTGATGAAAATTGCTATCAGACAACAGTACAACAGGTACAGAAGCAATGAAAGAATCTCCTGGTCAAAGAGGGTGATCCTGCAACATACCCACAACTTTCCTGCCCAACGTAGTGGGAGAAGAAAGGTGACATGAGTGTTTTTTGAACTTTAAATGCCCCATGTAAATATTGCAGGTAGCACTCGCTTCACCTTATTGAATTGAATGAAATGATTTATTGTCACTTGTATTTAACAAATAAATACAGTGAAAAGTGTAATATGTCCCCACATATATGTCTGGAGTCACATGTAGGCCAGTGCCATTTCAAATTATAGGAGATGTTAAGACATAAAAACAGAGTTCATCTTCCCCCCTTCTTGTGTTCTGCTTGACATCGGAAGGAGGGGATGTCTCCACAACAGGCTCCAGGTTCTCTGTAACAGTCTCTAGGCTCTCACTATAATGGGCTTTTGGTCCAGAAAGGCCGCACATCATAGTCAATTCCAGGAGTCCTGCTCTGGGGCCATTATTGCAGCTGCAGCCACCATATTGCCTCTGCCACCAGGAGTACCACACCAGTCCTACCATGCCATTGCCAATGCAACTGCTACTGCTGATTCAAACCCACTGCATTGTGCAGCTGAATCCCAACTTCTCCAATTTTTATCTTCAGTGTGTCCATTAAAGTTTAAACACAAGCATTAAACAAGTTAGGCTGAAAGCTTAACCACTTCAGAATGGAAGAAAAGCCAAATTTAGGGTGGAAACTGCCAGAATTTGGTAGATGCCATTTTTCTACTCATCAGAAATTTCAGTGTTTTTTTTTCTTTATTCATTAACGGGATGAGGGTGTGACTGGGTAGGCAGCATTAATTGCCCATCCCTAATTGCCCGGAGGGCGGTTCAGAGTCAACCACTTTGCTGTGGGTCTGGAGTCACATGTAGGCCAGACCAGGTAAAGGATGGCAGTTTCCTTCCCTAAAGGACATCACTGAAGCAGATGGGTTTTTCCTGACACTGGATTCATGATCATTATTAGATTTCTAATTCCAGATATTTTATTGAATTCAAATTCCACCATCTATTGTGGTGGGATTCAAACCCTGGTCCACAGAATATTATCTGAGTCTCTGGATTAACAGTCCAGTGATAATACCACAAGGCCACCACCTCCTCCATGTTGAGGGAAAACACAGTACGTCCCCCTACAAGTAGATTGGCGCAATAGGAAACAATGCAAGTAAAGGAGTTACATTACTCAGTGTATAAATTGCCCAAATAATTCTGTGCGTCCCTGGTAACAGAGCCTTGCTGTTAGGCAGAGAGACGGTGCAGGCTGTTGAACCTATAAAGGCCTGATTCCTGAAAGCAGAGCAATGTTGAATATATTGTGGAACTGTGGGTCGATTTGTGGTGTTTGCAACAAAATGCTGCTTCTTCATTTGAGGTGAGTGCTAAATCAACACTGTGATTAAGGACACACGTCATTATTATGCAAGTACTCCTGAGGTCCAGCTAATGGGTTAGGATTATAAACTCACACTGCCTAAGAACTGCTCACAAAAAGATTTGTTCCTGCAATTTCTGAGCATTCTCTCTAAGTCTGTTTTCCTTCACTGTACTCAAACTGTCATTGTACACAGTGATGTGCTCTCCTCATTTCCAGACATCAATCTGACACCACAATTCTGGAAGAATGCATTTCTGATTGTCATTCCAAATGCTATGAAGTGGAGTTAATTGGAGTTTAATGGAACCCATTAACAGATTCAAAACCTTAACCCTTTAGACATCAAAACCTTTTTTAAAAAGCTCAGAAATTAATTAATTTTTTAAAAAAATTAGAACCATTTCTCAAAGAAGGTAATTTCCACTGCAACAGCCTATATTGTAGACTCTGCGGGCCATTTCCAACAGATTTTATTTTTGGAAAGCAGGTAGAGCATGATTGACATGAAAGAAATGTAAATTTTGTTGAACTAAACCAACTCTGCTTTCACTGTAACAAAGGCCTTAGCCCTTAGTGTCAGAGTTACAATATTTTAGAGTAATCATAAACTCTCTTGAAGGGTGGATAAGGTTTCCAGAAAAGTCAAACTGTCAAGTTTTGCAAATCCTCAGCCTTTAAAGATTAAATAGAATCAACCTGCCTACATCATTGAGAGGTGAAAAAGAAACTCAAATTGGCTTATTATTTAAATCTGCAGCCCTTCATATTTAAATTAGGAGGTCTATGTTTGTGTGAGTTGAAACAAATCTGGTCCAGTAGATATAAAAACAATTTTTTAAAATTATCCCAGAAGTTACTATTATGTCATTATTAATACTTGTGTGTTAATTTTAGTTTTCATAAACTATCATTAATACAAGAGAGGGATTTTAAGTTCACAACTTGATTGATACTTCTAAGCGGTACAGTTTTGGTCTCATTACTTGAGAAAGGATGTGCTGGCAGTGGACGGGGTGCAGAGATTCACTAGGTTGATTCCGGAATTGAGAAGGGTGGCTTATGAGGAGAGATTGAGTAGACTGGGGCTGTACTCATTGGACTTCAGAAGAATGGGGTGGGTATGATCTTATAGAAACATACAAAATTATGAAGGTAATAGATAATATAGAAGCAGGGAGGTTGTTTCCAAAATGTGTGAAACTAGAACTGGGGGGCACAGCCTCAAAATAAAGGGGAGGAGATTTAGGACTGAGTTGAGGAGGAACTTCTTCACCCAAAGGGTTGTGAATCTGTGGACTTCTCTGCCCAGTGAAACAGTTGAGACTTCCTTGCTGCATGTTTTGGATGCAAAGATACATTTTTGAACAGTAAAGGAATAATGGGTAATGGTGAGCAGGCAGGTAAGTGCGGAGCTGAATACACATTTTATTATATCTTATCATGGCTCATGAAGTTGGCCATGGTGTATACTGATGAATTGGCATGGAGGATGAGAGAGTAAAAGGTAGTGGGCATGAATTGACATTGAGTTGGCATGGAGTCTAAGTGATCATGGGATGGGTGAAGGTTTGAGTTGTTATGGATGGGGAACATTAAGTGGATAGGGGGGTAAAGGGAATGAAGATTGAGTCATAGAAGCCCTAAATTTTACCATTACACTGGGGGTGAGTTCCAAGAGACTAAAGCAGCCTTTTAAACAGATTGCCTCAGCACTCAGCAACTCTTATGAAACCATCTCCAATCTGCATCTGTGGAGTTGGGACCGGCTCACTGCTGCAAGCTGGGACAGATTGCCACACTGTGGTGTTTGAGCCTAATCGCCATAGACATGGTTCAGAGGAAAGGAAGGTGCAATACTTCTTCTCTCCACACTCTCCCCATCCTTCTGAAAGCTTATGATTTCAAATAAACCTGTTGGACTATAACCTGCTGTCATGAGACTTCTGACTTTGTCCACCTCAGTCCAAACCTGGCACTTCCACATCATGAGTATATGTAGTAGAATTGAATGATTCATAAAATACAACTGAATGATTTATATACAATATCCATCACTCTCTACTTTCTTGAATGAGTGCAGCTGCAAAAACACACGAGAAGTTCAACAACATTCAGGACAAAACAAACAATCTGTCTTTCTGGTGTGCCAACTTCACCTTCAACATTTCCTCCCTCCACCAGCATTGCATTGGTAGTAACAGTATATATCACCAACAAGATGTGCAGCAGCAACTTATCGGGTCCCCTTTGACAGCACCCTCCAAAACCATGAACTCTACCATCTAGAAAGACAAGGGTAGCAGATACATGGGCACACTGCCATCTGCAAGTTCCCCTCCAAGCTACAGACCATCCTCACTTGGAACTGCATTGATGTTCCTCCATTGTTGCTGGAGCTCCTTTTTTAATAGGACTGTGGGTGTATGCACCCCCTCCATGGATTGCTCACCACAGCCTTCTCAAGGGAAATTAGGCAGCAGCAATAAGTGCTGGCACACTCGGTGACACCCAAATCTCATGAACGAATAATAAAAAACCCATTAGCAATAGGAAATTAGCATTAAGTCAACATACTTCAATTCATAGATTGAAATTAAATATTTTTCAGCTGGTAGCTTTAGAAGTATTTTCAAACCAAAAAGAAGTAGCGCAGATCTTACAAAACAATCAGCATCCATTTGAATTATTGTAAGTGACGGTCCAAATACTTTGGATACAAGATCAGCTAAATATCCTGTAAAATATTTGTAGAAAAGAAAAGCTAACTGCTTTACAGACTGCTAACATACGGTTACTGTATTCTAACACCCTTTTTATAAAATCTAACCTGACCGACTCTGCATCAACTGACTTGATGCAGCTTTAGCTTCCTCAGAGGCATTGTGCTCAAATATTATGCAGCCCCAAACTTTAGGTAAATCAAAGTAATGTTCATGTATTGATTCAATGATTCATTTCAGAATCCATATTATGAAGGTGGAAGTATGTACCAAAAAAATGTTTTACAAACTTTCTGCTGCTAACGCTAAGCAACCTGTCAGGACTAAGGTCCCTGGGCACTATTTAAAGTCAGAATATAGAAATTTCCATTTAATAATCGTAGGTTAGGGGGCAGTAGTTCAAACAGAGCAGCAAGTGAACTGTATTTTAGCTATCCAACTGAGAAAGAAAGAAAATTAATGAGCTGCCAGAATGAGAAAATTGAAACAGCTGTATGGGGCAAAGTTAAAGGACACAATCAGACTTACATTAAACATGTCTTCCTCACAAAGGGAAAGTTACAGGTCGTAGGTGTTAACAATTGAGAGGAAAAAACTTATTACAGATATGAAATATATACATAAATAAGACCAATAAATTATCGCAAAATGAAGCACTACAATAATCAATGGTGAACATTTTTTACTATTAAGAGTATATGACAAATTAAAAAGGAATTGAGGGGTATGGCATTCTTGATAGGCAGTCACTTTAATAGTTGTGGTCAGCTTTTTGAGGAAAAATTATGATGCAGTATTGATGGAGTTCTCCCAGGACCTTAAACCATCCTAGAAATTAACAGTTTATAGCCACCTGAGTCTACAGCTGCAGCAGCATTTTATGGGTCTTGTGGCATGGTTCTGTTACATCTGTTCTCCTTTGATGTAAAGCCAAATCAATGCTGAAATCTATTCAATGTTGCTTTGTGCTTTAAAACTGACATAACAGATTAGGCAATTATATAGTAGCGCAACCAAACTTTCTCAATGGCCAGGTTATCTTTTGGTTAACTAGTGACTAGCTTTTCAACTGTGGACTTTCCTTACAATAAAGAAATGAAAGAGAAACCACGCATTCATACATTACTACAATAATTTAAATAAAATCAATAAATAGTGCAACTTTTTATAGCCCTGTGAACCAAGAAGAGAGAAAAAAAAATAGCCAGATATAGCGATCAGAAATTGTGTTGGCTCAATTGATTGAATGAATATATTGAATGAATTAAGTAACCAAATCAAAGCAAACATCTTGATAACAATATAATGAAAGAAGTTAGGAGAATGATATATTTAATGGCAAATCCACCAGGGGTCAGTGTTAATGTGTAAAGAAAACATAATTAGAATAAAATTAATGGATTACTAAATAAATCTGTGATCCAAAGAAAAAGCTAGCCTCTTGGTAACCATGAAATCACTGTTGATTGTCATTAAAAGTCCTTCTAGTTCATTAATGCTCTTTGGGGATGAAACTACATGTGACTCCTGACTGACAGCAATGTGGTTGACTCTTAAACTAGGGTCAGCCTGGCCAGCAGTGCCCACATCCTATAAACAATAATTAAAACACGATAAAGTAAAAGCTGGAGAATCACAACTCTTGATAAGGTATACGATGAGCTAGAATTTGCTATCAAATTAATAGTGAGGTGATCACTATTTATGAATAATGAGTTTAAGACTACCTTATAGGAGGAGATGTACATTTAAATATCAATATCCAAAGGTTCTACAAGTTCTGCAGCCTGACCATTACAAAAGCTTACTTTTTAACAGTTTGTAAACCTGTCAAAATATTCAGAAGACTATTTAAACACCATGTGAAAGAAAAACAAATCTCAAATGTTCTGAAAATGATTAATTAAACAAAGCTCAGTCTCCTGAACATCTATATAGACAATCCCTGCTGAGCTGGAAACAATAAGATCCAGTGGGCTGTTGAATTCACCTGCATTCTAAATGAGATTAAGACCATAAGACCATAAGACGTAGGAGTGGAAGTAAGGCCATTCGGCCCATCGAGTCCACTCCGCCATTTAATCATGGCTGATGGGCATTTCAACTCCACTTACCCCGCACTCTCCCCGTAGCCCTTGATTCCTTGCGAGATCAAGAATTTATCAATCTCTGCCTTAAAGACATTCAACGTCCCGGCCTCCACTGCGCTCCGGGGCAATGAATTCCACAGGCCCACCACTCTCTGGCTGAAGAAATGTCTCCTCATTTCCGTTCTAAATTGACCCCCTCTAATTCTAAGTTTAGAATTCAGCGAAGAAGGACCAAGGGATTGATTAAGGAAGGGAAAATAGAGTACAAAAGTCAGCTTGCAGGGAAGATAAAGACTGATGCTAAGAGTTTCTATAGGTACGTGAAGAGAAAGAGACTGGTATAGACAAATGTTGTTCCCCTACATACAGAAACAGGAGAATGTATTATAGGCAACAAAGAAATGGCTGAGGAAATGAATAGATGCTTTGGTTCTGTCTTCTCAAAAGAGGACACAAATCAGATACTAGAATTTTTAGAGGAGGCAAGATTTAGTGAGAGGAAAGAGCTGAGGGAGATCAATATTAGTAGAAAAATGGTGCTGGGAAAGTTGTTGGGATTGAAGGCTAATAAATCCCCAGGGCCTGATAATCTACATCCCAGAGCACTTAAGGAAGTAGCTCTAGAAATAATGGATGCATTTGTAGTCATCTTCCAGGATTCTATAGACTCTTGAAAAGTCCCTGCAGATTGGAGTGTGGCTAATGTCATTCAAAAAGGGAGGTAGAGAGAACACAAGGAATTATAGACTGGTGAGCCTAACAACGGTAGTGGGGAAAATTCTTGAATAGTCAAGGATTTTATCGCAGAGCATTTAGAAAGCAGTGGCAGGATCAGACAGAGTCAGCATGGATTTATGAAGGGGAAATCATGCTTGACAAATCTGTTGGAATTCTATGAAGATGTTACCAGTAGAGTTGACAAGGGGGAGCCAGTTGATGTCATATATTTGGGCTTTCTGAAAGCATTCGATGAAGTCCCACGTTAGAGATTAATATGCAAAATTAAAGTGCATGGGATTGGGGGAAGTGTATTGAGATGGATAGGAAACTGATTGGCAGAGAGGAAATAAAGAGTGGGAATTAATGGGTCTTTTTCAAATTGGCAGGCAGTAACTAGTAGGTGCCACCGCGATCGGTGCTGGGATCCCAACTATTTACAATATATATTAATGATTTGGATGAGGGAACAAAATGTAACATCTCCAAGTTTGAAGATGATATTAACTTCTGTGGGAGGGTGAACTGTGATGAGGATGCAGAGATCCTTCAGCATGATCTCGACAGGTTGGGTGAGTGGGCAAATCTATGATAGATGCAGTATAATTTGGATAATGTGAGGTTATTCACTTTGGAAGCAAAAACAAGAAGGCAGATTACTACCTGAATGGCTGTAAATTGGGAGAGGGGAGTGTGCAGTGGGACCTGGGTGTCCTTGCACACCAGTCACTGAAGGTAAGCATGCAGGTGCAGCAGGCAGTAAAGTAGGCAAATGGTATGTTGGCCTTCATTGCGAGAGGTTCCAAGTACAGGAGTAGGGATGTGTTATTGTAATTAAACAGGGCCTTGGTGAGGCCTCACCTAGAATATTGTGTGCAGTTTTGGCCTCCATTTCTGAGGAGGATTCTCTTGCTCTCCAGGGAATGCAGCAACGGTTTACTAGGCTGATTCCGGGGATGGCGGACTGATGTATGTGGAGACATCAACAAGGTTAGGATTGTTTTCGCTAGAGTTCAGGCAAAAGAGAGGGCATCTCATAGAGACTTATAAAATTCTAACAGGACTAGACAGGGTAGATGCAGGAAGGATGTTCCCAATGGTGGGTGAGTCCAGAACCAAGGGTTGCAGTATGACGATTCAGGGTAGACAATTTAGGATAGAAATGAGGGGACATTTCTTCACCCAAACAGTGGTGAGCCTATGGAATTCATTACTACAGGAAGTAGTTGAATACAAAACATTGAATATATTCATGAGGTGACTAGATGCAGCATTTGGGGTGAATGGGATCAAGGGTTATGGGAAGGAAGCACAATTAGGCTACTGAGATGGACGATCAGTCTCCTCCTGCTCCCATTCTCTTTGTTTCTTTGTTTTGTATGTTCAAATGCATTCATTGTAACATGGACTCCCATCTGCAAATAAACAAATTATGCTTCAATTTGCAAACTCAGCTGTTTTCACTAATGCCCTTTTAGAGAAGGAAACAACCACCCTTACCTGGTCTGGCTAACATGTGATTCTAGACCTGCATCAATGTGGTTGCATCTTAAATCTTTCCTGAAATGACCCAGCAAGTGACTCAGTTGTACCAAACTGTGGTCAGTCTGAAGAAAGGAACGAAACTTGTCTGATCACCAGGCTTGACCTAGAAATGACAGTGACAAACCCAACCCTGTTAAATAACTGCCAAACATCATCATTCTCACACAATCAACTCTGATTGACGTTACCCAGACAACACCATTGCCTGCCTTGAGTATGTCCTGTTCCACTAGCTTTGACAGATTTCTGGCAATGTTACTGAAGACGTGCGACATTACTAGATGTACCCTAGCTAAACTGTACCGACTCCAACACTGACACCCACATGTCCATTGCCCAGGTATGTCCTTTCCTCAAAGAGCAGGTGAACTCTGACTAAACCACTTGGTACTCTATCTGCCTACCCTCAGTTATTAAAGTGATGGAAGGGGTCATTGAAAGAGCTATAAAGTGGCACTTGCTTCGCAATAAACTGCTCACTGTCAATTAGCTTGAATTCCAGTAGGGCCTCAGTAGCTTCTGACCTCAGCAGCTTTGGTCTAACATGGACAGAAGACCTAACAAGAGTGAGGTGAGAATGAGAGATAAAAGGTACTGCAGACGCTGGAGAATCCGAGATAACAAGCATGGGGCTGGATGAACACAGCAGGTCAAGCAGCATCACAGGAGCAGGAAAACTTGACGTTTCGGGCCTAAACCCTTCATCAGAAAAATCAGATTTTTCTGATGAAGGGTTTAGGC
>JAHRHZ010000021.1:29255035-29343965 GCA_024137785.1 Ginglymostoma cirratum | reverse complement strand
GGGTTTAGGCCCGAAACGTCAAGTTTTCCTGCTCCTGTGATGCTGCTTGACCTGCTGTGTTCATCCAGCCCCATGCTTGAGGTGAGAATGACCATTCTTTACAACGAGGCAGTATTAAACTGATTATGGCATCAAGGAGCTGCAGCAAAACTAGAGTCATTGAGAATTAGAGGAAATCTCTGTGCTGGCTGGAGACATATCTGGCACAAAGGAAAATGGTTGGGGTTGTTGAAAGTCAGTCATCTCAATTCCAGGATATTTCTGTATGCATTTCTCAGGGGAGTGTACTTGGCCCAAACAACTTTAGCTGCATTAACAATAAACTCCCCATATCAAGAGGTGAAAAGTGGGGATCTACCTATAGATTTGGCATATCAGATTGTCCCATGTTGCCTGAAAAATGATTTCAGGGTGTTTGGTAATAGTTTCTTTAGGAAGTAGGTTCTAGAGCCAACCAGGGAGCAGGCTTTCCTAGACCTAGAAATCTGCAATGATACAGGATTAATCAACAAGTTCATAGTTAAATGAGTGACAGTGATCAAACCATTGTAGAATTCCTTGTTTAGTTTGACTGTGAGAAGTGTGGGGCCATGATTACTGTTTTAAATCTAAATAAAAGGTAACTACGAGGGCATGAATGCAAAGTTGAATAAGGTGGACTGGAATGTTAGGTTAAAAGGCAGGACAGTGGAGTTACAGTGGTAGATTTTTAAGGAGATACTTAATAATACTCAAAGGTTTATCCAAGTAAGAAAGGAAGGGTCTTTGAGAAGGATACATTGTCCATGGCTAATTAAGGTAGGTAAGGACTGTATTAAATTGAAAGAGACACAGTACAAATCTACAAATATATGTGGTAGATCAAAGGATTGGGAAAACTTTAAGAACCAACAAAAAAGGATTGAAAGAAAACAAAGAGACAGAAATCAGGATTGTGAAAGCAGAGTTTAAGGGAAAGCCAGCTGGTATAATATAACGACAGGTTTTCTCCAAGTAATTCAATAGGAAAAACATAGTTAAAACAAGTATGGGCTACTCGAAGTGAGTCTGGGAAATTGATCATGGAAAACAAATAAATGGTTGGGGCATTACATATTTTTAAACATTTCAGAGAGAGAAGCTGCTGGACAAGATCTATCAAGGAGGTGGGTAGAATAGTGGTGTCCTGCATTTATAAGACTTGCACACATTTTCAACTGCCTGCAAGGAAATGTTGGCTCAATTTAGAAATGCCTTGCTCCATCTTCTTTGAACTGCATCATGTGCTGGAGCGGGACCTGCACTCAGAAGGACTGGGTGGCCAGCCCATGCCCGTGGTCCATCAAGATCACAGATGCCCTGAAATTTTATGTCAGCAGCTTTCTTCAGGGGTGGCATCGTGGCTTAGTGGTTAACACTGCTGCCTCACAGCACCGGGGACCCAAGTTCAAATCTGCCCTTGGGTGACTGTCTGTGCGGAGTTTGCTCATTCTTCCTGTGTCCACATGGTTTTCTCCCACAGTCCAAAGATGTGCAGGTTAGGTGGATTGTCCATGGGAAATGCAGCGTTATAGGGAAAGGGGCTGGGTGTGGGTGGGATGCTCTTTGGAGGGTCACTGTGGACTCGATGGGCCAAGTGGCCTGCTTCCACTCTGTTGGGATTCTATGAATTATGTGGAATCTCCCAATCCTCAACCTATAAGTGCACATAGATTTTACTGCTACCATTTACATAAGAGCCTAAATCTTCACATCCCTTTGACAGCGAGAGTGAAGCACTTAGGGAAGGGGAATTCCCTGCAATCACTGGCTACCTCCGGGTGCAGCGTAGTGTTGACTGCAGCCATATTGCTTTTAGTATGCCTGACCATTAACCTGGAATGTTTTGTGGAAAGGCTGCCACTCCATTTAAGTTCAAATAATATGTGATCATCTATTTCAAATTTTGGAGTTCAGTACATATTGGGGAGCACAAAAGGGTACCCTCTCCAAACATTAACACATAATATCTTTAGGAAACCCTCAGACTGATGAAGAATGAAGATATAATTCTGTGAACAGTTGGACTGGGCCATAGTGAGCATGCCACAGACCTCCTGAAGATGCTATTTCGATGTCTGCACTGCTTGGAGACTTGCATTATAACCCAGAAAGGTGTCCCACATCATTGCAGCATGCTGTGTATTTCACCATCGGTGCTGACGTTAAGGGTGGCATAAAAACCGCAAGTACTTCGGCTGCTGTAAATCAGGAACAAAAGTAGAAGTTGCTGGAAAAGCTCAGCAGGTCTGGCAGCATCTGTGAAGAAAAAAAATCAGAGTTAACATTTCGGGTCCAGTGACCCTTCCTCAGAATGGAAAAGTTCTGAGGAAGGGTCACCGGACCTGAAACGTTAACTCCGATTTTTTTCTACACAGATGCTGCCAGACCTGCTGAGATTTTCCAGCAACTTCTGTTTTTGTTAATAGTGGCATGTTCTGGATTCAGATACCATGGGGGGGTCAACAACAATGTTCTGAAGATTAAGATGAGGATGAGGAGTAGGACATGAAGCAGGAGAGTTGCCCAAGAGAACATGACCATGCATTACATCATTGAGAGCAAGAGGCTGGAATCAACCTCCTAGAAACCTGCTTCCAGGATGGAGTAAGCTGGGTTTAGACTTTGCTTAATTGTTTGAGATCCTGTTTATAAACTGGCAAGCAGCCGCTAATCAACACAAAGGATAAGTATATTTTATGACTTTTGCAGTCCTTGACATTTTTCTTCCTGAATAAATGCCTTGTACTCCACGCGATTGTGCACAATATACCTTCGGGTTATCTCACTTTAAAGTATCTATACATAACTTGCTCGGTATGACCATTTGGGAATAAAAACACCAGTGACACAGTACGCTAACATCACAAGCTACTAATGTTAAGTAGCTTTAAGGCATCCATCAGTATATGACATCTGTGTAATGTGCGGTGAAGTCCTTCATGTTAGCCACCGACTTGAGAGGAATCCTGAGCAATCTCCTTTTGACCCTTCTATCATTGTGCAATATTTCAGAGTGCAAGTAGACTGTCACGTTGCCCTGAAATATTTGAGCATGCTTTGGGTACTTGAGGCAGCAGGAGGCAGCAGTTCTGAGGAAGGGTCATCAGACCTGAAATGTTAACTCCGATATTTCTTCACTGATCGTACCAGAGCTGCGAGCTTTTCTGGCAACTCCTGTTTTTGTTTATGATTTACAGCATCTGTAGTTCTTTCAGTTTTTACAGCTTCTTTCATCCCTGGGATGTCTGAAGTGGCTGCTCATCTCTCACTTGTGTGTGACATAGCCAGGTTAGAGAATGAAAATTATACTATTGCAAACATTGTAACGGTACAAATAAAAATATATTAACAAAGCTGAAAGATAATTCATAATGATGTAACAACTGTGCCACCTACGTGCACTCAAAATAATTTCTTTGTCTCCCTGCGACTATATCTAAATACAGGTCCAACGTATGGAGGAGGTTGGAGGGAAACTGTCCAAAGTTGTCTTGTTAATTTTGAAGACTTGGGCATGATTTCCTGGTATCCCTGAGCCTAGAGGGCTTATGTTTGCTGATGGCTTCCTGTCCAGATCCCGGCTCAGCTTGTACCATTATAAGCTTCAAGATCACAGATAGGACAAGGTGGAGGGGCTGGGTGTTTCTGGGGGACTTGTGTGTAGCTTCTTCTCAACTGCACAGTACACAGATGTCATATTCGGATGGATGCCTTATAGCTACTTAACATTAGTAGCTTGTGATGTTAGCGTACTGTGTCACTGGTGTTTTTATTCCCTAATGGTCATACCGAGCAAGTTACATATAGATACTTTAAAGTGGGATCACCCGAAGATATCATGTGCACAATCGGAATACAAGGAATTTATTCAAGAGGCAGCACTATCCCCCCCTCATATGAAGGGGCACTTGGATTGAGGTCAAGGTGCCTGGTTCTCCTCTTGTTGCTAATCTCCTTTGATGCTAATCACCCATGGCTAAAGCGATTGAGTGCAGGTTCATATACATGTACGGAAGGCACTGAGAATTCCACTGGACCTGGGTCTCCTAGGCTTTGGCTAAAATTTCCTTGGAAGCAGCTAGGTGTCCTACTGCCTCTGGAAAAATTTCCTGATATTCCTGTGCCTGCCTGTAAGTTACACAAGTCATTTATGGCCAAGAACAAAGGCACATCTGCCTTAGTCTGTGCCCAGTCTTTGGCAGCCTTATGAGTGCCAGAGATCTCAAGCAATTCATATTCCACTGGCTGCAGAGACATGTCAGTGATGTGCTCAGCAAATTGTGCCCGAGTCTAATCTAAGAAGATCACTCACCGAGGTGAAAGTCTCTGAGCTGGCGGAGGATGCAATTTATTGCCATTCTGATTCATCCTCTGAGAGCTCACTGGCTTTCTCCTCAGTCCAGCAAGAAGCCCACAAGAAGGATAATAAATCCGTAGTTCTCTGTAATTGCAAGTTTTAGTCTGAGCTGTTAAATAAACCTGTGTGTGATTTTCAAGTAAACTGAGTCTCTGCTACTTTATATGTTTTACCTCGCAATAACACAAGAAATACAACATTGCCTGAAATGGTGCAGACACATCTGCAACAGATAGTAGACTGAATGCATTTAGGTTTATAGCAAAAATGAGAGTTTCTGACCACTTGATTTGAGAACTTGACGATGGGAACTAGGCAGGAGGGAATAGCAGCATTGGAAGGACTGAAGGGGATGAGAAAGCCAGCATACATTAAAAGGAAGGCTTAGGGACATACAGCATGTGACCATTTCTTAATCTGAATGTTTGTTGAAGAATAAAATATGTTGTAAATTGAGTGACTCCACTTCAGAGGAAAAGGGAATGATTATTGTCAAAATACCAAAGCCATGCTATTTTTAATAGTAAGACCAAATCTAGCAGAAATGTTCTGCGAAGATAAGCATTTTTCTAAATTAGAATATAAATGTTTAACATTTTCCAGCACTCAATATACTTCAAAATCATGTTTCTATGAAGGTCAGCATTTGATATTTTACTCGCTGTATGAACCATCACTTTAATTGTTCATGTGACCATACATAGGCCACATATTTATTTTGACACAATATCAGGCCTACAATCAAATAGGACAAATTGCAAAGACAGGCATCCAGCTGCATCCAATGAGATTTGATAAAGTGGAAAAGAAAGACCAAGATGTTTCACTATATTGACAATGCCCTGTCACATCAGAGCTAAATGAGTTTTAAATAATTACATTGTCAGCATCTAGGGTATTCTTGTGATTCACTCAGCTGAATCCACTTTGCCAAATGATTGTCAAATTCCAGCTAGAGGGTCAACAGTCTTCTCTGCAGACAGAATAATTATTCATCTCCCATAATCTGTCATTCGCTTCAAAAATTCCCAGCTCTTCATTTATAATTGCAGACACTGTCTAAGTGTTAGGGTTTCTAAAGTACCAGATTCCCTACTTATTTGAACACGTGCAATGCTTGCAACTTAAGTATTGGTCATATTAAACATTAAGAGTATTCATATTTTTATTTTGATCATTGTTAATAAGTGTTTGAGTATTCTTAATTGTGATATTGACACTATAAAACCTAGAAAAATATTGGAAAGTATTAATGCATTGCATAGAAATCAAAAGTGTAAAACATGAGAAATAAAAACAGCAAGAGCACCCTTAAAGTCTTTTTGACTTGTCTCACCATTCAATACAATCATAGTTGAATCTTAACCTCCATTTCATTTTCCTGGCTCTTCATCTTGTCCGTTACTTTCATGAGAGACCAAAAAAATCTGTCCATCTCAGCCTTAAAAACATCCATGATCACAGAGTGAAGAAATTTATCTTCATTTCAGTCCTGAGACTATTCTCCTATTTTCTCGATTCACTGACCAGCAGAAAAAAAACCTCACAGAATATACTTATCAAACCCCTTTAGAGTCTTAAATGTTTCCATGAGATTAACTCTCACTCATCTAAACTCCAGAGATATAAACCCAATTTACTTAGTCTCTTATCATATGACAAATATCTAATCCCAAGAACCAATCTTGTGAACCTTTGCTGTACTGCTTCCAATTAAAGTATATTCTTCCTGAAATAAAGAGACCAAAACTGTACACGGTACTCCAAATGCAGTCTCACCAAGTGCTGCACAATTCAAGTAAGAATCGTTATACTCTGATTCCCCTCCAATAATGGTTAACCTGCAAATTGCCTTCCTAATTACCTATACTACCTGCATGTTAGCTTTGTGTTTCTTGAATGAGTACAACCAATTCTGACTGAATGTGAACAGTTACGAACTTTGCACTTTTCCTTTTTATCCTACGCCCACTATTTGAACAGTAGAGGGCAGCTGTTGGCTGACAGTGCTTGACCTGATGCATGACTGAGCTTTAAATATGGTGCTGGTGCCAGAAAACCCAATAATTCAGGCAGTGGCGCGTATTCCTGCCACTTCCGAGCACACAATAGTACAAGCAGGGTGCCATAGAAGTTTGGTGCACACATAATGAGGTGAGCTGAAGAGAGTCACGCACAATAACACATTAAGCCTCAAAGAGAGAAATCCTCAATGACATGCTCCGGGGTTGACACGTAGCCAATTTCTGGTAAAATTGAGCCCTTTATTTTCCTGCTTTGTTGGATTAGAAACAGCAAGATTCTCCAGGCTCACAAGGAAAACTTAAACCAAACTCTCAACTGCAGTGTACTCACTTCTCAAGTCTTGATGAGGGTATACCTATTGGATGACCCTCATAGCAACCACTTCCATTTAGAAGGACAAGAGAGCAAATACATGGAACACCACCGGCTTCAACTTCCCCTCCAAGCCACTCACTATCCTGACTTAGAAATATATCGCTGTTCTTTCACTGTCACTGGATCAAAGTCCTAGAATTCCCTCCCTAACGGCATTGTAGGTCAACCCACAGCAAATGGACTGCAGCTGTTCAAGAAGGCAGCTCCTCACTACCTTCTCAAGGGCAACTAGGATCAGGCAATAAATGCTGGCCAGCCAGCAACACCCACATCCACAAATGAATTAAAAAAAAACACAGTTGACCTTGCCACCTATGTGTGCTCAACTGATCGCCTTCAAGATGTGTGCTTTTGTATCCCTTGCTATCAATTTCCTAGCCAGATGAGTGAGGATTAACTGAGACCCACAATTTAACATACCTTGGTTCTCATTTCTGCAGCATGGGATGACTTTTTCATTGTTTAACTCCCAGAAAATGGTGAGGAATTGACATTGGAACCAACTGATAATCATCTCACATTTTTGTCCAACCTTCATGTTCAGAAAGAAAAAAATTGAAAAATACATAACCTACCAAAGAATATATATACATTAAAAATAATTGACATGGAATTGATTTATTTTGATAGATTTATAATACTTATTAAACATTATGAAATTACAATAACAATGTATGACTGGAGTCAGGAATGTTGAGAAATACTGTGAAGACAATCAATATGGGCATAATTCCAATGCTTTCGGTCATTGAATACCCAAGAATATTAAGTTTTTTATTGATTGAAAAAAATCTGCTTCAGAGAAGCCTTCCCTTCCCCATTGGATATTAAAAATTGGTGAAAAGTCAAAAATGTAAGGTTTACTATTTATATATGCCTAATGCAAGCTGCAAATAACAACACCTCATTTTCCACTGAGGCACTTTACAGCTTTCTGGACTTAATACTGAGTTCAATAACATCAGACTGTTAATTCTGATTCTCCATTTTGAATTCCTCTACAGTATGTATTTTGTTTTCATGATTTTGATTTCAGTTAGAGTTGTCCTTTATTCTGCTGTTACCATGTACTCTGGATCTATGCTTTGTCTCTGCTGTTTGATCATTACTGCTGCATTATCTTTTATTCTATGACACTTAATTAGATTCTAATTTCCTTCATTCTCTAACCTTTCCCTGACATTCTTTTCTATTCTATTTGCTCCTCACCTATTTATCAATAGCATAAAACCCATCATGCTTGTACATCTCTTCAGTTCCAAAGAAGGGTCATGTTGGATTTGAAGCATACATCTGTTTTTCTCTCTCTACACATGCTGCCAGGCCTGTTAAATGTCTCCAACATTTGACTACAACGTAACTAAGACAAGTAGGACTAAATATTACTTTGTTTGGCTGAGTTTTGTGAATGATTCTTGCAGTGAAGCTGAGTGAGTTTTCTTACCACATCGGAATCAAATCGCTACATGACTTGCTGTTTGAGCCCTTAAGGTGAATATTAAGTCTAATTTCCATCCAATTTATCATGTTCCCGGAACAATTCAATACTGACTGGATATCCTGGCATTCACCAGCAATCCTTGTGCTTACACTATTTTTAAAAGGTTGTTGTGGCCTAGACAGACATTGTCAATTCAGAACTATTTTGCACAGTTCCTGAAACTTGCCCAGGTACAGTAGAAGCGAGAAAATCAGGGTTCTGGAAGTCCTGCAAAATGGAATGGTGCACAGGCATCACATTTTTATTTGATTTGATTTATTATTGTCACATGTACCAGTATACAGTATACATGTTTTGTTTGTTATCCAGACAGATGATACTTTGTACAAGTACATCAGGGTAATAGAACAGAATGCAAAATATAGTGTTACAACTACGAAGGAGGTGCAGAGAAAGATCAACTTTAATATACAAGACATCCGTTCACAAGTCTAATAACAGTGGGGAAGAAGCTGTTCTTTAATCTCTTGGTACTTGTTTTCAGACTTTGTATCTTCTGCCTGATGAAGAAGGTGGAGAAGGAGGGGTCTTTGATTATATTAGCTGCTTTCCCAAGGCAACAGGAAGTGTAGGCAGAGTCAATGGAAGGAAGGCTGGTTTTTATGATGGATTGAGCTGCATTCACAACTCTCTCACAATAGTTTCTTGCAGACTTGGGCAGAGAAATTGCTGTACCACATCTGATGCATCCAGATAGGATGCTTTCTATGGATCATCTATAAAAATTGGTAAGAGTTATTGTGGATGTGCTGAATTATCTTAATCTTCTGAGGAAGTAGAGGTGTTAGTGATTTCTTGATTGCAGTATCGACGTGGATGGACCAGGACAGATTGATGATATTTACTCCTAGGAACTTGAAGCTCTCGACCATCTCCATTGTAGCACCACTGATGCAGAGAAGGGTGTGTCCTCCATTCCGCTTCCTGCAATCAATGACCAGCTCCTTCATTTTGCTAACATTGAGGGGTGAGACTGTTGTCTTTACACCATGTCACTAAGCTGTCTATCTCCTTCCTGTACTCTGCTTTGTCATTGCTTTCTCCTCCCCAGTGACCAACAGTGGAAGTTATGAATTCAAACCATGCCAGCGTAGTCCAAGGTTGACATTTGTGTTAAAGCACTCTCAGTACTTGGAGGAATGTACAGCATTGTAGGAAGAAAGTCAATGTCCTTCTTCAATCTGTCAATGTACTTACCACAACATTCAAACTGATACTTTGCACTCAGTTAATCTCTGCTACTGCACCACTTCCCATCAATGCTCATGCTCTATAGCTCTCACAATTGTCTGCAAAATTTTCCCTACCTGTCCTCACACATCCCAGCTCCTGACATCACCAAACCTAATGTCGACTGCGCTGTCTACTCACTTGATCGGGCCACTTCCCCATCTGTACCAACAGTAACTGCTGTGTCACCCACCTTTCTCATGCATAATACCCACTTCTTTTTCATTCAGGAGGGAAATAGCCTACAACTGAAAGAGTTAAGTTGGGTGGTGTGCAGCTGCTCACCCCTTTTGTGAACAGGATCCTGACTGCGACAGGCCCAAGCAGGTCCTGCATTGATATGGAGGCTGCTCACTAGTTACATGACAGAATTCGCTGAGCAAAGGTTATCCCCGTTGATGTGAAAGAGGCCTACTAATGGCTATGACAAGCTTTCTTCCATTGTATCTGTGCTAAATGGCACGGCAGAACAGCAGTAATATGAGCCTAGCATCCCTAGTTGAGAGGGCAACGTTCAAAAAGACAAGGAAAGGCAACGCAAAGCAGGGATGCTATGAACATCCAGGTAGGCTCAGTGAGTGAGTGAGTGCAGTGAAAGCAAATGATGAGCCTAGAGATACAACCTGGTCCAGACCACGAGCTGGGCATATGTCCCTGAATGCACAGTGTCCTTGCTGTGGCATTACAATAATAATTGCCAGTGTAGCCTGAGGCACATCTCTCATGTGCAGAGGTATCCTGTAAGTGGATAGGACATGTGCATCAGGGATCATAGAGGCGGACACAGGTCAGATGTGCCATGGGGTGTGTGTAGCTGATGCCCATGTAACATTCCCTGAGATGTTGTTACCCAGTGCCTTTTGGAGCAAACAGTGAATCAAACCTACCAAGAACGTGTTCTGATTTCCAGATTGAGTTTTACTGATGACTAATTTGTGTGGAAGGTTTGATAAGATCATAACCTGTGGCATGTTTGTCTGTTAGCAAGGCATTGACCAAGCAATAATGATTGTTAATTGGAAACTTGCCACTGCCTAGTGAGAATCTCACCAAGCCGTTTAACAATTGCAAATGAGATGCAGCAAGATGGTTGGAGAGGGAGCATAACTTTAAAGTGAAAGGTAGGAGGTTTAGAGAGGATATGAGGAAAACATTTTTCACCCCGTAGTTGGTGGGAATCTAAAATGTACTACTTGGGACCGCATCAGAGGTAGGAAACCTCACAACCTTTAAAAGGTTGAGCAGTGAGCATTTGAAATATCATAACATTCAAGGCTGTGAGCCAAGTGCTGGAAAGTGGGATGAGTGTAGGTAGGTCAATGCAGACTCAATGGGCCGAAGGGCCTCTTCTGTTCTGCATCACTCCGTGACCCTATGACTTGAATCTTGCCTGATTCTGACATTATTCTTGTCGGAGCCCATGGCACTCAGAGCCTGATATGATTTCACTCAAATTTTATTTGCATATAAAATGAAATGAAATTTACATTACTGTGTGATGAGATGATGTTCAATGCAATGATTCTCCTGGAGGTGTTCTGGCAGGTAATCAGTTAACTGAAAGACAGAAAATTTGAGTTTTAATAGTACTTGATTCTAGTAAGTTTACTTTCAAATGTTCAACCATAACTCCTGCTTACCACTAACGTAACAATAACCTGTCAGCTTTAGGAAATGCTATGCATTTGGCAGTCCCACACACTTTAGAAAGGGAAATACTTTTCTACAGGTTTCAAAGAAATAAAAATCCACCTAGGCCAGAAGAAGACTTGGCCCTTCCCCAAACAGTCTTTAAAGTCACCTAAAAGAAATATTAGGTCCTTACTTTATACACATAGGACACCAAAATGCCTATGTTAGGTAGCAACAAAGGCAAATGGCTTGATGCTGTTTTGGGTTGGATATTTTCCAGACATCCTTGGATGCACAGGATGCTAGCTTCTAAAGATAAGCCTCATTCCATTCATTTCACATTTGTATGGTAGATGCAAGAGTTCCAATTTCTATTCTGCTGAACCAAAAATTGTAATATGTTTCACCGACACTAGTTATGGAAAACTTGTTCAGTTTTGCTTTGTATGTTCTTTATGACTGTTACATCCAGTGACATTTTCATTCTTGATCTTTTATCTCTTATAATTAGGCTGTCAAAAAGGTTCCAATTGTAAGATTGCCTTGTGCTGCACAAATTACTTACTGTGACACTTGATATTTCTTAGGGATTGAATATTTCATTCTCTTTGCGAGGGGTCAATTGGAGGTTGCGTTTTGAGGTGAAGGGTGTTTGGCTGGTACAATAAACTGTGCTTTACCTGTGAAAGATTGGGGTCAGTTCGAGCCCATGGAATCTGATGAAATCCATCTCTCACTGATACTGTTGCCATCAAAAAACAAGTTTCTGGCAGCCTATATACAATCTCATCAGTCAAAAATCACAAAATAGAACTGACCCTGTGCATTGTAGAAGCAACAAATTGCAAGCTTTGTCATCTTGACATCTATAAGCCTTTAGAGAGTCTCAATGTGTAAATCTCTTGTTGGCTGTTTGTCTGATGGATGAATGACTGGTAGCTGCTTGTCTTCATGTCAAAACAAAGATTAATTATCATTACAACTCATCAAGCTCTTAATTCACTTAAAACACTTAAACTTTTTTAATTTCACACAATACATGGCAAAAGTTTTCTACAGTGATTTTTTTACTGTTTCAAGAAAGGTATGTTAACAAAGTAATACTAATATCGAATAATTTATCTTCAAAACAAAACAAAAGGACAGTGAAGCCAGTTCATCATGTTTAATAGCATGCTACTAAACCGAAAATGGAGCTGGTTTATGGAATGGCACTTTGATGAATTAGCTTCCCAAGCCCCTATTGAGTCCATGTTGACTGTAAAATGCATAATCGATTAAACTTGTTGTCTTCAAATATTAGATATTATCAGATGGGTATACTTGTCACTCTAAGCCTGTTTTGTTTTATTGCGAGTTTCGAAACTGAAGGATTGTTTCACTGCCCACAATGTCCAAAAAAAGTACATTACGTTATTCTTCCATTGCTTTGTGATCAGATTCATAACAGCAAAATATGAAAAAATAAGTTTAATTTACTGACAGGGAATTCTAATGACAGAAAAACAGTGAGTGAATTTTCCCCTGAATGACATGGGCAATGGCAAGTCAGTTGGGAAAACCTGACAAGAAATAAATAACTGAGATTTTTGACAATGAGGAGCAAAATCTGATTTTGTGCATAAAAGTTTAAAGGCTAGATGAGAATTTTGCCAGTATGCAGCGAGGGGCCTATCTACATGTGACCCCATCTCATTTTCACATAATCGCAACTCATTTATTAGTAGTTTGCTATTTTTCCCAGGCTGTGGGGAGAAACTGTATAACAACAATTCCTGACATGAAATTCTGAGCGGGCGTCTGGGGCTTCAGCTCACCGGCATCTTCTCCAGGCAAATATCTTATTCAGAATTCCCTAACATCTCATGGCATGCTCCATGTGCAGCAACCGCCTGGATTCTTCATCCAAGGAAGTTGGCATTGGACAAATACTGACCCCAACACATCATCATGGTACATTTCCAACTCACTTTTAATACCCGTTCAGCAATTCCACACTGCAGTTTACACTCACCAAGACCTTACATCACAACAATGCTTTCAGGGCACTTTGCACAGAGATAAAAACCCACCTCAAGAAACAGGGCGGGTGCAGTTTAGGGTTCTTAGTTTGCTTTCTTAGCACCCACTCACTTTGCACCTACTGTTACAAAGCAGACATCGACCCCCCTCTCTGATATCTAAAACCAAACCACCCAGAGAAGCTCGTCTTGCCTCATATCTGTTAAAGGAAATGTGAAAAGAGATATAACCTGCCTCTCGCACCTCAAACTGTTATAAAGGGGAAGTTAAATAAAATGAACTCCTGACAGTCATTCTATAATTAACATGTAACAATTTATTTTATCTAATTCTAGCAGTGAACAAGTTAAAAGAACTGCTAACAAACCAAACAATTCCCCTTTAACTACCAACTACCCCCAAATAAAACAAAATTCTAATGCTATGCTGTTCCAATAAATACATATTCCACTTATAGAAACCAATGCAATAAAAATAAATTAAAACTTAATCTCTTGAAATTACAGCCAGGGTACGTCTTCCCGAATGCTTTGCATCCTCTCCACTGATCCTCAGTCAGGAACGCCTTTCTCCATCAATTTCTCGTGTCAGGAATATTAGCTAAGAGTACTGCTGTACCTTTAGTTTAGGTGATGGTTTTCTGAGAGCTTAGATAATTTTGAGAGCCAGTGATTCTTTCTTTTATAGTTGAGAGCTGTTCTCTTGGCTGATGAAAGTTGACTCTCAACCCAATTTGCAACTGCCCTCTTCTTTTATACCCTTGATGACCTATTAATTTCTTACAATGTGATTAGTCCGGGGTTGTCAAAGCCATCAGATTTAAATATAATTGGGTTTTGGTATCTAGGGCCTGGTTTAAATTAATTGGATAAATTCAAAAACCTGTTGTCTTGGTGAAAACACTACTTTGTCTGCTAACAACATAGCCTTTTGATACAATGTTTCAATTTCAGGAGCTCTCTGTGCAACAGCACATTTAAAAAATCTCCAAGCCAAGGAAAAACACGTCATCGTTTAGAGGGACCATGCACCCTTTCCACCACCACCCCCCAACCCCATCATTTTACAAACATCAATTTCTAACATCTTTCCTTCCAATCCAAAAATACTCTACCCAACTTTGCAACATCTACTTAGGTGCTCACAGCATCTCTACCTTGTCTTGCTGCGCATTGCTGACTTATTCAGGGCTTACAGACTCACCATATTCCTTGCCTTGTAACATTTAACCTGGTATATAACTGGGATTTACGTATGAAGCTAGCACTATCCTCAGTGAAGGCGGAGTGCAGCACACCAGGGCAAAAAACAAGGCTGACGCATTCACAAATATCATCAGCCAGAGGTACTGAGTAGATGACTATCACGGATACTGGTCTTCAGTCAATTCAATTTATTCCACATGATATTAAGAAACAATGGATGACACAGGACACTGCAAATGACAGGGCTCTGATAATATTCCAGCTATAGCTACAGATACATAGGAACACCATTACCTGCAAGTTTCCTTCCACTCACCATTCTGACTTGGAAATATATTGATGTTCCCTTAATTCTACTGGGCCAAAACCCTGGAATTCCCTCCTGAACAGCATTGTGAGTCCACATACAGCACATGGACTTCAGCAGTTCAAGAATGCAGCTCACCACCACCTTCTCCAGGGCAACTAAGAGTGGGTAATAAATGCTGGCTCAGCTCTCTCAGTCCATATTTCATCCCTCTAGACTCTACAGACACTGTATGGACTATATATGCATATTGTCAATCCCCTCCCTCTTCCACCACATCATGCAGCGTAAATGGCTTACCCCACGTGTTTCTCACATTCTGTCCCTCCTCACAGTGACCCTGAAGACGGCCCCTGGGTACCATTTCTCAACTCCTTGTGCTCATGCTAGAACTCTATTCTTTCTCTCAGTCCATGCTGTGGATTCATTCCTTCACTATTGTACACTAAGTCAGTGCATCCTTGATCCCCATACCAACAGTATTTTTTCTGGGTCCGTCCATCCTTTTCATTCTACACCATGCAAATTCTGCCATGGCCCCTGTTGGGTTCTGTGGCTGCTATATAAAAAAACTGAAAAGGTTCAGTACAAATATAAACCTCAAATCCTCTAACTAATCTCTGTAATATCCATCCTGTGTTCATCCTTAAATTCCTCTTTCCCCAGGCTATTGTTCTTCCTATAGTGCCATTAGTTCTTTTTTGAGCACCTTCCACTATGCTCTGCATGGTATCATGTAACATCTTCTACGCAGAAAACACCCATTTGCCTTAAAAACCTTTCCCAATGTCTATTCTATCTGCCTTACTTCTCTGGGGGTAACCTGCTCGAACAAATTTCCCATTACATCCTTTCGAAATTTCAATACAATTTTACTCACTTGCAATCCTATCATCTTGGATGATTCAAACAACTATTCCCCTTCTTTGTCCTTCAAAATGTCACAGACACACTGCATATCATCCATAACCTTATTAGAAAGAGTGAAAAGAGAGTCTAATCTTCACAGAGACAGACTGTCAATGGTCAATAGTCAATACTTTTATGTTAAACCATGTACCTCCTATTCCCATCATATTCTTACACCAGTTTTGGCTTTTCGTTTCACCGTGTTACCCATGAAACCTAGTATGATGGGTAAGATATTCAAATCTAACACTGGTCATTCCCTTCGTCTTCCAGTTCTTTCTCCTTGTTTGATAAGATTGATATTGTACAAATATTATGAAGTAACAGTGCGTTGTTATAAATCTTTACTAAGAGCATTGTTGGATTACTGCGTCTAGTTTTAGGTTCAAGACCCTAGGACCATTGAGCTCATCCAAAGCACTACTTCTTAGATCATAACTCACACTAGATCTTGCTTCTTCATTATTGTTAAATTTGCCAACACAAATTCATTCTCATTCTAGCTGTAACATTTAGGGGTTTTGAGACATCAACACTTTCTCTTGAAAAATTTAAATTCCAAATTCTTAATTTATAACAATAGGGTCCTCAGTTATATTGCTCTAATGAGGTGCAAATAATCAGATTTATGAATATAGCATAACTTATTAAGCAAAGTTTTAGAAATGCTTAATGAGCAAGTGTTGGGACACATCTAAATAAAGGGGATTAGAACATTATATTTAAAATAATGATGGAGAAAGAGAAAAATTAAACTTATAGTTTGAACGAAAGCAGATATTGAGGAGATGAAAATGGAACAGGTTAAACAGAAAAACACCTTTGAAAGCGAAAGAGATTGAATAGCAGAAGGAAATATTTAAAATAGGCAGTCAGTACAGTGCAGAAAAATAATGGAAAGCAAAAAGAAGTGAAAATAACATAGAAGTTCCTTATCCTGCAAAGTTCAGGATTCCTTGCCAGCACAGGTGAAGGCTAGCCCCTTCAGCCAGTGAGATCTTGGAACTCCCTTCACTTGGGCCTCCTTGGGCATTGTACACCTTAAATGCCCACCATTGGCATCAGATCCCAGCACAGAGAGTAAGGCATAGCCCAAAAAAACTGTTGTCCGGGGCTCTTGGGTGTCCACTATGCATGCTGTTCAATGACTCATCCCAAAGGTATAAAATCTCTTTCTAAACTTCTCTGGATTTCTTTCACACATCAGTTTTAGAGTGTTTAGGTCATTTTAAACCTGTCAAATTTGATTGAGCTTAGCTAATTCAAAGTCATGAATTAACCCCCTCATTTATATAGTTCAAATGTTTCAAGTTCGACAAAGGTATTCCACCAGGCAAGATCAGGATACTGAATTAAAGCATAATATACCATTTTATTGTATGTAATCAAACCAGACAAAGCATTCATCAAAAAGAAAACTAAAGCGTACTGAGGTAACAAATAAAAGACACGAAAAGTTATATATTTTGGAAACACTAGACAGACCTCAAACTGGATATCCAAAACCAGGCTAACGGATAAGACATCTCTTCTGTCTGAGATAAAGCACCTCCAAGGTTTCAATTTGACAGAATAGTTCCCAGCTAACTGTAACCAATTTTAAATTGATCTAAACAACTTCCAGTACTGTGTTACAGTTCATACCTCAGCACCTTTATTTATCTGGAACACATTTGCGCACGTGTGCAAAGCATAACGGTTGGAATCTTAATTTTGTAATCCCTTTATGATTAAGCACACCATCCCCAATTAAACCTTGTTAATACTCAATTTATTAATAATGTGATAATGTTTAATTTAGTTAGATCACTTCTGCCTGCATGTATTGCATTAAAATAGGGCTCTTGTGGTACGCTGGTAGTGTCCTTACCTCCGAGCCAAGAGGCTTCATTCATGACTTATTGTTAATTACTTATCTTCAGTTACAGTGCAAATAAGATGATTTTTTCTATTTAATCATTGATTGCTATTTGGCAACTAAATTTGTCAGTCTTCTGAAGAATTTTGTCATATTAATGTAAGAACCATTTTAATACGAAGTGGCACCTCTCCCTTAGAAGGCAGCACATTCCATACCTGCATTGCCCTCTGCATGTCTTAAAGAAAAACCTAAAATGCAGGATTACACTCTCAATCTCTCTTTCTTTGAAATGGTTCCCACAATCTGCTTCTTTGATCAATCTTTTAGTTACCTTTGCCAAGAATATCTCCGTTTGGTGTTCAATGGCAACATTTGTTGATAACACATACATTATGTGAAGTATCTCTGAATATTTCTTTGGGCTAAAAGGATTATATATATATGCAAATGGTTTCTGTTGAGGCTGCAGGCATTGTCATGGTAACGATAGCAGAATCATTCCAGAACAGGCAAAAAAAATTCTGGTTTGGAGCAGTTGCAATATTATATTTTTTATTCCTTCATGGGATGTGGTCATTGCTGGCTGGACCATCCTTAACTGCCCTTGAGCAGATGGTAGTGTGCTATCTTCCTGAACCACTGCAGAACATAGCAACTGCAAAAAGATCAGCCAGGTAGACCTCATAGAATATGAGTTCCCTGATTGGGATTGGTAACCCGGTCCAATCATGGAGCCATGGCTGACAGATATAAACAGGCGTGTCAGAAGTTCTGTCAGTCTAAGAGCTATGTCTGAGGAAGCCAGACCAGTGTCAAGTATTATGCGTAAATAAATAAAGGGTGACTTGATGATGGGATACCGTTCCCTGTGGAGTTATTTCAGTGGCAGCGAGAGTGGGATTAATGATGTAACCATGCAAAAGTGCCTACTAGCTGAAGCCCGACTGGACTTCAAACAGGCACAAAACTGGCTTTGTCATTAGAAAATGCAGCAAGTGGAGCATATGTGTCACAGAGTATGCCAATGGAAGTGGACATCCTCATCACTCTGATAGAGTTTGGGGGATGCCACTTGAGTGAAGGCAATTACATGGCCTCACTTAGGGCATACCCTGAACAGAGGGACTCTAGGTCAGCAGCAGAAAAATCCCAAAACAAAGCCAAGCCTTGGCCAAATGGTTAGCATTTTCTTCAGGATCCAGGCCAGCAAGCCATTGTAGTTGCTGCTCGTACACGGACTCAAGTCAGCAAAAGAGTCTTATTAGGCCTGAATTGAGCAAAAGAACCCATAGGCCAATATCCAGGAGAGTGCACACCCTGGTAAGTCCACCTACATGTGCCTTGGAACAGTTAAACTGCTCAGCTACATCCAAATCAGAATCAATCAAAATAAACATGTGGTTAAATGTTCACTCGGTTCTGATGGAGGTTGTGGCACGGCTATATCAGTGAATGCAAAGCCAGTCTTTAACAAAATTCTCTCTGGACTTATGTTTGTGTGACACCTCGGCTAGACTGAGCATCTAAACTGGGGAACCTTTACAGACTACAGGGACATCTTTGGCTCCGGTCTCGAATGAGAAACAAGTTGGTTCAGTTACCACTGATTGTCGTAAAATGCTTGGGCCCAAGCTTTATGGGGCAAAATTGCTTGGCCTGCTGTGCTCATCCAGCTCTACACCTTGTTATCTCAGATTCTCCAGCATCGGCAGTTCCTACTATCTCTTGAGAAAGATTGGCTAGCATTTTTCGATTAGAAAATGACTGCCTGAGTGACGTCCTAATCAAATACACTCATGTTTTTCAGGAAGGTCTAGGGACTATCAAAGGAGCCAAAGCCAACTTGTACATTGACCAGGAAGCAATTCCACGATTCTGCAAGGCCCGCCCAGTGTCATTTGCCTTACATACAAAGGTAGAGACAGAAAATCATTTGACTGGAATGCAAAGGAATCATCAAACCAGTACAGTTTGAAGAATTGGCAGCACCGGTTATATTAATTGTGAAGCTCAATGGATCAGCTCACCTTCGTGGGGATTTTAAACAAATGGTAAACCGCTTCTCGCAGCTAGATAAATACCCAATCGCTCATTTAGAGGAGTCTTGTGTCTGGCATTGGTGTCCTGATGCCATTTCACCTTCCCACCCCTGGTCCAGGAAGATCAGATTTAACCTGGTGTGGAGTCTTCTCCTCTCATTCAACCAAACGGATAGCTCCAGCAGAGTTGCTAATGCGGAGAAGACTCCACACCAGGTTAAATTTGATCTTTCCGGTCCTTTGTGGAGGGAGGGTGAAATGACATCAAGAATGCCGATGCTGACCACATGCCTCCTCCAAGTGAGACAGACAGTTTAGAGGACGAAGTTTAGTGCCAAAATCACAGAAATGGCCCTACATGAGTAAAAGGCATGAGGTCTGGTTCCATGATTTACAAGGTTCGGGTAAGTGAGGTGGTTCTGAACAAGTACATGGACCATGTGAAAGCTGCAAACACACAAACAGGGCAGGAACTAAACATAACCAGCCCCTAAGAACAGCCAGAAAGCTGTCGGTACCTGTTGGTTCTCCCCCTCTGTCTAGTATCGAAGAAACCCTGGAGTTTGAGATGGACACAGCAGAGGTCACATCCTTGAAGTCTTTATTGTCTGAAGTAGAGGATGAATTTCTTTGAGACATTCTGGTTGCAAGAGGTGGGCTTCAGGCTGGTACATGCTGCCCATATCCAAGGCTGAGACAGAGAACTGGAACTCGGTGTGAAAACACCCCAGGAGAGGCTACAAGAGAAAGGTCAGGCCTACGTCCTAGGACTTAGAACGAAAGGGTGTAGAGATTGTAGCAAGGTCAGCAGGTGGACTTCCTAGAATATGAGTTCCCTGATTGGCGCTGTTAATCTGGTCCGATCAGGGATCCATGTCTGACAGATATAGACGGGAATGTCAGAGGTGCTCTTTGCTCTGAGAACTGGCTGTGAGGGAGCCAGACCAGTGTAAATATGCACGTGTAAGTAAAGAGTGACTTGATGATGGGATATTGGCCTCTGTGGAGTTATTTCACAGACATTTGCTGTAGGTAGACCCACAATGTTGCTAGGGAGGGAGTTCTTGGATTTTGAGCCAGTGACACAGGAGAAACAATATATTTCTAAGTCAGGATGGTGAGTAGCATAAGGGGGAGCTTACAAGTTGTGACGTCCCCACATGTCAGCAAGTGTGACATCAAGGAGCCCTAGCAAAACTGGAGTCAATGGGAATAAGTGGGAAATATTCCATGGGTGGAGTCACACCTCAGACACAGAAAGATGGCTGAGGTTGTTTAAGTTCAGTCATTCTCTGCAGGAGTTTGTCAGGCTGGTGTCCTTGGTCCTTGAAAAGTATAGCAAAACTTGGGACAATATCCAGATTTGAGCAAGTAACATAGGTGTCAGACAATGACCATTTCCAACAATGAAGGTTCTCATCATCACCCTTTGAGATTCAATTGTGTCACTATCACTGAATAGCCCCCTATAAAAGTTCTGGAGTTACCTTTGATCAGAAACTAAACTGGCTTCACGATATAATTACAGTCGCTACAAGAGTTATACAAAACCCTGGCTAGACCCCACTTGGAGTTATACAAAACCCTGGCTAGACCCCACTTGGAATACTGTCTGAAGATCAAGTAACCACACCTTAGGAAGGATATATTGGCCTTGGAGGGAGTACACTGTAGTTTTTCAAGAATGATACCTGGACTTCAGGGGTTAAATTATGAAGAGACGCTATATAGTTTAGGCCTTTTTCTCTGGAGTTTAGAAAATCTGATCTGATCAAAGTCTTCAAGATATTAACAGGAAAAGACTTGGTAGATAAAGTTAAACTATTCCCACTAGAGATCCTATAACTAAGGGGCATAGTGTGAGAATTAGGGCCTGACCATTCAGGAGGGATATTAGGATGTACTTCTACACTGATAGATGGTAGGTGTTTGGAAATACCTTCCACAAATTTCAGTAGATGCTAGGTCAGTTGTTAATGTAAAAATTGAAATAGGTACTTTTTTTTTTGTTAAGCAATAATATTAGGGGATATGGGCCAAAAGCAGGTATATAGAATTAGGCCAGAAATCAGCCATGATTTCATTGAATGGCAGAGGGGCTAAATGGCTTATTCCTGTTCCTATGTTCCTATAAGAGCAGTCCATAGGCTAGGAGTACTGCGGTAATTAACTCACATCCTGATTCCCCAAAGCTTGTCCACCATCTACAAGGCACAAGTCAGGAATATGACAGAATAGTCCCCACTTGCCTGCAAGAGTTTACTTCCAACAACTTTCAAGAAATTTTACATCATCCAGGATAAAGCAGCCTGGTTGATTGAAACCACACCCAGAAACATTCACTCCCTTCACAATTAATGCTCAGTAGCAGCAGCATGTACCATCTACAAGGTCCACAAGGCTCCTTAGGCAGCACCTTCCAGACCCACAACCACTGCCATCTAGAAGGACGAGGGCAGCAGATACATGGGAACACCACCATATAAGTTACCCTCCAAAGCACTCACTTTCCTGACCTGGAAAAATATTGCTGTTCCTTCAGTGTCACAGTGTCAAAATCCTGGAATGTCCTTTCTAATGGCATAATGGATTTACTTATGGCACATGGACTGCAGTGGTTCAAGATGGCAACTTCTCAAGGGCAACTGGGGATAGCTAATAAAATTCTGGTAATATATCAAAATCATTGTTGTCCTATATTTGGGTCAAACTTTTTCACAAGAATTTAAATTCCTCTCCATTATTAAATAATTTCTTCAATTATTTTCGAATCTTCCCCTTTCGTTACCTGGGATCTCTGATTATGCACTGCTCTTCCTCAGCATAAATCTGGTAAAACTGTATTGTAAGCTGTCCCATTCCCAAGTACCTTAATTAAAACTCACTTCTGTCACTCTGAGTGATTTGTGCCTCAGCCAATCCACTTCCTGCGGTAATATTCAATAGAAATCTACCTTCATTATTCTCCATGAAATAAACTCCAGCGGATCCTGTATGGAAATCTGTCTCTATCACTCAGAGTAAGTTGGCATTCCAGTCAATTTACTTCCCTGTGTTTTCCATAACAAGCCAGAAACTGTCTAATTAATGATGATGGAAAATAAAATTTATGAGGATTATTTCAGTTAAAAAATATTTATACTTTGATTTTTTTTGTAGTTGGTAGTAATCTTTTGTCCTTCTGCAAAGGTGGCATTATTTTGTGGGCCTGTTGAATCCAACTCCTGAACGCAAAGCTGCAGACCATGATTTCGGAATGTTGGTGCCAAAGAAGGAGAGGATAAATCCTGGTTAGGATGGATGGAAACTATACATATTGAAAGAACTTAACTGAAAGAAGCACTGTTATATTTGTAAAATTCATGACGCCAGGAAATAGTGATGAAGAACTAGTGGACAGCTAATGTTGTTCCTATTCTTCAATAGGAAGACAGAACAATTTCAGGGACTATTAACCAGCTGAAGATGGTTGGGCCTAGGACACTCCACTAAGGAAATCCTGCAGATATGTCCTTGAATGGAGATGGTTGATCTCCATCAACCACAACCATCTTCATATGTATAGACTTCATATGTATAAACTTCCAACTAGCTGAGAGTTTCCTCTTTCATTTACACTGGCTCCAGGCGGAATCCAAACTGAACATCAATAAGCAGGTAGTTCCCTGTGGACTAGGTCTGGATACATTCCTGTTTGGGTGCTGTGTGAACCACTGTGAGGCACTCCAGTGGCAAAAACTGCCTGATGAAAATGTGTTCCTCCCCCCACTATCAGCAAACGCTCTCCCCTGTGGGGAGGTCAATAACCATTTTTGACAGCTGCAGTCCCATTAGTGACCACTCCTACCAGTAGCACTGCTGAGACTGAAGAGTTCCTGGCCATCTGATTGCCCAAAGCTCTTGGGATGGAGCCGCCATCTTTCAAAGGGATGGGTACCTTGTGCCAGGAAGTTAATTGCCTCACTGCTGAAACCCTGGATCGCAAACTTCGTTGCTTAAGACACAATATACATCAAGGAAACTGTGTGTTGAACTATTGATTCCTGTTCAGCAGACAAATCAGTATTCTTTTTAAACCATTTGCTAAATCCATGGTCTAATGAATAATCTTATCAATATTTCTTTTTTCAACAAAGTTCAGTCGAAGGTGGGAAATATCAATGCATGCTTCAGTAACTTGGTTTTCTGGGATTGTTTCCAAGAGCTTACTTATGTTGAGAAACTGGGCTTATACTCCATTCTTAAAAAGAAAGGCAGGACATTATTTTAATCAATATGCAGTTGCCATTAATCCCATGATTTAAATCAACACAGTGCACATTTTTCAGGGAATATTTAAGTCTGTTCCAACAGCCACATGAAACTCCTTCCCTACCAGCACTATGGGTATATCTACACCAAATGAACTGCAACAGTTCAGGAAGATGGCTTACTACTGCCTCCTCTGCTAGGGATAAGCTATAAATGATGTCCCAGCCAGTGATGTCCACATCCCATGAGTTAATTTTTTAAAAAATCCACAGTGGTCAATGAGTGGGAGTAAGTTAAAACGATTTCCCACCAGAGTTGGTGGCCTATCTCAATGGGACTGTGGACTGATCCTGTTGGCTTGAAAGCATACTGTTTGATTTTTTTAATCATGCCTGCATAAACTGCAAGTAATTGAAAAAGGTGTTCAAAACATTCTATTGAAAAAGCAACAATTTGTGGAAAAGCAGTTTAACAAAAAAATACATCTTTAGACATAAATGGATTGTGAAACAATGAGAGCAGCAAGTGAATTGCGAGAATTTTGTTGCTTTTAATAAAAACTAGCTATTCTCCTTTATGTTAGTTTTATGTAATTTGACTGTTATTTTAAGATGTTGAATTGGCTCTCACTGCTGGGCATTGTCTACAGACAGCAAATAAAATAATTACAAATAACGGCACACCCCAGTCCATCACAAAGCGGTTATTTTCACAAATACGTACTTAAATACATATTGACAGCAAATGTCTAGGACTTGTTCAGAACAGAAGATTGCAGTGCTTTTGTTGGCATGATTGGTGTGCATCATCACTACAGCTAAGTGCAGTCATACTGTGAACATCCTATGCATTTTCTCAAAAAGTGCTTTGTCCAAGGTCACATTCAGGGTCAGATTCAAAAGCTTTTATGAGGATAACATTGAGATTAGAGGACGGTAGACCTTTCACTCAGCTACCCATTGAGCTTCAAATGTTTTTCAAATTACCTGACATTAGCAGTAATAGCTGTGTTTGTTCAATAGAGCAGAATGGGCAATTGACGCAGAGAATAATAATTTCTGCTTGTGTATTAAATACTTATATTTTTCAGTATTGGGAATTTAGCATAGGCTGTAAAAGTAGTATTTTGTTTTGAGGTGACAGCAATCGGGGCAATTTTCCCTTATGAGACAGAATTTTTTTCACTCTTTACAGCATTTCATAGGGACATTTTTCTGAGTATGTGTTGGTAGTGAGGGACTGTAACCATTGAATTTATACCTTAAAAATCGTGCCATTGTCCATGATTTTCCAAATACTTGTGTCTAACATACACTCAGAAAACCAACAATTGCTTCCTTTCTCTAAGAAGAAATGACGGACGAATACTGGTGAGGGTGATGGTTCATCTGTGGCGTGCAGCCAGAACAATATTCAGAGTGCCATGGGTGTTTCAGCTGTGCAGGATCAGGAGTCTGAGGAAGGGGGAAGATTGGGAAAACTGTTGCAGTAGGAGATTCTAAAGTTTGGGAACCAGAAAGATGCCTCTGTAGTCATCGTTGATGTGTGTAGCCTCCTCAAAGCTTGAATCCATGGGCCAGAAATTTACATAGCCAGACATTCATTTCTGGAGTGGGACCTCCTGGGAATTGCCTGGGAAATTGCAATTTTCAAGGTGTATTCCCAAAATCTGGGACCCTGTAAATAACCTGGAGATTTTGGAGGGCAGTAAGCTCTTAAGCATACTAGTTATCCAGGAATAATTAGATGTTTAAACATTAATTAACATCTGGATATCTATTAAACTAAACTTCTGACTGACCGCTGTCACTCCACTAATCCCAATTATGACTGCCTGCTAACACCCCTGGACCAAAACCCTTATCCCCTGACCTGATCATAAGTGTTGTACTTCAACAAGGTCAGGAGCAAATTCCTCTTGGCTGTGCCTTGTTAGTGCTGTAAGGAAGTGTTCTAATTAATTTGACAGGTGGATGAGAACCAGGATGCAGCATTAGCCTTCAGGAGAGTTTCATCATTGACTCAGGAAAATGTTAGAGTTCTGTTTGGGGAGGATGTCCTGGGGTAGTCAGACAGGATTTTATTTGGTTAGTATAGAAAATATAACTAAAGATGCTATTGCATTCTATACATGCCACAGATAACTGCTCCCACTGCCTTCTCAGAGTTAGCCAGACCACTAAGATTAGATTAGAGTACATCTCTCCTCATCTCCACACGCTTCCTTGACCAAAGTCTCCAATGTACCTTTGGAAAATCTTAGACTCTGCTCTCTTCCAAACTATGCATGATTAAGTACCTCCCAAGGCAGAATCAGATGCTTTCACTACCTGTTTTAGCCACTGTGCATTTGCTCTTTAAAATGGACAGGCTGGCCTTAGGTAGTGATGCTAGCTTTAACTAGTGTTGCTATGGTATGTTTACAAAACCAACTACTGACAGATTATAATTGAGATGGCATCCTGTCTCCAATCCTCCTTTATATGTTGGATATAAGGACTGTTCAGTTAACAGTGGTAGAGGATAAAACACTAGTGAGTCTTTATTAGAAGAAGCAACTGTTTAACAACAAAAAGCTGTTTATTGCATGGTAGCAATGGGTACAAGTTACATTGGCTAATTAGACATAGTTACAAGACTATTAGCAGCTAGGGAAAACATGTCTGACATGATTGGGATCTCAAACTGAGCTCCTTAAGTCATAGAAACAAGTCCACGCTAACTCTCAGACGCGTCCCCCTGTAACCCACTTAATCTACACATCCCTGGACACTATGGGCAATTTAGCATGGCCAATCCACCTGGCCTGCACGAGGAAACCAGAGTACCAGGAGGAAACCCACACAGACACAGCGAGATTGCGCAAACCCTACACAGATAGTTGCCTGAGGGTGGAATTGAACGGAGGTTCCTGGCACTGTGAGGCAGCAGTACTAACCACTGAGCCACCATACAATCCTACTCCATCAGATTGAGTGGAGCCCAATATTATCTCCAAGATGAATCCTTGTAGCATCATAATCTTATAAAGTTAGTAATGTCACTTTGGACTTTCGACCATAAGGCCACTCTCTCATTAGAGAGAGACCACTGATGATAGTTTAACCTGTAGGTCACTATGTCTGAGGTGAGAGGGAAGGTAGAGAAGAGGTCCTTCATGGTAATCTTAGTATGGAGAAATTGAACCCACACTGTTGGCATTGCAATACATCACAAACCAGCTGTCCAGCCAACTGAGCTAACCTGCCCCCATTCATTAGCTTATTCTTGTGATTTTGAGATATGGAATAGAGTCTGCTTTGTATTTTCTTAATGTTTTCTTCCCAAATAGCTTTCTCTGAAAAGACTAAAATATAAGAAAGAAAAGATAAAGATGATTTTTCCCACAAATCCTGAAAAGATAAGGGACTATGAAGATATGTCTCTCGATCTTATCTGTGGTGAAGATGCCATTTTTCACAGCAGGGGGGCATTCTGCCTCGAAGAAGTATTTTCTGTATCATGTAATGTGCCAAAAGACAATTGTAGAATGTAAATGCAAAATCAGCACTACACTTTGCAAGGAAAATGTTAAGCCTGTTCTGTTCCTAATCTATAGCAAGATTAACATGACAGTACAGTTACTGAATGTTTCAGTCTGTGCTAACTGGCATGACTGATAAATGTTGCATGACAGTGACTGCCTACATAATGTGACTCATAAATATAGGCTCCATAACCCGAAACCAAGCCTTCATGTTTGATATATTGTATTTTCCGAAATGACTCTTTGTTAATCTTGAAGTCTAAAATACATCATGATTGCAATTCTTCATACATGGGATACTATACAGTGCTGTAATACAATAGTTTTGACACTGACAAGCTATAAGTAGCATATTTAGATGGTTTACAAATCATCTGAGGTTACATTACAGGCCCAAACATCTAAGGTCTTTTTTAAACCATCAGAACAGTGATGAAAAGGAAATTCATAGCTACCTGCAGCATTAGACTATGTAAACTTTACCCAACGGGTGAAATAGGCACGAGACCTGTGCTGTGTTAATATGATAGCATCTATTACTTTCTTACTGGGAAAGGTTAAGCAGGTTAAGCCAATAATGCTTTGAGTTCAGTAAAATTAGGGTGTTCTTAATTGAACAGATAAGACCCTGAGGGAGCTTGACAGGAGGATATTACGCCTCTTGGGGGCATCTAGACCCGGAGATGTGGTTTCCCACTCAAGATGGAGATTAGGAGGAAATTAGTCTCTTGGACGATTGTTAGCATTGGTATTCTCTTCCACACAGAGTGATGGAGCCTGGGTGATTGATATATTAAAAGCTGATAATAGTCAGATTTTTGATTGACAAGGGAGTTAAGTGTTATTGTGGGACAGACGAGAAAGTAGAGTTAAGGCTGCGGTCAGAGCAGTCATGGTCTAAAGAACGGTGGACAAGTTAGAGAGGCTGAATGGCCCACTCCTGCCCCTATTAACTATTTTATGATCTTAGGGCCAAAATTATATAATATCATATTAGTAATTTGAACTTGCCTGGAGTTGCTAAAACAGAGTCACTCTCAGGTTTGGCAGTCAAATGCTGATTAGAAGGAATTTCGAAGAGTACTATCTGTGGGTTCCACATACACACTTCCTTTGAATGTGTGAATAGTTTGGGTAACACACAATGGCACATCTCAGGATGGCTCAGGGACTGAGGGAGAGGACACCAGTTCTTAGACGTGACACTGCAGGTCCTGTTGGAGCAGGTCCAGAGAAGAGGGTTAATTAAATTGGATCCAAGTAAGTCAGTGAGACAGAAAACAATACACCTTTCTTTGTGGATATTGTTAATTATTAACATAATTTACATACTTAATTAATTGTATATAAGTTGATTCTCCTCTTCTCTTTAAATAAAACTTCTGATACATTAAATTAATTATTAAACAAATTTAATAAAAATTAAACCAAATGATTTTTAAAAATATTCTAAATCTTACTTGACCTGAACAATGACAAAATTATTTTTAATGTTCCATAAAGTACAAATACAAAGAGAACATTATTCACTTTACATTCTATGGACAAACGTTTCTCAGGTTGTCAATTATATATTCATAGAATCATAGAATCCCTACAGTGTGGAAACAGGCCCTTTGGACCAACAAGTCCACACTGAACCTCAGAGCATCCCACCCAGACCCATCACCCTAAAACAACGTACATTTCGTCTTTTTTGAGGCGGCACGGTGGCTCAGTGGTTAGCACTGCAGCCTCACAGCGCCAGGGACCCGGGTTCAATTTCCACCCTCGGGTGACTGTCTGTGTGGAGTTTGCACATTCTCCCTGTGTCTGCGTAGGTTTCCTCTAGGTGCTCTGGTTTCCTCCCGCAATCTAAAGATGTGCAGGCTAGGTGGATTGGCCATGCTAAATTGCCCCTAGTGTTTAGGGATGTGTAGATAAGGTGGGTTATAGGGGGATGGGTCTGGGTGGGATACTCCAGTGGTTGGTTTGGACTGTTTGGGCCAAAGGGCAGTGTGGAGGAGCAGAGGGATCTTGGGGTTCACGTCCACAGTTCCCTGAAAGCAGCCACCCAGGTGGATAGCGTTGTTAAGAAGGTGTATGCTGTGTTAGTTTTCATTAATAGAGGGATTGAGTTCAAGAGCTGTGAAGTTATGCTCCAGCTATAAAAAACCCTGGTTCAGCCACATCTGGAGTATTGTGTCCATTTCTGGTTGCCTCATTACAGGAAAGATGTGGAAGCGTTGGAAAAGCTGTGGAGGACATTTACCAGGATGTTGCTTGGAATGGAAGGAAGGTCTTACGAGGAAAGGTTGAGAGAGCTAGGGCTTTTCTGTTTAGAACGACGAAGGATGAGTGGTGATGTGATAGAGGTGTACAAGATGATCAGAGGTATAGATAGAATGGACAGCCAGAGACTTTTTTCTAGCGTGGAGGTAGCTATTACGAGGGGGCATAGTTTTAAAGTGAGTGGAGGTAGATATAGGGGAGACGTCAGAGGTAGGTTCTTTACTCAGAGAGTGGTAGGGGCGTGGAACGCATTGCTGGAGAGGGTAGTGGAGTCGGCCTCATTAGGGACATTTAAGCGGCTATTAGATAGGCATTTGGATGATAGTATAAGGTAGCGGTGGAGGTTAGATAGACCTTAGGATTAAGGTAAAAGTGTGGCACAACATCGTGGGCCAAAGGACCTGTACTGTGCTGTACTGTTCTATGTTCTACGTTCTAAGGGCCTGTTTCCACACTGTAGGGATTCTATGATAACCCACCTAATCTACACATCCCTGAACACTGGGCAATTTAGCAAGGCCAATCCACCCAGCCTGCACATCTTTGGACTGTGGGAAGAAACCGGAGCACCGGGAGGAAACCCAAGCAGACACAGGGAGAATGTGCAAACTTCAGACAGAATGTTCCCGGAGGGTGGAATTGAACCCGGGTCCCTGGCGCTGTGAGGCAGTAGAGCAAACCACGTCCTGCCCCTGTCCTGAATCCGGGCACTTGTCCAGCAACACAGGAAATAATTGTTTCCTTTAGAATTTTCAATAAATACTGTTATGATGATGGATCAGGGTCCTCATTTAGTTATAAACAAATTGAACTTTTAGTTCCAAAATATGCTTTTTTTAAATGACAACTACTACAGCCAAAAGATGACTGTGGTTGTAAATTCAAACCATCTGGTGGCAATGAATGCTTAGGTCTGAATCTTACTAGAAATCAGCTATGTGTCATTTTTGGCAAATTCATGGAGGGTTTCTGTACTCAAGGCCTATCTTCTGGAAGTCACCTCATTATCTATGCCCCACACGCTTATGGTGCCCCACTCTTGCTATTCTCCTACTTGCCATAGGAAAAAGTTCTTGCCACTACTGCGGCATTCTGGAACCCTGGATCCAGCATTATCTTTGAATCCCCACTGTAAACCTGATCAAACACTGACAGTCCAGCGTGGCCCTACATTGTGAATACCGTGGGATACCAACCACAAACCAACACACCTCAGTGCACATGGGTGGCATTGCTGACACTTTATTGCACATCCAAGTATATATTCTTCTATCTATTGTTGTTTTAAGTTCAAATCTACACAACTTACTTGCCCTTTGCCATACACCTTCTGACAATCCCATATAAGTCAGTGCTACTCTTACACAAATACCTAATGTAGTCCAGCATCTTATCAGTACTCAATGTGAGACCATCATATACCGAAAAGCCATCACTAATCACAAGGAGAAATCCAACAAACAGAAGCTGCATTAATGACTTGGAATGATATAGATTGCTTGCCTTTACTGCACTGACAAATTTGCAATCACTGCATCCAGCTCTCACTTATGTGAACAGGGTATCAATTAAGTCCTGTCTGGTTTATTGCACTTGATGCTGCTACGCTCTGTCATTCAGGTGATGTTGGTTCTGCTCAATGTTCTCATCTTCATCCTCAGAAAACTGCGCTCACTTTCCCAGCTCCTTGGAGCCTAACACATTTCCTCTTTGCTTCAGTTGTGTTTCACACAGCATGTCAAGAGTACTCTATATGGACCCCCCAAACTATTAGAACCTCTTCTTTAGCAGGCTTGTTGTCTGCTCCATGGTAGGCATGATTAAAGTGCCTGCTGCGTTGTATCTACACTCCTCCTCAGCCAGGGGTTGCATAATGGAGTTATCAGTCATGGTTCACAGAGCCTTGTAATGCAGCAGGAACATATGAGTTCTCAAAGATATAGGGTATGGTAACTCCTAGGGCACCTGGTATAGGCTTCTAAGATATGGTAAAGATGATCACAGATGACATCTACTTTGACGGGATAGAAGCTTTCAAAAGTGAGTTAATGAAGAGTTCAGAAGCAGTGTGTTGCCGTCAGAGTGAAGCGTAAGGCTGGTAGGAGTAGGGAACAATGGATGAATAAAGATATTGAGGCTCTAGTCAAGAATAAGATGAAGGCATATGTTAGGTATAGACAACTGGGATTGAGTGAATCTCTTGAAGAGTACAAGGAGTATAGGAGCATTCTTAAGAGGGAAATAAGGAGGGCCGAAAGGGGATATGAGATAGCCCTGGTAGATAAGGAAAGGTATAATTCAAAGAGATTTTACAAGTACATTAAGAGCAAACGAGCACCTAGGGAGAGAATAGGCCTCTTAAAGACCAACAAGGTCATCTATGTGTGGAACCACAGGAGATAGGAGAGATACTAAACAAATATTCCACACCAGTTTTTACAATGGAGAAAAACATGAAGGTGAGGGAACTCGGGGAAATAAATATTGATGCCTTGAAAGCAGTCCACGTTACAGGAGAGGAGGTGCTGGAAGTCTTAATAAACATAAAGGTGGATTAATCTCTTTGAGCTGATCAAGTGTACTCCAGGAATTTGTAGGAAGCCAAGGAAGAAATTGCGGGGCCCCAGCAGAGATATTTGTATCATCTACAACCAAAGATGAGGTGCCAGAGAGCTCAAGAGTAACTAATGTTGTGCCTTTATTTAAGAAAGCTTTAAGGAGATGCCAGGGAAATGTAGACTAGTGAATCTGACATCAGCGGTGGGCAAGTTGGCAGAGGGGATTCCAAGAGACAGGATTTACATGCATTTAGAGAGGCATGGGCTGAGTAGGGATATTCAGCATGGCTTTGTGCGTGGGAAATCATATGTCACAAATGTGATCGAATTTTTTAAGGACGTTACCAAAATGATAGATGACAACACAGTGGTAGACGTTGTCTACATGGACTTTGGTAAAGCCTTTGACAGGGCTCCATATAATGGATTTGATTAGTAAAGTTAGATCACATGGGATTCAGGGAGATCTTGTCAGTTGGATGGAAAATTGCCTTGATGGTAGGAGACAGAGGGCGATGGTGAGGAGTTATGTTTCAGACTGGAGGCCTATGATCAGCAGTGTTCCACAGGGATCGGAGCTGGGTCCACTGTTGTTCATCATTTATATAAATTATTTGAATGAGAATTTAGGAGGCATGGTTAGTAAGCTTGCAGATGACACCAAAATTTGTGGGATAGTCAACAGTGAAGGAGATTAAGATTACAAAAGGATCTTGATCAATTGGGCCAATTGGCTGAGAAGTGGCAGATGGAATTTAATTAGGATAAAGGCAAGGTATTGCATTTTGCTAAAATGAACAAGCGTGGGACTTATACAGTTAATGGGTGGGCCCTGGGTAGCGTTGTCGCACAGAGAGATCTAGGGGTTCAGGTACATAGTTCTTTGAAACTTGTGTCACAGGTAGACAGAATGGTGAAGAAGGTATTTAGCATGCCTTCATTGCTCAGATCATTGAGTATAGGAGTTGGGACATCATGTTGAGATCGTGCAGACGTCGGTGAGGCCACTTTTGGAGTACTGCATACAGTTCTGGTCATCCTGCTTTGGGAAGGAAATTATTAAATTGAGAGACTTCAGAAAAGATTTACCAGGATGTTGCCGGAACTGGAGAGTCTGAGTTATAAGGAGAGGCTGGGACTATTTTCATTGCAGAGTAGGAGGTTGAGGGGTGACCATATATAGGTTTATAAAATCATGAGGGTGTTGTGACGTTGGTTAGAGTATTTGATGTTTGAAAAATGATAGGGAGGAAGAATGTGTGGTCCCTTTAAAAGATGATTTTTTTAGGCTTGAAGATTTTAAAAAAATGTCTGCAGGCAGCAGCAGATGTGTAGAGAGTTCTTGAAATTGAAACATTGTATCAAAAGGCTTAACTGTTAGCAGGCAAAACAGTATTTTATGAAGACAACAGGTTTCAAATTTGGCCAATTATTTTAAACCAGGCCCTTGATACCGAAACCAAATTAAATTTAAATCTGACAGTTTTCACAACCTCAGACCAATCCAATTGTAAGAAATTAATAGGCCATCAAGGGTATAAAAGAAGAGGGTATTTGAAAATTGGTACGTGAGCAAACTGCCATCTGTTAAGAGAACTGCTCACAACAGCTGTCAGCTCTAAAGAAAGAGAAAATCGTTGGCTCACATGGAGATTTCTAAGATCTCAGAGTAAGCAGCATCTAAATAAAAGTGCGACAGCACTCTTAGCTAATATTCCTGACACAATAATTTGACGAAGGAATGCATTCCTGACTGCAGAACAGCAGAGAAGGGAAAGAACATTCCAGAAGAATTATCCTGGCTGTAATTTTGAGAGATAAAGCTATAACTTGGGGTTGGGGACTAAGCGTGGTGTGTCAAAATTTGCAGATGACACTAAGGTGAGTGGTAGAGCAAAGTGTGCAGATTACACAAAGTCTGCAGAGGGATATAGATAGTCTAAGTGAGTGGGCAAAGGTCTGGCAGATGGAGTACAATGTTGATAAGTGTGAGGTCATTCATTTTGGTAGGAATAGCAGCAAAATGGACTATGTTTTAAATGGTAAAAAATTGTAGCATGCTGCTGTGCAGAGGGACTTGGGTGTCCTTGTGCATGAATCACTAAAAGTAGGATTGCAGGTGCAGCAGGTAATTAAAAAGGCAAATGGAATTTTGTCTGCCATTGCTCGAGGGATGGAGTTTAAAAACAGGGAGGCTATGCTGCAGCTGTATAGGGTCCTGGTGAGACCACACCTGGAGTACTGTGTGCATTTTTGGTCTCCTTACTTGAGAAGGGATATACTAGCACTGGAGGGGGTGCAGAGGAGATTCACTCAGTTGATTCCAGAGTTGAGAGGATTGGATTATGAGGAGAGACTGAGTAGACTGGGATTATACTCATTGGAATTCAGAAGAATGAGGGGAGATCTTATAGAAACAATAAAGATTATGAAGGGAATAGATAAGGTGGAGGCAAGGAGGTTGTTTCTGCTAGCAGGTGAAACTAGGACTAGAGGGCATAGCCTCAAAATAAAGGGAAGCAGATGTAGGACTGAGGTCAGGAGGAACTTCTTCACCCAATGGGTTGTGAATCTGTGGAATTCCCTGCCCAGTGAAGCGGTTGAAGCTACCTCGCTGAATGTTTTTAAGGCAAGGCTAGATAAGTTTTTGAACAGTAAAGGAATTAAGGGTTATGGTGAGTGGGCGGGCAAGTGGGGCTGAGCCTCAAAAGGATCAGCCATGATCTTATTAAATGGCGGGGCAGGCTCGAGGGGCCAGATGGCCTACTCCTGCTCCTAGTTCTTATGTTCTTATGAATTGTTTGGTCTGTTAGTAGTTCTGTTAATTTGTTCACTGTTAGAGTTAGATAAATAAATTGTTATTTGTTGCTCATCAAGTGAGTATCAGGAATTTCTTTCATTTAAGCACTCCCTTAAAACAGAGGGTGAGAGGCTGATTGTACTACTTTTCACAATTCCTTTAATGATTACAAGGCACGGTAAGCTTCTCTGGGCATTTCGGTATTAATTGTCAGAGAGTTGTCGACCACCCCTTCGTAACAAGGGGCATACATAAGGCAAATAGCAAAAGTCTTTTCTGTAGGGCGGGGGAGTTCAAATCTAGGAGGCATATTTTTAAGGTGAGAGGAGAAAGATTTAAAAAGACCTGAGGAGCAACGTTTTCACAGAGTGTGGTTCACATGTGGAATGAACTGCCAGAGGATGTGGTGGATGCAGGTACAATTACAACATTTAAAAGACATTTGGATGGGTACATGAATAGGAAAGGCTTAGAGGGATATAGGCCAAATGCAGGCTAGTGGGGCTAGTTTAGTTTGGGAAACTTGGTCAGCATCGATGAATTGGACCGTAGGGTCTCTTTTGGGGCTGAGAGACTCTAAAATTTGATGAGTCTATGAACACTTTTCTATTGATGGACTCAGCTACATTATAAAGTGGTTCTCTTAACATGATGTGCAGACAGTCCATTGTCTCCTGCACCTGGCAGAAGCCAGCTACATTGGCAAAGCCTACTGTCTGGGCTGGACCACTGTGCCTGGAACACAGGAACCAGATGGAATAGTTTGATCTTCAACATATGGCACAGCTTCAGTATATTTGTGAGTTAAGGACTGCGAGATTTCAGTGGCTTCATGGAAGGAGCATAGAAGTCTAACACAGAAGTCACCTTAATGTTCAAGCAGATATGATGCCCACCTACTTCTTATGCTGCAAATCCCACTCCAGCAGCTGGCATTGTTTGCGACTGTGTCCGGGGAATATCCTCCGTCTGCTGTGATACTATGCCTTGCTTATCTGGAGGAAATGACATCCAGGATGCTAGACTCTGGGTATCTTATATCTCCTGTGCATCTGGAGGAGACCTTCAGTTTCCACCTTTGCTGTTAGAGGATGTTCTGCATCAGCTGGAGGTTAACTTTCTAGCTTATTTGTTCCCTTTCCAGTTCTCTGTGCCTTCATTGCACTGCAGCAACAATGGCCTCTCTCCATTTCCAGTGTGGCATTTATAAGTCATTTAAATTCAGGCTGCATTAGGATGGTGAATCTTAGGCTCAGTCTGGTAATCAATGGAAATTTAGAACCTACAGACTCACAGAACTTCTGACTTGCCTTGCTTTTCAATGCAGAGAGAAACCCAGGCAGATTGGTGCAATGATTATGCACGGGGGTTAGACATGTTAGTGAACGGCTAAGTATTGCCATATCTGCAACATATGGCTGCTCAGCAATACACTGCATATGCGGCAGCCAAATCGCCATGTTGAAAGTTTAAGGAGCCCTCAGTTGAGCCCAGGGGGCTGTCATTAGCCAAGGGCTCTCACTCAATCAGGTAAGTATGCACAACAATCAGGAGCAGTGGTCCCATATCCTTACAGTCAGAGAAGTGAGTCATTGTCATTCCTGCAGATCCAGAACACTGAGATAACACAATAATGGTTAATCAGTCGAGGAGCTGCACAGAAACCAGTCAGAAGTCTGGTTGGTCATTATTTGGGGCTATCCTTCTAAGTCAGTCGGGAAGTGGGCATGGTCAGTCCAAGGGCCTGTTCACTAAAAGTCATGGGGAAATGTTATGAAGGGTCACTGTTGTGCTGAGCTTTGGGTAAGTCGATTGTAGAATTTGGAGGCAGCATATTGGGCTATATATTGAGTCATAATTGTGAAGTGGGCAATTAACACATTAGGATGGGAGATAGTACAGCATACGAGGGCATGACGGTTTGGGAGATGGTGGTCATTACCATGGCTCCAACAAAATGGTCAGTCGCGTTCATTTCATTTCCTGCAATCTGGTTCGGTCTTTAATGCTACTGATCTGTTGCGTGTTCCCAGCATTTTAAAACATTATTACAACCTACTAGGCAAGTCAGGAATTGGTTTCCTTTTAACAAAACATAAACAAACCTTTTATATTTCCCTGTTATGAGCAAAAGGTCAAAATAGCCAATGCCTGTAAAGTGAATGTTGCCTGGGTTTGAGCAGTCTGCTGTTTACCTGATTAGTGTAATAGCCTGGAGTGAGGAAACTGACTGAAACATTAATGTCAAAAACTCTTGTAGATGCAGGGCCCAGACTGTTTTTTGTTGTATGTTGTGTATTCACATACTGTGCCTGAAAGATTCTGTAAAGGTTATAAAATGTACTTTCATTATTATGTAAATAATCTCATAAAATCTTTCCTGGCTCCTTTAACTCTCTTCTAACTGCCTTCAGTGAAATCTCAATTTCACTTTTCTCCACAATTATCAGTAGCACTTGACTCTGCCCTGGATTGATACCCACAAGTGCTTCAAATGCATGGAGTAGCTTTCTGAGAGATTAGAGCATCCTTTTTTTTCAGCTGTTGTTTGTGACTGATATATTTTCAAAATAATTAGAAAAATGTCAAAATCTAAAGAATGACGATTTGAAAATGACTGGTATGTGTGGAGTGTCAGATAATAAGTCTCTGCAGGTGACCAAGTGTGTTAGACAGTGTGAGTAAAGTGTCAACAGCTGACTAACAAGCAAAGAGATGACCTATAATCCGATTAAATGAGGCAGAGAGATAATTACAAAAAATTAAAAATAAGGTGATGCTAGAGACAAACTAAATGACTGGAATAACATGATAGGTATAAGAGTTGCATGCCGAGGGTCTAACCAACTAATAAGTAATCCAAAACTGTACAAACTAATTAAGGTAGAGATTGTAAATAACAATTTATCAAGGTGATGTTGTCAAAAGAGGACAGTAAGGAAGATTTTACAGATACAGAACAGTGTGATGGGGTCACATGTGGTGCAACATGAACCCAAGATCACGGCTTAAACTGTCTGCATGGGTACGGAACTTGGCTATCAGTCTCTGCTCAGCGATTCTGCATAGTTGTGTATCTCAAGGTCTGCCTTGGAGGAGGCTTAACCGAAGATCGGAGGCTGAATGTCCTTGACTGCTGGGAGGGAACATTCCTGTCCGGCGATTGTTGTGCAGTGTCCTTTCATCTGTTGTCATCTGCATGTTCTCGCCAATATAACTTGCCTCGGGGCAACCCTGCCTGCAGCGTATGAGATAGACAACATTGGCCGAGTCACATGAGTATCTGCCATGTACGTGGTGGATGGTGTTCCCACATGTGATGTTAGTGTCCAAGTTGATGATCTGACATGTCTTGCAGATGTTGCCATGACAGGTTTGTGTGGTGTTGTTGTTGATGTTGTCCCGAAGACTGGTTTTTTTGCTGCGATAAATAGTCTGTTTAAGGTTTGGTGGTGTTTTGAAAGTGAGAAGTGGAGATGTACGGAAGATCTTGGCGAGATGCTTATTGTCATCAATAATGTGTTGAAGGCTGCGAAGAACATGGTGTAGTTTCTCCACTCTGGGGAAGTACTGGACAACGAAGGGTACTCTATCAATCATGTCCTGCGTCTGTCTTCTGAGGAGGTTGTTGTGGTTTTTCACTGTGGCACGTCGGAACTGGTGATTGATGAGTTGAGCATTGAATCCCGGTCTTATGAGGCATCTTTCAAAACCTTTAGGTGTCTGTTGTGTTCCTCTTGCTCTGAGCAGATCCTGTGAATGTGCAGGATGACTTCTTTAATTCCTTTAGGGTGGAAGCTACAGAAGTGCAGCATTATGAGGTTATCCGTGGGCTTGTGTTAGAGTGAGGTACTGAGGTGTCCGTCCTTGATGGAGATGTGTCCAAGAATGAGGCTGGAGAGTAGTCAATTGTAAGTCTGATGATGGGCTGAAACTTGTGGATATCACTGTGTCATTGTTTCAGTGATTCTTTGCCATGAGACCAAAGGAAGAAAATGTTGTTGATGTATTTGGTGTGTAGCATTGGTTGGGGCTCCTGCACAACAAAGAAGTCTTGTTCGAACCTGTGCATGAAAATATTGGCATATTGGGGTGCAGATTTGGTCCCCTTGGGTGTTCCGTGTGTCTGGATGAAGAACTGGTTGTCAAAGGTGAAGACGTTGTAGTCGAGGATGAAGCAGATGAGTTGTAGGATGGCATCTGGAAATTGGCAGTTGTTGATATTATGTAGTGAGGCTGTTGCAGAGATGCTGTCATCGTGGGGCGTGCTGGTGTAGAGTACTGAAACGTCCATTGTGATGAGGAACGCTCTTGGTTTGACTGGTCCATGGGTGCTGAGTTTCTGTAAGAAATATGTAGTGTTGTGACAGAAGCTGGGGGTTCCCTGTACCATGGGTTTCAAGATGCTCTCGACGTAGCCAGAGAAGTTCTCACACAGGGTCCCATTGCCTGATATGATTGGCCGTCCACATGTGTTGGCTTTGTGTATCTTTGGAAGGCAGTAGAAGTCTCCTACTTGAGAAGTACATGGGATGAGAGTGCATAGGACACTCTGAAGGTCTGGATCAAAAGTCTTGATCAGTCCGTTGAGTTGTCGGGTGTGTTCTTTGGTTGGATCGGCAGCTAGTTGTCTCTAGCATTCCTGGTTGTTCAGTTGTTGGTATGCTTCTTTGTAGTAGTCCATTTTATTCTATATAACAATGGCTCCTCCTTTGTCTGCTGGTTTGATGACAATGTTGCAACTGGTCTTGAGAGCACGGATGGCATTGTGTTGTGCTTGGGTGACGTTCTGAGCTATCTTGAGAGTGTGGCTGAAGAATCTGGCGTTAACGCATCTCCTGACAGCATGAGCATACATGTAGAGCCTAGGGCAGTGGCTTTCCAAAGGGGTCCAATTTGACTCCTTCTTCTTTGGTTGCTGCACGACGGATCTCGCTGTTGACTGTTTCGGTTCATTGGTTGTTTCATTGGGCTCGCTGCTGACATCTTTAGGTTTGTGGAAGACTTCCTGGAGCCTCCTTCACCTGATGAATTCCCCTGTGTCTGCCGTGATACTGATGGGGTCCATTTTGGTGGTGGAGCAGAAGTTGAGCTCTTGGCTGAGAACTTTGATTCCGTCCGTTCGAAGGGTGTGGTCAGACAAGTAGATGATGGATTTCCTTCTGACGGTGCCACTTTCAACTGTGGATCAGGGGAAGCGTGATTATTGCTGGTTGTGATGGCAATTTTCCCCAGTTTCTTGTCCTTGGTGTGCATGTAGGTGGTGTAGTTCTGTTGCCCCATCTGCACGGCAGTGTTTCATAACAGTTTTGCTGTATCTTGAGCGCAGAGATTTGTTATCTGACACTTCACTCACACCAGTTGTAAGATCTTTTGATCTCACATCCCATGATCTCTCTGATTATAAACTCAGTGTCTGTGAGCTCTTCTTTCTCACTGCACCTGACAAAGGAGCAGTGCTTTGAAAGCTTGTGATTTCAAATAAACCTGTTGGACTATAACCTGGTGTTGTGTGACTTCTGACTTTGCCCACCCCAGTCCAACACTGGCACCACCACATCGCAATTTGAAAATGACAAATAATTAGCCTTTTTTATGTATTATTTGCACCAGGTACCAACTCAAAGAAGAGTGAAAAAGCCAACAACTTAACATAATGGCATGAATTTTGCATTGAGGATAACAAGGAAGCTAACAGCACTCAACATTTTAATTAGACAACCATTTCTGGACTCTGTAGGAACATGGTAACAGAGCAACACAGGAAGGTGAGCAAGTCATTCATTCTATAAAGGACAAAGCAGCAAGGACTTACAGAAGTGCAACATGCCAGGTACACACCTGCTTTGAGCTGTCAGATTTCAGAAGTGCGTAGTTTCTCCATAGGGTAGCAAATAACTGGAAAGATGTAGTTAATTCGAGCAAGTTGTGGTATTAATGAGATATAAATGCATGCAGATGGGTCTCTCACTATCTGATGATGACATACCCAACTCAGCACCTGGATGGATGGAACTTAGTAACTGAAGTTTATCTCAGAGACAAGATCCCGATTTTTGTTGCTTTTCATGTGATTAAATTCATCTGCTGTCATAATTCTTGCCATTTCTAGGGATGCAAAATTCTACCCTACATCTCTATTTTGCACCAGTTCACTCTGCCATCTGTATTTCAGATAATCAGATCACACCAGAAGGTGAATTTTGAAAGACAAAGGGTATCCACTGACTCCCTGTTTCATAGCTGCTGTGTTTAACCCAAACACCGCAGAGTGTGACAGCTGAATCTATATTGGTAGCTGCTTGCCTCTGAATCACAAAGCCCTTGGAGGAAATCCCACTCTAATGGTTGAGTACAAAAATCAAGGCTGACATTCCAGTGAGTTCTGATGGTGCATTTCACTGAGGTGCTATTTTTCTGATTAGATGTTAAAACATTGCTTCATCTGCCTGTTTGGATCGATTCTATGGCACATTTGAAGAAGAGCAGGGGGATTTGTTTCCAGTGTTGTGGCTTAAATTTATTTATTAATCTATATCACATTTGCTACCTTGCAATGCTGCTGGTGGGAATTTTCATTGCACATATCTGCTGTTGTGTTTCCTACATTATAGCTATGACAAGCTTCAAAAATGCGTCATTGACTGGAAAGCACCCTGAGACATCAGCTGGTTGTGAAAGTACAATAAAATGTAATTATTAAGAATATATTGAAAGCCATGTTATATTGCAGAAGAAATGGTTCTAATACCTAGGATCACTGTCTTAAAACTTTGATTATATATATTTTTAGGATTTTATATTAAAGAGAACTAACATTTTGAGGTTTCCAGTTAATCACATTTCAAGTAGAATTGCCTGTTGAGAAAGGTATTGAACTTGTTAAAACATCCTGTCAGCAGCTTGTAATAGTCTCAAGCATCTCAAGATTGTCAGTTCTGTGTGAAACAGTGTATATTGATAAGAGCTTGATGCCTGCTTGTCCAAAGATATTCATTGATCCTTTGCTTTAAAATTCGCACTATAAAACAGCTCAATGCCTCTTAAGAAATAATGGTTCTGCCCTTAGCAATACCTTAGTAAGAACTCTTATATATTTTAATTTGAATATCCTCCTAATATATTGATCATTTAAGTATATCAATAAAATAAGTTATTTCTACGTTAGAAAGACATTGTCTTTGCTTATCTTTCCTGTGCCATACAGCTGAACCTGATAATAAGAGATCCCAGGAGATACATGAGCATGAAGTTCCTATAATTCAGTAAAGGCAACTAACCTACATTTTGTGACAGGGTTGCAACATGGAATAAGGAATTCTTATCTTAACTTTCAATCATTTGATATCCAGAGATAGTATCAATACAAAGAGGAGTTTTTATCTCTTGGTCCTGTGACTCCAACCATGAAGGCGGGATGGGGGATTAGAAAGAGAGAGGCAAGTGGCTTTTAGCCAATTGAAGTGGCTAATACAGCTATGCTATAATATGCCACAAAGGGCATCAGACTTAAGGATAAATATTAAAGTTTTCAAGACACATTTGGCACATTCACACCATCCCTCCTATGTTGACAACTCTCCATAGACACAGCTTAACATCAAATCAGGACAGTGCATTTGCCTCTGCTGTCAGAACCAGTGGGGATCAGAATTCTGTCAGGGGAATAACAATATTCTCACTGCCTTCACTGCTTTTTGTTAAGTATATTTATCATTCTTGCTTAATATATTCTATTTTGATTCACTACACATATTACTTCATCATGCTAACATGACACAGCCTTTGCTGTATTTTCCTGGGATCTCAGCCAGGTAATTCATTTGCCCAAGTTTCTTCACTGTAAGATATGAATGATTGAACAAGGACCTTAAGGGTTTCCCTGACATTGGTGATGGCACGAACAAATAATCTCTTGGCTGAAAAGTTTGAGTTCTTAATTGTTTGTTTGCCTTTTGTTTCATCACTGTTTAGGAGAACTTAAAGAGTTCCTGGGCTGCTTCACACATTTACGAGAGTCAGTCTCGGAACTCTGCTATGTAGCTTAATATGGAGACATCCTCCTTCAGTACTGAAAGCCTCTCCTTGAGGAGCTTCAGAAAACCTTGCACTTGGTGCCCAAAAACTAATTCAGACTAAGAAAAAACAATGGACTCCTTGCTTAAGTTCCTAGCCATGAACTGAAAGGGATCTAGTTCTTTTGTAGTGTTTTTGGGGTACTCATGGCAGTAGGCCTTGACCAATGTTTTTAGTGTATGGTGACACCATTCCAGTACCCTCTTTTACAACGGGTGTTACAATGAAGACTTCTGCTGGGTCATGCTCAGCTTAATCATGACTTCCTAGAATATTTCAGACATGAAATTTGAGCGCTGGTCCAAAGGGATCAGAATAGGCAGACCATAGCTTGTGAAGAATTGGGTCAATTCCCTCAACACTGTTTCGGTGGATGTGATCCTCAGGGGAATAGCCTCGTGGAGATGAATAGCTACATTCATGATAGTAGGGATATTGTGCTAGCTCCACTTTGGTTTGGATAGGGACACCACACAATCAACTAACACTTTGCTGAATGGGTTTCTTAAAAACCAGCAAGGTACAGGTTTTATCGCAGATATTGACTGGGTGCTAGAAATTGCAGATATTGACTGGGTGCTAGAAATTAAGGATATTGACCGGGTGCTAGAAATTGCAGATATTGACCGGGTGCTAGAAATTGCAGATATTGACTGGGTGCTAGAAGTCAGTTGAGGATACATAGGAGGTTGAATGAAATGACTTTTAAAAGTCACTGGAAGACTTGCCCTGATGTGGCAGGTTGAAGGGAGTCTGATGATAAGGGATGGATTTGAATTTGAATCCACAGAACTACATATCTGCTTCGGTGTAATATGTAAACTGTTCATGAAATATTTCAGTTGTATTAGACAATTAATATGATAGTACCTTGTCTGAAGTTTGGTGCAGCCTATTAAGTAATATTTAGTCTATATTGATTTCAATATGTTAGTTATAAAGTTTTATAAAGATAAATTTTGTGTGCAATGCTTTCTGTTAGTTGCAGGGAAATTGATTTCTGTTTTTTAATTGTTATTAGTCTCTGTGGGCATCAAAACACTGTACTCAAAAACTTACTGAAACTTTGTGGGCGGCTGTGGGTGAGATGGATGATAAATATTATTCTTTTACTTGTAACAGCAAAATTGAGAGTAATTTCAATGTCTATTTGAAATGATTTGACAATTTATATGTGATTAGATTCTTAATCTTAGATTTGTGTCAGGAAACAAAACATGCCTTAATCTCAGTGTCAATATTTCCCAATACTATTCAACAAAACAAGCGGTTAAGTTGATCTAATAAACATAAATCACAGGACCCACATTGGGGACATTACTTTTGGTTCAAGATATCTTTGCAAACTTTTCAATATTATTTTCAACATAGTTTCTGTACATAATCAGGGCAAGTAGCTTTTCTTGTCAGTATGAGATGTTACTTGCAAAAACAAAGTATTGCAGATGCTGTAAATATGAAATACTTCTACTTGCTTTCCATTCTTAAATGAACCTTTTCTTGACTCATTTTATGATCAACCTGCTGATCTCAGAGAGACTTTGTATGACGTGTTCGTAACAAGGGACACTCCACGATGCCCCAGCCCCAATTGAATAGGTAGGACCTGTGCTCACTGAAGCTCGTGAGAATTATGAGACACCCTACTGAAATGTGCAACATTCTCAGAGAGCTTGACAGGTTAGATGAAGAAAGGTTGTTTCTCCTTGTTGGAGGATCTCGGACCAGAGGTCGGATTCATTGGATAAGGTTTTGCCCATTTAAGGCAGAGATGAAGAATAATTGTTTTCTTCAGAGGGTAGCGAACATGTGGAAGTCATTACCACAGAGGGCTAATAAATCAGGTTTTTATACTCAAGGCTGAGCAAGACAAATCTTTCATCAATAAGGGCATTATGTGTTATGGGGATAAAGCAAGAGAGTGGAGTTGAGGGTTATCAGATCTGCCATGATCTCATTGAATGATAGAGCAGACTTGATGGGCTGAATGGTCTGCTTCAGTTCCTATGGTCTTATACAGTGTCTTGTTTAACAACAAAATAAAGCAATTTGCCAATTAGCTATACCTATCTGCACTGTCACAAAAAATTATCCCCATTGTATTTGGTAGTGATTTCCATCAAAAACTATTGAACTAGAAATTCTGCCCACTCATGAGACTGAAGTCCAAAAAGATTGAGCATGTAAGGCAGATAATTGGAGTAGAACTCATTTATGATAGACATTCGACTCTCCTTAGGCCTGTGTGACCTTATCTGTAGAAGGCAACTAGTCGAAGTTGAGTTATGGAAATGTTAAAGTTTGTTTGATTAGGCGTTCGGGCCAAAGGGTATTTTTACAGAATGTCTCCTCAGAATAAAAAAGTAGAATGCAGCACACCTGAGAGTACAATATGGAAGAAATGAGCTTAACTAACTGAACAGCATTTTCTGTACATGTTTTATATTATATGTATGTATACGTATATTATAAGTGGGCCGAAGGGCCTGTACTGTGCTGTACTGTTCTATGTTCTATGTTCTATATGTATTTATGAAGACACCATTCATAATAGTCTGGAATATACTGATAAAATATAACAATTCAATAAAAGACAGAATCAAAATCAATAAAGGGAAAATTACATTCACATTATAATTAACTGAAAGAGAGTTAATGCTTTAAACGTGCATTAAGGTGTAGCCAATTTGTCGGTTAATACTATTGAAGTGGACACAAGTTTTTGCTCTTGTTCTTACAGTTGTTCCTGTGAGCAAATGCTTACAATATATTTTAATGCTAACCATGTATTTGTTAAACACTCATTAATAAGCAATACAGAGCTCCTCCCTAAGCTGGCTAATAATGGGAAAACATTATTTTTCTATTTTGAGCCAGTGAAGTTATAGTAGTGGACAGAATGCTGATGGCATGTTTCCTCCTTTGGGGGAATCTAGAACTAGGGATCACAGTTTTAAAATAAGGCCTCTCCCATTTAACATGGATCAAAGAAGAAGCTTCTTCTCTCAGAGTGTCATCAGTGTTTGGAATTTTCTTCCAGCGAACAGTGGAGGCTGAGTCATCGAATATATTCAAGGCTAAATTAGCCAGATTTTTGATTAGCATGACAATCAAATGTTATGAGAAACAGGCATGAAAGTGGAATTAAAGCCACGCTCAGTTCAACAATGAATTAGTTGAATGGCTTACTCTTGTTTCTATTTCTTATGCACTTCGACCAGTTAGAATCTGCAAAGGCAGCATGTCTGACATTTAAGTGAAATAACTGTGCAAGATTGCATAAATGTAAAGTATGAAAAATCTCCACCAATTCTGATTGGAAACCATGGTTCATGCTGGGGCATCAGTGTAATCTTAAAGTTATGGTCATCAGTTAGGTTATGCTTTTCATAAGAGATGCTTGAGGTGATAAGGTTGAATGACCTCCTTTCATGCAGTTAACATTCTATGTCTCCATGATTAGTATAACGCTCAGTTAAAATGTCAGCATTGCATTATCATTAAATACAGTAGGTGCTCAGGGACACATAGTGCCAACAGGACTGTTGTGAAGACATGTGTCATGTCAAAAATGAACATTGCTGAGGCCAGGCGCCAACTCTCCGACACCTCCTCCTACCGCCCCCCGGATCATGACCCCACCCCCGAGCACCAAACCATCATCTCCCAAACCATCCACAACCTCATCACCTCAGGTGACCTCACACCCACCGCCTCCAACTTCATCGTTCCCCAACCCCTCACCGCCCGCTTCTATCTCCTTCCCAAAATCCACAAACCTGAATGCCCTGGTCGACCCATTGTCTTCGCCTGCTCCTGCCCCACCGAACTCATCTCCACCTACCGAGACTCCATTTTCACCCCCTTGGTCCAAGAACTCCCTACCTACGTTCGTGACACCACCCACGCCCTCCACCTCCTCCAGAACTTCCAATTCCCCGGTCCCCAACACCTCATTTTTACGATGGACGTCCAGTCCCTTTACACCTGTATTCCCCATGCAGATGGCCTAAAGGCCCTCCGCTTCTTCCTGTCCCGCAGAACTGACCAATCCCCCTCCACCGACACCCTCAACTGCTTAGCCGAACTCGGCCTCACCCTCAACAACTTCTCTTTCAATTCCTCCCACTTCCTACAGACAAAGGGGGTGGCCATGGGTACCCGCATGGGCCCGAGCTATGCCTGCCTCTTTGTAGGTTACGAGGAACAATCCCTCTTCCTACACTGGCCCTAAACCCCACCTCTTCCTCCGTTACATTGATGACTGTATCGGCGCTGCCTCGTGCTCCCACGAGGAGCTCGAACAGTTCATCCACTTCACCAACACCTTCCACCCCAACCTGAAGTTCACCTGGACCATCTCCAACACTTCTCTCTCCTTCCTGGACCTCTCTGTCTCCATCTCGGGCAACCACCTAGAAACCGATGTCCATTTCAAGCCCACCGACTTCCACAGCTACCTGGAATACACCTCCTCCCACCCACCTTCCTGCAAAAATGCCATCCCCTATTCCCAATTCCTTCGCCTCCGCCGCATCTGCTCCCAGGATGAGGCATTCCACTCCCGTACATCTCAGATGTCCTCATTCTTCAAGGACCGCAACCTCCCCCCCACAGTGGTCGAGAACGCCCTCGACCGTGTCTCCCGCATTTCCCGTAACTCATCCCTCACGCCCCGTCCCCGCAATAATAACCAAAAAAAATCCCCCTCGTCCTCACGTACCACCCCACCAACCTCCGGATCCAACGCATCATCCTCCGACACTTCCGCCATCTGCAATCAGACCCCACCACCAAAGACATTTTTCCCTCCCCACCCTTATCTGCCTTCCGGAGGGACCACTCCCTCCGCGACTCCCTTGTCCGCTCCACACTCCCCTCCAGCCCCACCACACCCGGCACTTTTCCCTGCAACCGCAGGAAGTGCTACACCTGCCCCCACACCTCCTCCCTCACCCCAATCCCAGGCCCCAAGAAGACTTTCCACATCAGGCAGAGGTTCACCTGCACATCTGCCAATGTGGTATACTGCATCCGCTGTCCCCGTTGTGGCTTCCTCTACATCGGGGAAACCAAGCGGAGGCTTGCAGAACACCTGCGCTCAGTTCGCAACAAACAACTGCACCTCCCAGTCGCGAACCATTTCAACTCCCCCTCCCGTTCCTCAGACAACATGTCCATCCTGGGCCTCCTGCAATGCTACAGTGATGCCACCCGAAGGCTGCAGGACCAGCAAATCATATTCAGCCTGGGAACCCTGCAGCCGAATGGTATCAATGTGGATTTCACAAGCTTCAAAATCTCCCCTCCCCCAACCGCATCCCAAAACCAGCCCAGCTCATCTCCACCTCCCTAACCTGTTTTTCCTCTCACTTATCCCCTCCTCCCACCTCAAGCCCCACAACCATCTCCTATCTACTAACATCATCCCGCCCCCTTGACCTGTCCGTCCTCCCTGGACTGACCTATTTCCTCCCTACCCCCCCCACCTACACCCACCTTTACTGGCTCCATCCCCGCCTCTTCGACTTGTCTGCCTCCTCTCCACCTATCCTCTCCTCTATCCATCCTCTATCCGCCTCCCCCTCTCTCTATTTATTTCAGAACCCTCTTCCCCTCCCCCATTTCTGATGAAGGGTTTAGGCCCGAAACGTCAAGTTTTCCTGCTCCTATGATGCTGCTTGGCCTGCTGTGTTCATCCAGCTCCACACCTTGTTATCTCGGATTCTCCAGCATCTGCAGTACCTTTTATCTGTGAGTTAATTTCAGTGACTGGCAAGATAAACATTATTTTTTTTAAAAATGCAGTTTTTAAGCAAAATGGGAAAATATAGAAAATAGCTGCCCCAATTTCCATTACTATGTAGTCCGAAGAGATGTGACAGTAATGAAGGGTCTCGGAAAACCCCAGCAGAGATGACAAACCTCTGTAATTGCATAACCAGTTTTCTTCCTGATTTATCAAAATGGAGATATTCACAACATTCCAGATGGAAGAATGAAGCATTCAGAAGTTTAGACTATTATTCTTAAGAAGACTGTGCAGATCTAAGCTAATCAAAGCTATAATTTGCAATATGGGATGCATGTTTGAACTTCTGTTGACAGTTAAAGGAAAGTAATGTGATCAACCAGGCTTTATGTGTATTTATCAAGGACATATCTTGGCAGAAAACCAACTGTACCTACTGTTGCCGCTTTCTCTGGCTGTCCAAAATGGCACCCTGTTTCCTGAGTTTGTGTATGCACTCCCACAGCAGGGAGAGAACTTTTAAAGGAAGATTTCAGTTTCCACAGATGGACACCCAAAAGAAGAAGACATCAGCTCCAATCTTTAAACCACCAACAGAGGACCAAGGTCATTGGTTAGCTACAGTCAGACCTGATAACAGTGACAAACTCTTATTTATATTTTCAATACTAGTGTAAATTATTCTGACCAAAATTAACTTCTTCCACTCTGTACTCTGTATTTTTGCATGTTTGGTTCAAGTATGTGTGTTTACATGTGGGCTGCAGAAGTCAGAACATAATTTTTTAAAAATATTTTTCTTCCTGGTTATGTTTACAGCGTTGAAATCTTACTTGGTAACCTCAATAAAATCTATCTGCCCAGATCCTTATAAACTTCATATAAACAGAAAAGTGTGCACTGTTTTCGTAAATACATCTTTTGTCAAATACAAAACTCTTGCCTGTTTGTAACAGCTTAACTTATTTGCTAATATTCAAGCAAAGTGACTATGACATAATTGCATTCGGGTTTTCAATATAATAAAGATATTCAATTTTGGAGTCCAACAAGATGTTTAGTAACATGTTGTGATATGACAATGGGACCTTTCTGGAGCTGAAAATAGCACTCAGCTGCTGCATCTGGCAGTTTTCATGTACTTTGTCATTTTTCCTTTGCTGATAGTGCAAAGCAAGAACAGTCTATATGTGTCATGACTATGTACCCAAATGTGTAAGTAGGACAAGTGCTTTGGCACATCCAGTGATTTGCTGCTTTTAAAATCTATTTAGAAACCTGATTTTTGGTGCTGTGAGGGATCTTTATTGTAAAATGGCAGCTCACAGTTCGTAAATTGTGTTATGTTATTTGTCCAGAGGTATCACGCAAGATAACTTTACCTGTACCAGTCGTATGTAATTGAAAATAAAAATAGACATTGTTTTAAATACTGAAAAAATACTTAGCTTACAGGTAACAGGGTCTGAAAAACAGCTTACAATTAAATGAAATTAAGGATATTGAAACAAAACTAGTCTTTTCAGATACAGTATTACATATTTCACATGATCTATTAACCCAAGGCCCTGTCTGCCTGTGCAGGTGGTAACTGAAATAAAAATCCTGTCACACAATTTGAGCCAGATCAGAAACCTTCCAATCTTCTGGCTAATATTGATTCTTTTAAACCAAAACAACAGTTTAATAGATCATTCTCCTTACTTGCTGTTTGAGGAACTGTTTTGCTATATACAAGTTGACTGCCGGATTTGCTTATGAAGCATTGACCCTTCTCGAAAAGTAATTAATTTGTTGTTAAACGCTTTGGGGCTCTCCCGGAATTTGGTCAGATGCCAAACAGTTACAAACTCCTCTCATGGACCCATAGTTATATTTTCAATACTGTTTCCTCATTTCAGATCTCTAGCATTTGCTGGCCTCCTTAAGAAATTCGGCCATGTGAAAGGGTGACTTTTAAAAAATTTCTCATCGATTACCTTCTTTCAAAACATAGAATTTGCTCAGTTTGGTAATTATACGACATTTCCATGAATGTATTCAAATGTTCTTTTAAAGGAAAGCCATTCCATAGGATATTTATCTCAACACATTCTTTTTTAAAAAAGAAATCAAATGGAGTTAGTTCCAGCCTTGAGGTATCACAAGGCCTTCTGATTACAATGGATTTCCCACATTCTTGCGTGAGCCAATTAGAATAAAAGGTTTATAAGATTCTGTAATTGAACAAGTAGTTATGTATCTGGTGGGCTTTAGCTAGATGTCAGAGACCATTGCAATCCGAAGGAAGAATTAGAAACTTTATGTAACCTGCCCCAGAAAATATTTTTAATTATTAGATCAGATTTTTTTTTAATAAATCTTGCAGCAAACTGAATTAATTATCAAACTCTGGCCTAGAAATACAGCCATGTCTTTAGAGAGTTACAATCAGGCCTCTTGTATAAATTAATGATACGCATCATTTAAAATCTTAACTCCCTAGACGTTACACCACTGTATTTAGATTGAATATGTGAAATGATTGACTGTTTTCCTATTATATTTTAAATGAACTGTCACAAGCGTGTGTGAAAGTTCACTATCCTTATCAAAATTCTGTAAGGTAATAAATGGCTCTTGTTATAAATTCTGTTAAAGAGTCAGGTCACTGCCAAATTACCATATTTTAGTGTTTTAAGAGACAGTCTACTTTATTTGCCCTACTTCATTTTCTTTCTGGCTAAACAGTTCATATCCTTAATGAGCTTTGGTTATAAATTGAATGTTTTGAGGAAAGAAAGCCATAGTTTGCTTGGCAAATCTATGATGTATTCTGTTCACTCAGTGACCCCATTTTGAAAGCAATTCAGTTCATCATTGTTATCAGTTTCTCTATTATTTGGTGCATCCTAAGCACGATTATTGACTATTGAAATGGAGTATTAGCATTAGATGTGCAGCTTATTATTTGTTACAAATCGGGTTAATAAACTAATGTTTCCCCGTTCAGACAGCGAAACAAATAATTCCAAAAGCAGACTTTTATCATTGAGATCTATGGCTCCAATTTTGATCCATAAAAGAAAGGAAAAATGGGGTGATGTCTGCTGCTGAGCTGGGCAGTAAACTCATTTTCACAATTTACTAAAAACGTCTACAGTGTGGAGGGAAACATTACAACATGATACTGATGGTGAAATGATAGTAGAAGTGGGGGTGAATCTGGAGCAAGACGCTAACAAGAGGTAGAGCATAATCGAGAGAAACACCTTGGGAGGTAACAGTCTCAATACATGTTGCTTTCTGGTCCCTGGCTCTGATTTATACTCCAAATTTAGTATTCTTGTACTTATTCTTGAAGTAGATTTCTTGATGGTCCAAAAACTGCAGAGTGTGAATACACCTTATGGTAGATTTTTGTTTGCACATCCTGGGTGATAATCATATATTCTTACAGCTGCATTTTTCAGCCTCCCACAGCATCCCCCCTCTGCCCCCAAACAGGGTGAGTTCTTGGAGAGGAGGGACATGTAAAATTTAATGTATCACAAACCTTCCTAGGAGACATGTAGAAGTCGTGTAATTAGCCTACATCATCAGTAGGTGTGAAAATTTGGGATGGATAGATGTGGAATAAATGGATAACTAAGCAGCTACTTTAAAAGGAGCAACTAAGCATGTGCAAAAGGAACTATGTCGTCGTGCTGTCTGGTCATATGAAACTGGAGTTTGAGTTTGTAGAGATCCAGAATTTGCCCTTTCTTACCACCCCTTATGTATAAAAGAAAATATATTGCAAATATATACGTTTTCTCACAAAAGCGTATATTTAATTTGGAAAAAAATCTAGGGGAATCCTATGATATTTGCTTTCAGATGGATAAATATCTTCCAGCAAATTATAGGAACTAGGATGAATTATGAAATTGAGCATCTGCACACCATTGCGCTTCATAGGTGAACTACACTTTTTGGTAGCATAGTGGAAAATACAAAAAGAAGTTGACAGATCCCAAATAAATAAATGACCTATTTTTCTATATACGAAACTATCAATAGTCTCAAAATTATTCCATCTAATAAATTCCATAATTCTTTTTAAAGAATGATTTTGTTGCACTTTTCCACAATATTCTAAAAATACTGCAGCTAGGTTGCTATTATATTTAACTGGAACTGCTGGAAACCTCACCAGAATATATAAGAGATTATGTAGATGTTATCTGATTAAGCATGTAATGCTCGCTCCTGGCGATACCACAGTTAGATGCTCATTGTATGTCTTGACTACCAGCAGTGACTGAACCTCAATCAACCCTCTTTTTCTGAACAGCTTTTTCAGTTCTCAGTGGGTCTTTCCATCATGAAGAACTTTTGATAGTCTGCCTGTCTCATCCCATGGATAGCAATATCTTGTTGACTGATTAATAGAACTGCATTGGCTATGAGAACATAATACATTCGCCACCCTCTGAGCTGCTAGACAATGTAAGGAGTGAGAATATTAGAAAAATGAATAGGCGAATATGACTTCATTAAAGGTTTTAACCATTTTGCACTTGCTAGATGCGCATGTTCTGTGACATGTTAGTTTGTTTAAAAAAACTTGTCAGTAAATCATATGGAAGCATGAATAGGAATGTCATGATTATTGTTTAACATCACTTCTCATTTATGAATTTTGTTTGAAAATTATGATATTGCAAAGGAATCTGGATTTTAAATTGAGAAGTATTTTATGAAAACTGTAGAATTCTAACCTGATCAGATGTGTGGCTTTGCGAATGGGTGACAGGTTAACATTGCTGTAATAGCTATTGTGTCACAGACGTGACAGGAAATCATTGACTTTGGTCTTTAAACTGAGCATGATCCACGTACAAACCTCCAATGGAACAGCTATTTGAATAACCAAAGCACTAATTATCTGATTTTTAAACCCTGATGTCTGGATTAACTATGTCTGTGCAAGTGACGCATACTTCCAGAACCTTACCAGGGAGAACAAGGAAAATTGGAATTTAAAGGGGCTGAGCATGTTATAGGCAAGAAATGCTTTAAATCCTGAGCTGTTACACTTGCTTCCCTGTCAAGATAGATAGATTTTTGATCCAAGGACTAATTCTGAGACTGTGCTTTTAATTCTTTGTGAGTAATTCCTACTAGTTTAAAAATTAAGCTGAAATGTTGTATCTCCTGACATTTTGCTGTCTTGAAATTCAATACAGACACAAAAGCAGACAGCCTGTCATGGTCATGAACAGACCTCAGTCAAATCAAGCGAGATAGCCTTTGTTCAGGGCTCCCGAACACAGGGGCCAAGTGATGTCTCTGATACCAGTTATCGGCATTAGCAAGCTGTTTCGGGTCTGGCTAGTGATAAAAAGGAGACTAGAATCAGATAAGAAGAGTGCTGTAGGGCTGGGGTAAGTAATTAATGAGGTGGCGTTGGTACAATGCAGTGAGGAAAGTCACTAGACCTGCCAGAGAGAAGCCCTTCATGAAACACGATGAATCTGTCATTAAGTTAAAAAGAAATATAAGATTCAACCCTATATCTTGTTAACTATGAGAATTTTAAAAAATTTGACCAGGGAATAGTGTTTCTTTAACCCCCCCAAACCAAGCATACACTGTAGTTTCCCAGATTGAAAGAAAATATTGGTAGCAGACTTCACCATGAGTAGCAGAGCGATGAACTTGCATGCCCATACAACACCACAAGTCCTCCACAGCATACCAAAACAGTGACTTTACAAAAACTGAAATACAAAATATTTGACTGGTGTCTGTTCGTTCTAATTAGCTTACAGCTGATGAAGACTGACTTACTTAACATTAATCACTGTTGGCAATGTATATTGAATTCACTTTTCCCTTGTATATTAATTCAGAGCTTTTAGTCCTGTCATAGAGGTGACACTTGATCCTTAGGGAATGAATTTTCCCTAGAAATTGAAATTCCGGAAGATAATAAATCAAACAATTTCCTACATTTTTCTCTTTGTGTGGAATAGCCTGCAGAGATTACATTGTGTCAGTTAATCAAAGCATTAAATTGTTTTACATGCTGTTCTTTTACAGAATGAAGTGTATGTTCTTGATGCTTAAAATTTCACAAAAGAGCTGTATCCTGGGTGCCAGATAGGAGACAGAATATGATTTTATAATGCACATCACAGCTTTTTGATACTGGTTGGCCTATTTTCATCACAAACTTAGAAACTACTTAATTTTTAAAAATATATATTTTTAATCCTTTTTATTTGGTGTATTTGCACCCATGATCTGTTCATTGTGAATTACTAAGCATACTAAAGGTTTTATACAATTTTGTACTAATTATCTTGTTAACCTTCTAACTATACGTAACATTTCCTTTTTGTCATTCACCACAGGCAGTTTTCTAAACATGCTAATATACCATTCATTCTAAGACACAATTTTTTTCTAATTCTTACACTGCAGCTCACATGGACTATTTTCATGGATTCTTTTTAATTTCTTGAAATGAAATTTCACCAACTAAGTAGGATTCAGCCTATCATTAATTGATACGTTTAAGCATCTGACATTATTGTAGCCATACACAAAGTCTCTTAATACTGTCACTGATGTGCCTGAGTTATCAATTATGTAGTTAGGGATTGGCAATAAATACTGGCCTAGCAAGTAGTGTCCACATTCCATGAATGAATTTTTTAAAAATAGAAACACACCAAGGTTCTTCTAAGAATTATGTAAATAGATAGGATTAGAAGGAAATGGATGCATTATGAATGTATACAACTATGTGCCTGACCTCAAATATAGCCAAATGTCACCACTAGAATTTCTCGGATAAGACCAAGTAACGGTGTAATATTGGATAATAGTTGGGGAGGCAATAGAGGTGAAACCAATCATCAGCCTGAAGTGCAATTGAGAGTGTTGTGAGCCTGCAAGGATACTCAACCAAGCTAAGGAAATACATTTACCTTCTTGTTATTGGTCCCATTCATGCCAGGAAAAGATCACCAGAGAAAGTGCAACACCAGCTGTTTTTGTTCAAGGCAGCTCGATTTCTCAGATCAGTCTGAATTAAAGCTTCAATTGCAACATTTTCTACTGCTCGAATGAACCAAATATAACTGCAATGCTTAACAAACCTGTCACTATACTAATCATACCTTTCTCTGCTTATTTGTAACAATTGGGTCTTCATAATCAAAACTTTCAAGTACAAATATTTAAGACTTTTTTTTTCAAATTTTTGTCAAACATGCTGCACTTATAAGTTAGTGTGCTATGCATTGTCATGTTGCTTAGGAACCCAAGACCTGCACATAATACATAGCTCAGCACCTTTCAATATTGCAAGACCTTGCTTATTACGGTATTTCAGTAATTAATAGCATTATAAAGTGTAGCATTAATAAAGTGAAAATAAAAATGTAGGAAGATAAATACAATACTGCTCCATTCATAAAAATAAATGAAAAGAGATTCACACAATAGTTACATTCTCTTGACACTTTCCTGTGTGGTTTTTGAGACTTGAATTCAACCAAAGAAATTTAGACAAATTTCTCTCCATGAATACCTGCTAATAATTTGAAAATGATATTAATTATTCAAAGACAATTGAAGAAGCCATAAGTGTTTAGTACAGAACAACCTGAGTTCATTGGATTTGTTATGAGGCCACTGACTGACAGTTTAAGTCGGATTTATCCACTCATTTCCTTTATGTGATCAGCTAAAGAATAGAAAAGAAGAAAGAGTTGTGCTCATTAAGCAGATAGACCTGGAAAGGATAAATGTTAAATTTATTTTGCTAATTATTTCGCTTTACATAAATATTTCTGTTTTGAGCTGTGAAAACATTTTGTTCACTGGAATATTTAAGGCTAATTTTAATGACGTAAAAGATTAATTTTTTTTCCACCTCAGAAAACTTATTGGCTATACTGTTTTCATTGGTACAATTACTGCTGGGGAGAATCAGTTCTTTGTGACATAAAGCCATAATATTTGAATCAATATTTGAGATAAAGGTCCATGCCCCAAGCATTGTATAATCAGTCCTCAATCCAGTGTGAATTAATCATTAACTTTTGCTCATTTTCCTTCTACGTCACGTCAAAGTGTGAAGTCATACTGGACAATGACTCCACAGGCTGACCTCCAGTATTTTACCCATGTGACCATTTCTTAAAAGCAAATCTAACAATGAATATTTACAAGTTATTCAAATATGGTTGGCACAATGAGCCACCTATTCTTATCTGCCATCCCTCTACATGGACTTTTTATTGAGTCAGTGAGTTTCAGTAAGGAGTGGGGGCTGTGATTGACGTTCAACCTGTCACATCTGAATCCCCTTCCCGCACTGTTTCCCTTCCCTCAATTAGCTTTGGGGTTCGTGGCCATAATAAAGAACCTTGTTCGTAATTAGAAATCAACACACGCAGCACATAGTGGAATTGACACCAGTCACCTAACTGGTCTGTCTGCCTACTGTCTTTTTTCAAAACATTATATGGCCAGTTTAGTCATAAGGGAAGCCTTCCCAAGCATTTAATCCAATCTTTTGCTTTACTTAGTTTAAATGATAGGAAGAAGGTTTTTAAAGAAGTTACTCTGTTCCAGCTTTTCACCTCTAATTTGTTTAGTTGGCAAGGAGAGCAGTGGATCTGTGAATTCCTCCTTAACAAATGCCAATGTTGGTCTGTATCATAAGACAGGGTTTGTGGGATGGAAAAGACCACCCATTATTTTGCTCCTCGCTTTCAATATAGAACGTTTAAAAACTGCAAAGAGTTGTCCCAGGATTTTAATTATGAATTGTAGATATTTGGTGCTTGGTAGCAATGTTGAAAAGATGTATTTTAAAAGGAATTAAACTGGATAGAATCATAGAATCCCTACAGCATGGAAGCAGGCCATTTGGCCCATCGAGTCCACACAGGCCCTCCAAACAACATCATGCCCAGACCCACCACACCCCCACCGTATGACTGTAACCTGCATTTCACATGGCTAACCCACCCAGTCTGCATATCCCTGAACACTATGGGCATCTTAACATGGTCAACCCACCTAACCTGCACATCTTTGGACTGTGGAAAGAAACTGGACCATCAATAGGAAACTCATGTAATTGCGAGGATAATATGCAAACTCCAAATAGACAGTTGCCTGAGGCTGGAATCAAACCTAGGTCCTTGACACTGTGAGGCAGCAGTGTTAATCATTGAGCCACTGTATTGGAACTTGCTACTTTTTAAAAATATTATCCCTTTTATACTGGAATCATTTTAGAGAATGGTGTATCTCTTGGTTTGATCTTTTTATGTTTCTTTAAATTGTTATTTATTTTACTTTGAATTGTTTTCTTCTTAAAACTGATATCTGAACTAATTTTGTCAGAATCAGTAGAACTATAGAATGCAATCCATTCTCTAAAATAGGTTATCATTTTTTTGTTCATCAGCTAAGTTTCATTTCTGTACTGTTCACATCTAGCCTATGTATCAAAATCTCTCTGTTGCATGACAGGGTTCTGAACTGGTAGTCACTGAAAAGAGGGCACTCAGCAATTTGCTGACCTGCTTATTTCCCTGACAGAAGAAGGCACAAAACCCCTCTGTACTCATATTTCTTTGCTACATCTTTCACTATTTCCTTAAACTTACAATAAAGAGCATTGAAACCATTAGGTCAACTTCTATATCAGAAAAATACTGATAGGACAGATTCAGAACTGCTGTGAAATGACAGAAGGGACTTAAATGCCAAATAAGACAGGTGCGATGACCCATTTGATGCAGTGGTGTGATTGGTGATTTACACTGTAAGTTTAGCTGCTTAGTGTGATCTGACTGTCAATAGCTTCCTCCAAAATTTTTTACATTTCTAACTAGACTGGCCCAGGGAGCATGGTAGCCATTTTTGCCCAGCAGTTCAACAAATATCATAATGCAAAGTATTTCATTTTGATTGGACACAAAGATTAATTGCTGGGAACAACAGAAGGAGTGTCCCAGATCCATAAAACTGCCATTTCATACGATAAACTATATTTAAATCTAAATGTTATGAGAAAAGCTGGGACGAACGTCTAGGAGTCCTTCACCTTGTAACTTTCTGGATGAATACTTTTTGTAACAACTTCAACTTCGTGCTCCTATGTGGCTTATTTCTGCAAGTGTTTATGTCATTAAGTCAAAACAATCATTCTCTTTATAGCCACAGCCAGTGCTTAAATGGAAGCATTGTCAAAATAACAGTTAATAATAAATTTTGAACAAAATGACAATTCAATGGAACAGCCTATTTTTCAACAAGTCTTGATCAGCAAACACATTAGAATCTCATATAAGTGTAATCAGAGAATACATTTAAAGTCAATAAACCATGCTACTCTCAGGCCACTAGCACCATTAGATTTAGTTCTAAGTGGCAGTGGTGTGGAAACTGCTGTTAATCTAAAGACCAGAATTCCTGCTACAAACTTGAGCACATAAACTAACTAATGATGGAGTCATGCATTATTGAACGTACCATCCTATGGTGGAGACATTGAAATGGGATTCAAGATGCCACTTGAGGTGGCCATTAACAAGTTCATGGCTCAATTCAAAGAGCAGGGATCTCTTCTCAATGTTTTTTCCCTGGCCAAAATCACCAAAACCAAATAATCCGGTCATTCGTTGTTTTACTGTTTATGAGATATTGCTAAGCAACATTCTTGGTCATGCTGAGAATTTGATAACCCGTTACATCAATCTTTTGACTTTTTTTATTGACTTTTTTGGTCAATAAATACTGCTTGGCTCACACATGTGTACTAGTTTTGTAGGTGATGAAAGCATGAGTGCTGCATAGAAAAAACATATCAAGCATAGCTCACTACCGTCATGACAAGAGGGATAAATAGAGATTTTAAAAATGAGGTTTATTTTCATTCATCAAATGTGATTATCGCTGGCTACATCAGCATTTATTTCCAATTACAAGTATCCCCTGAGAAGGTGATGGTGAGCTGCCTTCTTGAACTGTTGTAGTGTTTGGGGTGTAGGGACACCCATGGTGCTAATAGAAAGTAATTCTAGGATTTTATCGCAGCAAAAGTGAAGAGCTGCAATATAGTTTCAAGTTAGTATAGTGTATGGCATGGAGGGGAACTTCTAAGGGAATTTGTGTTCCCATGCATTTGTTGCCCTTGTCTTTCCAGGTGGTAGAGGTCATTGGTTTGGAAGCTGAGGAGAATTGGTACAGTGTATCTTGTAGATGGTACACACTGCTGCCACCATTATGAAAGGAGTAAATGTTCAAGGTGGAGAATGGGGAATGAATCAAGTAAGCTGCTTGTCCTGAATCTTACTGAGCTGTTGAGTTTTGATGGAGTTACAATTATCCAGACAAGTAAAGAGTATTCCAGCACACTTCTGACTTTGCCTTTAGACAGGCATTGAGGAGACTAGAGGTGAATTATTCACCACAGAATGCATAGCCTCTGACATGCTGTGGTAGCCACAGTATTTATATGGCTTGTCTAGTTCAATGGTAACACTTAGGATATTATTGCAAGGGTCTAAGAGGTTGTGATGCTATTAAATATCAAAGGAAAATGGTTAGGTTCTTTGTCATTTAAGTTGGTCATTGTTGGGCGCTTAAGTGGCACAAATATTATTGCCGAAGCCTGAATGTTGTCCAGGTCTTGCTTCATATGAACACGAACTGCTTCATCATTTTTGGAATTGTAAAGGGGCGGAACACTATGCCATCATCAGTGAAAATCTCCACTGCTGAACTTAAAATGGAGCGAAGGTTATTGATGAAGCAGCTGAAGATGCTATGATCAAAATTCCATGGGACAGAGAGTTGTAAATGAAACCAGTATTCAGAGATGCAGCATCTTGACCTCACAGTAGAGATTATATTTGGCCGTCTGTGGTCTAAAGCCACTGCCCTGCTCTGCGTTACAACGTATATGACAATGTACGTTGAATCTACTTGTATTGTTACACAGTAACTCAGAGCTTTTGGACCTACCATTATCTTAAGGAGTTTAATTTCCCTGGATACTGAAATTCCTTTTGATAAGAATTGCTTGCGCTGCCAAAAGTATCTTCTAAGCGGATGGTTTAAACAGTCTAGTGTGTGCAAAGGCCTCTGCTCTGACAAGAAGAGTCTTGTAGCATAAGCAAGATGTAGTTTATTGTAACTAATTGTAAGTTATAAACAGGCTCTAATTTACACCAAAGATTGTTAATAGGGCCTATCCTTGGGCCTGTCGTCATGAGATCCTATGTTTCTCTCTCTCTCCAAGTCATCATGACATAACTACATTAACCTTTCACATCCTTCCAGATGCATAAAGAACAATGATAATTCAAAGAATTTCCTATATTTTTAGCTTGATATGGACTAATAGGAGTGCAAGCTTGAGACTGTCCTGAAACCTTGACAACCGAGAAATATTGATAAATTATAAACCCACCTTATACTTTTGCAAAAAATGTTAAAGAGAATAGAAAAGATGTCTCTGAGGGAGGATTCACTCCCTCAGCACCATCATAGTATTCTATGTGGTGTTTAAGTTAAAGCATCCGTCCCTGACTCCAAGGACTTTGGAACGTTGGTCTTGGAGGACCTAGGCAGGTGCTGTGCTGTACATTCTCAGCTCCATATTGTTTGAGGTAAAAGAACCTGTAGCCATTAAAATATAAGTAAAGTGATGCACACATACTAATCTTTGCTAAACTTTAGCAATAAATACTCCTAAGAACACGAATACATTTGTTACAAGATCTGTAACAAGATTTGTTACATTTATCTCTCCCTAAGCTAACTATATTTTCTCAAAACTGCAACCTGTGTCAATCTCCAAGGGAAAATTTAACAAGTAACTTCACTGGTTTGGAGGATTTATATAATTTACAACTTAAGTGGATCTGCGAAAACTTGGTGTTCTCTGTGGGTGCAGTGTGGAAAATATTCCAGTGAACAAAACTAAATCTATCATCTCTATGGGAACAGAATTCAGACACATTTGATGAAAATAGATAGTTTATATGCCAATCAAATGCTAATTGAAGTGTCACACAATAATTACGTTTGTCTCAAGTTGGTCAGGTTAAAGCTATTAATAATTATTATTATTGTTACTTTTGGGGGATTTCTGCGCAGCACAAATACTGAGAGCAAAACAAAGACATGCTACAAATATGGCAAACAAAAGCTACTTTTTGCAGTTTACTAGATGCCCTACTGCATGAGAAGTTAAAACACATTCATTTTTGGGAAGAGCATTTTCAAGAAATCTTCTCATTTGTAGTCTCCGTATCAATATTCGGTACTAAAACTAGCCCAAATCTCTAGGCTTTGAAGTCTTTGCATTAAATTGCCATGTTATGTCCCTTAAGCAAGCATCCAGCTGTAAATCATAGCAATTAACACATTTCCTCTTTTAAAGCAGTTATCTCCTCACAGCTGGTACTTCTGACTTCACAGTACTGTGGTGATGAATTCTTTAGCTACAGTAACACTTTCTTCAAAGACGGATTGCTACCTGCTGTAATAACTCCAAAGCATGTGTCATTTAAAGGTGTGTTGGCCTCCAGATTTCCCAATGGCTTTCTACTTGAAGATCAATTTTAGTCTCGGGTAATCCACTCAATTCTTGAATACACAGTTATTACTGTCCAGCATGGGGCTGGATGAACACAGCAGGTCAAGCAGCATCATAGGAGCAGGAAAACTTGACGTTTCGGGCCTAAACCCTTCATCAGAAATGGGGGAGGGGAAGAGGGTTCTGAAATAAATAGGGAGAGAGGGGGAGGCGGATAGAGGATGGATAGAGGAGAGGATAGGTGGAGAGGAGGCAGACAAGTCGAAGAGGCGGGGATGGAGCCAGTAAAGGTGAGTGTAGGTAGGGGGGTAGGGAGGAGATAGGTCAGTCCAGGGAGGACGGACAGGTCAAGGGGGCGGGATGATGTTAGTAGATAGGAGATGGGGGTGTGGCTTGAGGTGGGAGGAGGGGATAAAAATCAGAAAGCTTGATTTTGAGAACAGATTTTTTTGGATTCACTTATGGGACATGGGTATCACTGACCGGCCAGCATTTATTGACTTTCACTAGTTGCTCTTGAGAAGGTGGTGGTGAGCTACCTTCTTGAACCACTGTAGTTCATGCACTGTAGTTTGATCAACAATGCCCTTAAGGAGGAAATTTCAGGATTTTGACCCAGTGACAATGAAGGAACAATGGTACATTTTTAAATCAGAATGGTGAGTAGCTTGCAGGGAAACCTGGAGGTTGTGGTGTTCCTGTATTTCTCCTGCCTTGTCCTTCTGGGTGGAAGTGGATGTGGTTTGGAAGGTGCTGTCTAAGGATCTTTATTTCCAATTTTCTCCTTAAGTTTAAATGCTAACTTTTGAACCTTGCTATTGAGCAATGGCCCCCTTAAGCCCATGTGTTTACATCTCATTATTAGCCCAACTCAACATATTTTATAAGCCACTTCACATTCTCCTCTCCTTCCCTGAGAAACTAAATGGCCCAAATTTCCATTTGTAAAAAAGAGAAAGTACCTAACGGCTGCAGCTTGTTGATTATTTGTCCCAGCCATCATCCAATTTTTCCTTCACCACAATGTCCCTGCATGCTCCATGGACACTGTTCTACTCCACTGTTTGCCCAAGCAAGTCAGCATTAACCACTAGCCTCACTATATCATCATACCTGCTCTAGGTCCAACTATCACACTACTTCAGCCCTTAAATTTGGAGCTTTGGAACACCTATCACATACATGTTTCTGCCAGGTTGCTTTGCAGACTGGGATACACAGGCATATTGTACATCAAAATAGGAAGAATCTAGCTGTTCTCAGTTCACTTATTTGCATTCACTCAAGTTTACATTGTTTGCATTGCCTTTTAGTGCAGAGGGAAATGTAGGCATTTTGTCACATTAAGGAGCAGTGAACAGTCAAATGGTGGCTATGTCACTGTATAGTACTGTATGATATCAATGTTTCTCTTCTAGTGTGTGCTAGCAGCATATACAGAAGATATACTGAATGTGCTTCAACCAAACAGCCAAATCTGAATGTCAAATTGGAGCTTGATGTCTTTATTGCAGTTAAGAGTGACTATGGTCAGTCAGGGTTGCTGCCACAGTCAAACAAGAGGTTTGGCTGAGAAATTTGCTCAGCCTGGTGGTGAAAATCCCTCCAATAAACTCTGTGATTTGCACTTAACCAAAGAACTGTATGATTCAGCTCTTAGTTCTTTGATATTTCTCTCTTTCAACCATTACATTGAAAGTAAGCATATTATGATTGCTCTTAGATAAATGTTTACACACTGTCCCACATTGAATGTTGAACCAAAAGTTAAGAGCCCATGGAATCGAAGGCAAGTTGGCAAACTGAATCCAAAATTGGCATGCAAATATGAGGCAAGAGTGATGGTGGAGAGTTGTTTTTGTGATTGACTGTGTGAGACCAGTGACGTACCACAGGGATCAGTGATGGGACCCTTACTGTTTGTTATGTGCTTTCACGACTTGGATGTGAATGTGGAAGTATGTTTAGTAAGTTTGCAGATGTCACTAAAATTGATGGTGTTGTTGATAGTAAGGAGTATGGTCTCAAGCTGCAGTCTGATATTGATCACATGACAAATTTAGCAGAGCAATTGCAGATAGAACTTATTCCTGATAACTGCAAGATGATGTATTTTGGGAGGTCTAATGAGGGAAAGATTTACAGAATGAATGGTGGGTTCCCAGGGAGTACTGAGGAACAAAGGGAATTGGTGTATAACTCTGTAGATCCCTGAAGGTGTCAACACAGGTAGACAGGGTGGTGAAGATTGGATCATTACCTTCAGTAGCATGAGGATAAAATATAGGAGCAAGGAAGTCTTGTCACAACTTTATAAAAATGATGGAATACAGTGTGCAGTTTTGGTCACCACATTACTGGAAGGATTGATAACACTGGAAAGGGTGCAGAGGAGGTTCCCCAGGATGTTGCCTGGGATGTAAGTCTCAGCTATGAAAAGACACTGGATAGGCTAGGTTTGTTTTCCTTGGAGCAGAGGAGGCTGATTGCATACCTTATTGAGGTGTACAAAATTATGAGAGGCATAGACAAAGAAGATTATGAGAATCATTTCCCCATACCAGATATGTCTAAGACCAGAGGGCATAAGTTTAAGGTGAGGACTAAGTGGTTTAGAGGCAATTGGAAGAAACATTTTTTTTTTCACCCAGATTGTGGTAGAAATATGGAACAGGCTGTCTGAGGCAGTGATGGAGGCAAATACTCTTGCAATATTTAAGAAACATCTGGATGAGTTTTTAAAATGCTAGGACATAGTAAGCTACAGACCAAGTGCAGATAAATGGGAATAATAACATTTGGTGTTTGTTGATTAGCTTACACATTGTGGGCTGAAGGCCTGTTCTATGCTGTATGACTCTGGATCTGCGCTATCGTCATCAATATATTTAACCACCCTTTCAAAAAACTCAATTAAATTAGAAGACAAGATCTCCCTCTAACAAATCTGTGCTGGCTGTGCCTGATCAATCCCTGACTTTTCAAGTATTGATTAATCCTTTTCTTCAGAACTTTTTTCCAATAATTTCCCTACTACTGACGTCAGACTGACTGCTCTGTAATTACCTGGCCTATCCCTGCTGTCATTCCTGAACAAAGGAAACCAATCCACCAGTCATCTGAGGCCAGCAAAGTATTAAATAGCTCTAACATAACACAGTGTGGAGCTGGAGGCACACAGCAGGCCAGGCAGCATCAGAGGAGCAAGAAAGCTGACGTTTCGGGTCAGGATGCTGACCGAAAATGTCAACTTCCCTGCTCTTCTAATGCCGCCTGGCCTGCTGTGTTCCTTCAGCTCCACACTGTGTTATCTCTGACTCCAGCATCGGCAGTTCTTACTATCTCTATTAAGTAGCTCTGTCAGGATCCCAGCAATCTCCTCCCTTATCTCCCATAGCAGCCTGGGATACATCCTATCAGGCCCTGTGGATTTATGCACCTTCATGTCTACTAAAACATCTATTATGTTCTCCTTATTAATCTTAATGTGTTCTAGAACCTTACCATCTAAGCAGAAATCCCCAAGTACAGTGTCTTTCTCCTCTGTGAACACAGATAAGAAGTATTCATTTAAGACGTCACCTACATCCACTGTCTCCACACTAGGTTATCCCTTTGGTTTCTAATAAACCTCATTCTTTTCCTTTTCAATATATTTTATAAAAAAAACTTGGGGTTTTCCGTAATCCTATCTGCCAAAGATGTTTTGTGCCTCCACTTTCCAAAATATAGACTTGCCTGCAAATACTTGCTTCCAGTCTATATTTTCCAGATCCTGTCTATTGTTATTGAAATCAGCTTGCCCCAGTTTAGACATGTCTTCTGCACTATCCTTATCCCTTTCCGTAACTTTGAAACTTACAGAGTTATGGCCACTATCCCCACAATGCTTGCCCATTGAAACTGCAACTGCTTGACTGGCTTCATTCCCTAAGATTAGGTCTAGCATAGCCCCATTTCCAGCAGAACTATCTATGTACTGGCAGAAGAAGCTCTCCTGGATGCATCTAAAAATTCCACAGTAGTTACAAAGGTATCATATTCCCATGTACTGATCAATGCCCTGAGTTTATCTGGCTTACCAGTCAAGCAGCATGCATTAAAATAGATATAATTTAGCTTTCTGGACCTCCCATGTGACTTATCCTCCTCGTGTCTTCTCTACCTACTGAAGTGTCCTAGCATTCCTTCTATATCTAATTTGACCTATGCCTCCTTGGATACCTAAGAACCTCCTTAGCTCCTTATATTCCCACTTAAGGTCATTTTCACCAAGAGTGATTGGCCCTGCCACTTGCGGCATGTTGGTCACTGTGGCTACCTTCCTAAGAAGGTAATGATGGCTACAGGAGGACCAGGGCCAATAGCATGTCCCGGAGCAGCAGCAGGTCACCAAGGAGATTGAGGAGAACCCAGTTCAGCAGATCTCAATAAAAGGAATTGGTGGAATGTCTACAAAGTGGATTTTTTTGGAGCAGCTTGTGGTGGAGCCCACTAAGGAACAGGCAATTCTGGATTTGGTGATGTGCAATAAGTAGGCTTGATTAGGGAGCTTAAGGTAAAGGAATTCCTAGGGGGCAGTGAGCATAGTTTGATAGAATTCACCCTACAAGTTGATGTAAAAGTATTATAATTGAGTAAAGGTAACTACAAAGTCTACAACTAGGAAGGAACTGGCCAGATTTGATAGGAAGGGGAGCCAAGCAGGGAAGATGGCGGAGCAGCAATTCAATGGATAACACAGGAATGCAGCAGAAATTTGTCCCAAGGAAGAAGAAACATATCAAGCGTGGACAAAACAACCATAACTGACAAGGGAACTCAGGGACAGCATAAAAGCAAAAGAGAAACCATGATCCATGGTGAAAGTCAGTGTGAAGCCATTAAAAAAGCAGCAGACAATAGCTAAAAAGAAGCAATAAGTGGGAAGAAGATGAAATATAAGGGAAGCTATCTACAATATAAAAGAAGGTTGCAATAGTTTTTTTAGATACATAAAAAGTAAGCAAGAGATTAGAATGGACATTAACCACTGGAAAATAAGGCTGCAGAAGTAGTAATGGGGAACAAAGAAATGGCAAAGGAAGTGAATAGATACTTTGCATTGGTTTTCATGCCAGAAGAGCTAAACACTGCAACCATGGCTCATAACACCATTGGACAATCCCTGATTGATTCAATGCTGCTTATTCTATAAACAAGATCAATGGTTAGTACTGCTGCCTCACAGTGCCAGGGACCCGGGTTCAATTCCTGCCTTGGGTGACTATCTGTGTGGAGTTTGCATATTCTCCCTGTGTGTTTCCTCCAGGTGCTCCAGTTTCCTCGCACAGTCCAAAGATGTGCAGGTTGGGTGGGTTACCCATAAATTACCCATAGTGTCCAGGGATGTGTAGTTTCGGTGGATTGCCATCAGAAATGCAGGGTTACAGGGATAGGGTAGGGAGGTGAGTCGGTGTGAGATGTTCTTCAGAGACTTGTTGGGCCAAATGGCCATTTCCCATTCTGTAGGATGATTTCCATGATTCTATGATTATGTGACTGTGCTGGGGCAGACAATGGGGGTATTGAAGGTGCTGTTCCACTGTTGGACTGGTCTGGCGAAATAGTTCCAGTGTAGTCTGGACAGTGTGCCACATCTTCCTCATGCACTGTGCTCTGTACAATTGGAGCAGGCAACAAGATGGTATGCTGAGGAACTAGGAGAATGGGAGCAGTCTAATGAGGAGGTGGATAAGTACATTGAGGAGGAGTAAGTTCTTCATATCCATGATAGACCTCCAGCTGAATTGAGCACTACCAAGCCAGACAGGACCTGATTGCCACCCAGCACCAGTAGATGAAAGCTGGATGCAGTTGACCACCATAACAGTAAAATATTCATTGGTCATGATGCTGAATCTGATTTGCCTTACTAAGGGAGAAATTTGGTGTCTATTCTTTTGTTTTGGATTCGCTTCTATTGTCGGTAAACAAAAGCCAATGTTAGCTTTTAATTGATTTCTTGCCTGCATGTGATGCTCCCCTACTGGAAATGACAAGCTGTGGATTACGTTGGGATTTGGAGACAGTCTGGTACTGACTTAAAGGGTGTGAAGGTAGGATGTAGCTACAGACAGGTAAAGCCTATGGCATGGTGGCTAAATAGTGATGAAATTGAACAAATAGGTTAGTTTCAGCCATGCCCACCTACATGCAATGGGCAGCATGACTTCAATGCTGCTGCGCCATTACTTTGTTGGTGAGGGCAATGCTGGACTGCTTATTCTTGACCTGGAGCAAAGTGACCTTTCAAAGATGGCACGGGCGCAAGGGATGCTGATCTTTCGGTAGATATCTGGTGAGTGGTGAGATGTTCTGGGAGCAGCGCGCAGGAAGGCAGAGCTGGAATATATCATGGGGTTGGGTAGGTTGTTAATGTGGCAGGTTTTAAGATACAGCTTCAAAACCCACTTGTCTTTACTGAAGAAATCCCTCCAAAAACTTAATGCAACTCAGACTTAACCACAAATAGAAAGATTTAGCCCAGAGATAGTAGGATGCTTTAACTATGGTAAAGCCAAGTTTGGATCTACTGGCATAGCCCACCCGCCTAATTAACTAGCTAATAATTTTGTTAACTATTAAGTAAGTAAGTATTGTAATTGATTTTAAATAGTCACAGGCAAACAAATACTAAATGACATTCATTTTAAGAACAATTCAAGGTACCAAACTTCATTTAATTTGTGGCAGTTTCTATGTAAACATTGAGCTCATTTGAAATTATCATGGAAGTTTAGGTGTCTACTGAAGGAGTTTATACTGCTACCTATGCTCAGTTAATTATCTTAATACTGCAAATGAAAGATCTTTGCTGACATCGGGTATTAAGGTCAATAAATTCACATCATTGTAAGAGTGTGTTTTAACACCCCGAATGAAAGAAGCAGACATTACTACAGTTGGGTGAATTTTACTATTTTTCACAGTAGGCATTCTCAATGAGACTATGAAATTGTTCATAATATAGAACACCAAACTGACAACTTATGATGCTCCAGCATGAATAAATTTGCAACATATTTGCTATTACTTTCTGAGCCATGGCACTCTATATGAATATGGATGTCCATTTATTCAGTGTTGCATTCATTGTAAATGCATTGAAATGTAAGGATTCATCTTGCTGTTTTGAGTGTAAATTGAAGTTGACCTTAATAATAGATTTCAAATAGAAAGCGTGACAAAAAAATTCTGCTTTCAAAATGTTTAATTTCAATATGAATCTGAAAGTGTGGATTTTATAAGATTTACAATTGGTGAAACTCTTTTTGTTACTTTTCAAGTCCAATGACTAAGATTCTTCAATTAAACATTAAGCCCTCTAGCTGTTTATAGATTGTTATCAAGCTAAAGGGAAAGCCTGCTGCATCAAAACAGATACCAAAGGCCATTAATTTTTCAAGGTCATTCAGCAATAATGTCCTAAATAGAGGACTATCTCTCCTCAGTCATTGTTCCTCTGAATAAATTAACATGATAATCAATGTCAGGATGGTAATTTACTGATGACTCTTTACTGATAAAACAAACACTTTAATTTTTAGTGCACTGGGAAAATATGGAGTTCAGCAAAATAATTAAAAACAAATACCTCACAAACAAATTCAGTGATTTGCATTCTGTGTTTCCATAATGCACATCTGGCACTCAATTATAAATAGTGTTATAGCAGGTAAGAAAGGAATTTTCAATTCAGTCAATGTTTATTTTGTTATAACATTAAACATCCACGATGCGCATTTCAATGAATATGGACAATCCTATTTTATTCTAATTCAGTGGATTAAGGATGTTTATAGTTGAGCAGATTCCAATAGGGGAATCATAGCTCTGATGATAAACCTTTGTAAAAAATGCAGGTATCACGAAACAATGGAAAACCTCCAGGGGAAAAGATCATCACTCAAATGGTCTATTGTTAATGCTGCCCTGAGCAATACTAAAATGTAAACAGTGACAAAAACATAGGAAAATGGAATAAAAGGAGCTCAATTAAATAAGGATTGGATGTTACATGGGAGATTTCCTAATGTCCCTCTGTAACTTTGGTGTAAATTCAACAGAAATCGTGGAGAAACATTGGAAATCAGCTTTTTGGGAGGATTCAACTAATTGTTATCAAAGTTACAGCAGCAAATCAGGAGAACCCTTGCAAAAAATATTGTTATTAATTTACCTTATAAAATTCATTAAGGAGATAATCATCAGAATCGAGTAACTATGGGGCAACTTAAAAGAAGATCACTTAATTCCACTACAAAAGCTGGAGACAACAAGTGTTGAAAATCTACAATAAAATGAGAATATGCTGGAAATACTTGGCAGATCTGGCAGCATCGACAGAAGGAAAACTGGAGTAAATGGAGTGATCTTATAGGGGTCTGAGTGACCTCGGCTGTGATGAGATTTGAAGACAAATTGCAATGAGAAATCTATTAACGTCAATTTCAATGCCATGAGCATTTTGCACAATCTTGTATAATTTTGACAATTGGTGTGATGAGATTCTCAATATGCAGCAGTAATTTGCCAATTAAGAAAGATTATTGCTCCTTAAACATGTTAGTAATAGTTCAATTCACCTCAATAATATTCAGCTTCCTGTCCGACCAATCATGCCAACTTTGCCAAAGAAAACAGAGCAAGTACCTAACTAGTTCAGCTTGCTGCTTGCTCCACACGGCCTCAGTGGTGGGTAGGACCAAACAGCAACTCAGGGAACGATCCATTTACATGTAGCCCCTAATCTACAGACATTGGATTCCAGCATTTACCAGCGCCTTACAACCATCATGGTACGTCTTCAGTGCAATTGCAGGCTTCTCACAAAACATAAACTTGTATTGCTGAGCACACCGGCAAGTTAGCATTGAAAGGCTTCATCAGGGACACTTTGTGCATGGGGCCAAAGACTCAGCGCACTGAGTGGACAGGGCTGCTCACTTGCTGTCTTTGTGCTCACTCACCTAGCTACATCAGTCTCACATCTGCATCATGTGCCAACAGTTTAAGTGGGCAAACATTCAGTGAGCAAACAGCAAAGTATCGATGTCTTCAGGGATCACCCAGGGTCCTAGCATTGTAAGTCAAGGGCAACCAGCAATCTCAGACTTGGGGACTGCCACAGTAGGTCTACTGGTCAGGGTGATCTTGGTTAGGGGGTCTGTGCCTCTGTAGTCAGATATGTATCATGATAGCTGCCAGTCCAGGGCTAGTGCTACTGCATTCGGGGAGATGGACAGCCATCAGGCTGGAGTCTGGGCATTTTCTGTCCATATATTTTCAACTTCAATTCTTTATGCTTCTCCTCCTTTCCAACAGATAATGTGATGTGCAGATTGTTTCTTCCCCAATATTGAATATGATTGTTATATTTTGTTGCTCAGTTATTATTCTAGAGCTTGTTTCTGGCAAATATTGAAAGGCACCTTAAGACCTGTCCAGGTCCACTGGTCAAGGAGCTGTCACTGTCACCATCCGTTATACTGGAAATTGAATGAGTGCAATGGGAATGAAGATGGCTGTGACCATGTAGTCTTGGGCTTAAAAATGATATCTTTAAACCAGACCATTAGGGTTAAACTGCTTATGGCAATGAGAAATTGAAGGAAAGTGGAAAACTCCATGAAAAACAGGCCTAATGCAAAACAGCCTGTTTTGACTGGGAGGTAACCATATGACACTGAATTGTCTGTGAGAACCATCCTGTTGTGCAGTTACATGGAGCCACCTGAATTTGTTTTCCAGCCTGCTTTGAAGGTTGGAAAAATACTGAAGGTATTTAATAATGAAGATTCAGCATGCAACCTTAGATTCAGATTGCTATTAATATCAGGGACTTTGCCTCACCATGGGGTCGGGCTTTGTGAGATCGGTGCTGTGGAATCTGAGGTAGAGCTCTAAATGCCACAACTGCCTAAGTCCCTGAGAGATAGTAGGTAGTGTGAGACTCACTTGTTCTACATATATATTTTAATATCTATATGTGTGTGTGCATTACGTAGTTTAACCTAATAGATTCATTCATTATTGGCATATATCTCCACTAAAAATTAAGTAGATTAATCTGATAAATTTGCCTCACATTAAAGTGGGCATGTTTTCTTGTATCAATCTTGAGCAGACCTTAAAAAACACATTAGGTACTTTCAGCCTAACAAAGCAGACCACTGTCAGTGTGGGTGGGCTAAGTGTCTTGATCATTGAGGGAGGGGGCTGCAGGACCTACCAATGTTACCAAAATTTTTAACTTGTAGTAAGTGGCCTGATGTCAGACACCCCTCTGACCTCTTATGGGCTGCCTACTCCTGCAATGAGAAAAAGGGGGAGGTGACAGTGGATAGCTTGGCTGTTGGGATGTGGTGATTGAGGCACTGAGAAGGTAGATCGGATGGCATGCAGGGTTAGTGATGTAGGAGGCAGAGGAGGGTGGTGGGGGAGTAGATGAGGGAACATGTTCTGGTCAGTGTGATACTGCATAAGCCTTGGTGAGAAATGGGTGGCAGAGATAGAGTGCATCAGAGGTAGCAGAGAAAAGAGTGGCAAAGGCCTTGTCGTTGATCTTTTTGCAACGCTGATGGCAGTTCCTCCACACCCTTGAAGAAGCAGTGACCTGGGCAGTCACCTCAGACTAAGTTGGCAGGGTACAGTAGTGTGGCTCCTCTGCTGGTCCTCAAGGAAGAGGATGGCTGTCCTCTACAGCACCCCGTCTACCGGTACCTCCACATCCCTGTTGGTGAATCATACTGCCATCTTCCCCTTCACTGACATCTTCAATGGGCAGGGCAGATTTGGAATGCCAGTGCTCATTCAGGTGCACAGTGGTGTTTAAAGATGGCACATGCACAAGGGATGCCAATGTTTTGGCAGATATTTGCAGTGTGGCGAGTTGTTGTGGTAAGGGCACATGGTAAGATTGGATAGGAATCAGTCAGGACCAACTCTGTAGGGTGGCAAGGCAAACAACAAGACAGGTTTGTTAAGATAAAGCAAGAGAATGAGCTAAGGTTTGTGGTGACAAACTTTCCAAAATTCTCGATGCAACTTGGAATATCCAAAAAGTACATAAGTTTCAGCTCAGAGTTAATGGCTTTTGAGTCCTATACGAGTCTTCAGTTCTGAAGAAGAGTGATATTAGACTTAAAACATTAACTCTCTTTCTCTTTCCACAGATGCTGCCGGACCTGTTGAGTTTCTTCAGCAATTTATAATTGATATTTCACATTTTTTAAAAAAAAATTGGCATCCACAGTATTTCATTTTTTGCTTCAGAAAATATCAAAATCCATTTGGTGAGTTCAGTGCAAACCATGTGAATTGAGGCTGAGACCAAAACAACAGTAAGTGAGAACAGCTAAATTCATCTCAGCATTTTCCAATGCCAGAGATCTTTTCATTTATAACTAAGACGCAAGTGCCCCACGTACTAATTTTATGTAAATATTCCCACCTCATAGTTCCTCCTCGAGTTAAAGACATCCTTGCAGATGGCTTGACTCGTAGGGGCAACTTTGACATAGCCTGTGTCATGTTACAATGTTGCAAGCTTCCTTTGCATGCTGAGGAAATATCACCATTTCTAAACCTCTGCACGCGCACAGCAACATTTCAGAGGCAATCCTTTCTATTAGGCTGTTAACAATTGGACAGTTTCACTCTCCACAGCTGAGACTTTTTGAAAATTTTATCTGTCAGTTAGCTCATCTGCTGCTTCAGAGCGTCTTCAAATTATTGTTGCAGTCATGCTGTGATTGGCCAGTATTTTTTCCTGAATACCAATGGAAATGTATTACTTACAGTCATAATTTCAGAATGCCACCTGCTCCTGAAAATTCATCGGGTTTTCATTTAAATCACTACAAAAGTTGTTTCTCTCCCACTCTTTTCAAACAGAGGAAAGCCAGCCCCATGGGTGTTATATTGCATTGGCATTCCTTCTCTTTTGTTCATGCCTGACAGACATTCTGCCATAAATCTCAAAACATGATAATGAAGCAGAAACAAAGTGTAATAATTGGGAGAGAATCAAACTTGGTCACAGAATTACAGTGATGGTGCAGATAAGACTCAGAAGTCTCCGACATTTGATTTTGCTGAAGCCTATGATAATTGGCTCAGACATTTATGTATGTTTATTATTTTTTGGTTTGTTTGCTCATCAAGTGATTGCACCAGCAAAATGGAAATAATTTGTCTTTACATTCTTTGACAACATCAGGTCCTTCTAGATCTTGTGCCAAATGTAAACCTCCCCCGTCTATGGCTATAGAATTACAAACAAATGCCCAATTTTGCAGTGAGAAGCAGGGAATAAAGTTAATGAAAGCCTTAGAAATGTTCGCATTGATTTTATGTACCTGATTTCCTCATTTAGTCCTCATGACCTCTCTGGGCAACATTGTCAAAGTAATTTCTGTTAGTCATGAATTTAAGGACAGATTTTTAGGAGTAGAGTCCTGCTCCCATGTTTGACAGATGCAACTTTGACAGCAGGGGAAGGGGAGTAGGATTAAAAGTAAACAAAGAACCATGGATGCTGGAAATCAGAAGCAAAAACAGAAATTGCTGGAAAAAAGCTCAGCAAGTCTGGCAACGTCTTTGGAGAGAAAACAGATTCAGCATTTTGGACCCAGTGTCAGTTCTTCGGAACAGAGGGCCAAGAAGCTCAGAGAATTGAGAACGGCCTTTTTAACCAATCTGCCTCAGCACTTGCTTGTCACTCAGGTGATCTAGCCTCTGATTCCAGTGCCAATAGGTGCCACTGTATCCTGCCTCACTTTCCCAGAGAGAATTGGGCCCTTCTGACTCAGGGAGTTGGGATATTTCTCAACTTGAGCTGTTTGCCTTGGGGGTGAAAATTCAGACCTTAGTACTTACACCGGAAGGATAAGCAGTCACACCAGTATAAACTTGAGCCAGGAAAACAAAGTAATAGCGGAACACCGAGAAAATATTCAAAACACAAAATACAAACAGCAGCTGTATCTCATTCTGCCAGCATTGTGAAAGCTGGCCAAGTTCATTGATGGATAAGCTGGAGAGATGCTTATGGTGGACAAAATCCAGATCCACAATGCAAAACAAATAGTTTAACAGTATTTAGCATTTGATGGAATTTCTGGTGTGATATAACAACTCCCTAAGATGTTGCCATTTATAATTGTTAGGATTTCCTGTCGGTCTAGATTCTGCCACCAAAAGAGAATTTGTACAAGTATAAATTCTTATGGAGAATGACTTTGATATATGACTGCACAAAAGCAAATCATGGAGATTTTCTTTCTGACATTAAAATCAACTTGACTAAAATTACATACAATATTTTTCACATTAGGTGTCAACTTTGCACAAGTGAGAAACTGCAGTCTTATCTCTTAAGGAATTATGTAAACAGTCAACAGCAAAACATCTAAAAATTTCTGGATGTTGACACTAAAAATATCAGGCAATTTTAGCTCTTGCTGTTAAGTATTTCTTCACAAATTTAGCATATGTCATCCAGTGACACGTACCGTCATTGTGGAAGCTTTTAGTATCTGGACACTGCCAAGACATCCTGTTGCACATATTTATAACATCCAAAATTCAGATTTAGTCACAGCAGATGCATGGACCAGTTTCAATAGCACGCATTAAATGTGATGGTGCCATCATCTTTCTACTATTGCAAATCCATTTTGACTTATTTCTTTGAAACTAGGGACCCTATTTCAGGCCCCATTAATTCACACATGTCCTGTATGATGTTCCACGTTTTAATCAATTCCTTTATGGGAACTGTGATTGAACTGCTTTGCCACTTTTCCTGCTACCACTGTATCTTTTACCTCCCATGGTGGAAAAGCTTTTACAGATTCATCTGCATTCTGCTTGCTGGTTGTATTTATGTTTCTGAGCAATGGGCATTGAGAGAGAAGTGATGCGACACAGTTATTGCCATAATAGGGGACACTATTAATATCTTTCCCTGGTCAGATGTTGTTATGAATAAATTCAGATATATTCTCCAGCAACAACTCTTACAGGATGCGTTCACTTGGCTTATATTGCAGCACATCTTTTGGCTTCATGCATGGATAAATAAATTTCCTCCAATAACTGGGCGACAGGAGGTGCCCCTCTTCAGGCAGGCCTCATGCAGCCAGCTATTCCTTCCCCAGGAAATAGAACTCTCAATAATGCCATCTGGAAATAATTCACAAAATTTATCTAGCAACTGTAGCCAAGTTAACATGTTAGTGAAGGTTGGCAGGATTTTGAATTCAGGGCCTCTGGTTGCAGTCCTAATATTCTGCCATAGGCTGGTAGATTGAATTTAAATTGCTGTTTTAAAATTAAATTAATGCAATATTTATGACACATATGGAAATGTCATGAGAATGGTATGATCACATTCAAACTATTTTAGCCATTTTTCCCTTCAGAACTCTATTGTGGAACATTATAGTAAAGGAAGTAGCACTTGTACTAACTCCAGTTGCACAGAAAGGATGTTACATTGAAGATTCTTAGAAAGTAATTAATCACACATGGGACTGCTCATTGCTTGTATTTAACTGTAACTTGACATTAATTATTATCCTGTGTATGATATTTGTTACTTCTTACAAATTCATAATTAATTTATAGCTGGTTCAGTGTAGCTATTTTGATTTGGCCGTGGCAATAATGTTAGATCTTCATAATTGCAGAAGGCCAATTGTTTACATTTCAGTGTACACATGGTGATGGGGACCAGGTGGACTTCCTTAACTACGGGGTCATTGATTGGGGTTGTTAACCTGGGCCAATCAGGAAAGCCTTGGCTGACCAATATAACCAGGAGATTAGAAGCTCCTCAGTTGAGGACTGACTCCAAGATTCATGATTTCTCAGGTTTTCTGCTATTCTTGATCCTGCCATCTTTGTCTCTCTTCTGAATGATTATCATATATTTCTAAAGACCAAGATTTGATAGGTGCCTAAATGTGAAAAAAGGGGGTGTCAATGTTCTTGTATGCATTGAATTAATGATTATCTAGCATTGACATAAACTTCATCTTCAATTTCATCTATTAGCATGACACTTGATGTAGAGTTGAGAAGATTTTAGAATTGTAAGGAAATGGATGACAGGATCAGGGGGATGAAGACCAAATAGGAAGCCATGTGATCATGCAAAGTGTTGTTCTTAAAAGTGCGATTACTTTAAACTTCTTTATATCTGAATAAATTCTGGGGAAATAACAGCATTATGATCCATTGTGGACACTTTGCAAACATAATTTTGCTGTTATTCGTAGTTCTAGTTTGGTCTAAATCATAGAATCCCTACAGTGTGGATACAGGCCCTTCAGTCTAACAAGTCCACACCAACCATTGGACCATCCCACCCAGACCCATCCCCCCATAACCCACACACCCCTGAACACTATGGGCAATTTAGCATGGTCAATCCACCTAGCCTGCACATCTTTGGACTGTGGTAGGAAACCAGAGCACCTGGAGGAATTCCGCACAGACAGTCGCCTGAGGCTGGAATCAAACCTGTGTCCCTGGCACTGTGAGGCTGTAGTGCTAGCCACTGAGCCACCGTGCTGCCTCCTTTGCTCTTCAAAGGTAAATACCAGCATAAATAAATGGTAAATAAATGTAGAACAAATCTGTGGTGTAATGAAACATACAAATAGTAATGTTACGTTGCCATCAGCTGAGCAAATCAGAGCACAGAGGTGAGAAGCATGAAAAGACAGGGGCCTTAGACTTTGCACTAGACAGCTGTAGTCAATAACCTGTAATGTGTGGAATACAAGTGTCTTACAGCACCGAAGCGAGTGAAACAGCCTTACTCAGATAAAAATGTGAACAGTCTTACTAGGATAAAGATGAACTAGTAATACTAGACCATAAAGCATGGAAATCTAATAAAAGGGAACAGCCTCCAAGGGCCTGTAGACACTCTTGGCCAGATATGCTAAGGAGAACTTTCTAAGAACGTTAACAGTGGAGATTGCAAAAAGCATAATATGAAGCAAAGTCTAATTGAATAATTATAGCAGGCAACATGCCAAACAAGATGTGGGAACATTGTGGACATTAAAAATTCATTGGTGCAAGCCATTTGTCCCACCAATATATTGATTTTTCATCAGGAATATGTACTGAGCATTGGATTGAAATAAATTATGCAATTGGTTTAGCTTTATCAAGATATACACCATATAAGATTTCCCAATAGTCAACTCAGGCACCTTTAGCTAACGAATAGTATTATAATTATATACCAAGAACATGAAATGATTCCCACTGACAGTTACTATTAGAACATTAACTTAACAGCACCAGGTAAAAACAGACATAACATTAGATCAGATAATATCAAAAATGATAACAAATAATAAGAACTGGTTACCAAGCAATTATCTGTTTCACAAATTTTTAGTTCTTAACTTTTTTATTGAAGGGTATTGTCACTTTGAACTCAACTAAATTATTGTGTAAGAGTCACAGATATATATGAAATATTTGTCTATATAAGCTTATATATAAGAAGAATCTGTTGTGGGTTAAAACAGATCATTTTGAATTCAGACAGTCCCTGACAGTCTTATCAGACAGTTCATTTTAATAATAAGTTGGTATTAAATTTTCATTCTATTATTAGGAAGTCACACATTAATAATCAATCAATGATCAATTGGTCAATTACTGAATAGGATTATATTAATTGTTTACATTTTGGGCACTTTCAGAAATGATGTTGCAGATACCCTTGTTCAGGTGGCCAATATGTTGATATATGACTGTTACAGACTTGTGATGAGGCAAATCATGTTTAAAATAAAACTCCTAGTAACGGTTGTGGTTAAAGAAGTACAGCTTCAGTATCATTAACAGAAAAGTCAATTATTAGAAGAAACAGTGTCCTTCCCCTTGGCAAAATGAGAATAGATTGAAGTTGTAGCTGACATTCAAATATAAAGTATCTGGACTTCAAATCATGCAATAATCAGAATACATTTTGCCATTTTTAGAGCAAAATTAAAAAAAAAGTTTTCAAAATCTGACTTTCATGTATATCTGTAACACTAGTCTAGAGTTTGTGGTAACAATAATAGTGGAGTTATTTATTTCAATGGAAATTAATGAACGTATGTATTTATCAACTAGCTACTTTCTCTACACATCAACATGTGTCTGTTCAATAGTAAGTGAATTTTTAATAGTATGGTAATTACTATTGTAATATCCCTTTAAAAGAATATGGTCTCAACTAGCAAATCTGGGTTCAAGTCTTACTCCAGAATTTACCAAATAGACTGAGTATCAATTTATTGGTCCTTGTGGGTTGGGGGGTGGTTTTGTGGTATGAAACATTTTTGTATAAAAGCTTTTATTTAATTATTTAAAACTGAGAAGTAAATCTTGAATTGCACCTAGTATGATTAAAAAAGACACAAGTGCTTAAACACAGCTTTTCCGTATTTTTAAGGCAAATTAAGCCTTTCAAGCAGCTGCCTTAAATTAATTGATTTGGTTTGATTTGATTTATTGCTGTCGCATCAATCTAAGCACAGTGAAAAGTTTTGTTTTACAGCAGTACGGGCAGATGATGGCATCCGTGGACATATAGATCATAGGGTGTTTAGACAGAGCGAGTCATCCAAGGTTACAGCCGCAGAGGAGGTACACAAAGCAAGATCAACGTTAGATTTGAAATTAGAGAGGTCCATTCAGGAGTCTAATAAGTAGGGAAGAAGCTGTTCTTGAACCTGTTGGTGCGCGTGTTCAAGTTTCTGTAGCTTCTGCCTGACAGAAGAGGTTAGAATACAGTATTATTAGGGTGGGAAGGGTCTTTGATGATGTTGACAGCCTTTCTGTGGCACCGAGAATGTAGATGGAGTCCATGGATGGGAGGTTGGTTTTTGTGATGGTCTGGCATGTGTACACAAATTTATGTAGTCTCTTACAGTCCTAGGCAGAGCAGTTGCTGTACCAAGCCATTATGCATCCAGATAAAATGTTTTCTATGGTGCATCTATAAAGGTTGATGAGGGTCCTTATGGACATGCTGAATTTCCTAAGCCTCCTGAGGAGGAGGACGCATTGTTATGCTTTCTTGACAGTCACATCTACGTGGGAGATCCAGAACAGACTGTTGGTTATCATCACTCCTAGGAACTTGACACCCTTGACCCTCTCCACCTCAGCATCATTGATGTAGATAGGGGCATGTCCTCCTCCTTTCTTCCTGAGGTCAATGATCACGTCTTCGTTTTGCTGACATTGAGAGAGCAATAGTTACCAAGCGCTCTATCTCTTTCCTGTATTCTGACTCATCATTGTTTGATATCTGCCCTACAACAGTAGTGTCAGCAGTGAACTTGTACATGGCGGTCGTACGAAATTTGGCCACACGGTCATGATTGTACTGGGAGCAGTAGGGGGCGGAGTATGTAACCTTGCGGCATGTCGTGTTGAGGATTGTCATGGAGGAAGTGCCATTGTCTACCTACACTGATTGTGGTCTGTGGGTCAGGAAGCTGAGGATCCAGCTGCAGAGGGCAGAGCCAAGACCTAGGTCTCGGAATTTTGAGATTAGTTTGGCTGGGATTATAGTGTTGAAGGCGGAGCTATAGTCGATAAGCAGGAGTCTGATGTAGGTTTCCTCATTATCCAGAAGTTCCAGGGATGAATGTAGGGATAGGGAAATGATGTCCACTGCGGACCTGTTTTGCCAGTAGTCAAACTGCAAGGGATCAAGCCAGGCTGGGAGGCTAGATTTGATGTGGGCCATGACTAACATCTCAAAACACTTCATGATTGTGGAGATCAGAGCCAACTGGCCGTAGTCGTTGAGACACATTGCATGTGTTTACTTTGGTATCGGGATGATAGTGGTCTTCTTGAAGCAGGTGGGGACTTCAGATTGTAGCAAGGAGAGGTTAAAGATGTCAGCGAATACTCCCGCAAGCTGGTCTGCACAGGATCTGAGTGCACCACTGGGCACTCTGTCTGGGCTTATCACTTTCCTCGGGTTTACCCTCAAGAAGGCCAATCTTACATCTGCAGCGATGGCTGAAGGAAAAGATACGTCCACCAGCAGAAATTAAAAACATAGTTAAACAAACTCACAAAATATTACTTCTATCCAATAAACTTTAGTACTAACATTGATTCCTCATATAACCTAGACTTAACCTGATTTGTTCATGTAAAATTCAGAATGGGCAAGCATTGCTTTAAACCCAAGCAAAAAATATCAGTTGGAAGTGTTTGACTGCTTGCATTGCTATTCCATAATACAGGACCAGGTAAATATTAACCCTTCTTATGACAAACTATAATACTATCAAAAGAAAAGCTCTGTTGTAAGTCAGTTAAAATGATCAAACAGATAATGCCTTAAGACCCTTGATTCCAATGGATAGTTCATCACCAGGAATGACAACATCTTTGGTGACTATGTTATGAATATGACAATTGTTTCCCAGATAATATCTGTGTTTCCCTACGTATAATTGTGCTAAGCCCCAAATTTTGCAGATATTGGTAGCAAACTAATAAATAGCCAAGGATTTTGATACATAACTTCAACTCAAGAATGTAATACTCCTTCTATAATTATTTGCAATCTCTACTTTCTTCTAAAACCCAATCTCTATTCTTAATTTTCAAATTCTTCCCTTATTTGCATCAGTCTGGTGGATAGTTCTATTATGTCTTCTAGCTCTTTGATTATCCAATATCAATTCCTAGTATTTTATTTTGTTCTAATTAGTATATTAAATCTATCCCAATTATTGTAAATTTGGTTTCTGTGGGAGGTATGTATCTATAAGGTCTTGATGATCCAAAAAAGTATTGCCTTATTATACAAGCAATCTTAACTAGCATGTGTTCTTGTCCAGCAGCTGAATACGCTTGGGACCCATTGTTCAATATAGTCCACCATACCTTTTCACAAGTTACTCACTTCACATATTTGTGGATGATATTTTTCCAGCCACAACACACACTGGCATTGGTATCTCAACATTGTGGGCTGAATTTTCCCAGCCCCTGAATGATGTGGACAATGGCAGGACAGTTGGTAAAGTGTGGCTACTTCGGAAAAATCAGATGTTGTGAAATAAAAGTCAGTTTCTGCAGAAAGGTTTGACCAGCAAGACCGGAATCTCATTACTGAGCAGCAGGAGGTGTATTTGCATACATTTACATGTCACTAGTACTTAATCTTCCCCCAGTAATATGTAATTCCCTATTCTCCCTTGAAGCAGATAGAAACTAGATGGAGACAATTCCTGATATGAAAATCTGTGCGGGTGCTTGGTGGTTCCAGCTCACTGCCTGGTCTATCGTAGACTGCTGTTCACAATATCTCAGGTAATGCTCCATGCTCTGCTACTGCCTGCACCCCACTGTGTTAATCAGTTTTGGCATCAGACTATTTATTAGTTCTTCTACCAATGTCTGTAATGGTATGTGCAGTGAAATATGGACGCTATCTGGGAAACGACACGGATTCAACATACCGAATGGCCTTTTTCTGTGCTTTAGGTCACGATGACTCTATGCCATGTACAAGCCTCACATATCTGACTCACTTAGAATACAATACTGTGAGAGAACCTTGCATGCAGGGACAAACATCCATTTCATGGATTTGGCCAGGGTGCATCTCATTTGTGCCCTTTGTACTCACTTATATTATGCCTATCTGGATGCTCATAGCATCTCTGCCTAACCTTTTAACCTAACCCTGAGGGCAGTTCAGGGATACAGTTAAAACCAGAACCATAAAGTAAATAAACTCTTTATCATTACGTGAGTCACATGCAAATTGGTGTAGGGTAGATCAGATTAGAGGGTAAAGGAGTGACTCAATGATTGATGTGGGAGTAATGAAATTGGATTCATGTGGCATTGGCACTAGTACTGGGGAAAGAGAGAGCTGTTCCATTAGGAAGGCTTCATTTGAACCAGACTGTCATCCTGGCAAATTGTACAACTGGATGGTAGCTGGGGCTTTAAACTAATTAATGGGGGTGCTTTCAATTGAAGGTAAGTTTAAAATGACAAAAAGAAGGGAGAGGTCAGAGGTGCAGAGTAGTGAAGAGGCAAACAACAATCAAAATGACACAGGAAGGAGTAGAAAATATAAGGACAGGAGTATAGCAGAATAAATAATAATGGTAAAAATTCAAAGCTTAAGGCTGTTTATCTGAATGTACTCAGCTTTTGTACAAGATAGATGAGTTGACAGCACAAAGTGAAATAAATGAAAGTAACATGATATCTAATGGAGAGATGTGATTGCAGAGTGACCAAGTCACAGAAATCAGTAATCAAGGTTATTTGACATTCCAAAAGATAAGACAGAAAGGAAAAGGAGGTTGGTAAGTGTTGTTACTAAGGAAGGTAAGCTTGCGGTGATGGTAGTGATATAGGTGCAATAGATCATAGTGTGGATCTGTCTGGGTGGAAATGAAGAACAGTAAAGGAAAGAAGTAACAGTTAAGAATTGTCTATAGGCTCCTGAAGCATTGTCTCTTAGTATTGCCTTGCCATTTTGCATATTGCCCCCTCAGCTAGTCAAACGAGAGAACCTCGTCTCAGAGGATCCTGGCACAATTAATCGAGGACAGTCTCTGATACCAGCCTTTCTGCTCATAAGGAGTGAGGAGCACACATCACCTGTGTGGACTCTTTCTGCCCTATTGTGGGCTGCTTTATTGCTGGATTGATTAGAGACAGTATTACCGAAGCTGAAAGTAAGGAGTTATCCTCAGAGAATGAGTAGGCTGCCTAGAGGTTAGTGGTATCAGGGGTTATGATGGGTGACAGTGAGTGAGGAAAGATCCTGCAGTTATTAGTCTGAATGGTTGAGCTTGAGCCTTGGTGGGAGATGGATATAATTGCAGAGATAGAGTGAGTGTGAGATATCAGAGAGAATGTGGTTTCATTAATGCTTATGGAGTCGAGAAGGTCAGTGACCTGGCCGGGTGCGACTTTCTTTACCAGTTGACAGCATAAGGCAATGCCCACCACTACCTCATCTATTAATACTTCCATATCCCTATCAGCAAACCGAGGAGCTAACTTGCCTTGTTCCTTTTGAGAAGGACAAAGGTGTTGAAGATGCCTGTGGTGGGCAGTTCCTGGCTTGTAGCAACCTAATTGCTGTGCATCTGGGGTTTAAATATGGTGCATGAATGTTGCAAAATTCCAGTCGTGGCAAGCACTTCTTCCTCTCACGTCAAGTGATTTTGTGAGATGGCACCGTAAAGCCTGGATGCATACGTAATGTGATGAAGAATAGAAGATTGCATGAGAAGAGTCACCATTAGCCTTTGTGCCAAGATCCATGAATGTCACTTGACAAACACTTTGCCAAAAGATGCGAAAATTCAGCCCTCTATCATGTCAGATCTCAAACTTAGATTTAAATTGAACGATTGAGTCTGCATTCAGTCCAGCATCCATATATTTATCCCCAGAGATCTTGAATATATGTTGCCATAAAATAAAACTTCCTCTTTAGTTAGCAAGGAATTTGTTACCTGAGTGAATTCAAGTTTTCCTGGTTCTGGGTCACTGTGTACTGCATTGTCAATAAGTTTAAATCTGTTAAGCCTCCCTCTTAGCTCTGAAAGCCTCACCCAATGCAACAGTTCCACAATTTCACCAACCCACCTGCAACTTCCCTCTCCCTTGCAACCTTTTTGCCAGCCACCATCCACTTGGGAGTTCATCCCAAGACGCACTTCGAGATTAAAACTATGAAAGACCATCATGTGAGCAACCATTACTCTAATAATACATGGGTTACCAATTTACCGACATGTCAAGAGCAGTAAAGTGATGAATCTAGATCTCAGGAAGGTTATATGATTGTGGAACCCAAAAGAATTAATAAACCATCTACACATTGAATCATAGAGTCATATAGCACAGAAACAGACCCTTCATTTCAACTTGTACACGCTGACCAGACATTCCAATCTGACATAGTCCCATTTACTAGCCTTTGGCACATATTCCTCTAAATCCTTCTTATTCGTATACCCATCCAGATGTCTTTTAAACGTTATAATAGTACCAGCCTCCACCACTTCCTCTGGCAGCTTGTTCCATACATGCAGCACCTTCTGTGTGAAAAGGTTATCCTTCAGGTCCTTTTTAAATCTTCCCTCTCTCACCTTAAACCTATGCCCTCTCGTTTTTGACTTCTACACCCTAGAATAAAGACCTTGACTCTTCACCCTATCCATGTCCCTCATGATTTTACAAACCTCTATAAAGCCACCCCTCAGCCTCCGACACTTCAGGGAGAAAAGCTGCAGACTATTCAGCCTCTCCCTGTGACTCAAACTCTCCAGTCCCTGCAACATCCTTGTAAATCTTTTCCGCACCCTCTCAAGTTTAACAACATCATTCCTATAGAAGGGCAACCAGGATTGTACACGGTATTCCAGAAGTGGTCTCACCAATGCCCTGTACAGCTGCAATATGACATCCCAACTCCTGTTCTCAGTGTTCTGACCAATGAAGTCAAGCATGCCAAACACCTTCTCCACTATCCTGTCTACCTGCGACTTCACTTTCAAGGGACTATGACCTGCATACCTAGGAGCCTTTGATTGGCAATGGTCCCCTAAGCCCTACCATTGACTGTATAGGTCCTGACCTGGTTTGCCTTACCAAAGTGTAACACCTCACATTTATCTAAATTAAACTCCATCTGCCACTCCTTGTCTCATTGGCCCATCTGAACTTGGTCCCATTGTACTCTGAGATAATCTTCTTCACTGTCCACTACATCACCTATTTTGGTATCATCTGCAAACTTACTAACCATGGCTCCTATGTTCATATCAAAATCATTTATATAAATGACAAAAAGCAGTGGGCCCAGCACTGATACTTGCGGCACATCGCTGGTCACAGGCCTCCAGTCCGAAAAGCAACCCTCCACCACCATCCTCTGTCTCCTACCTTCAAGCCAGTTTTGTATCCAGTTGGCTAGTTCCCTCTGGATCCCATGTGATCTTACCTTACTAACCAGTCTACCATGGGGTACCACTTTGAATGCTTTGCTGAAGTTATTATCAACAATGTCTACCGCTCTGCCTTCATTAATCTTCGTTTTCACCTCTCCCAAAAACTGAACCAAGTTAGTGAGACACAATTTCTCACGTACAAAGCCACGTCGACTATCCCTAATCAGCCCTTGCCTTTCCAAATGCATGTAAACACTATCACTCAGAATTTCCACCATTGACTTACCCACCACTGATGTAAGGCTCACTGTTCGACAGTTCCCTGGCTTTTCCTTACAGCTTTTCTTAAGTAATGGCACCAAACTAGCAAACCTCCAGTCTTCAGGCACCTCATCCCTTGCTGGCTTCCCATAAACACCTGACCAGATCCCAGGGATTTATCTACCTTTATGCATTTTAAGATCTCCATGACCTCCTCTTCTGCAATAGGAACTCTTTTCAAGATGTCACTGTTTATTTCCCAAGTTCCCCATCTTCCACATCCTCCTTCATAGTAAATACTGATGTGAAGATTCAGTTGGTATCTCTCCCATCTCCTGTGGTTCCATACATAGATGGCTACGTTGCTTTTTATTTTCTCCTTAGTTAATCTTATTCCCTTAATATATTCATAGAATCTCTTTGGATTCTCCTTAACTCTATTTGCCAAAGCTATTTAGTTACACATTATAGGACTCTTAAATTCTTCAATGATAAACAAAGATTTTTTATATGCATAAGTTATTTTTGTAACCTCACTACCATACGTTGTACATATACTTTAACTATGTGTATTCTTATCTTGGTTGAAAAAAAGGGGATATTGCAATTATCAAAGAACAAAGAACAAAGAAAACTTACAGTCCAGGAACAGGCCCTTCGGCCCTCCAAGCCTGTGCCGATCCAAATCCACTGTCTAAACCTATCGCCCAATTCCTAAGGTTCTGTATCCCTCTGCTCCTCACCTACTCATGCATCTGTCCAGATGCACCTTAAATGAATCTACCGTGCCTGCCTCTACTACCTCTGCTGGCAACGCGTTCCAGGCACCTACCACCCTCTGTGTAAAGTACTTTCCGCGTGTATCCCCCTTAAACTTTTCTCCTCTCACCTTGAACGCGTGACCCTTCGTTATTGAATCCCTCACTTTAGCATAATTTGAAAATTATGTAACAAAGTATCACAGAACCAGGATATGAAGCAGCATCTGACCAGCTGGCTGTGTGGTTGTCGTCTATAATTTCCTAGAATGGACCTGTTTGTTGAACTGTCCAGTAATCCTGGGTGTGAGAGACATTGCTAAATTTGCACAAGGAAGTCAGAAATGCAATAATTGCTAACGAACAACTGGCCTGATACTGAAATTTTTAATTTTATAAGTAGTCAAGGTCTTATTCTTATAGGCTCTGGTTATTCTTAAGAGGTTTTTAAACATTTATGTTATTTTTATTATTCCTTTCTTTTTTTCTCTCTTTTAAACTTGTCTCTATCACCTTCTCATCTTGCTTTTATTGAATTAAGTCTTGGTTTACTTTGTAAAAATTTTGAAAAACTGATTGGTTGAGGTGATTTACCACAGCTTATACTGTTTACACTGGAACTAAGTCCCCCATTTACAGCGTGTAGTTCCAGCTTTCTAACTACTAATGTTTCTAGTTGCAAAAGATACACAAACTCGGTAGACAAGTTTCTAAGTGTAACGATTGGGAAGCACAATTTGGCTGCCAGTCACCTCAAATTTTGCCTATGCACACTCTGTGTGTCTTTACCTTAGTACATTTTATTTCATATTAATTTATGTACACTCGGTGCAATTGATTCAATCGCTGAAGCAATTTTCACAGATCATAAGCAACCGCATTCAGGCTTCAATTCAATAGGAAAGCAGAATCTCTCAGGGCATGGAGCAGACGTTAATCATTCCTGGAAAGTTGACAGTCCAGGCCATGAAGGAATCTTGCTGGAATTTTTTAATCAATTTCTGACAGCACTTCAGAGAATGCTTGGAATAAATTAGAGTTTAGTTTAGATTTAAAAACTCTAATCTGCACTGGCACACTTCAAATGCAGAAGTGTTCTGTTCTAATGTATAACTTCCGAAGTCTGGGTCTCCGTAAGCAGGAAAACTCACACCAACTCTCTAATACTCCCAACTCCAGGGTTCAACTTGACAGTGTCTGGTTGGAGAAAATGGGCAAGGTGAACAACTCAGTACACCTCAAAGATAAAAGGTACTGCAGATGCTGGAGAATCCGAGATAACAAGCATGGGGCTGGATGAACACAGCAGGTCAAGCAGCATCATAGGAGCAGGAAAACTTGACGTTTCGGGCCTAAACCCTTCATCAGAAATGGGGGAGGGGAAGAGGGTTCTGAAATAAATAGGGAGAGAGGGGGAGGCGGATAGAAGATGGATAGAGGAGAGGATAGGTGGAGAGGAGGCAGACAAGTCGAAGAGGCGGGGATGGAGCCAGTAAAGGTGAGTGTAGGTAGGGGGGTATGGAGGAGATAGGTCAGTCCAGGGAGGACGGACAGGTCAAGGGGGCGG